>OX411880.1:60674355-61274355 GCA_948293265.1 Cheilosia impressa
TACTTCCAATTCATCGAGTTTTTGCAAAAGTCCGTTTGCATTCCAAGTACATATTTTTAACATTGGTTTTTCATTCATATTATATTTGAACTACGCGTTTTCCTTGAATTATTTTCGAGCTTAACCAACCGATCGAGAATAATTTTATTTATTTTGCTTTGTTCTTCAAGTTTCCCGAGAATTACTGAGAAAACATGAGAAACACTGTCTGGCGAAGTTTCAACGTTTTTTGGTTCTTCGAATGCCACAGCCTGAGCGTAGGTCTGCACTCTGGCTGTCCGAGGGCCTCTATTCGGTGGCTTTCCTGATGGCAATTTTTGAATAGGGTTTCCTTTGACAACAAAGGGTCGAGGGCATTTCTGCCGACTCTCTTTTTTTGAAATTCTTACGTTCAGGAACCGGAGGTTTTAGATTGTCTACTATCCCCTGAACAGTCTTACGCTTTGTCTTAGTTAGCGGTTTTGATCTAGATTTTTCGGGCTTAAGGAGCGCATCTCTCCGTTTTTGCAACTCCTTAGCTACTTCACAGCCTCTATAATTTGCCGGGTGCTTTCCCTTGCAGTTAGCACAGGTAGCGGAGGACTGTTCTTTAACTCCACAGTCTTGGGAGAGGTGATTTCCGGCGCATTTCACACATCGTGGTTCTTTTTGGCAATACATTTGCGTATGATTTAATCCTTGGCAACGTTTGCACTGTGGAACTATTCTTACATTTCTACGCATGGGTTCGATTTTTACCACGATATTTAAAATTGTTTTAATTCGGTAGATATCTTCGATATTATCTGACCTATCGAATGTAAGCATAAAGAGCGGAAGTCCACGTCTTACCACGATATCCTTATCGACTTCCGTTTGTTGCTTCTCCTTCTTAATGATATTTACGGCATCAAGAATTTTATACCCTTTGGTTTGAAAATCGTTTATAACCTCGTCTTTGGTGCATGAGGGGTGGAGTCCCCTTGCTACAACACGATGTGGCCTTTCAGACTTTATTTCGAAAGTATGCCACCGGATCTTCTCGGTATTTAGCTTTTGGGATACTGCCCGGTAATCATCGCGGTTATCGACGTTAATTTTCCACGCATTATTCCTTAAAGATGTAACCTTAAATTTCGATCTTATCGTTCCTTTAAGAAGGCTATGCAACTTATTATATTCCGTTACCCCAACGACGTTTATGGGAGGCGGTGCGCGAATTTGCGATCGAAGTTATTTTTCTTGCTGTTCTTTACGCTTTTGTTATTTTAGGGGCTCGACTTCGGGGGAAGAACCGGCTCTAATTTTCTTAGTAGGTCTTTTCTTAGCGGCCTGATTCGTTTCGCGTGCTAGTTCTTCTTCGTCGGTGTGGTATTCCTGACTAGCTAACCGTGGTGGAGTACATTCGCGTTCTTTCAGCTAACGATTGCTTCTTAGAACCTTATTTTCTTCTTTTAGCAGATCTATCTCTTTCTTAAGATTTTGATAGAGTAGGTCCATTTCCTTAAGCTTGATTCGAAGTGCTTTATTTTCTTCCTCAAAACTTTTATTTTTCACTGAGTCCTGTTTTTCACGCGCTGGCGCTCCCGGCGGACTTCTTCTCCCGGGGTTATTCGATCTTCTTGGAGGAGATCGAGATACCCTTGAACATTTAATAAAAGGGTCAATGGATTGCAATAAGCGGCTCTCCCCAGAAGCGAGCTGCGCTTTGAAAACAGCTATTCTAAGCGTGTTACGCTTTTTATAACTTAGGGACCAACACACGGCGATCCAAACCTTATAAATACACCACATGGCGATCTTGCCATTTTCCTTTGAATCCTAAAAATCGAAGCAGAGAGCGAGTCGGTCAGCATTATGATTATGTCCTAAAATAGAGAAGAACTTAACAAACTGTTCGAAGAATTAAACGAACAGTACTCACCAGAACCATCAACTACCCAAGAAACAGTACCAGCATACATCCCGACACCGAAAACTGCTGGACCAAAACCACTTACCATTGAAGAGTATCACCGAAGAACAAAAAAGAAGAAGGCAATTACACCCCCTGAGAAAGCGACAACAGAAGGTCAGCAGCAACAACGACCAAACAAAAGAAAAAGAGGCGGCCAGCAAGTTCGTCTAAGACAGCAACGTGCCGAACTACATAGAATAATACCGATTACTAAAGACGCTGAATTGAAGAGACAACTGATAAAACATTTAAGTCAGCTATGGGAGGCAAAGAGTCAAAAGAAGAAGTGATAAATAATGTAAATGCATCCGGACAAATTAGCATTAACGAATTTAATAAAAACATAATAATTTTAATAGTAATAATTATACTCTTATTAGCTAAGTTACACTCATATTATAAAAAATATGTAAAGAAACAAATCATAAGAAATAGAATAAATCATGTTTAAATTATATAAAATAAATTTCATATATTTTATAACGTTTATAAGCAGGTTATGGACAGTATAAAAATCTTAATAAAGAAATTAATCAACTCAAAGAAAAACCCGAATAGAGAATATACTCAGGAGTATATCACAAAAACTAAACAAGAAATAAACATATTATGGGACGAAATAGTACTAAAAATAACCGTCAAAGAAGAACTAGAAGACATAAGATTATACTTTAAAGGAGTAGAAAACCAAATATTAAAATTATTGTTAAAAGAAAAAGATAAGAAAATAGAAAAACTATAAATGGCGAAATTTGAAGTATTGGTAGCCGCAAATCTTATAACAGAATTTGATGGGGAATCTAAACAACTGTCAAACTTTTAAGGACTCATTGAATTTTATCATGACACATTAGATGAGGAAATTGAAAAGAAGAAATTAATAAAATTCATAATAGCAACAAAAGTATCAGACAAGGTAAGAAACACTACTCACGTTAGGAGAACAAAAATAAAATTTAACAGACTTTAAAAAAAATCTTAACTGAGCTATACAAGTCAAAAACTAACCCACTAAAATTACATAATGACTTAGCTAGGCTACAGCAAGCTACCCAAGATATAATATGTCAATTAAATGAAATACAAATAGCTGAACAAGGTGAAGTCAACAAAAAGCTAATAATAAGTCTAAATGACCAATTAGGACTTAACGCTTTTAAAAATGGGCTAAATGAAGCCAGTAGACAGGTAGTACAGGCATCAAGAGTTACAACATTAACTGAAGATATATAAGGATAGCTACTGAAGTTGAAGCTTCGTCCAGACAAAACAACATCATGAATTTCAGAACCAATATTAGGGGAAGATACCTAAACATAATAATTATAATCCAAGATATAATAATAGTTATAACAATAATCATGAAAGGAATAATATCAGCAATAGAGGTAGTGCTAGAGGTAGAAGTGTTGCAAGAGGATACCAGGTCGGAAAACAGAGGTATCCCCGGTCTAAATTTAATTTTAATTAAATTTCTATGGGGAATGTGACACAAATTTTGTCAGTATAAAAATAAAACATTTAAGAACATTTTTTAGATTCTTAATTGACACGGGTGCAGATATTTCCGTTTGTAAAGAATATCTGGCAAAGATATTAATGAAAATACAGCATGCCAAATAAATGGAATAACGAACAAAACAATATTTTCTAAAGGTGTATCAAATCTAGAGCTCATGGTAGGAGAAGAAAATATGGAGCATCCAATTTCACGTGGTTAATGAAGAAATAAATGTAACAACCGATGGGATACTAGGAAGAGATTTTCTTAAAGCGCATAATTGCAAGATAGATTATGAAACTTGTATACTTGTAACGAAGCATTCATTAAAACAATTCATTTTATTGTTTCTATGCTTTCCCCATATCCCACCACTATTCGCTTGGAGTGGCTGAGAATCAATCGCGATGACTTCCATAACTGGGATCAGTTCCGACGAGCGATCTTGCGCCATTTCCTCCCGGCGCGCTGTACCCATAAACTCGAGGAGGAGACTATGAGCAAAAAGCAAGGGCCCAGGGAGAGAGCCAAGGATTTTGTTTGAGCCACCCAATACCTGATCCGACAGCATCCCCGAGTGAGCATACAAGATAATATAGACCGGATTTATGATAGTATGCGACCCGAATACCGTCTCTACATTAAACGTCGGGACTTTACGACGTTAGACCAGCTCATGGAATTGGCCGAAGAATTCGAGCACGTGAAGGGCGAAGAACGAAGCATCCGTCCCACTAACCACGTCACTGCTCCAGCGCCCCGGCCACAGGTACCAAATGCCCTGTACAATCGCAAACAGAGAGGCCACCGTCAGCAGGATTGCCAACGACCGTACCGCCTATTCTGCTTCTATTGCGGGGAAGACGGAAGGAAAACGAGGGACTGCAATTGCCACTGCAATCAAGCAGCCGCCATGTCAAACGCCAGATGGACCGACCCGCAGTATTTCATCCCAACTACCATTCAAGGTCAGACATTTAATTGTCTAGTTGATGCCGGGGCATCAAAATCTTTTGTCGGTCCAAAGGTCCGACAGACCCTGCGAAGAATGCAGGTTCCCGTCCGATATCATGGACGGAGGATCCAACTGGCCAACGGAGATTCTATCAAGACCAGGGAGCACTAGACGGTGCAGCTTCAACTGGGTAATCAAACCGTTACGGGCGAGCTCACATATATGAAGACGTTGGCTGAGGATGCGATCTTCGGCATGGACTGGCTAAGTAAAGCCAAGTTCGAGATGACTCTAGGTGACCAGAAGTTGACGAACGGAAATGTTCTACGCAAAAGTCCAGCAACCAAATCGTGTGCCCTACTTCGAGAAGGCCACTTGCATTGGAGCAGCTGGACGCCACCCGACGCGTCCATCAGAAAGCTGACGAGAAATGTTTCCCGAGGGTCTCAACCATCCAGTGTATCACCGACACCGCAGAGACCGATAAAACCACCCGTGCCACCTACAACGCCGACAATGTCAACACCAACCGTACCGCTTACACCGCCGACACCGCTAAATAATCTGACACCATCTACACCGCCCATACCACCAGCAATGGCGACACCAACCGTTACGCCAAAACCACCGTCACCGCACACACCGTCGACCTCGCCTAAACCGCCCATACCGCCGAAAACGCCAACACCAACCGTACCGCCGACACCACTAAAGCCGGCACCATCTACATCGCCGACCCCGGCTACACCGCCCGTACCGACACTGCCCAAACAATCGAGCAATTATCAGAGTTGATCGTACCAATCTGGTGTATCGCTGATTTTTCTCCGCAAATAGTGTTATACTATTTCGCAATTTTTGTTGCTAGCAAACCTGAGGGTAGCTGGCGAATTTCCGAGTCCTTCGTTCTGAAAGACTTTGAATGCCAGGACTGTCGCAAGACCGACCTGTGGATTGCCGGGACTGTCGCAAGACGGACCTTGAGTGCCAGAACTGTTGCAAGGCGGACCTTGAGTTCCAGGACTGTCGCAAGATGGACCTGTGGATTGCCGGGACTGTCGCAAGACGGACCTTGAGTGCCAGGACTGTCGCAAGACGGAGCTATGGATTCCCGGGACTGTCGCAAGACGGACCGAGCCACCGACCGGGGCTCTACCACGCCCAACCATGTAGCAAGGAGGGAACGAGCCGCTTACCCCACCAGACGACCAGGACCAGACTAGCCGTGCCGAATAAATTAATAACTTTGTTAACATTGTATAATTCTTGTATTTTGTAAATAAATTGTAATAAAAGGAACTCCTCTACCCGAAGTTAGTGTTTCTTGGGAAGAACCTTCGCGATCCGACGAGCTAACCTCAGCCTGAGACAAAAAGCACATCACATACTTAGTACAAGATGAAGAAATAATTCTGCCTTTGAATATGTCTATGAGAAACATTGGAAAATTAACAATTCCACCAAGATCGGAAATAATAAAAAGCATAAGCTTGAATCTAAATGAAGACTGTGTTCTAATTGGAAGAGAAATGAAAACGGGGATTTTTAAAGCCAATTCAATATTACCAGCAAAAGGAAAAAAATACATCAAAATACTAAAAACCAAAGACAGCGAAGAAATAATAGAAAATACTATGGTTGGAATTGAACCAGTAAACAACTACAGAATATTATCAAATAATACAAAATCCAAAGACAAACAGAAGTTCAATTGTTTAGCAGAGAAAATTAAAATAGACAAAGCTGCAGTACAATCGATTTTGAGCATTTGTGAAAAATTCCAATTTCATGATGAAAATGAAAAACTAACCACAAAAAATTTTTACGAAGAGCACATCGCTGTAACAGACAAAACCCCAGTATACATAAAAAACTATAGACTACCACATGCTCAATTAGGTGAAATACAAAAACAAGTTGCCGAACTACAAGAGAACGACATCATTGAAGAATCAGTTAGTCCATACAACTCACCATTACTTATAGTTTCAAAAAAGAGCCTAAACGGACAAACGAAATGGAGACTGGTAATAGACTTTAGATCACTCAACAAAAAGGTTGTAGATGACAAATTTCCACTTACGAGGCTAGAAGATGTATTAGACAGACTAGGTAATGCTAAATATTTTACATCTCTAGACATGACAAGTTCATTTCATCAAATTCCACTAAATAAATACTCTAGCTAGACCAATGACAGCATTTTCAACAAATGAAGGTCATTACCAATTCAAAAGACTTCCTTTTGGCGTACAAATTTCGACAAATAGTTTCCAAAGAATGCTATCAATCGCTCTTAGTGGCTTACAAGAATCAGCTTTCTTGTACGTGGATGATATAATAGTGTTCGGAAAAGATCTACAAGAGCATAATGCAAATTTTATAAGAACTTTAGAAAGAATTCGTAAATCCAACTTGAAATTGAATATAGAAAAATGCGATTTCTTGAAACCAGAAGTAATTTATTTAGGTCATTTAATAACGTCAGACGGCATAAAAACAGATCCAAGAAAATATGAAATAATACAAAATTATCCAATACCTACAAATTCAGACGAGGTCAGAAAATTTGTAAATTTTGCAACTACTATAGGAAATTTATAAAAGATTTTGCAAAAATAGCTAAACTCCTGAATCAGTTATTAAAAAAGCAACAAAAATTCGCATGGACAGAAGATTGTGAAAAGTCGTTTAGTACTCTAAAGCAACAATTAATGAAACCCCCTATACTGAGTTATCCAGATTTTAAGAAACCATTCATACTAACAACAGATGCTTCAAATTACGCGCTAGGAGCAGTCTTGTCACAGGGAGAAATTGGAACAGATAAACCCATTGCATATGCAAGTAGATCTCTTAATAAACACGAATTAAATAAACCCATAACAGAAAAGGAATTGTTAGCAATACACTGGGGAATTAATCACTTCAGTCCGTATCTATTTAGTAGAAAATTCTTTGTTTACACGGACCATAGACCACTAGTAAGCTTATTCACTCATAAGAATCCATCATCCAAATTAATGAGAGTACGAGTATATTTAATGGATTATGACATCGAGATAATATTTAAAAAGGGCAACATGAATACCAATGCAGATGCTCTGTCAAGAATAAGAACTAATTCAGATGAACTAAAAGAACTGATACCCAAATATAACATAGACTTCTTAACAAGAGCAATGAAGAAGAATACTAGAAACATACCCAATGAAACAGAAAACTGTGCGAACGCCTTGGACTCAAAGATGGAGACTAGCTACCTTCATATCTGGGACTGAAGAAGAAATACGTAAATACATCAACAACTGCAAAACAAGATAACAAAATAAATTAAAGAAAATATGACAATAACAGACACATCCACTCAGGGCCGGACCAACCATATGTATGTGCAAGATGTGCAAATGCACAGGTCGCCAAATTCTGGGGAAAGAAAAATTAATTTTATCTTGCGCGAGCAAAAAAAGCTTGTTCAAATAAGCCCAAAATAACATCATCAATCACACGTGTGCAGGTTTTATTTCTTGCACATTCACTCGCAAAATTTTCATATGAAAAAAAAACAAACAAAAAAATCATTCTTACGGAATCGTATGTGTCTGAACGTGCAGGTTTTTTACTCTGCACAGCGCATAATGGTGTGGTGGATGGCATAAACTAAGTATTAAATAGACCGTCAGCTTCCGCGCACCTACCCGATTCCCCCCGCAAATTTTGTAAAGAAAATTCTCTCTTAAATTTCCTATCTGTGAAAACGTGTGAAGCAGAAAAAAAAGAAATTCTAATTGGCGGGAGAAGTAAAAAAAATAATGACACTCAGCAGTGTTCCTACATAGTATTTAGTATTTCTACCTTTTTGTGGGAATTACGATTTCCGAAAAGCTTTCCATGCATTAAAGGAAAAAATATTAAAATTGTGTGAATATCAACAATTTGACTAGAAAACATTCAAACATTTCACCATGAATATCAACGCACTAAATGTACATAAAAAGAAGATTTGCCTTTAGCAACAATTTTTAGTACCAATTAAATTCATTATAACTGCGATTTTTATACTGAGGATTAATTTAATGTGCTTTTCTTTCCGAATAATACAAATTTTACTTTTAAAGTACGGTTTGTTACATTAAAAAATCGAGGGAATTTTAATTTAGTGAAAAGGTAACAATTAATACGCTTCGTGGGAAAAATAAAGAGAGAGCGCTAAGAACACTGCTGAGAGTTAGTGTATTGGGTGAGTTTCTGTCAGCTGATGGATGAGTTCTGAGAGTTTAAATTCGTTGTTTTATTTCACCACGAAAACATGTATTTTACAAAATGCGTAATAGCGAATGATATCAATATGAATGAATAAAGGAATAAAGTGTCAAAAATGCATTCGTTAAAATAAAATAAGTTATTTTTGTTCCTATAATTATTGTGTTTTTGTTTTTGGTAAAAAATTATTTCGCCTCAAATGTCGACAGAAAAACGCTAACCAATATAAAGATAAGAATTGATTAAGTACATTCAAATTTAAAATAATGCTCTAGGGGAAAGATATAAATATTTCTGTGTGGGTATGATTTTGGATGTACTTACTACTAATAACAAATTTTTAAATCGACTTCAAATTTACGGAAGCTCATATTTGCGAAATTTGTATGGAAAATATAACCACTGTGAACTACTCGTACTTAAGTTTGGTAGGGCCCAATCTTTTCATGAAGATTCCGTTAATTAATGAAATTGCATTTGAAATCAATTGCGTCAGCCTAGATTATGAATAATGATCATTTATAATAAAAAGAAAAAGTCTAATGGACACAATCAACGAAAATTTATTTTCTTTAAAATATACGGGAAAGAACGAAACTCTAAATGTAGGTATATGCCCAAAATTGGATAAAAAACTGGTTTACTGATTTGTACCCTGATATGTCTCACGCGTTTAAGTTTTGCTGCTTACACTTTTCTTTTAATTCATTCGATTCATAATAATTACTTAGTATTCAGATTATTTTATATTAACAAGTTTTTATTTTTGTCAATGATTCATAAGTTCATCGATTTCCATTGTTTACAACAAAAATGTAAACATCCCGTACTATATAGATTATCTAGGTAAAATGAAAGAAATCCTATAAATGTATACCTACCATGCGTTTTATATTATAATTTGGTACTAAATTCACCACACCATACCCACCGTTTTCTTAACACTTCCCGATAACGGGCAATTATTTGAATTATATGAATTTTTTCCAATGTTACCACGGAATAAACTGTCAGAGGCATCTGTCAGGTTCCTATGTGCAAGTGTATGTGTGTGTCTAATTTACTTTAACATTGGCACACATACTTTGGCGCATAGAAACACCGAAAACAGCTTGTAGGCAAATTCTCTTAACCCTTTGTTGCCTGGTGGTTTTAACATGAAACCACCGAATAAATAAATTTTCCGTAGTTTTCTAGTGGTCTCAATGGGAAACCACCATATCATGTCATTTTCAAAAATTATAACAAAAAATAATTTGGACAACAAAGGGTTAAGTTGAAAGAGCTGACGGTCTATTTAATACTTAGTTTATTGTGGATGGGATTTCTCATCTACGAAAGAGAGTAACAAATTTCTCTTATAGGTACAAAGAGAAAAAGTAGCTTTGGATATTGGATTGTACTTTGTTTTTGTATATGAAAATATAGTATTCTCTTCCACTGAAAAAATTAAAGTTGCACTGCGACTGCGACATAAACTAAAGCTTAGTATCCTGCTCGGGCTAAATTTTATCTCCCATACAAAAATGTCTACAAAGATAAAATTTAGCGAGGCAGTTTAGCAAAGCAGTATCCTGCTCGCACGCTAAATTCTTAACTTCATGTAGATGGGTCGATGAAAAGTCTCCACTCATTTAGCTCGCGAAATAAATGTCCGGTACATTAAATCGAAGATAAATTTTGACATGAAAAACGGAGGAAGATGTTTGTGTTGCGTTTACTATAGATATTTGTTTGAAAGAAAGCGCAGAGAAAAATTTGATACAGAAAGAAAAGAAAACGCAAAGCAAAAAAAAAACTTTTACAATGTTAATGGGAAACAAGTTTCTTTAAGCTTCAAATAATCATAGGTCTTTTGCAAATCAGCCTTTTTGCCTTTTTTGCAAATAGGAATTTATGGGACACGAAGAAAAGTGTCTTCTTCTGCTTGCTGTCGCAGAAATTATTTGAGCTGCTGCTGCAATAATAATATCTTCTTCAATTTTTCTCATACCCATTGTTTTGGAATGATTCAAATACTGCGATGTCTTTGAAGTTTGAAATTCGAAAATTGAAAAAATTATATTTACTGATTACTGTCATGAAGAAATAGTTTTTGTCCCATCTATATGGTGTGTAATAATAATTTAGCGAGCATTTATCTTTGGTGTGGAGAAACGAAGTGGAGACTAGGGACGCTAAAATTTAGCGCGAGCAGGATACTAAGCTTAAGTATTAAATAGCTCTTGCTCGCGGAGCTGTCAATTTGGGTTTGACTCATATGTCACAGTGAGGACTTAACCTAACCTAACTTAAAAACTATTTGTACAAAGGTGAAGGGAGATACAGGAGTATACATAGTATACTTTCGGATTTCCCTTTCAGGTACTTAGACGTCAGAGGGTTCTTTCTTGAACGAATGAGAAATGCATTAGGTGCGTTTATTGTTTTATTTTCTAACGCGAAAGCGTTTGAAGATAAAGGTATGAGTACATATCTTTTAGAGTTCTGAAACGAATGAATTGAGGTTCAATTAATAGTATAATGACATATCGATTATTTGATGTTCCTTTTTGTTTTTGACAATAATATTTTCTTTAGAATTACATTTATATGATATTTTAGGACAAAAAAAAAATTTATATAGATAAAAGGAAATGAAGTTACTGAAAACATAAAATAGTTAGAGGTTAGTAGTGTTACAGAAATGTTTAAACGATTTTAAGATTTAAGTTTTGTTCTCCAATAATTTATTTAGAACGAGTATCTTGATTTGTGCGATTTTTTATTTTATTTTATGTTTCTATTCAGAATGTTATCTTTTTTATTTTTTTATTTTTAATGTTTTCAGCGAAATGCGGGCGTAAAACTACCCACGGTTGTGGCCAAGTATTGCCTTGGTATAGAAGGGCAGGGTGGATCCATCGGGTGCCGGATCAACTACAGTGTTGGAGATACAAATGAACGAAGGATATAGCGTGTTCTCCCAAGTGGAGTTGTCTTGTGAGGAAAAGATGTCTCTTACAAGTTCATTGTTTGAGTTCTGTATCTTTAGAATAAATTTTTTAGATAAGACATAGTTAATGAAAGGAGTGATTTTTGTTTCATTATAAATAACTGAGTTGGAATATCTTTTGGTCCTGGACTCGAAACTCTTACTGGAACAGAGGCGGAGGATTTTTTTTCCTAAAGCAGATAAGCTCAGACTTAGGTTTATTAATTTTTATCCCCCAGGTTTTATAGTATATGTCAATAGCTGTAGTATGCTTTTCGAGTAGTCGAAGGGCTACTAAAGGGTATTCGTGACTAGCGTAAGCGATGGTGTCATCAGAATAGAATAAGCTAGTGGAGTCGACACTAGCATCATTTTTTATTTTTTTTTCTCAAATTGAGAGTAATGTCATTGTGAAGTTTAAGTAACGCATGTGTCGTAGATAGCCCTCTCCGAAAGACGAATTGGTGTTCCGGTATGAACTCAATGGGGTTATCCTCAGGTGAGAGAAAGTTGTTTAGTATAATCCTAGGATTTTCCCAACGTTGGAGAGTAAGGAGATCGGTCTGAAGTTGGTAATCTCAAAGTTATTTGGCTTCTTGCAGATCCGTAACAATCTTACAACTTTCCATACAGAAGGAAAATATCCGTTGTTGATACAGTTATTAAAGACAATAGTAAAGAACCGTAACGCTGCTGATGCCATCAGGGCCGAAGGATTTCTTAGGCCTGAGTAGATTGATGATGCATGTCACATCTTCTTGTTCAGTGAAGATGTGCATAGCCAATGGAGATAGCGAAGTGTTGCTAGAGGAAAAATTGAATATATGTTCTGGTTTTTGAGACTTAATCAAGAGAGCGGAGGATTTAGCCTCATTAGTAACGCTTAAATTAAAGGAAGGAGTCTGTTCCTTATAGATTTCTTTAAAATAATTTTCAAAGGCAAGTACAATGTCGTCCTCATTAGTGAGACAAATATTATTGATTATGACATTGCCACAAGAAAACTTTTTCTTTTTTTTCCCCACTATTCTGAAAATTTCTTTGAACGCCTCTGCACCTGGACTAATCTTAGCAATTCTTTCATAAAGTTTCTTATTTAGCCAAATATTTACTTTGTCCTGAATGATTTTTTTAAGGAGTGAAATTCTTGAAGAAAGTTTTATTCTGTATTAATTCTATTATACATGTTATGATACAGTCTTTTAAGTTGTTTTTGCTACTGGTGCTTTTTTTTAAAGAGGAGCTCAATGTCCCTTGGGAAAAAGATATAGTGTGATTGGTTGTATGTTGACTCAATGTGTCATGGAGAGAGGAGTTAAACTTCAGGATTGAATCGTCAATTTCCGAGTTAGACAGACATTGCATATAAGGAGGGAAACAATTGTCAATGGCTCTCTCAAGATCACCGCTGAAATTAGGCCAGTTAGTGTTTGCAAAGGATTGTCTAGGTATGTTCTCTTGCACACAGTTAGACGCATCCTCCAATCTAAGGTTTAGTGATAGGGGGTAGTGATCCGTAAAAGTTGGAAGAGTTTGAATATTAAAGTTTTGATTAAAATGATCAAGACCGCCGGTAAGTTCATCTACCCTTATCCGAAGATTGGGCACCTTGTCGTGGTGGGGCGGCTTAAGTAGAGGAACAGGATGCTAGATCAGGGTAGTGGCCCAACTCCTCTGGTAGAGCTGAATGTGAATCGAAAAACTAAGATCCAATCCGATCAATCCATCAACCCTTAACTCCAAAATGACTGGTCTGCAATGTCGAGCTAGCTGTGATAAGGTAGGTAAAACTACTGGTTCACAGGGTTCAGGGGTAAATGAACCGCTAATGGAGACTCCTCAGGGGCAGCTCAATCCTCTGTTGTAATTTAGTTGAGTAGGATAGGTATTGGGGATCTCTGCCTATTCGGTCTGTTTAATTCTCCCATACTCGTGGGTACACATATGGACCTAAATAAAATAAATAATAATAATAATGTTCCTTCGGAAAACGAGGTGGAAGGCTTAGAAGGGGTCGAGAAGGCGTTGGAAGGCGCTGACATGAACCCGAATAAGCTCGATGGGTCAGTGGACTCTGATGGGAAACCAAAAGAGTTAGCAGACCAATCGTCAGCGGAGGTGGACAATGCGGTGCAGAAATGCGCCAAGAGGTCAGCCGAAACTGCGGAAGCTGGATTGAAAGAGGAGAAAAGTCCAGAATCCGAGCGGAAGTTGCACAAACAACTGAAGCAAAGGATGAAGAGGGTCAGAAAGAGACAAAGATTGGCCTTGACCAAATCTGTCTCAGCGAAAGACATAAACAAGTCGGTCGAGGAATTGACTGAAATGGTACTTGACGTCGACTGAAACCTCTCCAGAAGTCGGTGGATCTAGGAAACGGTTCAAATGTTCCGGGACCATGAATCCGCCCGAAACTGAGAAGAACTGGACGGAAGACGGACAGTCTGTTCAACATGGGGTCAGTCCACAGGTACCACACTCCAGTGGTTATGTGAATGGACGACATGTACAACGGACTATTAGTCAACCCGAAGAGCAGAAATCGTGCAAGGACGAGCAACCTGGACCAAGCAAAGTAAAGCGAAAGCTGAGCCAAGCTATGGGAAGGAGAGCACAGCAAGCAGATGATGCAAACCCTTACGCTAGGAGTGAGAGAGCCAAAGTTGACAAGGGCGTAAAAACCTTTGCTCAAACAGCGGCGAACGATCTCCAATTGGGTGTTACCGACAAGAGTCGAGAGGGAGGGATAGAAGCTTCACAGTTGAGTATTTTCAAAAATGCTTTGCTGAGGGCTCTAGACTTACTTCCAACAAATGCAGGTGATATCGGTGTAAAGGAGATAACCTTGGAGGAAGGGATTATAGCAATAAAATGCGTTAACCAAGAAACCAAGGGCTGGCTATGTGAGACTGTAGGGAAGATGACCGACCTATGGGAGGAAATCAACCTTAAAATAGACAGGCTTCACATACTAAAGAATGTGAAAAGGTTGATAATCTTCGTTCCCGGTGAACCCGTGAGCAAAGATGTCATCCTTGCCAGACTTTGTCGTCAAAACTCCTGTGTGAAGGACTTTTCGAAATGGAGGGTTATTCATGTGGGAAGGTATGATGACAAAAAAATTGGTGGAACCAAGCTGACGATCTGGTGCCCGAGGGAGGAAGCGAGGCTGGTTAGACAAGCAGGAGATAGACTCTTTTGCGGGTTGGACATAGCATTCGTGAAGTTCCAAGGATCATCGGAAAAGACTCAACTTGGAAAGCCACCCGGTAGGGCGACTAAGTGATAGACACCATGGAGATGGGATCAACACAAGTCGGGCGGGAGGTGGGCCCGTACCGGGAAAAGCTGAGGGTGATTCAATTGAACCTTCATCACAGCAAAGCAGCATCAGCAATGATGACTAAATGTTTTGATGAGGATTCGTTTGATATAGCCCTGATACAGGAGCCTTGGATCTTTAGAGGAAAGATTAGAGGACTCCCAAATAGCGTTGCTGAGCTGCACTATGCGCAAACCAGCGAAAGAATTAGGTCCTGTATCCTGGTGAGACACGGAGTTCAAGCATATAAATTGCCGGACCTCTGTGCCCCAGACCTTGCAACAGTACGAGTAGGATCAGGTGCGGGAAGCTTTGTCATAGCATCTGCGTACCTGCCCTACGATTCTCCAGAACCTCCTCCGACAAGAGAGTTAGAGTCGTTGGTGAATGCATGCAGGATCAGGAACGAGGATCTAATAATTGGTTGTGATGCTAATGCACATAATACAGTGTGGGGCAGCACTAACGATAATTACAGAGGAGAAGCCTTATTCGAATTTGTATCATGCAAGGATCTAGCTATCTTAAACAGGGGAACAGAGCCAACCTCCGTGGATGTGAGGCGAGGGGAAGTGATCGATGTTACCCTGTGCAGTAGCCAGATAATTGAAAGAGTATCAAATTGGAGGGTAATGGATAAGGCTACATTGTCGGATCATTTGATGTTCGCTATGGATCTCAAAAGAAAAAAGATCGGAAATACATCATAATTCCGAAGAACACGGATAGGACGAAATACCTCGAAGTGTTGGAGGAAAAACTGATTGTAGTGACATTCGGAATACCGAAAAATACTTGGTATGTGGAATCACAGCTGAAGCATCTGCAATCAGCTGTTGAAGATGCGTACCGAGTGGCTTGCACACCTACTTTAGTGGAAAAACAAGATCCTGCGCCTTGGTGGTGCCGGGAACTTGAAAAGCTAAAAAAAGATGTGAGGAAGGCCTTTAATCACGTCATGAGGGGGGGGAGAACCCGAAGCATGGGATGAATATAAGGCGAAAAAGAAAGAGATGAATGTTACTCTGCGACGACGTAAAAGGGAGTCATGGAGGGAGTTTTGCTCGAGCATGAGGAGTACATCTGAAGTCAGTAGACTACAAAAGATTGTCTCGAGAGATCCAGTTTCCAAGATCGGACTTATTCGTAATAGAGCGGGGGAGATGGTGGAAACACTGGATCACACAAATGAGGTCCTAATGGAGGTACACTTTCCAGGAAGCTATAAGTCAGATCAGCCCTGGGCTCCAAGGAAACAAGGAGCGAACAGGATGGATAGGACGGAAGCAGAACGGATAGTGACACCAAAAGCGGTCGAGGGTGCGATAGCAACATTCTCACCCTTCAAAACTGCGGGGCCAGATGGTATATTTCCAGGTCTAATGCAATGGGGTATAGACTTAATTGCACCAAGGCTCAGGAATATATACGTTGCATGCCTAGCAATAGGCTATATCCCGATTACATGGAGGGAAGCAAATGTGGTCTTCCTTCCAAAACCGGGAAAAAAGGACTAAACCGAGGCAAAGTCATTCCGACCAGTCAGCCTAACATCCTTCCTTTTAAAAACAATGGAAAGGATGATAGTGGACTATATGGAAAGCACCGCGCTTAGGACGTATCCTTTGTATAGTAGACAGCATGCATTCAGGGTAGGCATGTCTACAGAAACAGCGTTACATCAAGTAGTACGCGTTGCCGAGGAAGAGCTAAATACCGGGGGCATTGCAATGACCACTATAATGGACATTGAAGGTGCCTTCGATAAGATATGCTTTGAAAGTCTGAAACAAGCCTTAGAAAAACGTAGGGTTAACCCACTTGTAGTAAGATGGGTGGACAATATGTTAAATACAAGGGCGATAAATATTCAGACGGGAACCTCGAAACTCAGAGGAAGGGTTAGCAGAGGTTGCCCACAACGAGGCGTTCTCTCACCTACACTGTGGAATATCACTGTGGACTCTCTTCTTGACAGACTTGAGGCAACTGGCATTTACACAGTGGGATATGCCGATGACATAGCAATAATGGCCAGAGGCAAATTCATAGACGTCACCGCAGATATCATGAGGAACGCACTCAGAGTGGTTGAGCGGTGGTGTCTGGAACAAGGACTCTCCATTAATGCGGGGAAAACAGATCTAATAGTCTTCACTAGGAAGAGGAAAAATCTGGAATTTCGGCCCTTAACACTTTTCGGATCGGAACTAACAATGACTAAGAAGGTTAAGTATCTGGGAGTTTATCTAGATACTGGACTTACTTGCAACTACCATGTTGAGGAGAAGGTCCGGAAGGCAAAAAGGGTACTACATCAATGCAAACGTGTATGTGAGCAGAGGTGGGGACTCTCACCTAGGTCAGCATACTGGATGTATACCTCTCAGCCTCTCAGAAAACTGTGAGGAAGCACCTGGATAGGGTTCAACGCTTAGCATGTATAGGAATTACAGGTGCAATACGTACAACCCCAACATGCGCATTGGAAGTCATCATGGGGATCTTACCGCTAAACTTATTTATTAAGAAAGCAGCGGCCCAAACGGCACTTCGCTTGCATCGAGATGCGAAATGGCACAATCGTGGTACGATCTATGGACATAGGAAGATCCTGGAACTTGTCAAAAACGAGATTATGGAGCTAAACATGCCTATGGATCGAATAACAAGGGTGCGTATTATGGAAAGAAATCACAAAACTCGTATTGAGAACGGATTACTTCCAGCAAAAAGAAATGGTGAAATAGTGATTTTCACGGATGGATCCATGATGGATGGCGGAGCGGGGGCCGGTATCTATACAGAAGAGCTGGAACTTGCCCGTCACATTATCCTCGGGAAATACACTTCAGTATACCAGGCTGAGATGATTGCTTTACTTCATGCGTTGGACTTCTTGCTTGAGAGTCAGGTGGAAGGAAGAAATATCCTAATAGCACTGGACAATCAGGCGGTGATCAGATGCATGGAACAAACAAGCATCACAACATCATTGGCACTGGAATGTGTACTTAAGCTCAATAAGTGTTCATCTAAAAATGAAGTAACACTGACTTGGGTACGAGGACACATAGGGATCGAAGGCAACGAAAAGGCGGACTCCCTTGCAAAACAGGGGTCAACTGAAAAGTTGCTGGGACCAGAACTATTCTCTTCAATTGGCAGAGGAATGGTAGAACAGCTGATTCACAAATGGATCACGGCAGAACACCTGAGAAGGTGGTCAACCGTGGAACAATGTAGACAAGCTAAAATGGCAATAAAGTGGCCGACCTGCTCCACTCAAAGAAGGGTTCTAAGTATGAGTCGAGGAACATTGAAATGGGTGGTGGCTTTGTCTACAGGACATGGTAATTTCGGGTATCACTTAAGGAAAATGGGCGCTAGAGAGGATGATACTTGTAAACTATGCCTGGAGGAATCTGAGACTGCGGCACACATACTGTGTCAATGTCCGGCGTTGGCTAGCAGAAGAATGAGGATCTTGGGACATCATTGGGTCGAGGCCCAGTCGATAAAACAGATCTCCCATAAACAGATGCTAGCGTTAACACTAGGAATCGAGCTCAGAGAAGAACTGTGGAGAAATCCAGAGAGTCTACCTGAGTAAGATTTACAGTGGTAGAGAGACGAAAAGAGACCCGACAATGGTGGTTTGATTCGAATATATCTCGAAATCTATATATGTGTATAAAATGATTAAGAAGGTGATTAGACACTAGAAAGTGATCTAGGACCGAGGAGCTCCTAGGGAACGTTGGGGATGAAGATGAAATATTAGAAAATGATGGGTTGTTGACTTGAAACCAATTTTCAAGGTTTTTACCATTAAGATTATATCTTGTATCACCCCAGGTAGGGCTTCTGGCATTCAGGTCGCCTCCTATAATTACCCCATCAAAAGTGTTTTCCAATAACTCTATCTTAGAGAGTTCCTCCTTTGAGTTGGACAGTTCGTAGGAAAATAGATACAACCAATGAGAATGTTCTTGGTAAGAGTGTTAATAACAACCTTTATGGAAGCAAATTTACCAGGGAAGAGATTGGATGACGAAGCAATCCTTCCGTAGGCTATATTTTTTTTTAAGATTATTGTCACTCCCTGTTTGTGGTCACGGCGCAGTATTTTAAAATTATCAAAGAAAACTTTATGCCTACCGTGTAAGTGCATTTCCTGGATGAACGCAATTGAAATGTTGTTAGCAAGGAGAATTTTATGTTATTCAATTCTCCTGCTGTGTTCAATTAAGGACGAAATGTTAAAGGTTAAGAGGTTTAATAACATAATGGCGAACTGATCATTATCCGGTTGACCAGATCCAAGTATGGCATCCTTTTCTTCAGGACAAATTTGTCTAAATTGGACATAAAGCTTTCAATTCTTGCCAAAAGGGCATTGATCTCAAGACCAAATAAGTCCCTTGAGAGCTCGAAGAACTGATCAATTGCGCTAGGACCCGCCCTAAGATTGGGATTATTAGCAGCAGGAGGAGCAGATGCATGCTGAAAATGACTGGCATGTGATACTTTGGGAAGAACAGTATTATTATTTGAAATATTAAAAGAGATTGCTTTCGCACACTCCTTTTTTTCTTTCGCATCCAAAAAATTTATTTTTTTTCGTTGTTCGTATTGCTTAAATGCTTTGCAGCCCTTAAAGTTCGCTAAGTGTTCTTCCCCGCAGTTAACACAGGCAGCTTTTGAACCCTCGTCCCTCAGGACAGGGCATAGACCAGGGTCGTGATTACCAACGCATTTAACACATTTGTATCCATTAGAACAGTTCTTTGCAAGATGACCGAATTGCTGGCACCTTCTACACTGTAGAACCCCCTTATTTCCCCTAGGCTTTTCCCAATAGACCTGGGTATTAAAAAGAAATCTAATTTTAATCACATCATCCGCCTTCGTTCCAGGCAATAGTTTGACAAGAAACAGATTATACTGAATGCCAGTTTGTTTGGAACGGAGAGTTTCAAACTTGGAAACTTTGTCCACATTGGAAACCCTCGCTCCAAGTTCTTCCAGAATTTCCGATTACAGGTAACCGTTAGATAAACCCCTAAGAATGATTTTAGTAGTCTTGTCCTCTTTTAGAGCATAAGAGAAAGCCTGGACCTCACTGTTGGTCCTAAAAAGTTCCAACAGTTCCCGATGAACCTCCCCGTCGCACAGTGTGTTATTTCACAAATCTAGCGGAACTTTATTTGTTTCGCGATTGGAAAAAAATGTTTTTTATATTTATCTATTCAATTACGTATTTCTGTAAGGTTTTTCGGAGTTTTACTTAATTATTTATTTAACAATTTTAACTTACCTATAATATGATACTTGAATCCATTTCAAAGTCTTACAGAATAATTTGGCTCAGATCTTCACGTCCTTTTTTTTATTTTATTTTAACTTAACTTTACCCCTTTCAAAGATTTATATATAAAATGCTTTGGAAAAACTAAAGAAACATAAACAATAAGTTTTAAGGAACTTTCTCGAATGAAACAAATTACAAAACAATTATTTTTATTCCTATTCGCGAATTAATCAGATTCAAATTCACTTTCATCTGAACTGCCTATAACTAAAAGTTCTTCGGGAGGCTTTAACAGGGAAATACTCTCCAGTAGTGGATTTCTCTTTCTATGCAGCATTGTACTCCGGCTCGAAAGATAGGGATCCGATGAAAGTAAAAATCGATTAAGCACATCTCTATTATAATTTATTCTTGAAGACTTTCGGCTGTAGTGCTCCCGGAATCTTCTATACTCTTTATTACTGGCTTCTTGTGCCTCTTCGGATAACTGCCCAAGAGGCAATATGCAAGCTTGAATTATGTCCTTTGAATGCACGAGAAGCTTATGTATGCTTGCAGGCATATGGTACCAGGCATAATGTCGAAGATATAAGTTCTTTGTTTCATTGGCATAAGTTCCAAACTTGTCGGCATCAATTTCATGTTCACTAGATATTGCTTCTAGTAAAACTCGGAAACGTTTTATTAGATCAATATTAATACCCGTTATTTCCGCGCTTATTTCAGCGTTTCTAAAAAACTTTCGAGCTGTGTTACCATCATTGGTATTTCCAGCTATTTGTATTATAGGCCTATGCAAAACAAAAAAAAAATTGTATGGGGTGAGCACTCAAGAGCAAAAACTGTAAATGGATTCTGACAAATAACACATAGGAGAACATTTTAAGCACTATTACACGAGGGATACATGTGGATACATTTTTAAAACGCTTCACAAAGTCACAAAACACAAAAAAAAATCCAGGCGTAAGGCCTCCAGGCAAAACGAAGATTACTTCACTTTTTTAAGTTCACAAACAATTCTTACTTACCTCGGAAATTTAGAATATACCAAAAAATAATAAAAAATTATAATTCGTGGGCTAACTGCTTTATTCAATGAACACGGAATGGTCAATTGGACGCGAAAAATGCAACTAACTATAAAAAAATAATTTTGCTCAAGTTAAGCTTCTGTTTGTGATGTTAGAGAACGGTATATACCGTTTTAAATTTTCTTTTGTTTTTAGCATGTTATTGTCTGATGTTCTACCTTTCATATCATACCAAAAC
Source organism: Cheilosia impressa (assembly GCA_948293265.1). Classification (NCBI taxonomy): domain Eukaryota; kingdom Metazoa; phylum Arthropoda; class Insecta; order Diptera; family Syrphidae; genus Cheilosia; species Cheilosia impressa. The sequence continues at coordinate 60,695,893 of OX411880.1, forward strand.
ATTATCATTTGGGCGACATTGAATTTTGCATAAAATTCCGCTACATGTGTGAAATAACACACTGTGCGTCGTCTACGTATAATTTACTGCTGTTGCCGCGATTCACGATTTTGTAATTAAATTTAACGGAATTATTTCTAAAATCCGTAACTAATTTCCGCACATCAACGTTCTTCATCATAATAGGAGGACAAAACTTACCCTTGTACAAGTTGGAGTGTTTATCTGGTTCAGTGTTAGTAACGCCTTTCGCTGAAGGTATAGATGAGCCGGTGGTAACTCTCGTGGTGTTGGTGTCCTTGCTCGTATGGTGCTCGGTTACGGTATTGGAGATGGTGATGTCATCGACTACGGTGGTTTGTTCAGGAAGACTGGTGGTTTTCCTTTTGACTGCTTTGCTGATTATTCAATACTTAGTTTATGACTGCGAGCTGCGAGGGATGAACACAGGCGGTTCTGCATAATGAATTTCTGTGTCTTTGACTAATGTGGAATTTTTGGTTGTTTTATTTTTTTTTTTGGAAATTAATTACTGACCAGACCACTACAATTCTGAAAGAATTTCCCACCTATACCCTGTACACCTGTACTCACTGTCACTATTAGATATACTGTGCAGATTGGAGTTCGAATTTTTAATTTATTTTTCGAATGATCCCAACAATTGGGAAAATGTATCTGAAGAGCTTATTAAAAAAGTAGTTTTAAAGGATCCAATGCAAATTCAGGATCATAATTTTCCAAAAACTAATAATAGAAAATTTTCAATTTCAAGTTATCAACGAACATTATCCAATGGCAAGGTAGTTCCGAGGACTTGGTTAGTTTATTCGAAATCAAAAGATTCTGTTTACTGTTCTTGCTGTTTTTTATTTGCAAGAAATAAAAATTATCATGCTTTGTCAACTACAGGGACTTCCGATTGGCCACACTTAAGCGCAATATTAAAAAGTCACAAGGTTACTATTTTCCACTTAGAAAATTTTAAATCGTGGAAATTTTTAGAAAAAGGTTTGACATCAGGCACAGCAATTGACACAATATTTGAAAGTACAATCGAATCTGAAACAAACATTGGAGTTTTACAAAGGTTATTCAGTGTTGTAAAAATTTTTGGTTCTCAATCATTAGCTTTTCGTGGTTCTTCTGATAAATTGCAAGGTGTGTGTGTGTGTGTGTGTGTGTGTGCAGAGATAAGAAGAGCGTGAAAGAGAGAGAGAGAGAGAGATAATAACACCAAACAGAGTGAGAGAGATAAAAAGATGGAGACAAGAACTCCAAGGTTGAATTTATTTTGTGTGTGCGCGCATGTGTATATGAGTTAAAAATAGATGAGAAATCATGTTCCTAAGAAAAAAACAACATCATGGTCAACAAGGTTAAACAAGTTTTGCAGATAAGAGAATTGAAAAAACATGTAGAAATAAATCCCCTCAGGGTGAAACAAGTTTTGTAGATAAGAATGGGGAAATCAAGTTTGACGTAAATGACTCAAGGTTGAATTTACTATAAAGTCAAGGTTAATTTATATTTAGAAAGTTGCATAGTGACTAATGTTTTATGAGAGTAGAATTAAAGAGCTTGATTTATGAATATAAGCAGTAAAAAAGGGTGATTCAACTCAGTGTAAGCGAAATTGTGGCTGTTTCAAGTGAACGTTTAAAGTAATACATTTATGTGCGCGCATATGAACATATCTATATCAAGCGTTTAATAGTGAAAGTGTTGTGAACGAAAATGGATACCTACATTGAAGAGGTGCTTGAAAGGCATCAATCAATTTTATTTGATATGCTCATGCATAAAAAAAGTGTGGGAAACTGTGAAAAAAACATTGAAAATTGTACAAATGATCTAGACTTGTTGCAGAAATGTTTGAGTGATACTAGAACTACCGGTAAAAAGTACCATCTTACCACGGCAATCGGTAAATTAAAATCTTTTAAACAAATGATGTTAAAAAATGTATCTGAAGAACAACAGCATATTGACGATTCTTTGATATGGGAAGATCTGCCACATAGTGCGTTTTCACAAAGAATAAAATCAGGTGTGATTACAAATTTAAATCATACGGACCCCAAATCATTTTTGGAGGCTTGCAGAACAGTGGTTATTGAAAAGCTAAAAGAAGTGCTGAATGAATACATCAACATCAAAACAAATGCAGTATTTTGTGCTGAGTTCCGGAAATATGAAGGTGAAGAGCAACAACAAGACATCAAATACCTCAACACCAAGAATATTATTGTAAATGCTGGTAGTGACTTAGAAGAAGTTATAATAGAAAATTTAGAAAAACCATTGTTAAGAAAATTAGAAGAATTTCAAGAGAAAAATAGTGGATGGACACTATCATCTATAATAAATGTAATTTTCAATATAAATAAATATTCACCAATTGTAGGAAGTTCGTATATTAAAACACCACTAACTATATCTACCAAGAAAGCATGTGTTAATGTGAAAAATACTGACAATGCATGCTTTGCATGGGCTGTAGTATCGGCTTTGTTTCCTGCAAACAAAAACTTGGATAGACCAACAAGTTATCCACATTATAAAAATGTATTAAATTTAAATAGTATAACTTTTCCAATGTCTTTAAATTTAGTTCCATTATTTGAAAAAAATAACAATATTTCCATAAATATTTTTACATTACATAGAGAAAAAAATGATAAGAAAGCAGAAATATATCCACTTAAATTATCTCAATTAGCATGTAAAGAAAAAAAGCATATCAATTTATTGTTGTTAGAAGAACATGTAAATGATGATTGTACAGTCTTAAAAAAACATTTTATTTGGATTAAAAACCTTTCTGCACTAGTTCGAAGTACATTAACTAAAAGCGAAAAGAAGCTTCATTTCTGTAATAGATGCCTCCACTATTTTTATTCTAGTGAAAAATTAGATATTCATATAAATGATTGCACCAATCAAAATAATTGTAAAATTAAGTTACCTACACCAGAAAATAATATATTGTTATTTAAGAACTTTAGAAATAAAATTATGACTCCATTTGTAATATATGCAGACTTGGAATGTATCTTAAAAGAAATTGATGATAGGAATAGGTATCAAGAACACATACCCTGCTCTATAGGGTTTTATGTTAAAAGTTCCTTCAAATCTAGTTATACAACCTACATGGCATTTCGAGGGGAAAATTGTATAGATTGGTTTATGAATGAACTAAAAACGTTAGTTCTGCTTCTGGATTCAGATGTTTCATACATAGTACCAATTGAGAATCTTTCCATTGAACAACAGGAGAGTTTTAATGCTGCAACCACATGTTATATATGCAATCAACAGTTTTCACCAAATGACATCAAGGTTCGTGATCATTGCCATTTTACAGGAGCTTATCGTGGCCCTGCTCACAGTATCTGCAATTTAAATTATAAAGATAATCTAACTATACCAATTATTTTTCATAACCTAAGCGGCTATGATGCCCATTTTATAATTAAAGAAATTCATAAAATTGGAGCTGGTGAAGTGAATGTGCTACCATTAAATAAAGAAAAATATATTTCATTCACTAAATTGCTTTCTAATACAATAATTAATTTCAGATTCATTGACTCTTTTAGGTTTTTGAGTAGTTGTTTAGATTCACTATCATCTTTATTAAATGAATTCCCAATACTTGAATCTGAATTTAGCTATTTAACACAAAATCAACGGAATCTATTGAAGCGTAAAGGTTTTTATCCCTATGATTATTTAAATAGTTTTGAAAAATTTTCTGAAGAGTATTTACCCGAAAAACATTTGTTTTACAATAAATTAAATAAGGAAGACATAAATAGTGAAGATTATTTACATGCTCAATATGTATGGCATCATTTAAGCCTAAGAAATTTGGGAGAATATTCCGATTTATATTTAAAGACAGATGTTCTTTTATTAGCTGATGTTTTTGAACAATTTCGTTCTAATTCTGTTAAAACACATAAATTGGATCCAGCTCATTATTATTCTCTACCAGGTTATACTTGGGATGCAATGCTTTTCTATACAGGAGTAAAACTAGAACTTCTTGATGATATAGACATGATAATGTTTATTGAAAGAGGTATCCGTGGAGGACTAAGCCAATGTTCAAAAAAGTATGCTGAAGCCAACAATGAGTACTTAGATAGTTTTGATGTTAGTAAACCAAGCACATTTTTAATGTATTGGGATATCAATAACCAATATGGGTATGCAATGAGCCAGTTATTACCAACAGGGAATTTCAAGTGGGTTGATAATATTCATGAATTCACAGTAGATGCAATTTGTTCTCTCTTGGATAGTTCGCCCAAGGGCTCCTTTTTTGAGGTTGACTTAAGTTATCCGATAGAATTGCATGATATGCATAGTGATATACCATTTTGTCCAGAACTTATGCACCCTCCTAAGTCTAAACAAAAAAAATTATTAGCGACTTTAACAGATAAAAACAGATATGTGATTCATTATAGAAATTTGCTCCAAGTTCTTCCAGAATTTCCGATTACAGGTAACCGTTAGATAAACCCCTAAGAATGATTTTAGTAGTCTTGTCCTCTTTTAGAGCATAAGAGAAAGCCTGGACCTCACTGTTGGTCCTAAAAAGTTCCAACAGTTCCCGATGAACCTCCCCGTCGCACAGTGTGTTATTTCACAAATCTAGCGGAACTTTATTTGTTTCGCGATTGGAAAAAAATGTTTTTTATATTTATCTATTCAATTACGTATTTCTGTAAGGTTTTTCGGAGTTTTACTTAATTATTTATTTAACAATTTTAACTTACCTATAATATGATACTTGAATCCATTTCAAAGTCTTACAGAATAATTTGGCTCAGATCTTCACGTCCTTTTTTTTATTTTATTTTAACTTAACTTTACCCCTTTCAAAGATTTATATATAAAATGCTTTGGAAAAACTAAAGAAACATAAACAATAAGTTTTAAGGAACTTTCTCGAATGAAACAAATTACAAAACAATTATTTTTATTCCTATTCGCGAATTAATCAGATTCAAATTCACTTTCATCTGAACTGCCTATAACTAAAAGTTCTTCGGGAGGCTTTAACAGGGAAATACTCTCCAGTAGTGGATTTCTCTTTCTATGCAGCATTGTACTCCGGCTCGAAAGATAGGGATCCGATGAAAGTAAAAATCGATTAAGCACATCTCTATTATAATTTATTCTTGAAGACTTTCGGCTGTAGTGCTCCCGGAATCTTCTATACTCTTTATTACTGGCTTCTTGTGCCTCTTCGGATAACTGCCCAAGAGGCAATATGCAAGCTTGAATTATGTCCTTTGAATGCACGAGAAGCTTATGTATGCTTGCAGGCATATGGTACCAGGCATAATGTCGAAGATATAAGTTCTTTGTTTCATTGGCATAAGTTCCAAACTTGTCGGCATCAATTTCATGTTCACTAGATATTGCTTCTAGTAAAACTCGGAAACGTTTTATTAGATCAATATTAATACCCGTTATTTCCGCGCTTATTTCAGCGTTTCTAAAAAACTTTCGAGCTGTGTTACCATCATTGGTATTTCCAGCTATTTGTATTATAGGCCTATGCAAAACAAAAAAAAATTGTATGGGGTGAGCACTCAAGAGCAAAAACTGTAAATGGATTCTGACAAATAACACATAGGAGAACATTTTAAGCACTATTACACGAGGGATACATGTGGATACATTTTTAAAACGCTTCACAAAGTCACAAAACACAAAAAAAAATCCAGGCGTAAGGCCTCCAGGCAAAACGAAGATTACTTCACTTTTTTAAGTTCACAAACAATTCTTACTTACCTCGGAAATTTAGAATATACCAAAAAATAATAAAAAATTATAATTCGTGGGCTAACTGCTTTATTCAATGAACACGGAATGGTCAATTGGACGCGAAAAATGCAACTAACTATAAAAAAATAATTTTGCTCAAGTTAAGCTTCTGTTTGTGATGTTAGAGAACGGTATATACCGTTTTAAATTTTCTTTTGTTTTTAGCATGTTATTGTCTGATGTTCTACCTTTCATATCATACCAAAACATTATCATTTGGGCGACATTGAATTTTGCATAAAATTCCGCTACATGTGTGAAATAACACACTGTGCGTCGTCTACGTATAATTTACTGCTGTTGCCGCGATTCACGATTTTGTAATTAAATTTAACGGAATTATTTCTAAAATCCGTAACTAATTTCCGCACATCAACGTTCTTCATCATAATAGGAGGACAAAACTTACCCTTGTACAAGTTGGAGTGTTTATCTGGTTCAGTGTTAGTAACGCCTTTCGCTGAAGGTATAGATGAGCCGGTGGTAACTCTCGTGGTGTTGGTGTCCTTGCTCGTATGGTGCTCGGTTACGGTATTGGAGATGGTGATGTCATCGACTACGGTGGTTTGTTCAGGAAGACTGGTGGTTTTCCTTTTGACTGCTTTGCTGATTATTCAATACTTAGTTTATGACTGCGAGCTGCGAGGGATGAACACAGGCGGTTCTGCATAATGAATTTCTGTGTCTTTGACTAATGTGGAATTTTTGGTTGTTTTATTTTTTTTTTTGGAAATTAATTACTGACCAGACCACTACAATTCTGAAAGAATTTCCCACCTATACCCTGTACACCTGTACTCACTGTCACTATTAGATATACTGTGCAGATTGGAGTTCGAATTTTTAATTTATTTTTCGAATGATCCCAACAATTGGGAAAATGTATCTGAAGAGCTTATTAAAAAAGTAGTTTTAAAGGATCCAATGCAAATTCAGGATCATAATTTTCCAAAAACTAATAATAGAAAATTTTCAATTTCAAGTTATCAACGAACATTATCCAATGGCAAGGTAGTTCCGAGGACTTGGTTAGTTTATTCGAAATCAAAAGATTCTGTTTACTGTTCTTGCTGTTTTTTATTTGCAAGAAATAAAAATTATCATGCTTTGTCAACTACAGGGACTTCCGATTGGCCACACTTAAGCGCAATATTAAAAAGTCACAAGGTTACTATTTTCCACTTAGAAAATTTTAAATCGTGGAAATTTTTAGAAAAAGGTTTGACATCAGGCACAGCAATTGACACAATATTTGAAAGTACAATCGAATCTGAAACAAACATTGGAGTTTTACAAAGGTTATTCAGTGTTGTAAAAATTTTTGGTTCTCAATCATTAGCTTTTCGTGGTTCTTCTGATAAATTGCAAGGTGTGTGTGTGTGTGTGTGTGTGTGTGCAGAGATAAGAAGAGCGTGAAAGAGAGAGAGAGAGAGAGATAATAACACCAAACAGAGTGAGAGAGATAAAAAGATGGAGACAAGAACTCCAAGGTTGAATTTATTTTGTGTGTGCGCGCATGTGTATATGAGTTAAAAATAGATGAGAAATCATGTTCCTAAGAAAAAAACAACATCATGGTCAACAAGGTTAAACAAGTTTTGCAGATAAGAGAATTGAAAAAACATGTAGAAATAAATCCCCTCAGGGTGAAACAAGTTTTGTAGATAAGAATGGGGAAATCAAGTTTGACGTAAATGACTCAAGGTTGAATTTACTATAAAGTCAAGGTTAATTTATATTTAGAAAGTTGCATAGTGACTAATGTTTTATGAGAGTAGAATTAAAGAGCTTGATTTATGAATATAAGCAGTAAAAAAGGGTGATTCAACTCAGTGTAAGCGAAATTGTGGCTGTTTCAAGTGAACGTTTAAAGTAATACATTTATGTGCGCGCATATGAACATATCTATATCAAGCGTTTAATAGTGAAAGTGTTGTGAACGAAAATGGATACCTACATTGAAGAGGTGCTTGAAAGGCATCAATCAATTTTATTTGATATGCTCATGCATAAAAAAAGTGTGGGAAACTGTGAAAAAAACATTGAAAATTGTACAAATGATCTAGACTTGTTGCAGAAATGTTTGAGTGATACTAGAACTACCGGTAAAAAGTACCATCTTACCACGGCAATCGGTAAATTAAAATCTTTTAAACAAATGATGTTAAAAAATGTATCTGAAGAACAACAGCATATTGACGATTCTTTGATATGGGAAGATCTGCCACATAGTGCGTTTTCACAAAGAATAAAATCAGGTGTGATTACAAATTTAAATCATACGGACCCCAAATCATTTTTGGAGGCTTGCAGAACAGTGGTTATTGAAAAGCTAAAAGAAGTGCTGAATGAATACATCAACATCAAAACAAATGCAGTATTTTGTGCTGAGTTCCGGAAATATGAAGGTGAAGAGCAACAACAAGACATCAAATACCTCAACACCAAGAATATTATTGTAAATGCTGGTAGTGACTTAGAAGAAGTTATAATAGAAAATTTAGAAAAACCATTGTTAAGAAAATTAGAAGAATTTCAAGAGAAAAATAGTGGATGGACACTATCATCTATAATAAATGTAATTTTCAATATAAATAAATATTCACCAATTGTAGGAAGTTCGTATATTAAAACACCACTAACTATATCTACCAAGAAAGCATGTGTTAATGTGAAAAATACTGACAATGCATGCTTTGCATGGGCTGTAGTATCGGCTTTGTTTCCTGCAAACAAAAACGTGGATAGACCAACAAGTTATCCACATTATAAAAATGTATTAAATTTAAATAGTATAACTTTTCCAATGTCTTTAAATTTAGTTCCATTATTTGAAAAAAATAACAATATTTCCATAAATATTTTTACATTACATAGAGAAAAAAATGATAAGAAAGCAGAAATATATCCACTTAAATTATCTCAATTAGCATGTAAAGAAAAAAAGCATATCAATTTATTGCTGTTAGAAGAACATGTAAATGATGATTGTACAGTCTTAAAAAAACATTTTATTTGGATTAAAAACCTTTCTGCACTAGTTCGAAGTACATTAACTAAAAGCGAAAAGAAGCTTCATTTCTGTAATAGATGCCTCCACTATTTTTATTCTAGTGAAAAATTAGATATTCATATAAATGATTGCACCAATCAAAATAATTGTAAAATTAAGTTACCTACACCAGAAAATAAAATATTGTTATTTAAGAACTTTAGAAATAAAATTATGACTCCATTTGTAATATATGCAGACTTGGAATGTATCTTAAAAGAAATTGATGATAGGAATAGGTATCAAGAACACATACCCTGCTCTATAGGGTTTTATGTTAAAAGTTCCTTCAAATCTAGTTATACAACCTACATGGCATTTCGAGGGGAAAATTGTATAGATTGGTTTATGAATGAACTAAAAACGTTAGTTCTGCTTCTGGATTCAGATGTTTCATACATAGTACCAATTGAGAATCTTTCCATTGAACAACAGGAGAGTTTTAATGCTGCAACCACATGTTATATATGCAATCAACAGTTTTCACCAAATGACATCAAGGTTCGTGATCATTGCCATTTTACAGGAGCTTATCGTGGCCCTGCTCACAGTATCTGCAATTTAAATTATAAAGATAATCTAACTATACCAATTATTTTTCATAACCTAAGCGGCTATGATGCCCATTTTATAATTAAAGAAATTCATAAAATTGGAGCTGGTGAAGTGAATGTGCTACCATTAAATAAAGAAAAATATATTTCATTCACTAAATTGCTTTCTAATACAATAATTAATTTCAGATTCATTGACTCTTTTAGGTTTTTGAGTAGTAGTTTAGATTCACTATCATCTTTATTAAATGAATTCCCAATACTTGAATCTGAATTTAGCTATTTAACACAAAATCAACGGAATCTATTGAAGCGTAAAGGTGTTTATCCCTATGATTATTTAAATAGTTTTGAAAAATTTTCTGAAGAGTATTTACCCGAAAAACATTTGTTTTACAATAAATTAAATAAGGAAGACATAAATAGTGAAGATTATTTACATGCTCAATATGTATGGCATCATTTAAGCCTAAGAAATTTGGGAGAATATTCCGATTTATATTTAAAGACAGATGTTCTTTTATTAGCTGATGTTTTTGAACAATTTCGTTCTAATTCTGTTAAAACACATAAATTGGATCCAGCTCATTATTATTCTCTACCAGGTTATACTTGGGATGCAATGCTTTTCTATACAGGAGTAAAACTAGAACTTCTTGATGATATAGACATGATAATGTTTATTGAAAGAGGTATCCGTGGAGGACTAAGCCAATGTTCAAAAAAGTATGCTGAAGCCAACAATGAGTACTTAGATAGTTTTGATGTTAGTAAACCAAGCACATTTTTAATGTATTGGGATATCAATAACCAATATGGGTATGCAATGAGCCAGTTATTACCAACAGGGAATTTCAAGTGGGTTGATAATATTCATGAATTCACAGTAGATGCAATTTGTTCTCTCTTGGATAGTTCGCCCAAGGGCTCCTTTTTTGAGGTTGACTTAAGTTATCCGATAGAATTGCATGATATGCATAGTGATATACCATTTTGTCCAGAACTTATGCACCCTCCTAAGTCTAAACAAAAAAAATTATTAGCGACTTTAACAGATAAAAACAGATATGTGATTCATTATAGAAATTTGCGCCAAGCTTTATTACACGGTCTCAAATTAAATAAAGTACATAGAGTTCTCGAATTTGATCAATCTGCATGGCTTAAGCCATACATTGATTTAAATACACAATTAAGAACTCTAGCTACAAACAAACTTGACATTGAGCGCTATAAATTATATAATAATGCAGTTTTTGGAAAATGTATGGAAAATGTTAGAAAGTATAGCAATGTTAAATTAGTCTCAAAATGGGAGGGAAGGTATGGGGCCAAAGCATTGATAGCATCACCTTTTTTTAAAAACAGAACCATCTTTAATGAAAATTTGGTGGCGATTGAACTTCAAAAAGCTGAAGTTTACTTCAACAAACCGATATATGTAGGATTATGTATTCTAGATATTGCCAAAACTTTAATATATGAGTATCACTATGATTACATGAAAATAAAATTTGGTAATAATTGCACAGCTATGTACACTGATACAGATAGCTTAATTTATGAAATTTCTTGCAACAACATATATGATATGATTAAAAGTGATTGCAATATACGTTTTGATACCAGTGATTATCCACAAAGTAATATTTGGGGAATACCTCAAGTAAATAAAAAAGTAATAGGTTTGATGAAAGATGAGATGAATGGACATATTATATCACATTTTGTAGGTTTAAGATCAAAAATGTATTCAATTAAGGTGGAAAATAAGGAAAAAGTAAAAAAAATCAAAGGTGTAAAGTAAAATGTTGTCAAAAAAGAAATTTTTTTTAATGACTTTTTAGATTGTTTAGTTAATAACAATAATAAATCTGTTGAACAAAATTTAATAAAATCACAAAAACATATAGTAAGTAGTATTGTTCAAAAAAAAATAGCGTTAAGTGCAACAGATGTTAAGCGATATGCTATAGAAAATAGTTATTGTACATTACCATGGGGGCATTACAAAATAAGCTGTGAAAAATAAAAACTTAAAAAGTACATGAAAGATTTATTTAATGAACCAGTTTTCAGGTTAGTACAGCGATAGCATCAACAAAGTAAAAAACTACATTCCACCCAACAATATGTCTTTAAAGATAAGGTATACTGTGTACATTCTGGAGCACCCTCAAAAGTTTGGCAATATATATATATATATTATATATGTGAAATATTTTTGAAGAACCTCGAGAAATCATGTTCCTAAGAAAAAACAACATGTTGAATTTACTATAAAGTCAAGGTTAATTTTACTTCAGCTTCATCATGTTATACTACATGAGAGCAGAACGAGGTATATTTTTAGAAGAAACTTGATTTCCCCATTCTTATCTACAAAACTTGTTTCGCCTTAAGGGGATTTATTTCTACATGACCTTGATGTTTTTTCAATTCTCTTATCTACAAAACTTGTTTAACCTTGTTGACCATAATGTTGTTTTTTTCTTAGGAACATGATTTCTCGAGGTTCTTCAAAAATATTTAGCATATATATATATATTCCAAAGCGTTAAGTGTGGCGGATGATAAGCGATGTGCTATAGAAAATAGTTATTGTACATTACCATGGGGACATTACAAAATATGCTGCGAAAAATAAAAACTTAAAAAAGTACTTGAAAGATTTATTTAATGAACCAGTTTTCCGGTTAGTACAGCGATAACAGCAACAAAGTAAAAAACCACATTCCACCCAACAATATGTCTTTAAAGATAAGGTATACTGTGTACATTCTGGAGCACCCTCAAAAGTTTGGCGGGCGTACATTCTGGGGCACCCTCAAAAGTTTGGCAATATTTTTTTTGCGCAATTCTCATGATTTTGTTCGGGTATAAAACTCCATGAAATCCATACATAATGAGACTTCAATTCCTAATTTGATTGTGTAAAGAGCATAGTTATTTCAAATATGGACGCACTAATTTCGCTTATAAGCGCCGACCTGAAGACGATCACGGGTGCATGCTGGGAGTTTCCTGAGCTGAAAAAGGAGCTGGAGAGCGCTATGGAGGAGACCCAACGAACGATGAGCTGGTTGCAGCTGAAAGCTGCAATTCATTTACTGGCGGCATATAATGCGAGAGCCAGGGCAGGGGCTTTCCTAGACAGCGACATAAGTCCTGTCTTATTATGTATACTTGCACTAAAATAAATAAATAAATAACTATTACGTATAATAGAAAAATAACACTGTGTATCGTTTTATGAACTTTTCGTATTTTGAATATTTCAGCTGTTTTTGTAGGTATCATCAAATTTTGGAAGACCTTGTTGAAGAATTCTTTACCATCGTCGGTTTGCAAATTTTTAGGTGCTCGATTTGAATTGGTAAAAATTGTTCTCATAGCTTGTGTTGTAGCTGATGCAGCCTTATGTTTCAAAGGAGTCAGGGCAGTGGCTTTCCTAGACAGCGACATAAGTCCTGTCTTATTATGTATACTTGTACTAAAATAAATAAATAAATAACTATTATGTATAATGGAAAATAACACTGTGTATCGTTTTATGAACTTTTCTTATTTTGAATATTTCAGTTGTTTTTGTAGGTATTCATCAAATTTTGGAAGACCTTGTTGAAGAATTCTTTACCATCGTCGGTTTGTAAATTTTTAGGTGCTCGATTTGAATAGGTAAAAATTGTTCTCATAGCTTGTGTTGTAGCTGATGCAGCCTTATGTTTCAAAGGAGTCAGGGCAGTGGCTTTCCTAGACAGCGACATAAGTCCTGTCTTATTATGTATACTTGTACTAAAATAAATAAATAAATAACTATTATGTATAATGGAAAAATAACACTGTGTATCGTTTTATGAACTTTTCTTATTTTGAATATTTCAGTTGTTTTTGTAGGTATTCATCAAATTTTGGAAGACCTTGTTGAAGAATTCTTTACCATCGTCGGTTTGCAAAATTTTTAGGTGCTCGATTTGAATTGGTAAAAATTGTTCTCATAGCTTGTGTTGTAGCTGATGCAGCCTTATGTTTCAAAGGAGTCAGGGCAGTGGCTTTCCTAGACAGCGACATAAGTCCTGTCTTATTATGTATACTTGTACTAAAATAAATAAATAAATAATTATTATGTATAATGGAAAATAACACTGTGTATCGTTTTATGAACTTTTCTTATTTTGAATATTTCAGTTGTTTTTGTAGGTATTCATCAAATTTTGGAAGACCTTGTTGAAGAATTCTTTACCATCGTCGGTTTGTAAATTTTTAGGTGCTCGATTTGAATAGGTAAAAATTGTTCTCATAGCTTGTGTTGTAGCTGATGCAGCCTTATGTTTCAAAGGAGTCAGGGCAGTGGCTTTCCTAGACAGCGACATAAGTCCTGTCTTATTATGTATACTTGTACTAAAATAAATAAATAAATAACTATTATGTATAATGGAAAAATAACACTGTGTATCGTTTTATGAACTTTTCTTATTTTGAATATTTCAGTTGTTTTTGTAGGTATTCATCAAATTTTGGAAGACCTTGTTGAAGAATTCTTTACCATCGTCGGTTTGCAAAATTTTTAGGTGCTCGATTTGAATTGGTAAAAATTGTTCTCATAGCTTGTGTTGTAGCTGATGCAGCCTTATGTTTCAAAGGAACGACCCAAGCATACTTTGAAAAAGTATCAATTACGGTTAGTAAATAGTTGAACCTCTCATGTGTGTAGGCTATTGAATGTATATTCCCACCATAGCAAGGGTACAATAAAATATATAAATTATGTCCGCCATCTTATATGAACGCTTTATATTTTATATTTTCCTTATCAATATCATTAAATACACACAGCTCATTAAAACTACTCGTTATTCTCAAGGGATGAAAACCATCAGTTGTCACCCTAATATAATTATGGAAACACCGAATACTTCAATTTTTAAATGTTCGTTTTACTGTAAATTGATATGGCACTAATGTTAGGTTCCCAAGTAATGGACCGCCTCTACGCATTTTCAACAACAAACATTTACTACCATCCTCTGGCTTTAGATAAACTACAATCGATCACATCTACTCTTACAATTTTAAAATATTTCCACGGCATATGACAAATGCAATATTTACCAATATTTACCAATATCAGTGTCATAATAAAAAGTACTTAACAGCAATTCACAAAATAAAATTGTAAACAACTGAACCACAATTGGAACATCAAAACCGCAATCGCAGCCCTATGATGTAGATGGCCGCACAAAAGCGCTGTTGGCTGCTGCGATATGACCATATCGCAGATGCGCAGATCGCAGCAGCCAACAGCGCTGTTGTGCGGCCATCTACATCATAGGGCTGCGATTGCGGTTTTGATGTTCCAATTGTGGTTCAGTTGTTTACAATTTTATTTTGGGAATTGCTGTTAAGTACTTTTTATTATGACACTGATATTGGTAAATATTGGTAAATATTGCATTTGTCATATGCCGTGGAAATATTTTAAAATTGTAAGAGTAGATGTGATCGATTGTAGTTTATCAGTTTATCTAAAGCCAGAGGATGGTAGTAAATGTTTGTTGTTGAAAATGCGTAGAGGCGGTCCATTACTTGGGAACCTAACATTAGTGCCATATCAATTTACAGTAAAACGAACATTTAAAAATTGAAGTATTCGGTGTTTCCATAATTATATTAGGGTGACAACTGATGGTTTTCATCCCTTGAGAATAACGAGTAGTTTTAATGAGCTGTGTGTATTTAATGATATTGATAAGGAAAATATAAAATATAAAGCGTTCATATAAGATGGCGGACATAATTTATATATTTTATTGTACCCTTGCTATGGTGGGAATATACATTCAATAGCCTACACACATGAGAGGTTCAACTATTTACTAACCGTAATTGATACTTTTTCAAAGTATGCTTGGGTCGTTCCTTTGAAACATAAGGCTGCATCAGCTTCAACACAAGCTATGAGAACAATTTTTACCAATTCAAATCGAGCACCTAAAAATTTTGCAAACCGACGATGGTAAAGAATTCTTCAACAAGGTCTTCCAAAATTTGATGAATACATACCTACAAAAACAACTGAAATATTCAAAATAAAAAAAGTTCATAAAACGATACACAGTGTTATTTTTCCATTATACATAATAGTTATTTATTTATTTATTTTAGTACAAGTATACATAATAAGACAGGACTTATGTCGCTGTCTAGGAAAGCCACTGCCCTGGCTCCTTTGAAACATAAGGCTGCATCAGCTACAACACAAGCTATGAGAGCAATTTTTACCTATTCAAATCGAGCACCTAAAAATTTACAAACCGACGATGGTAAAGAATTCTTCAACAAGGTCTTCCAAAATTTGATGAATACCTACAAAAACAACTGAAATATTCAAAATAAAAAAAGTTCATAAAACGATACACAGTGTTATTTTTCCATTATACATAATAGTTATTTATTTATTTATTTTAGTACAAGTATACATAATAAGACAGGACTTATGTCGCTGTCTAGGAAAGCCACTGCCCTGGCTCCTTTGAAACATAAGGCTGCATCAGCTACAACACAAGCTATGAGAACAATTTTTACCAATTCAAATCGAGCACCTAAAAATTTGCAAACCGACGATGGTAAAGAATTCTTCAACAAGGTCTTCCAAAATTTGATGATGATTACCTACAAAAACAGCTGAAATATTCAAAATACGAAAAGTTCATAAAACGATACACAGTGTTATTTTTCTATTAGACGTAATAGTTATTTATTTATTTATTTTAGTGCAAGTATACATAATAAGACAGGACTTATGTCGCTGTCTAGGAAAGCCCCTGCCCTGGCTCTCGCATTATATGCCGCCAGTAAATGAATTGCAGCTTTCAGCTGCAACCAGCTCATCGTTCGTTGGGTCTCCTCCATAGCGCTCTCCAGCTCCTTTTTCAGCTCAGGAAACTCCCAGCATGCACCCGTGATCGTCTTCAGGTCGGCGCTTATAAGCGAAATTAGTGCGTCCATATTTGAAATAACTATGCTCTTTACACAATCAAATTAGGAATTGAAGTCTCATTATGTATGGATTTCATGGAGTTTTATACCCGAACAAAATCATGAGAATTGCGGAAAAAAAAATATTGCCAAACTTTTGAGGGTGCCCCAGAATGTACGCCCGCCAAACTTTTGAGGGTGCTCCAGAATGTACACAGTATACCTTATCTTTAAAGACATATTGTTGGGTGGAATGTGGTTTTTTACTTTGTTGCTGTTATCGCTGTATTAACCGGAAAACTGGTTCATTAAATAAATCTTTCAAGTACTTTTTTAAGTTTTTATTTTTCGCAGCATATTTTGTAATGTCCCCATGGTAATGTACAATAACTATTTTCTATAGCACATCGCTTATCATCCGCCACACTTAACGCTTTGGAATATATATATATATGCTAAATATTTTTGAAGAACCTCGAGAAATCATGTTCCTAAGAAAAAAACAACATTATGGTCAACAAGGTTAAACAAGTTTTGTAGATAAGAGAATTGAAAAAACATCAAGGTCATGTACAAATAAATCCCCTTAAGGCGAAACAAGTTTTGTAGATAAGAATGGGGAAATCAAGTTTCTTCTAAAAATATACCTCGTTCTGCTCTCATGTAGTATAACATGATGAAGCTGAAGTAAAATTAACCTTGACTTTATAGTAAATTCAACATGTTGTTTTTTCTTAGGAACATGATTTCTCGAGGTTCTTCAAAAATATTTCACATATATAATATATATATATATATATTGCCAAACTTTTGAGGGTGCTCCAGAATGTACACAGTATACCTTATCTTTAAAGACATATTGTTGGGTGGAATGTAGTTTTTTACTTTGTTGCTGTTATCGCTGTACTAACCTGAAAACTGGTTCATTAAATAAATCTTTCATGTACTTTTTAAGTTTTTATTTTTCACAGCTTATTTTGTAATGCCCCCATGGTAATGTACAATAACTATTTTCTATAGCATATCGCTTATCATCTGTTGCACTTAACGCTATTTTTTTTTGAACAATACTACTTACTATATGTTTTTGTGATTTTATTAAATTTTGTTCAACAGATTTATTATTGTTATTAACTAAACAATCTAAAAAGTCATTAAAAAAAATTTTTTTTTTGACAACATTTTACTTTACACCTTTGATTTTTTTTACTTTTTCCTTATTTTCCACCTTAATTGAATACATTTTTGATCTTAAACCTACAAAATGTGATATAATATGTCCATTCATCTCATCTTTCATCAAACCTATTACTTTTTTATTTACTTGAGGTATTCCCCAAATATTACTTTGTGGATAATCACTGGTATCAAAACGTATATTGCAATCACTTTTAATCATATCATATATATTGTTGCAAGAAATTTCATAAATTAAGCTATCTGTATCAGTGTACATAGCTGTGCAATTATTACCAAATTTTATTTTCATGTAAACATAGTGATACTCATATATTAAAGTTTTGGCAATATCTAGAATACATAATCCTACATATATCGGTTTGTTGAAGTAAACTTCAGCTTTTTGAAGTTCAATCGCCACCAAATTTTCATTAAAGATGGTTCTGTTTTTAAAAAAAGGTGATGCTATCAATGCTTTGGCCCCATACCTTCCCTCCCATTTTGAGACTAATTTAACATTGCTATACTTTCTAACATTTTCCATACATTTTCCAAAAACTGCATTATTATATAATTTATAGCGCTCAATGTCAAGTTTGTTTGTAGCTAGAGTTCTTAATTGTGTATTTAAATCAATGTATGGCTTAAGCCATGCAGATTGATCAAATTCGAGAACTCTATGTACTTTATTTAATTTGAGACCGTGTAATAAAGCTTGGCGCAAATTTCTATAATGAATCACATATCTGTTTTTATCTGTTAAAGTCGCTAATAATTTTTTTTGTTTAGACTTAGGAGGGTGCATAAGTTCTGGACAAAATGGTATATCACTATGCATATCATGCAATTCTATCGGATAACTTAAGTCAACCTCAAAAAAGGAGCCCTTGGGCGAACTATCCAAGAGAGAACAAATTGCATCTACTGTGAATTCATGAATATTATCAACCCACTTGAAATTCCCTGTTGGTAATAACTGGCTCATTGCATACCCATATTGGTTATTGATATCCCAATACATTAAAAATGTGCTTGGTTTACTAACATCAAAACTATCTAAGTACTCATTGTTGGCTTCAGCATACTTTTTTGAACATTGGCTTAGTCCTCCACGGATACCTCTTTCAATAAACATTATCATGTCTATATCATCAAGAAGTTCTAGTTTTACTCCTGTATAGAAAAGCATTGCATCCCAAGTATAACCTGGTAGAGAATAATAATGAGCTGGATCCAATTTATGTGTTTTAACAGAATTAGAACGAAATTGTTCAAAAACATCAGCTAATAAAAGAACATCTGTCTTTAAATATAAATCGGAATATTCTCCCAAATTTCTTAGGCTTAAATGATGCCATACATATTGAGCATGTAAATAATCTTCACTATTTATGTCTTCCTTATTTAATTTATTGTAAAACAAATGTTTTTCGGGTAAATACTCTTCAGAAAATTTTTCAAAACTATTTAAATAATCATAGGGATAAACACCTTTACGCTTCAATAGATTCCGTTGATTTTGTGTTAAATAGCTAAATTCAGATTCAAGTATTGGGAATTCATTTAATAAAGATGATAGTGAATCTAAACTACTACTCAAAAACCTTAAAGAGTCAATGAATCTGAAATTAATTATTGTATTAGAAAGCAATTTAGTGAATGAAATATATTTTTCTTTATTTAATGGTAGCACATTCACTTCACCAGCTCCAATTTTATGAATTTCTTTAATTATAAAATGGGCATCATAGCCGCTTAGGTTATGAAAAATAATTGGTATAGTTAGATTATCTTTATAATTTAAATTGCAGATACTGTGAGCAGGGCCACGATAAGCTCCTGTAAAATGGCAATGATCACGAACCTTGATGTCATTTGGTGAAAACTGTTGATTGCATATATAACATGTGGTTGCAGCATTAAAACTCTCCTGTTGTTCAATGGAAAGATTCTCAATTGGTACTATGTATGAAACATCTGAATCCAGAAGCAGAACTAACGTTTTTAGTTCATTCATAAACCAATCTATACAATTTTCCCCTCGAAATGCCATGTAGGTTGTATAACTAGATTTGAAGGAACTTTTAACATAAAACCCTATAGAGCAGGGTATGTGTTCTTGATACCTATTCCTATCATCAATTTCTTTTAAGATACATTCCAAGTCTGCATATATTACAAATGGAGTCATAATTTTATTTCTAAAGTTCTTAAATAACAATATTTTATTTTCTGGTGTAGGTAACTTAATTTTACAATTATTTTGATTGGTGCAATCATTTATATGAATATCTAATTTTTCACTAGAATAAAAATAGTGGAGGCATCTATTACAGAAATGAAGCTTCTTTTCGCTTTTAGTTAATGTACTTCGAACTAGTGCAGAAAGGTTTTTAATCCAAATAAAATGTTTTTTTAAGACTGTACAATCATCATTTACATGTTCTTCTAACAACAATAAATTGATATGCTTTTTTTCTTTACATGCTAATTGAGATAATTTAAGTGGATATATTTCTGCTTTCTTATCATTTTTTTCTCTATGTAATGTAAAAATATTTATGGAAATATTGTTATTTTTTTCAAATAATGGAACTAAATTTAAAGACATTGGAAAAGTTATACTATTTAAATTTAATACATTTTTATAATGTGGATAACTTGTTGGTCTATCCACGTTTTTGTTTGCAGGAAACAAAGCCGATACTACAGCCCATGCAAAGCATGCATTGTCAGTATTTTTCACATTAACACATGCTTTCTTGGTAGATATAGTTAGTGGTGTTTTAATATACGAACTTCCTACAATTGGTGAATATTTATTTATATTGAAAATTACATTTATTATAGATGATAGTGTCCATCCACTATTTTTCTCTTGAAATTCTTCTAATTTTCTTAACAATGGTTTTTCTAAATTTTCTATTATAACTTCTTCTAAGTCACTACCAGCATTTACAATAATATTCTTGGTGTTGAGGTATTTGATGTCTTGTTGTTGCTCTTCACCTTCATATTTCCGGAACTCAGCACAAAATACTGCATTTGTTTTGATGTTGATGTATTCATTCAGCACTTCTTTTAGCTTTTCAATAACCACTGTTCTGCAAGCCTCCAAAAATGATTTGGGGTCCGTATGATTTAAATTTGTAATCACACCTGATTTTATTCTTTGTGAAAACGCACTATGTGGCAGATCTTCCCATATCAAAGAATCGTCAATATGCTGTTGTTCTTCAGATACATTTTTTAACATCATTTGTTTAAAAGATTTTAATTTACCGATTGCCGTGGTAAGATGGTACTTTTTACCGGTAGTTCTAGTATCACTCAAACATTTCTGCAACAAGTCTAGATCATTTGTACAATTTTCAATGTTTTTTTCACAGTTTCCCACACTTTTTTTATGCATGAGCATATCAAATAAAATTGATTGATGCCTTTCAAGCACCTCTTCAATGTAGGTATCCATTTTCGTTCACAACACTTTCACTATTAAACGCTTGATATAGATATGTTCATATGCGCGCACATAAATGTATTACTTTAAACGTTCACTTGAAACAGCCACAATTTCGCTTACACTGAGTTGAATCACCCTTTTTTACTGCTTATATTCATAAATCAAGCTCTTTAATTCTACTCTCATAAAACATTAGTCACTATGCAACTTTCTAAATATAAATTAACCTTGACTTTATAGTAAATTCAACCTTGAGTCATTTACGTCAAACTTGATTTCCCCATTCTTATCTACAAAACTTGTTTCACCCTGAGGGGATTTATTTCTACATGTTTTTTCAATTCTCTTATCTGCAAAACTTGTTTAACCTTGTTGACCATGATGTTGTTTTTTTCTTAGGAACATGATTTCTCATCTATTTTTAACTCATATACACATGCGCGCACACACAAAATAAATTCAACCTTGGAGTTCTTGTCTCCATCTTTTTATCTCTCTCACTCTGTTTGTTGTTATTATCTCTCTCTCTCTCTCTCTTTCACGCTCTTCTTATCTCTGCACACACACACACACACACACACACACCTTGACCTTGACTCTGATGACGCATGACACACACACAGCTTGACCTTGGCTATGATGATGAATGATGACTCATTTCGTGAGCCAGGACCGACATAGCCCTACTACTGAGTTCAATAATGGTAAATTTTTACAACTCGTAGAGGAAATAGCTTCATTTGATTTGGTTTTAGGAGAGCACTTGAGGAGAATAACAAATCAAGAAACCCATAACAAATATTTAAGTAAAAACATACAAAATGAAATAATAAGTATCTTTGCCACAACAATTACCAATAAAATTATTTCAATGCTTAAAGAAGCAAAGTATTTTTCAATTACGAGCCCAAACGCAAAATAGTTGGTCTTTGCTATTTGATTACGAATAAATTCTGTTGAGAAATTCAAACTTGTTTTGTTTCTTCAAATAAAAAGTTTTGTTAATGAAAATAAATATGTATTTATATTTCTGCTACAATTAAAAAGAAAGTTTAATGAACAAGTTGTAAGCATTTGAAGTTATTACTGAATAAAATATTTGGTCATCTTTCGTTTGAGCGCAAAATAGTTGGTCTAAGATTTAAAAATTACTTTTTACCACTGCGTCACATCACCTTTCTTGGATATGACTGCTTGAATTCGCTGTGGCATTGTATCCACGAGTTTTTGGCAGTCATCGGTTGTAAACGATTGCCAAATATCATTAATTGTTTGTCGTAGATTTTTGCGAGTCCTTGCTGGTTGCTGTCTTAACTTTTGCTTCATTTTGTGCCATAGAGTTTCGATGGGCGAAAGATCAGGGCTACTGGATGGCCATTCCATTAATGGAATGGCTTCAGTAGATAACCAGGCTAGAGTTGACTTTGCCGTATGACAAGATGCACCGTCTTGCTGAAATACGTATGCCCCCTCGGTTGACTGAAGCTGTGTTATTGATGGAAGCAGATGCTCTTGCAAGATGTTGCGATACTTTACTGAATTTACAAGGCCGTCAACAAAACATAAACTACCAACACCACGCCCAGACATGCACCCCCATATCATTTGTGATGCTGGAAACTTGATTGTTCGTTTCAGACAGTCTTTATGGAACGCTTCTTTGGAGGTGCGAAGTACACGCTTTCGCTCATCGCCAACACAAACCTCAAATCTTGATTCATCCCTCCAAATTACTTCCCGCCACTGCTGTAAGGTCCAATCCTTGTGCTCTTTAGCCCATTCAAGTCGCCTTTTCTTTTGCCTTGGTGTAAGAAGGGGCTTTTCTTTGGCCTATTAGAATGGGTTGAAAAAAACCACAATACAAAATTAACAAAAGATGTTTAAACAAACCTTGTAAAAATTATAACCCATTTTGTTGATGTTGCGTTTACAAGTGTCGACAGACATTTATTTTTTGATGCGGCTTTTCCACATTGTGTTGTGTGAATAGGGATGGGCATCTGATTGGCATCAACTTGGCGATGTCCAGTGTCGCAACTATCTCACACTCACCAATTGTGCTTATTTTACCTCCCCGTGGTCACCACCGGGTACTGGTCTATGTCCACCCGGACTTGACTTGCTAAACTTATAAGCGCGAGTGTTGAACACGAAGAAAATAGCAACACTATAATGCTCTGTCGGATTGACTGTCTGTTCGAGTCTCAGAAGTCTAACATGAGCCCCTCAGAAAGAGGACGTACGGCATCAACAGTCAACATGGCAGATACCTCAATGGGCTACTCTGACGTATTTGGAGCTGAGGTCATTGAGGATTTTCAACACTAGTCAGGGTGTTGAAATAGAGATGGTGGCGGAAGAGCCCTTAATGGGTCAACGGCAGCTCTCACATCCCCGCAGCGGGTTACTGACTCCGGAATATTCCGGCTCCTTTTGTCCAAGGGGTCGCAAAAAGGGCCTGGTCCTCCAGGTTGGGGGTTGTACGCCGGGGTAACTGCCCGACTACGTAAAAATTACATAGTTGCGAAGCATCAACAAGCCTCGGATACGGATGATCTTACTGTTGACGAACCTGGCAAACGATTAAAGGACAACGAATTTCGGATCTGTACGTGGAATGTTAGGTCCCTTAACAGACCGCGTGCAGCCGAACAATTAGCGGAAGCCCTGAACCACTATAAAGCAGATCTAACCGCCAAAAGAGGATGAAAAACTGCGATATTTATTACGGCGACTGCTATCGGCAACAAAAACAGCGCTTATTCGGATGTGGATTCGTCGTTGGCGCCAGACTTAGGCAAGAAGTCTTAAGTTTCAACTATGTAAACGAGCGCATCACGACAATCCGCATCAAGGCTAAATTCGGCAACATTAGCTTAATATGCGCGCACGCCCCCACGGAGGAGAAAGACGACGACACCAAAGAAAGGTTCTACGAGCTCTTGGACCACACTTACGAGCAATGCCCTAGCTATGACATTAAAATTGTCTTAGGCGATTTTAACGCCAAGCTAGGAAGAGAGGGCATCTTTGGTAGTACTGTCGGAAAGTACAGCCTACACGACACCACCTCCGACAACGGATTTAGGCTGATCGATTTCGCGGCGGGGCGAAATGTTGTCATAGCTAGCACACGGTTCCCGCATCTCGATATTCACAAAGGCACATGGAGATCTCCTGATCAATCAACCGTCAACCAGATTGACCACGTTGCGATCGACGCAAGGCACTCCTCCAGTATTATGGATGTCCGAACGTTCCGAGCGGCCAACATTGACTCGGACCACTACCTTGTTGTAGCCAAGGTACGACTCCGGATATCCCGAACGCCGCCAAGACAAGTAAATACTGTGAGGAAGTTTGACGTCGGACGGCTAATCGCAAGAGATCACCAGATCCTTTTCCGATCGAGTCTCTCTCAATCTCTCAAGAGGTCCTATGCAGCCAGCATCAAGTATTGAAGACCAGTGGCAACATTGCCAAAAAGCCATCAGAGACGCCGCCTCTGATGTGCTGGGTTTCACCCGACCACTACAACGAAACCCCTGGTTCGACGACGAGTGCCGGCAAGCACATGCAGCGAAGCAAGAGGCATACAAAGCGGCGCTGCAAAGGAGGACAAGAGCTGCTCGTGAGCTCTACGTGCAGAAGAGAAGAGACGAACACCGGCTTCTAAGGAGAAAAAAGAAAGAGCATGAGAAGCGCGCGATCGAGGAAATAGAGAGATGTTACAACAGGAATGAGGTTCGGAAGTTCTACCAGAGGGTAAAAAGGACTTCACAAGGCTACAGAACCCGAACCGAAGCCTGCAAGGACGAACAAGGGAACATCGTAGTAGAATCGCAGTCGATGCTGAGGATATGGAAGAACTACTTCTGCAGACTGTTTAACGGCGATGACGACTTACATTCCGCTGTAAGGCAGAATGAACCGTTCAACCTGGACGATGAGGATCAACAATACCGTCCACCCGACTTGGACGAGGTTAAGATAGCTATATCTAAACTGAAGTCCAACAAAGCCGCTGGAGCAGATGGCCTAGCCGCCGAGCTGTTCAAAGCGGCAGGCGATGACTTGGTTAGGAGCATGCACCAACTCATCTGTAAAATATGGTCGGAGGAAAGTATGCCCGATGAATGGAACCTCAGCATTGTTTGCCCGATCCTCAAGAAAGGAGACCCTCTGAACTGCGCCAATTACAGAGGTATCAGTCTTCTAAACATTGCCTACAAGATCTTATCTGCCGTTTTGTGTGAACGCCTGAAGCCTTTCGTAAACAACCTGATTGGTCCATATCAGTGTGGCTTCAGGCCAGGAAAGTCCACCATAGACCAAATATTCACACTGCGGCAGATCTTGGAGAAAACCCAGGAACTTCAAATCGATACCCACCACCTTTTCATCGACTTTAAGGCCGCCTATGACAGCATTTATAGGGACGAACTATACAGAGCAATGTCTAGTTTTGGCATCCCTGCCAAACTCGTCCGTTTGTGCAGGATGACGATGGAGAATGCACGCTGCTCCATCAAGGTCGGTAAAGAACTTACCGAGACCTTCGATGTCAAAAAAGGATTTAGACAAGGCGATGCGCTGTCATGTGACTTCTTCAACATCGTTCTTGAAATAATAGTGCAAAACTCAAACGCCAACACCAGAGGCACTATCTTTCAAAAGTCCGTCCAATTACTCGCATACGCCGATGACATTGACATAATTGGCAGAACGCAGCGTGATGTTAATGGCGCGTTTGTGAGTATTGAGACTGAGGCGGCGAAGATGGGTTTGGCGGTTAATGAAGGCAAGACGAAGTATATGCTGTCAACTAAAAAGGACACCCAACACCGACGGCTCGGACAGAACGTCGCAATAGACAGATATAACTTTGAGGTGGTTAAGGACTTTGTCTACCTAGGCTCCGCTATGAACTCAGACAACGACACCAGCGCTGAGGTTAAACGTAGAATTACTCTTGCCAATCGCTGATTCTGAAGGGTAGTGATGCGATGTCATGAGAACACAAGCGTTCTCACCTAGCCTCTCACTATCAACTCCTACTCTCACCTCCACGGGGTGACTGGTGGGTGCCTAGTACCTCGACTGGAGATTGGGTAACCAACCCCTTTGGAAGGTCGTTGGTGGCAGCAGACGAGAGAGGGGGGAGGAGTGTTGTTTTCTCACTAAGACACCTCCTCTGGTACCAGACGGCAGCGGAGGAGTTCCCTAGATGGAGCCAACGGTGGCGTCTACAGTTCCAGTCAGGCCGAACTATTTAGTGTAATCCCTATAGAGCTGCTCTGACATATTCGGATACCAGGTCTATAGGGATTTCCAATACCGAGCCAGGGTGTTGGAGAAGAGTTGGTGGCGGATGAACCCTTAATGGGCCAACGGCAGCGCTCACATCCCAGAGTGGGTTACTGGCACCGGAATAACCGGCCTGCTGTCCTAAGGTCAAGGGCCTGGCCCTCCAGGTTGGGGGTTGTGCCGTCGGGGTAACTTCCCGACCATTTAAAAAACACTAGTTATGGGAGAGACACGTGAAGCCTCGGATAACGATTTCCCTCAAACGGTAACTAGACCCGGAACGTCAACGGACAACGATTTGAGAGTATGTACCTGGAACGTGCGAACGCTGTACACCCCAGGTGCTACTCAAAAACTTGAGTCTGTCCTCACGCGGTACAAGGCAGATATTACCGCGATCCAGGAGATACGATGGATAGGATCAGGTATGATGAAAAGGAAAAATTGCGATATTTATTACAGCTGCCATAAAAGATTGCATGTATTAGGATGCGGATTCGTCGTGGGAAACCGGCTTAGGACAAAAGTCATTGACTTTAAGCCGATAAGTGATCGCCTAGCTGTGATCCGCATCAAAGCTACTTTCCAAAACATAAGCCTAATATGTGCACACGCCCCTACCGACGAGGCTGAAGACCTTATCAAGGAGGAGTTTTATGACCTCCTGGATGGAGCCTACGGAGCCTGTCCGGAGTACGATGTCAAAGTTGTGCTCGGGGACTTCAATGCTAAAATCGGAAAGGAAAACATCTTTGGCGGGTTAGTTGGTAAACACAGAATCCACGAAACGACCACAGACAACGGTTACCGACTAACTGACTTCGCGGCAGCTCGTAATACGGTGATAAGTAGCACTAGGTTTCCAAGGCTAAGGATCCACACAGCAACCTGGCGCTCTCCAGACGGTCGAACCGCCAACCAAATCGACCATGTGCTAATCGACGTGAGGCACGCATCCAACATCCTCAACGTGCACACATTCCGCGGGGCAAACGTCGACTCTGACCATTTTCTTGTTGCGGCTAAGTTCAGAGCTCGACTATCCAACGAGAAGAAGCTGCGTTCCGCCCAGAAGAAGAAATTCAACGTTGGACGCCTTAGCACACCTGGAGTAGCCAGAGTCTACAAAGAGCGCCTGAGTGAGAAACTCTCCGCAGTGCATTCACCTACCACAAATGCCAACACCCAGTGGTCCCAGTATCGCGACATCATCAAAGAGGTAGCCGAAACCACCTTAGGGTACCAGCCACCCCAGAAAAAGAGCCCGTGGTATGATGATGAATGCGTACGCAGGAAAAAGGTGACAGAAGATGCACATATGAAGGCGCTGCAGCGCAAAACAAGGGCAGCGAGGGAAGAGCCTCGAGCCAGGAGGAGGGAGGAGAAGAAAATCCTGCGTAGAAAAAGAGGGCCTACGCAGTCTCCCAGCTCAAGGAGATCGAAGAGTCCGGCGATCGAGCAACATCCGGAAGTTCTACAAGATAGCCAAGCAACTGGCTGCTGGCTTCGAGACCGGAACGCAGGCTCTTCGAAACAGTGATGGAAACCTAGTCACCGAAGCGCAGGGAATAGTAGATGTGTTTAAGCAGCACTTCCAGCAGCTGCTAATTGGGCATCATGTAGAGAGAGTGATAGGGCAAGAAGAGAACCCACGTCCAGTCAGTGAAGATCCAGTTCCTCCACCTAGTATAGAAGAAGTTGGCTTAGCAATAAAAAAGCTAAAAAACAACAAGTCTGCCGGCTCTGATGGTTTACCAGCGGAGCTCTTCAAATACGGTGGTGATGTTTTGGTAGGGCGCATGCACTAAATCATCAACCAAGTATGGGTGGAAGAAAGTATGCCCGATGACTGGACTATCAGCTCCATTTGCCCCATCTACAAAAAAGGCGATCCTATGTCTTGCAAGAACTATCGAGGCATATCCCTGCTTAATGTCGCATACAAGATCCTATCCAACGTACTGTGTGAACGTCTCAAACCGTTCTGCAACACACTAATCGGCACGTACCAGTGTGGCTTCCGGCCCGGCAGATCGACTATAGACCAAATTTTCACACTGAGGCAAATCCTGGAAAAGACCAATGAATTTCAAGTCGAGACTCACCACCTATTCATCGACTTCAATGCCGCATATGATAGCATTCATCGTCAGGAGCTTTATGTGGCGATGGCCGAATTCGGGATCCCGGCAAAACTGATTCAGCTATGTAGCGTGACGCTGGAGAACACACGCTGCAATGTGCAATTTGGAAGTAGTTCCTCCGAGCTATTCCAAACATGCACCGGATTTCGGCAAGGAGACGCATTATCATGTGACTTCTTCAATCTCGTGCTAGAGCAGATAGTGCGCAGGGCAGGTGTCAACACGGAAGGCACTATCTTCAACAAATCCGTCCAGCTACTGGGGTATGCAGACGATATTGACATCATCGGTCGCTCCCAGCGTGCCGTGATAGAGGCTTTTACGGCGATTGAAGAACAGGCTAAATTCGTTGGTCTTGTAGTAAATGAGGACAAGACTAAGTACATGCTATCAACAAACAAACAAGCATCTGTCCACCGCCTAGGACAGAACGTCACTATTGATAGCAACAATTTCGAGGTAGTTAAGGAGTTTATCTACCTCGGAGTAAACATGAACTCCACAAATGACATCCTAGTGGAGATCCGGCGAAGAATTACCCTAGGAAACCGCTGCTACTTCGGTTTGGCAAAGCAATTGGGTTCAAAACTCCTAACTCGAAGGACAAAATGTATGCTTTACAGAACCCTTATCCTGCCAGTTCTGCTTTATGGCGCCGAGTGCTGGACGATAAGCAGGAAGGGAGAGCTGATACTGGGCTCCTTCGAAAGAAAAATTCTTCGGCGGATTTTTGGTCCTGTGTGCGACGAGGGCGAATGGAGGAGAAGATACAACCGCGAACTCTATGAGCTGTACCAAGATGTGGATGTAGTCCAAAAGGCCAAAATACGTCGACTACATTGGCTCGGCCACATCGAGCGAATGGACAATAATGCTCCAGCTAAGAGGATCTTCGAATCCCAGCCGCCAGGTTCGAGACGACAAGGAAGACCGAACCTCCGTTTCAAAGACCAAGCCATCGCGGATGCCAGAGCGCTTGGTCTGGATAACTGGAAGCAGCGTGCCCGGGATCGCAGAGGATGGAAGGCTGCAGTGTCTCAGGCAGAGACTCTCCACGGGTCGGGAGCCCGTTAAGTAAGTAGTAATCGCTGATTCTTTGGGCTAAGAAGGCAATTGAGTAGCAAAGCCCTCTCCCGAACAACTAGAGTGACCCTTTATAAGACCCTTATCATCCCAGTTCTGCTATATGGCGCAGAGGCATGGACGCTATCAAAAGCGGATGAGGTAACTCTCGGTTGTTTCGAGAGAAAAATTCTTCGTGTTATTTTTGGTCCCGTCTGCATTGACGGTGAATGGAGAAGGAGATTTAACGACGAACTGTACGGGCTGTACAGCGACATCGACCTAGTCAGAAGAGTGAAGGTCCAACGACTGAGGTGGCTGGGTCATGTAGAGCGAATGGACACGAATGCTCCGGCCCGGAAGATCTTCGAATCCATACCCGAGGGAAGGCGCAGTAGAGGAAGACCGCGACTCAGGTGGCGCACGCAAGTGGAAGGGGACCTTAACCAACTTAGCGTGCGAAACTGGAGGCAGCTAGCTAAAGATCGCGCTAGCTGGAGACGCTTGTTGGTTGAGGCCCAGGTCCACCCCGGACTGTAGCGCCACCTTAAGTAAGTAAGTTTTCCACTCTACAGTTACCCCAGAAGCAGTTTGACGACGAATTTTCCTTAATTATTTTTTTTAATACCCTACAATCGCGGGCTGTTGCTATTGGCGGCCGCCCAGTTTTCTTCCGGGTTTTAATGTTACCCATCTTATTGAAGAGCGAAATGATATTTTGTACCGATGAACGAGGGAAATTAAAATTTTTGGCAATTTTGTAGCTTGAAAAACCATTTTAAAATGCTTTTACAATCGATTCTCTGAGATCTTTAGATAGGGGAACACACACGCGCCATGATCAACCAACAACTGAATTATGCCCAATTCACAATGTCGCGTTGACGCGCGCGTGCGTTGACAGATTATGTAGAAACAAAGCGTTCATATGCTGCCACACAAAATACAACTCCAGGCGTTGAATCGACTTTAGATCGTAAATATCGTAAAGTTCAACGCGACGCCTGAGTAGACCTACTCTCTACTCTCACGCGCGTTTGACAATTTCAGAATTTTGAATTGTTCGATTTGATGTCGTGGGATGTGCCGTTCTTAGTTGGAGTGGCACAGAATCAATTATGATTATCACACACATGTTTTAAAAAGCAACATGATGTTTTTTTAATGCAAATTAATTAATTTAGTGTGTGAAAATGACGAGTGCCTTTATTTTTTTGTTAAGTTAATACTAATTTCTTTAGATTTTCTTTGATAAAAAAAATATTAATCATTGCTCTTGTATCTTTGTTAAGATTGTTTTTGCATTTCTGTTATGAATGATTTTTTTATTTATTTTGGAGAATCCTCTTTTTATTCTTGCACAAAAATTACAGCTACAAGAAAAAAAAAAGAGTGGAATTGGAATTTGAATTCAGCTCTCTATTTGTGTACATTAGTTTAAACCAAACCGAACTTTTAATCTGGCATACTCTACTCTCTCAACGCGCATTCGCTTCAAAGCAGCATTTCGTTTTACAAAATTGTTGCTCGCGTGCTTTGGCATCTAAAATCGTAAAGTTTCGATAAAGCGTGTCAAAGCGCGCCGACGCACGCACGCGTTCAACGCGACATTGTGAATTCGGCATTAGAACTAATTGCACAAGTACACTAATAAGCTGACAAAGCAAGAGTACGTTTGTTTTTGCTTAATTTTTGCTAACGGTTAATTTAATCATACGATTATGTGGAGTAGACCAACTCTTTTGCATCACGAATGACGTAGACCAACTATTTTGCACTCATTAACAAATGAGAAAGCATACAGTTTTAACGGTACTCGTTGTAATTTTGCTTATTTTTGTCATTAATTCAATTAAAAAAGCATATTGTCTATGATATGTTTTTGTTGTTTTTGTAAAAAAATAAATGCGTATATATGACAAACTAATAACATAAAAGCTTCCAAGTGCAAAAGTGGGTGGACCAACTATTTTGCGTGTGGGTCGTATTGTAGACTCTACAACCGACAAAAGTCGCGTAGAACAAGTTACTATTGTCGTTAGGTTTGTGCATAATAATCAGAAAACATTTACAGTGCAAGAGCATTTCTTAGGGTTTTTGAAAGGGGAAGACAAGACCGGACTGGGACTGACACAGTTAATTTTAGACAAACTTGATTTGCATGGAATTTTAATAAGTAGTTGTCGAAGTTACGATAACGGTTCCAATATGAAAGGAAACGAAGCGGGTGTACAGAATTGAATTCGAACCCTAGAACCAAGAGCATATTTTGTTCCATGTTGTTCGCATTCTTTAAATTTAGTAGTTAACGATGCTGCTAGGTGCTCATTATACGCTGTTAAGTTTTTTGACACAATTCAATGTTTGTATAATTTTTTTTCAAGTTCCACAACACGGTGGGATATTTATTAAAAAAAAGTGCCAAATCTCATTTTAAGACTCCTTTCTGAAACAAGATGGGAGAGCAGGTTAGATGCATTAAAGCCTTTAAAAACAAACCTCGAAGACATATATGAAGCGCTTATAGAAATATCTGAAATAGGAAATCCAGAGGCGAAAAACATTGCATAATCGTTAGGAAATAAAATTTTTGATTTTACATTCACTTGTTGCCTGCTTATTTGGTTTGATATTTTAGAAAAAATAAATAAAACTAGTAAATATTTGCAAAGTCTATCCGTTAATCTGTCAAGACCGGACTGGGACTGACACATAAAAGTCTTAGAAAATACGAAAAATAATTTGATTGCAATGCGTTCCGATAAAAAATTTAATGATTATGTTCAGTCAAATATGTTTCCGGAAGCTTCATCATTGCGATCTCGATGGACAAAAATACTTTCTGCTGATGAATGTCTAGAAACTATATTAGACCCGAAACAAAGATTTAAAGTAGATTTTTATTTCAAAATACTTGATCAAGCGATTCAATCAATTACAGAAAGGTTTGAGCAGCTTGACACATATAGTATGAATTTTTCATTTTTAAGTAACATAAGCGAAGGTTCGAAAAATAAAAATTTACGTACTTCATGCCTTAATTTGCAGAATGTCTTAACATATGGTCATTTTAAAGATTTAGATGGAGCAGAATTGTATCAAGAGTTAACAGTCATTTCCCCACAAAGCTCGTGTTTGGATGCGTTAAATTTTATATTCAATTCAAGGCTTGAAGATCTAGCTCCTAATATAGTAATTGCTCTTCAAATTCTAAATACAATCCCAGCTTCAGGAGAACGTAGTTTTTCGAAACTTAAAATTATTAAAAATTATCTTAGGACTAATATGACTCAAGAGAGATTGGTAGGCTTATATATAATCGGCCTTACTAATAATCAAACACTAATGTCGGCGATTAGCTGGTTGCCAGCTTTAGTAAAAATGTACAGCATTAGTGAGCGGGACCAATAAACAATTAGACCTCCACATTCGCTAGTGCGACAACTTTCTTAGAAACTATTACATTTTTTGTCATCGCAGAATTCAAATTTCATAATTTGTTTTCGTGAAAAACAAGGTCAATGGTTTATTTCACAACGAGGATTTTATTCTAAAAAAGGGAATATTTAAATTGCAAATTAATTTGCCCAACAGATTTCTTTTAAAGGCTTTTTGAAGCTTATTATAAGAAAAAAACAAAACAGAAAATAGGAAATGCACAAAATATCCGCTGATCTGTCAAATATCGTATGCAAATCAGTAATGCCCTATTGTTCGATCGGACACAATTTTCGGTACTTTTTATAGTACGCTTTCCTTTGCTTTCTAATACTTCACGATTGATTTATGAGTGAATTTGTATTGTAATAAGGTTACAATAAACGGAACACAGTTTATTAGAATGCTTTGATTTATTCGTTGGCTGATAATGCAAATAAAAACTTATTGGTAGTCTAAAGATCACATTTAGATCGTTAGCAAGTGAAAATAAATACAATTTGATGTTTCAAAAATTGCATAGCTTATATCACTTAATTCGGTGAAAAAAAGCTGTGGACATTCTTCTACACGAAAGCTGTCATGTTTTCTCCTAGATGAATTTGCACCAAGTAATAAAGAACTTCGTATATCTTAAATTCGGACATACATACATACCTGACAATTCTTCTATCTATATTTTCCGCTAAGTCAACCTTTTCAAAACCATTTCCACACCAATATTTAAGATCTTCATCCAAAATCTAACTGCGGCCTAAGGTACTGAGAATTGTAAAAAAAGGTATTCAGGTATGAGCTGTCCAATATTGAATGACCAGATATTTTATTAACTTAGCGACTTCTCTCAAGAAATTCTTATATCAAATTTATTTTTTACTCAGCATGCATTCGTTACAAACTAAAATGAAAATCAATCATAAAGCAAGCACCAGCGGTTAAACAAGACAAAGCAGAGAAAAACACTAACCATTTCTTTTAATCAAAACATTCGAAGTACATATTTTAACCCAAATATTAATAAACGCTGCGTAAAAAGTTATCAACTCGTTATTTAGCAGTTATGTCAAATTTTTGTATGCTATCTGATGCCTACTAGCTAACTTACTTGTGGACATTTTTGTTTATTAATACGGGGGTAAGTGTTTAGAAATAAAACAAAAATGCATTATTTTTCAATTTTGTCCATACATTTGTACAAATTTGTGTTTGCTAGACGTTGTATTCCAACGAATAAAATCAGAAAACATTTACATTTACTAAAATTAGTTTATAATTTTAAACGTTCAGGCTGAACAACAGCGTATGTAAAGTTGCTCCTATTACGAAATTCCATACCATCATTTAGGATAGTTGGGTAACACTCCTCTTCAAAATGACATTTCGGGAGGATTTATTTAGCTAATGTCCCAGATAAACATGGGTTTCTGAACATTAACATTTAACCCTACAGTTAGTGATGTTTTGGCAACTATATTTGTTTATTGGTTATTGGTTATTTTCTTTTTATTTCGTCTATTTATTTTTTATTTATGCAAATACATTTGTCTGTTACTGTGGATTAGGCCTACCGGGGATACCTCAATAAAAAAGCGCATTGCAAGTCTACCTCCTGGGTGATGTGGAAAAGACTTATGCATGTGTGCAAAAATTAAAAAAGGGCGCTTTCTGTAAATCTTGCACAGGGCGCTAGTTTGGCTGGAGCCGGCACTGCTGACCCACTACATCATTAGAGACAATAACAATCGACACGATTGGACCATTAAGACCATCAAATGGCTATAGGTACATTCTAACAGTACAATGTGAACTAACAAAATTTGTGGAAGCATTCCCAATAGAAACTAAGGAAGCAATAACAGTCGCGAAAACAATAGTTGAAAAATTTATTTTAAAATACGGATGTTTTAAGAAACCCAAAACAGATGAAGGTACAGAATTCTCAAATGAGAATTCCATGCCACACAGTAGCACACTATACTACCTATAAAAACTAGTTAGTTGGTAGAAAGCATGTATGTTCTTTCTAATAAAAGCAAAAATAGCAAATTGTTCCAACCAAAGAGAATTTATATGCAATTTAAGCAGTCGACCTAAAATCCTCGTTATCTCCGAAACGGTACAAAGCCAAGTAATGAAATTTCCTATTTTCAACAGTTTTCCGCCTAACCAATCTAATAAAACACAAATTGTATCCATCAGCCTAACGGTTTACGATTTATATGAAATTTAAGCGAAATTGAAACTTAATTTTGTTTGTGAAGTTAGCGCAAAATCTTCTTATTTGTGATAAAACCAAATCATTTGAATTGGATTAGATAGCCAGGAGTACAGAGTTTGCAAAATATATATTTCTG
Organism: Cheilosia impressa; assembly: GCA_948293265.1. NCBI lineage: Eukaryota > Metazoa > Arthropoda > Insecta > Diptera > Syrphidae > Cheilosia > Cheilosia impressa. The sequence continues at coordinate 60,731,277 of OX411880.1, forward strand.
TTGCTATAATTTGTTTAAAAGTGGTCGTTTTTTAAGGTTATTCAAAGGAATAGAAAAAAATCTTGGATAAAATCCGGCTTTATTGATTGGTTGTTGTTGCTAATTGACAAATTATGACTCATATCTATGGACACGGATAAATGCTTTGCGGAAATGTGTAACCAACGGTAAGGTTTGTTGTTGTTGGGAAATCGATATAATGGATGCAAACGTGAAATGATGCATTTTTTGACTTTAATTGCGTTTTATTAAGTAACGCTTGAGTGAATTCAGAAATTTAAAATGCAGTTATTTAAGTTGTGATGTGCTTAATGCAACAGTAATTTAAACAAATTCTCTGTCTTTTGGAAATTCGGAGCGATGGGTGCAAACACAAATGTATTTATATCTCCGAAATAATACATTTTTGGAGAAAAAGAATTTCACTACAAACAACTACAAACGATTTCGAATGCAACTGGCTCAAAAGTGCGTGCTGAAATTTTTTTCTATGGCTTCTAACTTTCTAACGGTTAAACTACAAACGAATGTCTATCGAATTGCATTTCACGTTTTTCAATCTAGAAAAAGTGCGCGCTAACTTTGCGTATTTCACTATACTCACCATTTGAATTAGTTTTTGGAAAATTATGTACACTTCCATGTGAAGTATTAACAAACAGAGAAACAATATACGATGTAAATAACTATCTGAATGAATTAAAATGTACACTAAGATACATGATCAAGCGAAAGCAAATTTACTCTCAGACAAAGAAAAAAGAAAAGATACACCACAAAATGTCAACCAATCAAACTTAAAAATTAATGACTATGTTTATCCAAAAACACAAAACAAAAGAAAATTTGATAAACCTTTTAGAGGACCATACAAAATAATAGATAGCACAATAATAGTAGGTGACAAGGAATACACAATACATCCAGTTTAGCAAGTTTGGACACAGGTCGTTTCAGCAATCCCATAGACGTTTGTACCTCTGTCACACGAACTTGTCCATCACTTCCTGGAAATACGCTCACAATTCTCCCCCTTCGCCAGCAGCTTCTAGCCACATTCGAGTCGCAAATTATGACTTAGTCTCCCACAGCCAGCGGTTGGGTTTTAGCATACCACTTCGTCCTTCGCGTCAGATCCGGCAAATACTCAGACACCCACCGCTTCCAAAAACGATCCTTGATAACTTGAGCGATTTTCCATTGCCTCCTCAAGCAAATGGGTTTATTGTCAACAGGTCCAGGTGTTTGCGTTGAATTTGCGCAACCCAATATAAAATGGTTAGGCGTAAGAGGCTCGTCTTCATCGCATGTTACCGGCAAATGTGTAAGAGGCCTTGAATTAACGATGTTCTCCGCTTCAATGGCTACGCTTCGGAAAGTGTCTTCCTTCGGAATTGTATCCTTCAACGCCACAGAAAGTACTATTTTGATGGACCTCACCAATCTCTCCCAGCAGCCACCAGCACTTGGATTCGATGAGCAGTTAAATAACCATTGGATGCGCTTTGTTGAAAGGTGCCCCGACAAAATTCGTCCCGTTGTCAATACGAATGCGAACATGCACCACCCTTCTATTCACGAAGTTCCTGAGACACACGATAAATGCGTCAGTAGATAAATCGGCGGCTACCTCCAAATGAACAGCACGCATTGTAAGACAGGTAAACAGAGCGATCCAACGTTTTTCTCTGCGTCTGCCTATGGCCACTAAAAAAGGTCCCATGTAATCCACCCCTGTGAACGTAAGTGGCCGCACGAAGGGCGTGAGCCGGTCTTCCGGAAGTTGGCCCATTTGTGGCGTTGCAGGCTTCGCGGACAAAACTTTGCAAAACTGGCAAGAGCGAGCAAGGGTTTTGGCAAGAACCCGTAATTGCGGAATCCAAAACTGACGACGAACTTCACAAATAATTGTCTCCATGTTTTGGTGATGAAAGCGTTCGTGGAAATGTCTGACGATTAGTTGGGAAAGCCAGCAATCTTTTGGGAGTATAATGGGTCTCCTTGTTTGCGTTGGAATACAAACGGCGGAGTCAATACGGTCAGACAGTCTAATGACACCACACTCGTCCAAACACGGCGTCAGCTTAAACAAACAGCTTGATTTTTCAACCTGATGTCCAATTTCCAACGTTGCATACTCATCGGCGTAATACTGCTTCTGTACCATCCGGCATAGGACATTCTCGGCATGCTGAAGTTCATAAATTAATAGCGACTCTTTGTTTGGCAACCTTTGACAACTACATCGCCAGCGATGGACCCAGGCTATCACGCGTTTTAACCTTAAGAAGTTCGAAAATTTAGTCAGGTCAATCGTATGGCTACTCACATGGAATATATCGTGTCGATGAAGTGTTCGTAACTCCGCTTCGAGTGTCTGGCTAACGTCAACATCTTCGTCTGAGCTTGAAGGCCAAGTAAGTTCGTCTGACAGCAAGAAGTCTGGACCCTGTATCCATCTCCCTGGCTGGTAGTTGGACAAATATTTGGCTCTTGTGGCCAAATCGGCAATGTTGGACTTGGTGGGAACCCATCGCCATTCTTTTGTGTCAGACAATTCCAAAATTTCTGCTATCCTGTGACCAACATACGGTTTGTACTTCCTGGGATCGGCTGACTTGATCCAATTAAGTACAGTTCGTGAGTCGCTCCAAAGTGTGCATTTAGTCGGTTGCACGTTGTGAGATTGAAGAATTCTTTGACGTAGTCGTACACCTAAGACAGCTGCTTGTAACTCAAGTCGTGGAATTGATATGACTTTGAGCGGCGCACATCTTGTTTTGCTTGTGATGAAAGCTGTGGATACAGACTGATCTTGACTGACGACTCTCCAATACGCAACAGCCGCAAATGCCTTCTCGCTTGCGTCCACATATATATGCAAGTGTATGTCGACGGATTTTGACATTGCAACTGAGTAACACCTTGGAAAACGAAGTCGTTCAACACCGTCGAACGTCATAATCCACTGCCTCCACTTGCTATGCATCCCTGTTGGTATCTGATCATCCCATTTTGTTTTCGTTCTCCACAACGACTGCAACATCAATTTCCCGTGAATCGTAAAGTCTGCCACTAGTCCAAATGGATCATAAATGGACATAAGGATACTTAAACACTCCCTCTTGGTTGGATAACGTTCACCACTAACTATACTTGAGCTGGTTCGATGGAAGTTCAAACGAAAGGTAAATGAATCCTCCGCTGGTATCCAATGCATGCGAAGCACTTTCTCCGATTTGTCTTTAATATCCATATTGGCCGTTATACTTCCAGTATTGCCCTCTTCCAGGATATTCGGCAACTTCGGAGAGTTTGACATGAATTTCCGAAGTCGAAATCCTCCTTTCATATGAATCCTGATAACGTCCTTTGTCACAGATAACGCCTCATCTTCGTTCTCGAAACTGCAGACGAAATCATCGACATAATGATTTTCTTAAATAGCCTTGACGGCTTGAGGACACTGGTCAGCATAATATTTGGCATTCAAGTTCTTTACATACTCGGCTGAACATGGTGAGCACGTTGCACCGAATACCATCACCTGCATCACAACTACCGCAAAACTTTCACCGCATTTCCAAAGAAAGCGCTGCGCGTCCTGATCCTCTTTACAAATGGCGATCTGATAAAACATTTCACAAATGTCTGCACAAATTCCGATCGGCTTTTCACGGAATTTGTACAAAACAGTCAGCAAATCCTGGCATTGCTCAGGGCCCTTGAGTAAGGATGAATTCAGGGAAATATTTCCAACTCCAGCGGCGGTATCAAATACCAAACGTAGTTTATCTGGTTTATGTGGGGTGCGAATGCAAAAGTGAGGAAGGTACCACGTCATTGGACCTCTCTACTTGGCTTCGTCGGCTGACAACTTGCGTGCGTAACCCTTGGCAACATAATCATTGATAATCTCCTCATACTGGGCAGCGTAAAAGGGATCCTTACTCAAAGTGCGTTTGACAGACATGAGACGGCTTTTTGCCATTGGCAGGCTATCGGGCAACACGATCCTATCACTCTTCCATAGAAGTCCAGTCTCGTAACGGCTTTGCGATTTCTTGTTGGTAACTTGAAGCAACTCCCTGGCTCTCACGATCTCACCTGGCTCCTTGGAACTTGACAACAAATTAGCATCCACGCTGTCCAGTAAAAAAATAATCGGCGACTAACTGAGACAAGGTGTCGTTCGTGATGCTGTTGTTATCTTCGGAAATGTGATAGACGGAATCCGACATCTCTTTACCGCTACTGTACCCACCATAAACGACCGATCCGAGTAACGTCTCCACAGCAACGGGTCCATCTTCTCCACAGGGAACAGTTGAACTTCCTAAGGTTAACCTCCAGTTATCCAATCCAATTAATATTTGCGGCACGGCATTTTTAAATTCGTAAATCGGCAAAGATTTTAACTCGTTTCCAACTGTCAGCTTATTAACATCCATAGTCTGCATCGGTAAAGAAAGATTGTTGTATGTACGTACATTCTTCATCGCATACCGAGTACTACCACTGGCAACTCCACTGATCTCTAAATTAACTAGACTCGATGCTTCCGACGTTTCCCTTTTACCGATCCAAGTAAGCGACATTTTGTGTGCAGTTCCAATAAGACCCAGTTGTGAAGCAATATTTTTGTTAATAATGGTCACAGACGATCCATCATCCAGCAGTGCAAATGTACTCACGACTCTCTTCGGCGCATACAAGTTGACAGGAAGGACACGAAATAAAACCCTTTTTACATTGGCCGCATATGCGTGATGATTCAACTCTGGCTGAGGACTTGCAATTGTTACAGCTGCTGCTTCTAACTGTCGCTTTTCATGAAGTAGAGTGTGATGAAATCGACTGCAACCATCCTCTTCACAACGCCTTCTGGATCGACAGGATGAAACATTTTGCCCTGGCACAAATATATATAGATTTCGAGAGATATTCGAATCAACCCACCATTGTCGGGTCTCTTTTCGTCTCTCTACCACTGTAAATCTTACTCAGGTAGACTCTCTGGATTTCTCCACAGTTCTTCTCTGAGCTCGATTCCTAGTGTTAACGCTAGCATCTGTTTATGGGAGATCTGTTTTATCGACTGGGCCTCGACCCAATGATGTCCCAAGATCCTCATTCTTCTGCTAGCCAACGCCGGACATTGACACAGTATGTGTGCCGCTGTCTCAGATTCCTCCAGGCATAGTTTACAAGTATCATCCTCTCTAAGGCCCATTTTCCTTAAGTGATACCCGAAATTACCATGTCCTGTAGACAAAGCCACCACCCATTTCAATGTTCCTCGACTTATACTTAGAACCCTTCTTTGAGTGGAGCAGGTCGGCCACTTTATTGCCATTTTAGCTTGTCTACATTGTTCCACGGTTGACCACCTTCTCAGGTGTTCTGCCGTGATCCATTTGTGAATCAGCTGTTCTACCATTCCTCTGCCAATTGAAGAGAATAGTTCTGGTCCCAGCAACTTTTCAGTTGACCCCTGTTTTGCAAGGGAGTCCGCCTTTTCGTTGCCTTCGATCCCTATGTGTCCTCGTACCCAAGTCAGTGTTACTTCATTTTTAGATGAACACTTATTGAGCTTAAGTACACATTCCAGTGCCAATGATGTTGTGATGCTTGTTTGTTCCATGCATCTGATCACCGCCTGATTGTCCAGTGCTATTAGGATATTTCTTCCTTCCACCTGACTCTCAAGCAAGAAGTCCAACGCATGAAGCAAAGCAATCATCTCAGCCTGGTATACTGAAGTGTATTTCCCGAGGATAATGTGACGGGCAAGTTCCAGCTCTTCTGTATAGATACCGGCCCCCGCTCCGCCATCCATCATGGATCCATCCGTGAAAATCACTATTTCACCATTTCTTTTTGCTGGAAGTAATCCGTTCTCAATACGAGTTTTGTGATTTCTTTTCATAATACGCACCCTTGTTATTCGATCCATAGGCATGTTTAGCTCCGTAATCTCGTTTTTGACAAGTTCCAGGATCTTCCTATGTCCATAGATCGTACCACGATTGTGCCATTTCGCATCTCGATGCAAGCGAAGTGCCGTTTGGGCCGCTGCTTTCTTAATAAATAAGTCTAGCGGTAAGATCCCCATGATGACTTCCAATGCGCATGTTGGGGTTGTACGTATTGCACCTGTAATTCCTATACATGCTAAGCGTTGAACCCTATCCAGGTGCTTCCTCACAGTTTTCTGAGAGGCTTTTGCCCACCATACAACCGAGGCGCACGTGATAATGGGTCTAGTTATCATCGTATACATCCAGTATGCTGACCTAGGTGAGAGTCCCCACCTCTGTCCACATACACGTTTGCATTGATGTAGTACCCTCTTTGCCTTCCGGACCTTCTCCTCAACATGGTAGTTGCAAGTAAGTCCAGTATCTAGATAAACTCCCAGATACTTAACCTTCTTAGTCATTGTTAGTTCCGATCCGAAAAGTGTTAAGGGCCGAAATTCCAGATTTTTCCTCTTCCTAGTGAAGACTATTAGATCTGTTTTCCCCGCATTAATGGAGAGTCCTTGTTCCAGACACCACCGCTCAACCACTCTGAGTGCGTTCCTCATGATATCTGCGGTGACGTCTATGAATTTGCCTCTGGCCATTATTGCTATGTCATCGGCATATCCCACTGTGTAAATGCCAGTTGCCTCAAGTCTGTCAAGAAGAGAGTCCACAGTGATATTCCACAGTGTAGGTGAGAGAACACCTCGTTGTGGGCAACCTCTGCTAACCCTTCCTCTGAGTTTCGAGGTTCCCGTCTGAATATTTATCGCCCTTGTATTTAACATATTGTCCACCCATCTTACTACAAGTGGGTTAACCCTACGTTTTTCTAAGGCTTGTTTCAGACTTTCAAAGCATATCTTATCGAAGGCACCTTCAATGTCCATTATAGTGGTCATTGCAATGCCCCCGGTATTTAGCTCTTCCTCGGCAACGCGTACTACTTGATGTAACGCTGTTTCTGTAGACATGCCTACCCTGAATGCATGCTGTCTACTATACAAAGGATACGTCCTAAGCGCGGTGCTTTCCATATAGTCCACTATCATCCTTTCCATTGTTTTTAAAAGGAAGGATGTTAGGCTGACTGGTCGGAATGACTTTGCCTCGGTTTAGTCCTTTTTTCCCGGTTTTGGAAGGAAGACCACATTTGCTTCCCTCCATGTAATCGGGATATAGCCTATTGCTAGGCATGCAACGTATATATTCCTGAGCCTTGGTGCAATTAAGTCTATACCCCATTGCATTAGACCTGGAAATATACCATCTGGCCCCGCAGTTTTGAAGGGTGAGAATGTTGCTATCGCACCCTCGACCGCTTTTGGTGTCACTATCCGTTCTGCTTCCGTCCTATCCATCCTGTTCGCTCCTTGTTTCCTTGGAGCCCAGGGCTGATCTGACTTATAGCTTTCTGGAAAGTGTACCTCCATTAGGACCTCATTTGTGTGATCCAGTGTTTCCACCATCTCCCCCGCTCTATTACGAATGAGTCCGATCTTGGAAACTGGATCTCTCGAGACAATCTTTTGTAGTCTACTGACTTCAGATGTACTCCTCCTGCTCGAGCAAAACTCCCTCCATGACTCCCTTTTACGTCGTCGCAGAGTAACATTCATCTCTTTCTTTTTCGCCTTATATTTATCCCACAAAACACGCAAAACAAACCCGTTTCCCCTTTACTACATTCCAGCGATCGGCTAGTCTCATTTGGAGAAATGCTGGACATTGTGACAATTTATGTTTTTGTGAGACTTTGCAGTTGTTGAAAGGGTGTTATTCTCCACGGCATGTAGAATTGAATCCTGACGATTACCTCTGTGCGGCTTATTTGTCTGTTGTTAGTGAGAAATTGATGCAATACTGGCGAACTTAGCATATTGCTGCAACCACACACAAAAATGTTTTACACTTGGGTATGGTTGGATGTCATTTGAAAATTGCACCCAGTCGATTCGTTTTGCGATTGGCAACTTAGATACCAACTCATCCAGCAGCATTGGATTAGCTAAATGGTGTTGACTTTTTGTCGATTCGAGCAGTGTACATAAGTTTTGTACCTTCGTTGGAAAGGATACAACCAGATCCATACGATTGTCGGAAATTGTCGGTAATAACCTTACTTTTGCCAACTGACTTCGGATAAGATGTTCCGGACGGCCAAAACGAAATTCCAACTGGTCTATTACGACTTGTACATTGCTTGGATGAATAAACATGGTCTCCACTGCCTCTCGCGCTTGGCCTTTGAGGCTTTTTTGAAGTCGTAACATGTTTTCGAATGCGGTATAACCATACGCACTCGTCGACTCATTAAACGAAGCAATGAACATCGGCCATTCCTCCGGGGTTCCAGTGAATATTGGCAAATCGTACAGTTTCGGTCGATGTGAATTTTGTGAAAAGGCTTCTGATCCCATATACACAACTTTGCCCTGGCTGGGCGGTTGCTTCAACACGAGCTGGTTGTGGCTGCACTGCGCTGGAAACGAATAACCCTGATGGTGTGGCTGGAGGACAACGGTGCTTGGTGCATGTTCGGTTCCATTTGCGACATCAAACTAGCTAATTGCGTTTGCATTGCAAGCAACTGCGCTTTTAATGCGGCATTCGACGATTCTAGAACTCTCATTCGTCCATTTTCGGCATCAAAGAAATGTGTCTGGTGGTTGTTGGCGGCTGACATCTGCATATAGGTGGTAGCATCTGTCGAAAAGGTACGAGTATTTGATTGTTTTTGGCACTGCGGAAATCTGGCTGGCAAGCGGTTGCGTTCGTCGGAGAAGTGGTTGGCCTCTGTAAATTGATAGTGGCATTTTTTGAAGTATTGGCTGGCGATGTTATTGCACTGGTATCAGCGTTGAAAAGATCGTCTAATCTGGCTGGTGGAATTCCTTTTGTGGAGCGGCTGCTCCGTCTTACATTTGCATTTCCTTCTACCGGTACATTTTCCCCGTTATCAACTGTTGGTAACGTGACTATGTCGGCTGGCGTTGGTAACGGGACCTGTTGCGTTTGGCCCGGCGGCGGTGAATGTAAGACCATGGCGAAAATTTAAATAAAAAATTGGTTGATTGTGTTCTGCAATGGAGGGCGCAACAAAATAAATGCTCCACACTTCGTATGCGCGTTTTTATTTCCTAAGAAATTTACAATAGAAGTAAAGAAATGGGAAATACATATACTCAAAAAACTGAACTTACAATTTGTATCCTCCTTACTTGGCTTACAAAAATACAATGAGGTTAAAACTCGACATATGATATGCAACAAAAATTATATTTTACAGGTGGGTACATTTTTGTACAAAATAATTTTGTTAAAGGCGGAAACACCATGAGTCCGCAAACATAGCCCAATTTTAATATCAACTGGACGACGATATAAGTAAGTCCTCTCACAAAATTCCACTTGCCTAGGTCGATTTATCCTGTTTTCAACAGACATAGGTTTCGATTTTGTATGGGGGGCATAGCCCATTTTTAATACCAACCTAGCGAAAATAAAAATAAGTCTTTTCACAAAACTTCATTCACCTATGTTTTCTCCTTTGGACGCTACCCTGATTTCAACGGAAAGAGAGACACATAGGTCTAATATTGATGTTGTATAGGAGGTACCAGAACTACTTGACCGACATAGCTCATTTTCAATACCAACCTGACGACAATAAAAAAAGTCCTTTCAACAAATTTCATTCGCCTATGTCAATTCCCTTGGGCATAGCGCCAACAGACAGACAGACAGACATGGCTAAGACGATTCAGAATGTGATGTGAGGGTATAAAAATCACGTTAATATGTGCGTACAAAAAAAGAACTAGGATGGCAATTGGTATGTATAATTGTATATACACTATTCACTTCTTAGAATTTACGCGTTTTTATATACAAATTAATACGATATGTTTTTTCGTTAATAAAAAAAAGAATTACTTTATTTCAATCTAAAATAAAATACTAAATACACGACACTGTCTGCAACTTTCGTGAGACTGGGCATGCGTTCTGATGTCCTAGTGAAGAAGTAGATAAGGATGTTGTGTGATAATGATAATACTATTTTCGGGTTCGTTTGTCGAAGGATGGTATCTCTGGTTTGTTTGTTGTTTTTATCGGGTCTGTTTGCTTAGGTGGTCTTTGGATGTTATCTCTTAACTGTGCTTACTCCCTCCTTCGTTTAAGAAGATCGCTCCGCGTCTTCGTAGCTCCTTACTAGTATTTGGATTCTTTCAATCCGTTGATCTAAGAGTTGCTCAGGAGTGAGTTGAGGTGTTCTGCGTTTTCTGAGATAGATTAGAGCGAATGTTAGAATAAGTCCTGTTGCCGATAATAATGCTGTAGTCGATATGATAGGACTGTTGCCGGCTTCGAATCGCAAGGTATCTAGTAGGTTTATATTATCGAATCTTATTTTTTCAAAGTTATCAATAGCATAAGACTTCAGATAGTTCTGGATCATGTTAGTTGGATTCTCATATGTCTTTCCATCTATAATCGTTGTGTTCTCGAAGTTAATTAGGTAGACTCCGTTTCATTTTACGTTATTGACGGTGTGTTGCCCCGATACCAGTATTGCTCCATCTTCAATCATTTCTATGTCTTGATTCGTTTCCTTAATTTTGTCGCATATTACCTTCTGGTTGTTAAGCAATCCGGACAAACAGGTTTGGTTACTATTTATTCTACAGAACGTGTACTTAAGTTCTTTTTTTTACAAGTGTTAATGTTAACAAACTTAGATCTACATTTTATAATTTCTTTGTTTAAACTAGTTTACCATCATTTTGGCTTATGGCTCTTGCTTCATACAATTTGCATTTTTCATATAAAACAGGGTATTTAATAAATATTACAATGATACCATCTTTTGGAGTATCTTAAATTTGGAAACATCGAATAAATCCGATATGGTAAATGTTTTAATTAGTTCTTCTTTTATAAAACTATTTATATCTTTAATGTTCAGTATAGCAGGATTTAAAATATTTTATTTAGCTAGAGTGAGTGTATTAATTACATTTTGTAATTCAAATATTATTAGTTTACATTTCTCAGCGATAAGCTCGTCTTTGATCGTATGCCTTACAGATTTAATAGCATCGAATAGTTTTCAGTTGGTTACAAGTTGTCTGTTATTATTTTCAATCAAATCGTTTAAATTAGAGTTTCAGGTTATCTTTGTGGACCGTTTTACCGTTACTTAATTTAACTTTATTGCCTAAATCTTTGACTACAACTCTGGGTTTATATTTAGGTTGTAGTTTACCCCAGTGATCGCCAATTGTTTTTTGATAAACTTTAGTATTTGGTTTAATTTTGACTATCTTCCTATTCTTGTAATGGAAGTCTATCATTTTGTCTTGTGCTACGGCTAATTTTAATGGGATATCAGAATGATATATTTTGTTGTATAAAACTTCAGCAGGTTTCCTTTCCGTCGAGGAGTGAATGGATTTTTTGTATTCCATTGCTGCTCTAATGAAGACTTCAGTGTAGTCTAATAAACTATGATGTTGCTTTATGCAGCGAGCGATTTCCTGTAAGGTATTATGTGCTCTTTCTACTTGTCCATTGGACGTACTGTGGTTGGGTGGTACATGATACAGATCTATATTACTTCTAGCTACAAGTGTCGTAAAGACGGCTGATGTGATGCATGGGTCTTGATCGCATGTTATATTTTTGCAATCCGGGAAGTTTTGTAAAATTTCCAAAACTTTGTGAGAAAGGGCGAACATAACGTCAATATGAAGGGACTCCTCCTCTTTCGTAGGAATTGGCGCCTCGCCAATTGGGATCCTCATAGGGTGCCTGTCGTATTTGTTTATACTACAAATCTCACAATTTTTGGCATATTGCAAGAATTCATCTTGCATATTTGGCCAGTAGTACATATTTGTCAAGAATTTGCTTGACATTTTCTCGAGCATTCCTATGGGCTCTATTATGTATTTGTTCAATAACGGAGATGTGGTCTTCTTTGTTTGTTATGTAATTTACAAAATATTTGGTTCGTATGAACTTATTTTTAAAATGTTCCTTCAGAATTGGTTGAATTTGATAAATAGTTTCGACTGTGCCAAAGAGTGCTAAGATGCCTTCTTTAATATATTGATTAAAAATAGGAATTATGTCAGATGGTTCCTTAAAGGATATCAAGTGACGTGTTTTATTTGGAAAGGGTTGCATCTGTTCATGGATTGTTTCTAATCCTTTATTTATAACTACCTGTTGATGGTACCAATTCACAGGTCTATTAATTGGTTCGACTTGTTCTTCTTCACTGCTTTCGGAAGAATGTTGTGTAGCTAACGAATCATTATCTGATATTTGGTTCAAGTTCTGTCTAGATAGAGCATCAGCTACAACTTTGGTAGGGCCAGGTTTATAAACCATTTTTGGGGCGTATTCTTCAATTAGAGCGTGCCAACGCTTCATTTTGGTATTAGGATTACGAGGTGAAACTGCAAATGTAAGGGGTTGGTGATCCGTGTGGATCTCTAAGTTTGTGGTTCCATATAGGTAGTTCCGTAGGTTTTTTAATGCAAAAACTATTGCATATAGATCCTTCTCATTAGCGGCATGTCTACGTTCGGATTTACCTAACGTTTTACTAATGAAAGTAATCGGTTTTCCATCTTGGGAAAGAACTGCTCCTACTGCGTCGTTGGAGGCATCGGTTGTCAATACAAACTTCTTGGTGAAATCGGGCTGGGTAAGCTCGGTTTCTGTTATTAGATAATTTTTTAATGTGTTGAATGCTTCTATTGCTTTGTCATCAAACGAAATGCTTGTTTTCTTTGCTATGTGAGTAGAAATTTGTCCTGACTCGTTTTGCAAATACTTGGTTAATGGCTTTGCGATTTTAGCATAATTTTTTATAAATTTTCCGTAATAACCGATCAGTCCTAAGAAGCTACGCAGCCGTCTTAGTGTAACGGGTTGTGGGTATTCTTTAATTACCTTATTAGGGTTAGTTTTTAGCACATTATATGCAATAACATAACCTAGAAAGTCCACGCTTTTTTTTGTATAGAGTTGATTTCTCTACGGAAATCTTCATGTTGGCTTCCCGAATAGCACAGATTGTGATTTGCAACAAAACTTCGATTGTATTTCTGTTATATTTAAGTAATCTGTAACAAAATCCGTTCTATATCAGTTGTATTCATGTTCATGATGGACTAATTGTAACTATGTCATTCGCAATGCTATAAATACGTTTTTTAAAGTTTTAAATTTGTTTACAAAAAAGGGGGATGTTTGAAAATAGTTTCATAAAAGTTCTTAAGTTAGAGTTTTAAACAGGTTGGTAATATAATATTGCAGTAACATTTAGTAAATTTTCATTTTGGGTACCTCTAACTAAAAAGTCCATGAAACTTTTATATAACAGCATTTTAACAATGAAGTAACTTAATTACAATCCAAAGTCGTAAAGTTTTTATTATGTACAAATTACGTTTATAGAATTTTATATAAATAAAGAAACTTAAAGTCATTGCTATGTTTTTTATATGTTCTTACAATGAATCCTATATTAAAAAGTCAAATATGTTTCATTATTATGATAGCTATTCTAACGCTTTTTGGAATTATTAGCTTCAGTAGTCGTCAATCACTGCTGATTAGTGAGATCATTTTTAATTTCTTATAATGATTTTGATGAGAAAATCGAAATGTCAGCACCAAGTTTCATGACGTTAACTTCATTATAACTTAACATACTTCACAACATCAAGTAGTTGAACTCAGCGTTGCCAAATCAGCTTTCCGCAATAATTCTATATTACAGAAAATGTTACTTCAATGCACACAAAGAAGATATAGCCTCGAAAGTAATATTGTTCCAAGCAGATGATCCGCAATTGAAAAATATGTTGTAAAAGTGAAATCAGGTTTTTTATCCTCGAAGAGGAAAAATAGCACTGATATCTAGTTTTATCATTTAAAACTCAAAATGTAAATGTAAGTTAAAAAGTATAAAGTAACTTAGATTTTTGGGAAAAATATTGCTTACATTCTTGGAAAATGTATACTCACCTCGATAATGACAGATAACTGCCGAGGATAACATTTATTATAACTGTAACACAACCGTGCTATTTATAATCCCCGGTTATATCTTATATTAAGTTTTTCTGAGAATGTTTGGCAACAGTGACTATAATGGTTCGACCAAACCAAAGTAAGTTACAAAGAAGTTATAATGCTATTGAAGCTTATTTTCAATTATAATGATGTTATAATAAATATGGAAACAACAGTTTGCTAACATTCAGTGTTATTTTGTTGTACCTTAATTTCAATATCATTTCAAACAAAAATTAAAGTTGTAATAATGATTCATGTTTTAATAAAGTTCCATGTAACAACCGCTATATTTTTCACCATTTTCTGTACGCATTTAACCCCATATTTAAAGATGCGAAAAATATGTACCTTTAAATTTTTCCAATACATAACATAGTTTCTACAATTCAGTTTAATAGAAACTGATATAGAGGGCATATTAAAACTTGTTTCTACAAGTCTTTTGCGATTTTGAAGCTTAAATACAAATTTTAATATATTCTGATTTTTAAACATTTCTTCTATTTAACACTTTTTTGAAGGCGCGTGAATTTTCCCGAGCCAAAATATTAATGTTTGTGACAAAAGTAGTATTCGTTGGAAGATTTTGGTCAAAAATCGCAGCAAATTCGAACTTCCAATATAACATGCTTTAGATATTAATGCCTTTCAGATCGAATACATTCACCTTTCCTTTTATACTTCATAATTTGTTTGTCTACATGTAGACTCAAAAAGCATTATAATAATAACTTATTTAAAACTTCCCGAATGTTTATAGAAACATTTTTCATACAACTCAACAGTTACGTTAAATGAATGCAACACATTTTCGTTGAAACAACGTAATAAAAACTATCATTTAACAAAAAATAACCTAAGTAAAAAACAAATACAACAGACTTTTTGCAAAATATGAGGGGAAATGCGGCTATTTTGGTTATAATGTGGGATGTGACAATGTTACTGCAATACTTAGGAAATAAATTGATAGTTATATTAGAGTTGTATGTACCAAATTATAACCCAAGTGTGCTATTCGGGTTCCTTTAATACATTTATTATTTTACTAAGATCTTGAGTATGCTGTTCAAAGGTATTTGAATAGATGATGATATCATCAATGTAAACATGGTATATTTTGCCTATTTATGGTCGTAGGATATCATCCATTGCACGTTGGAATATAGAAGACGCGTTTTTTAAACCGAATGGCAATCTCATATATTCGTATTTACCATTATTAACACCAGAGACAATACTGAGACCACCAACTTCGGCCGATTTCCCGTTACTTAGCCTACAAGCTTTATTTCTATGGGGTGGCACATGCTAAGTGCGCTTGTATTGATACATAGAAATTCGTATTGACAAATGTCACGAAACTTTAGAAACAAATACACTCGCACCTTGCATATGCCACTTCCGCTGTGGGCAAAGTTGCTGGCAGCGTTCATAAAATTTTATCCGTTAAATTTTAAATTGTTCGTTACAACTAAATTTTTTGTGGACAGTGATTTATTTTATGAATAATTGTATTTTTTCTTTGAGAATATAAGAAAAATAAACAATGCAGAAGAATTGTAAAGAAATAAAAACATTTTTAGCAATCTTTCGTAAGGCAGTTACTATCATAGACAAACCATACTGAGACCCCCAACTCACAATCCTCTTGCCGCTGGCCCCCTCAGTTTTTTTTCAAATTCGCCATTTTGTTTTCCTATCGGTGTTATGTCAACTAGAATCCGTGTGAGCATAAACAAAAAAACGAAAAACAAAAAAATGTGGTGAATTTCTTTTGACAGAAGTCGATTGACATACATGTCAAAAATGGAAAACAAATTGTGATTTGCTTGCAACAAATTGAATAAAATGTAATGGCGTTTTTCATTCAAGATCCGAGAGAATTGCCCCGAAGTTCAGAATTGCTCTTTTCAATAAAATTCGTTGGAGCACTTTTGCAACAGTGGTAGACACCATTATGTGTGATTAGATTTTCTGTTGTTACTTGTTTTTTTGGTTTTTACAGAAAATATGAATATTTTAATAGGCCAAATCAATATATTTTAATTTCAGTTTACATTTTGCACTCGTAATTGTATATTTTCGGATCACAAGCGAAAAATTTGTTTCTAATAACACAACAAACATTTAAATCTGACATTTTGCTAGTGTGTGTTGGTGAGTTCAGGGCAATTCTCTCATAATATTCCGGACGCTTCTTTCGTGTTAAGAATTGACCTAGAAGTGCACTTTTTTTTTAATGAAACATAGAAAACATAGAAAGAGCACTTCTAGATTTGATCTTTTCATAGAAAGGGCACTTCTTTTCTTCAATCGAAAACGCCATAAGTTTTCGTATATTTCAAGTGTTTAAATTAATTAATAAATACATTTGCCTTGCAGCCTTGGAAGAAGTCGATGTTAAGGTATTCGGTGACTTTACGAAACATTGCATCGTACTGGAGATGACAATTTATACCAGATGACTACAAGGGATATCAATCGGAATCGATGTAAGTAATCCATATTTTCAATGAATTGCTTTATGTTTATTTACTTTTCTATCGTCAAGGTTTGTTAAATCCAAAATCGTTACCTACCCGATGAATGCCGTGCAAAAAATTTAGTATCTATTATAGTCAAAACCTGCTGGATGGTATATATTAATATTCTTTTTCCTTTTAGTTTATGAAGTTCGCAAATATTGAGGATCGTACTCAATCATATGGTATGGTTCCTTCATCTCTCACTGTATAGTTAGATCCGAAGTAGGACTTCAAGAGTGCAAAAATTCAATATTCAACTGGGAATGCAACAAGAGCTTAAACGTTTTACAACTATGAAGGTAAGTTGCAGAGTGCTTTGCAATCAACAGCTTCAACAATATTCTTTATTGCAGGTCCGACTAGTTACAATTACTAGAAGTGTACGTAATACATATGGACTACAACATTTCTGAACATTAAACACCAACAGTAATGAGAATGAGATGCTATCATCAATTACTAAAACCAGCAATGAAGAGTTTTTAAACATAGTCATTTATTTCATTTAATTCTAGGTATTCACACTAACGCAAGGAAGCCAATAAGGGTTGGAAAATCGATTGAGGAACATAGATAAGTATTGCTATTGCAGCATAGAACGTTTAGCAGGTAATGACACTCATATACATTCTATTTTCAGATAATATGTTACTCGAGATGAACCATCCAAAGTTTTTGGCGCAATCGACGACGAAACCCAAGAGTTGTAGACGGAATCGAAAGAAAAAAAGGCATTTTCAACCCACAATTTATAAAGTTTATTAGGTATACGATTGTTGATACAATTACCAATCTGTTGAGTCTGCTAGGTCTCTAATCCAAGTGGACGAGAAGTAAAATTCGGTTTCCCAAGCACCGCATACAGAGAAAATGCGCAAGGAAAAACGAGGTTAATCACAACAACAAACCCATCTATTGTTATATCATCACTCAGAGCATAACACGATAGCTGGTGAATTGTTGCTGTGATAAATCGGCACTAGACGTTTTCTCTGGACCAGTGCAGTGAGTAACTCAATTATGTTAGACAAATTTTAGAATATTTTAACAATGAAAATTAATGAAAAGTAACTTTTAAATACAAACAAGAATGAAAGAAAACAATAAATAGATAATATTCTCAAACAGCCCAACTACAAAGAATTAAATAAATGACCAAGACATTATATTTAAAAAAAACAATGTGATTTACATTTACTTCAATAAATAAACTCAGACAAATTATTTTTGAGCGTTTTTTTTTGTAATTTCACTTTTGCAGTTATATTTTCATCTTGATAAGATTATAGTTGAGGATATGATCGCCTTTAGATGATGATGATGACCGGGATGATGATGACTAGGGTGATAATGATTATGATGATGGTGTATATGTTGATGCTGACGATGATGATTTTTGATTAAATCTGTATGGGAATAAAAGTGTTTATTATTGCATTTCCACACCACCCATGGGGTATGCATACTGGCGCGTTAACCGATTTTTTATATGGTGTTCGGTTTCCCCAGGAGGCCTATTGCACCAGTCTTGAAATAAATTATAATTAGTATTATTATTCATAGAATGTTGTTGTATAGATAATAAATACTTAGAAATAGATACAAAAAAAGAGTAGGCCCAGATGAAATATAGAAAATAAATAAATAACTAAGTATGGGACTTACAACTGTATGCCAATTCGAACGGCTTAAAGTCTATATAAAAATGCTAGGTCTATAATAATACATAGTGATAATAAAATAACATAAATATTTTGTTTTTACAAATTATATGCAAGAATGTATTTACAAATGCGACACCGTGAGGGTTTTGCTCCTTTTAGATGGTAATCTAAAATCGCGATTTATAAATTTAAGTGCAAAATGAATGCGAACTCTCAAAAAGTATTTCAAAATGAAATGCATTGGTAGTTCTTGGCAACAGGTATACGGAGGTTCAAACTGCAGTTCTTCAAAAAGTTTTTCGGTGACACCTCTAATATGACAATTTTGTGGAAACAGTTCACAAAAACTCGAGTCGAGTTGCTTAATGTATTCCACGAAGTTTGGCGGGGGGGCAACGAGGTTGCAATTGTCATATTGCTTGAGGGTTGTGAAAAACAAGTTCGGTGATGGTTCCGAGTTGGAAAGTATTGGAAAGGGTAAGGAGCAACTATGACTTTCGTAACATCTTTTAAAAAGGCAGCCGCAAACATAAGTGAAACTGTTTTCTTGAAGGAATTCAATTCCATTTATGTCATTAGTGAGCTTTGCCTCCAAAATGCTACTAGGTCCAGGAACTACTTCCCACTGCAGCCATTCAGGGTCTTTCACTAACTCGTGATCTGCAATGGCTTCCAGGTGGTCATTTTCAATTTCGCAATTTCCTGTTTTGACGGCCTTGAGGTATTGAAAACCCCAAAGTTTTTGAAATGCGCCTATAAATTGAAAGCAGGTTGGACGTGTATTTAAACCTCCTGCACACCTTATCTTGCCGAAAAAGTGCTCTAAACAGTCCTGATTTAGATGTCGGGTCAATAAATAGTTAAAGTCACACCGCTGTAGGTGTTGGAACAGCGAAAAAAGAGACGATATGTTTAGCAACCATCCGTTAATGAACTTAAGCGTTCTGGTTACATTCGCTCCGTTGTAAGCAATAACTTTCATTGAAATCAGGAATTTTCTGGCATTGCCTAAGAACTCTTCCTGCATTTCATTTTGACTGAAGGCAATTTTCATATTCTCGGGCTGTTTAATGAGGGAAGTATTGAATATATTAAAGAGTTTGTCAAAAAATTTGACAAACTCAGCGGTGCTTTCAACCGTTTTTGTCCCATTGCCAGACTTTGCAAGTGTTAAGAGCCCCGAAGAAACCGTATTGCTTAGGACCTGAGAGGCCAGTCTGACTTTCATGCGCTCAAAGGTGTTGGGATTGATGTGAGCAGTGGTCAACTTCGGAGCCAGTTTGAGTTCACTCTTGGAGTCAATATTGAAAAGCTGTACAATATCTTTCCAAGAGGAAGTTTTCCCGTTCTCAAACATGATGTTGTTCTTCAGCAAGCAGCTGCGCGTACTTTTAAGCAGGTGCGGGACATCGTAAAAGAAGTATATCCTAGATTCTTCGACCAAGAAGTAAGGATTTTGGGGGCTTATTTCCAAAAGACGAGCCAACGCTTGAAAATTAGGCCCTTGGTCACACACGAAGTGAATGGGGATAATTTTACTTTCTTTTAAGGCCCCAACTACCATAAAAAGCAGTTTCTTTAAAACGAAAGGCGGGCAACTGCTGCGAACGAAGTAATATCCAATGGGATGCTTCCACCTTTTGGCAATACCTTGGGCCATGAACACTAGCACACTACGTGCATCACTTGGTGAGCGTTGGTCTTCACCAAAATCTTCCAGACCTATAATGGAGTCAGTCTTTCTGTTGTAATCGAGATGGGCTTTGAGGGACATTTCGTCGGCCGAAATTGAGCAGTACCGGAACTTCTCCGGCAAGTGGCTAACTTTAAGCTCCAAACTCTTAACATTGAATTCAATGTTGCCAGGTGTTTTTGGCCATGACTTTATATAGGTGTGCAGGGTTTCAACGCACGGAAGATTAAACATGGTTTTGAGTTCCCTGTATGCCAAAGGGGACACAAAATGCATCAAAAGTGCAAACTTTTTGGCCTTCTTGCTATGTCTATTGCCTCGAGCACTACGGTCTTGGTTTTTTGCGCAATTGGAAGCAATTAACTGCAAACTTTCAGGCAATGTATGTTGTTTAGCATCCCTTAATAAATTTTCTTCCGACATTTTCTTAATTTGGGCTTTCAGGAGCAAAATCTCACGGTCTTTCGCTTCAATGTTTTTGGAATATTCTTCCGTAAGCCTATTTATTACTTCGGTGGATTTTAGGAGTTGGCTTCTTAAACCTACCTTTTTTGGGGTGCTGTTGCGCAGACGGGTACTTGTCTGAACACCGACCTCTTTTGTTTGAGTGAAAAACGAGTCTAAGGCGACATCGTTTTGAGGACTTACGGGTTCAGCAAAGCTTGTCTGCGCTTCCTGTTGCCATTTTTCTATCTCTTTTTCCACTGCCTTGTTGGGCAAATCCGGGACGGCACATCGTGTGAGCCTATTTTTCGCCTTAGAAATCATAATTTCAGAAAAATGGGCATCACACACTCTTTGGTTCGCCAGCAGTACAGTACAGCAGTAAGTCCCAAATTTGCCCTTCAAACTTCCCTACTGTGATAGGCAAAAAAGAAAAGGGATATTTGTTATATACGAACTTATGTATTAAAACCTGCGGTAGACTACAAAATCATGAAAAATAATTTTTTTGATATGATTTTGAAGCGTTTAATAGCAACTTTTTAGAAATATCCTATCACCATTTATCATAAAAAGTATTTATCATGTTTTGTTAAGAGTACCGCAAATAATATGTACATTAAAAAGGTAATATAAAAGATACTAAAGAAAGGGTTTTATTTTTATTTCTCATGTAAATTGTATGTACACATATTTCATAATTCTTAAATTCTATGGCCTAATTTTTATATTTGGTCCTTATATATTGAAGTAAATTCTTAAATTTAAAAAAAAAAGTTCTTCTGCCCTTTATTCATATTCTTATATCTTATGTAAATTTAACTATAGTTTAATGCTATCATCTTAATTTAAGTGTAGGTTATTCTTTGTAAGTCTAAGCTAAGTAAGTTTAAGGCACCCACTAACTACTTCAATCGAAAAACTGAAGAATTACGTTTGCTTTTGGTGAAACCCTAAACTTTATCTTACCCTTAAACCAGTAACGAAAATGATGTCACACATTTGAATAAATGATGACAACATTTACTGATTTTTATAAAGCTTGTAATTCCAATTACTTTGACTTTATAAAAATCCGTTTCCCATGGCCTGTTTGTTTGAAGAAAAATAAAAAAAATTACAATTTTAGTGTGTATATTTTTAAAAACATTTCTTAACCTACGGGAGTTGTTAGTTACAAGGAAAGATTGCATTAAAATTTGAAAGAAAGGAGCCACTAAAACAAGAACATTATTCTAGCTTATTCAAATTAAAGCTGAATATTAAGTAAACAAATTTTATGAACAAATGACACCATCTTATACATCGAATTCATTTTCCGAATCGATTTTTTGTTAAAAATGACAAAATGTTACTATCAATAATGAATAACTGATAGCACATTAAGTACATATAAATCTGTCATTTGAGTAAATGTTCCTAGCGAAAATAACGTATAAATATGATTTAAATTTTCAACAAAATATGTACAATGTTGTTGCAAAATTTTCATAATATGTCCATTCGGATTCAAGTTATCCTCGGAAATGTTTGCAAAAAGTAAACGTTCCCAATCAGAAAGCGAAGTCCTCTAGTGATCAAAAAAGTATTGAATAATTAACTTCAGTTCACCCTACTGAAAAGCAGACAATGTGAAGTGTTGAGTGATTTTGTTTAAAATTTGGTATAGCACAAATTGGCTTCCTAGTGTTGCAAAAAGTAAACGGTCTGATAACGCATTTCGAAGTGCCAAAGTTGTGAATTAAATGCATGACTATACAATGTATTTTATCTTGTGGTGTGCAATAAGACGAACTCAAAGATAGCAAATACTTAGGCGTAGCTTGCCCAGGTACCTAGGTAAAGGTGACAATAGATTCAATTTTTCATTCATTTTCCCGACTTTGCTCTAACTTAATGAAGAAATTATCTATTTTCACCTGCTTCTAGAAATCCAAGTAAGCTACCCCCTAGTATTTGGTATCCCTAAATTCCTCTACCTGTGCTCTACGAAATGGTATATATTGTTTTACATTTATCTCGTTATTTTAAAATTTTGCTATACTAAATAAGTTTTGACTTCAGTTTCTTGTGCGAAGTGAAAGTGACCGAGTTTCGTAATGCATTTGGTAATACAAAATTTTAAAATAGCAAAACAAATTCAAAACAATTTATACCATTGTGTAGAGCACAGATAGAGGAACTCAGAAATACCAAAAACTTCGTGATAGCTAATACGGTTCTCTAGAGACAGGAGTTAAAGTGTAGCTTTTTTTAGCAGCTTAGCATATTTAGGCCAAGTTTTTGGTATTTCTGAGTTCCTCTATCTGTGCTCTACACAATGGTATAAATTGTTTTGAATTTGTTTTGCTATTTTAAAATTTTGTATTACCAAATGCATTACGAAACTCGGTCACTTTCACTTCGCACAAGAAACTGAAGTCAAAACTTATTTAGTATAGCCAAATTTTAAAATAACGAGATAAATGTAAAACAATATATACCATTTCGTAGAGCACAGGTAGAGGAATTTAGGGATACCAAATACTAGGGGGTAGCTTACTTGGATTTCTAGAAGCAGGTGAAAATAGATAATTTCTTCATTAAGTTAGAGCAAAGTCGGGAAAATGAATGAAAAATTGAATCTATTGTCACCTTTACCTAGGTACCTGGGCAAGCTACGCCTAAGTATTTGCTATCTTTGAGTTCGTCTTATTGCACACCACAAGATAAAATACATTGTATAGTCATGCATTTAATTCACAACTTTGGCACTTCGAAATGCGTTATCAGACCGTTTACTTTTTGCAAAACTAGGAAGCCAATTTGTGCTATACCAAATTTTAAACAAAATCACTCAACACTTCACATTATCTGCTTTTCAGTAGGGTGAACTGAAGTTAATTATTCAATACTTTTTTGATCACTAGAGGACTTCGCTTTCTGATTGGGAACGTTTACTTTTTGCAAACATTTCACTGGATTTACGTGCTTTTTGTACTCCGGCGCATTGAAATGCTATAGCATGGGTAAAAAAACTTTTCAGTAAAATGTCCGAGGATAACTTGAATCCGAATGGACATATTATGAAAATTTTGCAACAACATTGTACATATTTTGTTGAAAATTTAAGTCAAACCGGGCTTTAGTATTTATATGTCCGTCTGACGGTCATATTTATACGTTATTTTCGCTAGGAACATTTACTCAAATGACAGATTTATATGTACTTAATGTGCTATCAGTTATTCATTATTGATAGTAACATTTTGTCATTTTTAACAAAAAATCGATTCGGAAAATGAATTCGATGTATAAGATGGTGTCATTTGTTCATAAAATTTGTTTACTTAATATTCAGCTTTAATTTGAATAAGCTAGAACAATGTTCTTGTTTTAGTGGCTCCTTTCTTTCAAATTTTAATGCAATCTTTCCTTGTAACTAACAACTCCCGTAGGTTAAGAAATGTTTTTAAAAATATACACACTAAAATTGTAATTTTTTTATTTTTCTTCAAACAAACAGGCCATGGGAAACGGATTTTTATAAAGTCAAAGTAATTGGAATTACAAGCTTTATAAAAATCAGTAAATGTTGTCATCATTTATTCAAATGTGTGACATCATTTTCGTTACTGGTTTAAGGGTAAGATAAAGTTTAGGGTTTCACCAAAAGCAAACGTAATTCTTCAGTTTTTCGATTGAAGTAGTTAGTGGGTGCCTTAAACTTACTTAGCTTAGACTTACAAAGAATAACCTACACTTTATAATGTTATATTTAAAACTAAACTTAACAAATTGAAAAAAAATCACTTAAATTAAGATGATAGCATTAAACTATAGTTAAATTTACATAAGATATAAGAATATGAATAAAGGGCAGAAGAACTTTTTTTTTTAAATTTAAGAATTTACTTCAATATATAAGGACCAAATATAAAAATTAGGCCATAGAATTTAAGAATTATGAAATATGTGTACATACAATTTACATGAGAAATAAAAATAAAACCCTTTCTTTAGTATCTTTTATATTACCTTTTTAATGTACATATTATTTGCGGTACTCTTAACAAAACATGATAAATACTTTTTATGATAAATGGTGATAGGATATTTCTAAAAAGTTGCTATTAAACGCTTCAAAATCATATCAAAAAAATTATTTTTCATGATTTTGTAGTCTACCGCAGGTTTTAATACATAAGTTCGTATATAACAAATATCCCTTTTCTTTTTTTGCCTATCACAGTAGGGAAGTTTGAAGGGCAAATTTGGGACTTACTGCTGTACTGTACTGCTGGCGAACCAAAGAGTGTGTGATGCCCATTTTTCTGAAATTATGATTTCTAAGGCGAAAAATAGGCTCACACGATGTGCCGTCCCGGATTTGCCCAACAAGGCAGTGGAAAAAGAGATAGAAAAATGGCAACAGGAAGCGCAGATAAGCTTTGCTGAACCCGTAAGTCCTCAAAACGATGTCGCCTTAGACTCGTTTTTCACTCAAACAAAAGAGGTCGGTGTTCAGACAAGTACCCGTCTGCGCAACAGCACCCCAAAAAAGGTAGGTTTAAGAAGCCAACTCCTAAAATCCACCGAAGTAATAAATAGGCTTACGGAAGAATATTCCAAAAACATTGAAGCGAAAGACCGTGAGATTTTGCTCCTGAAAGCCCAAATTAAGAAAATGTCGGAAGAAAATTTATTAAGGGATGCTAAACAACATACATTGCCTGAAAGTTTGCAGTTAATTGCTTCCAATTGCGCAAAAAACCAAGACCGTAGTGCTCGAGGCAATAGACATAGCAAGAAGGCCAAAAAGTTTGCACTTTTGATGCATTTTGTGTCCCCTTTGGCATACAGGGAACTCAAAACCATGTTTAATCTTCCGTGCGTTGAAACCCTGCACACCTATATAAAGTCATGGCCAAAAACACCTGGCAACATTGAATTCAATGTTAAGAGTTTGGAGCTTAAAGTTAGCCACTTGCCGGAGAAGTTCCGGTACTGCTCAATTTCGGCCGACGAAATGTCCCTCAAAGCCCATCTCGATTACAACAGAAAGACTGACTCCATTATAGGTCTGGAAGATTTTGGTGAAGACCAACGCTCACCAAGTGATGCACGTAGTGTGCTAGTGTTTATGGCCCAAGGTATTGCCAAAAGGTGGAAGCATCCCATTGGATATTACTTCGTTCGCAGCAGTTGCCCGCCTTTCGTTTTAAAGAAACTGCTTTTTATGGTAGTTGGGGCCTTAAAAGAAAGTAAAATTATCCCCATTCACTTCGTGTGTGACCAAGGGCCTAATTTTCAAGCGTTGGCTCGTCTTTTGGAAATAAGCCCCCAAAATCCTTACTTCTTGGTCGAAGAATCTAGGATATACTTCTTTTACGATGTCCCGCACCTGCTTAAAAGTACGCGCAGCTGCTTGCTGAAGAACAACATCATGTTTGAGAACGGGAAAACTTCCTCTTGGAAAGATATTGTACAGCTTTTCAATATTGACTCCAAGAGTGAACTCAAACTGGCTCCGAAGTTGACCACTGCTCACATCAATCCCAACACCTTTGAGCGCATGAAAGTCAGACTGGCCTCTCAGGTCCTAAGCAATACGGTTTCTTCGGGGCTCTTAACACTTGCAAAGTCTGGCAATGGGACAAAAACGGTTGAAAGCACCGCTGAGTTTGTCAAATTTTTTGACAAACTCTTTAATATATTCAATACTTCCCTCATTAAACAGCCCGAGAATATGAAAATTGCCTTCAGTCAAAATGAAATGCAGGAAGAGTTCTTAGGCAATGCCAGAAAATTCCTGATTTCAATGAAAGTTATTGCTTACAACGGAGCGAATGTAACCAGAACGCTTAAGTTCATTAACGGATGGTTGCTAAACATATCGTCTCTTTTTTCGCTGTTCCAACACCTACAGCGGTGTGACTTTAACTATTTATTGACCCGACATCTAAATCAGGACTGTTTAGAGCACATTTTCGGCAAGATAAGGTGTGCAGGAGGTTTAAATACACGTCCAACCTGCTTTCAGTTTATAGGCGCATTTCAAAAACTTTGGGGTATTCAATACCTCAAGGTCGTCAAAACAGGAAATTGCGAAATTGAAAATGACCACCTGGAAGCCATTGCAGATCACGAGTTAGTGAAAGACCCTGAATGGCTGCAGTGGGAAGTAGTTCCTGGACCTAGTAGCATTTTGGAGGCAAAGCTCACTAATGACATAAATGGAATTGAATTCCTTCAAGAAAACAGTTTCACTTATGTTTGCGGCTGCCTTTTTAAAAGATGTTACGAAAGTCATAGTTGCTCCTTACCCTTTCCAATACTTTCCAACTCGGAACCATCACCGAACTTGTTTTTCACAACCCTCAAGCAATATGACAATTGCAACCTCGTTGCCCCCCCGCCAAACTTCGTGGAATACATTAAGCAACTCGACTCGAGTTTTTGTGAACTGTTTCCACAAAATTGTCATATTAGAGGTGTCACCGAAAAACTTTTTGAAGAACTGCAGTTTGAACCTCCGTATACCTGTTGCCAAGAACTACCAATGCATTTCATTTTGAAATACTTTTTGAGAGTTCGCATTCATTTTGCACTTAAATTTATAAATCGCGATTTTAGATTACCATCTAAAAGGAGCAAAACCCTCACGGTGTCGCATTTGTAAATACATTCTTGCATATAATTTGTAAAAACAAAATATTTATGTTATTTTATTATCACTATGTATTATTATAGACCTAGCATTTTTATATAGACTTTAAGCCGTTCGAATTGGCATACAGTTGTAAGTCCCATACTTAGTTATTTATTTATTTTCTATATTTCATCTGGGCCTACTCTTTTTTTGTATCTATTTCTAAGTATTTATTATCTATACAACAACATTCTATGAATAATAATACTAATTATAATTTATTTCAAGACTGGTGCAATAGGCCTCCTGGGGAAACCGAACACCATATAAAAAATCGGTTAACGCGCCAGTATGCAGATTTAATCAAAAATCATCATCGTCAGCATCAACATATACACCATCATCATAATCATTATCACCCTAGTCATCATCATCCCGGTCATCATCATCATCTAAAGGCGATCATATCCTCAACTATAATCTTATCAAGATGAAAATATAACTGCAAAAGTGAAATTACAAAAAAAAACGCTCAAAAATAATTTGTCTGAGTTTATTTATTGAAGTAAATGTAAATCACATTGTTTTTTTTAAATATAATGTCTTGGTCATTTATTTAATTCTTTGTAGTTGGGCTGTTTGAGAATATTATCTATTTATTGTTTTCTTTCATTCTTGTTTGTATTTAAAAGTTACTTTTCATTAATTTTCATTGTTAAAATATTCTAAAATTTGTCTAACATAATTGAGTTACTCACTGCACTGGTCCAGAGAAAACGTCTAGTGCCGATTTATCACAGCAACAATTCACCAGCTATCGTGTTATGCTCTGAGTGATGATATAACAATAGATGGGTTTGTTGTTGTGATTAACCTCGTTTTTCCTTGCGCATTTTCTCTGTATGCGGTGCTTGGGAAACCGAATTTTACTTCTCGTCCACTTGGATTAGAGACCTAGCAGACTCAACAGATTGGTAATTGTATCAACAATCGTATACCTAATAAACTTTATAAATTGTGGGTTGAAAATGCCTTTTTTTCTTTCGATTCCGTCTACAACTCTTGGGTTTCGTCGTCGATTGCGCCAAAAACTTTGGATGGTTCATCTCGAGTAACATATTATCTGAAAATAGAATGTATATGAGTGTCATTACCTGCTAAACGTTCTATGCTGCAATAGCAATACTTATCTATGTTCCTCAATCGATTTTCCAACCCTTATTGGCTTCCTTGCGTTAGTGTGAATACCTAGAATTAAATGAAATAAATGACTATGTTTAAAAAATCTTCATTGCTGGTTTTAGTAATTGATGATAGCATCTCATTCTCATTACTGTTGGTGTTTAATGTTCAGAAATGTTGTAGTCCATATGTATTACGTACACTTCTAGTAATTGTAACTAGTCGGACCTGCAATAAAGAATATTGTTGAAGCTGTTGATTGCAAAGCACTCTGCAACTTACCTTCATAGTTGTAAAACGTTTAAGCTCTTGTTGCATTCCCAGTTGAATATTGAATTTTTGCACTCTTGAAGTCCTACTTCGGATCTAACTATACAGTGAGAGATGAAGGAACCATACCATATGATTGAGTACGATCCTCAATATTTGCGAACTTCATAAACTAAAAGGAAAAAGAATATCTGAATGCTGAAAATCCTACTTTACTTTGCTTTGCTGAGATCGAAGCTCAAAAAAACAGGCCTTATAATAGATACTAAATTTTTTGCACGGCATTCATCGGGTAGGTAACGATTTTGGATTTAACAAACCTTGACGATAGAAAAGTAAATAAACATAAAGCAATTCATTGAAAATATGGATTACTTACATCGATTCCGATTGATATCCCTTGTAGTCATCTGGTATAAATTGTCATCTCCAGTACGATGCAATGTTTCGTAAAGTCACCGAATACCTTAACATCGACTTCTTCCAAGGCTGCAAGGCAAATGTATTTATTAATTAATTCAAACACTTGAAATATACGAAAACTTACATTTTATTCAATTTGTTGCAAGCAAATCACAATTTGTTTTCCATTTTTGACATGTATGTCAATCGACTTCTGTCAAAAGAAATTCACCACATTTTTTTGTTTTTCGTTTTTTTTGTTTATGCTCACACGGATTCTAGTTGACATAACACCGATAGGAAAACAAAATGGCGAATTTGAAAAAAAACTGAGGGGGCCAGCGGCAAGAGGATTGTGAGTTGGGGGTCTCAGTATGGTTTGTCTATGATTAACACTGAACGATGTTTTCTCAATGTCCGATTCTTTCATTTTAATCTGATGAAAACCGGATTCGAGATCTAGGGTAGAGAGATTTTTGGCTTTCCCTAGATTTGATAATATGACGTTTGTATCAGGTATCGGGTATTTGTCAGATATCGTTTGTTCGTTAAGTTTTTTATAATCTATCACCATTCGGTGTTTAGGACTTCTGTCCTCGTTTGTGCCTTTTTTTGGTATGACCCATATTGGACTGTTGTATGGGGACTTCGATGGCCTTATTATATTAGCGTCAAGAAGTTTTCGTACTTCTTGGTTTATTTGCAGCAAGAGGGTATGGATACTGCTTGCTCCAAACTGGTTTTTCAGAACTGGTTCTGATTTCGGCAAGCACGTCTGTCCGAAACGGGAGAGTAGTGTCGATGGTTTGGTGGATACTTTGAATTTTTTCCAACATCGATTTTTCTAAATCTGAAGTGCTGTTTTCGTTTATGTGATTTAATTTATTCAAATCGTTAAAATAAATTGTTTCGGTTTTATTGTTATGGACAAGAGTTCTTGTCTCGAAATTGATTTTAGCGTCTACCCGATTTAATAGGTTGGATCATATTCAAAATTATTTATAATATAGAAACGAGTTATCGTTCCAAAAATAAGAACTTCGTGACAAGAATCAATGGTGATGTCACCATTGACTGTACGTGCGCGTTTCTTGATTGGGAGAATGATCTTATTGCTGAGAACACCGGGTTGGCAGTAATTACTACTAGCTCCGGTGTCGATAAGAATTCTCATTTGTTTACCATTTATTAATCTTCGTATGTGGGGTAATCCCACATTTCCTCTAAAAAATGTTCCTTGCTTTCGTTGAGGTTGTTAATACGTTCGGTCTTTACCGGAGGTGACTGTATGGCGGCTGAGTACTTAACCCACGCTCTCTTCTGAATCCAGTGTTATAATTCGGCTTTAGCCAACGTGGATTATTATTATTAGGCTGATTGTTGTTATAATTGTTATTATTCGGGTTATTCTGATGAATTTGCTGGAAACGTTGCAATTCATGTTGTGTGATTGGCCTATTGGCCGAACTACCGAGAACCATGGGTTCGAATCTCTGGGGCAGTTGGCTGTAATCGCCCTGCTGTCTCTGCTGAGGTATTTGCTGGTGAAATTCATTATTGCTATGCGTGTTTTTAGGGAATCTAAGAGCATTACTATTTTGATTTGTCCTTGTATCCCTTCTATGAGAGGAGAACTGGAGAGAAAAGCTAGAGCGGACATTATTGCTCTCCAATTCCTGTGCCTTTGCCAGAGCGTTTGGCAGGTCTTGTGGATTTAATGAGAATAGAACGTTGGACAGTTGTCCATTCACCCCGGTGATGAACACTCGTAGAACGTTTCTTCTATTTATATTATTTAATTCGTTCGTAATAGGGTGTTGGATCCATGGGTCATTATTGTTTTGTTAGTCAGAAGCGTTAGCTTCTCGTTAACTTGATTATAAAAATCAATTAATGAAGATGATCCCTGCCGCAATACGCTCAATTCCTGCTCTATGATTATGTACAGGCCGCTTATCGGCGTACGCGAAATCTAATCTGGCGATAATTGCCTCGAAATTGAGGACACTACCATGATTGTTGCAAAATATTTGGAGCTACCGGTGGTGTACAGGACCATTGAATTTTGTGCAGCTGCACGCCAACTAACACATGCTTTTTGTTCACCATTGAATTCGGGAAGGGATTTTATCACGTCTAATGTTTCTGAGCAAATAATTGTTGGATCTATTGTCTGCGTTTTCAATTCAGTAACTGTGCCTGAAATACCGTTGATACTCAATAATTTTTCTAACTCTGAAATTCTTTGTTGGTTTCGACATTCGTGGTCGAGAAGTAATTTCTGAAACTGTTCGTTGTTTCGTTTAATTGCCCTAGCTAGTAAGTTTTCGATCTGTTCTGTCTCCATTCTGTGTGTCGTTATTTTAATTTCTTTAAATGACTTAGTTAATGATTCTACACTTTGGTATATGTTATTTTATTCAACAGATTTCACTTTCCCTTTTTCCATGAATAAGGTACATATCTAAATAATTACTTAAAATTAGTTAGCTTACAAGTAAATTCTGCTCTGGTGTTTCCGCAGGATGTTTTTCGGGAATTTTTCAATACTGGAACTATTTCTGGATACTGGATCTTGAAGAAATAGTTTTGATTTCTTTACTCCTTTTAATGCAGCTTTCTTCTATCTTTCGTAGAGTACTTTGGCAGTTGTTTGGCTGGGAATACACTTCACACAATTTACTTTCTTTTTCAATTATACGATGTGAGGAATCCCGGTTGAGCCCCCAATTAATACGATATGTTTTTTCGTTAATAAAAAAAAGAACAACTTTATTTCAATCTAAAATAAAATACTAAATACACGACACTGTCTGCAACTTTCGTGCGACTGGGCATGCGAGTCTGATATCCTAGTCCTTTATATTGTGAAGAAGTAGATAAGGATGTTGTGTGATGATGATAATACTATTTTCGGGTTCGTTTGTTGTAGGATGGTATCTCTGGTTTGTTTGTTGTTTTTATCGGGTCTGCTTGCTAAGGTGTAGTGAAGAAAATATTGCGGCCGTATCAGCTAGTGTGACAGAAGACCGCGAAATGTCGATTCGGCGCCGTTCCCAGCAGTTAGGCCTTTGTTACAGCACTACGTGGAAAATTTTGCGGAAGGATTTGGGCGTAAAGCCTTTTAAGATACAGCTGGTGCAAGAACTAAAGCCAGCCGACCTACCACAACGCCGAATTTTTGGTGAATGGGCTCTTGGAAAGCTGGCCGAGGATCCGCTTTTTTATCGAAAAATTGTGTTCAGCGATGAGGCTCATTTTTGGTTGAATGGGTACGTAAATAAGCAAAATTGCCGCATTTGGAGTGAAGATCAGCCAGAAGCATTGCAACAGCTACCAATGCATCCCGAAAAAGCCACTGTTTGGTGCGGTTTATGGGCCGGCGGCATTATTGGGCCATATTTCTTCAAAGATGATGCGAATCGCAGCGTTACTGTCAATGGTGAACGCTACCGAGCGATGATAACAAACTTTTTTTTGCCCGAAATGGAAGTTCTTGACTTGCATGATATGTGGTTTCAACAAGACGGTGCCACATGCCACACAGCACGCGAAACAATGGCGCAATTGCGAGGCGAGTTTGGTGAACAGTTAATTTCACGTTTCGGGCCGGTCAATTGGCCGCCTAGATCGTGCGATTTGACACCATTAGATTATTTTTTGTGGGGGTATGCCAAGGCTAATGTGTATAGGGACAAGCCCGCTTCGATTGACGCACTAGAAGCCAACATCCATGCATTCTGTTTGCGTTTGGATGGAGTTATGATTTTGTCTTATATGTGTGATTGTTCAATGTATAAATTTTGTGTTAAATAATGTTTTAGGATAAGTGTTGTATATTTTATGTGTGTTATAAATACTTTCCCTTATGTTTTGTGTGTGTTCCGAATGATTGTGTAGTGTGTAGTGTTGTGTAAAATAAAAGTGTTGTTTCAATTAAACGTTATAAACTTTATTTTATATTAATTCCATAAGAAAAAAAACCATAGGTCAACCGATCTCGTTGACTGTGTACGCACGAATGAATTCAAGTGCCTACCAGCCAGCCAGCGAGAGTCATCGATCGCATCAAATTGCAGTAAATGTATGCACACAATTAGACAAAATGTCAGCAAGAGAAAGAGTATTAAACAGTTGGAATGAATGAATGCATGATTTATGTACGTTAGCTGAATTAAGAGAGTAGGCAAGAATCAAAGAAAAACTGTGTTGTTAGACAAAATAATATATATGTTAATATGTATGCACTTTGTTAAATTCATAGGGTATAGCTTTAAAGTTTTATTTTAATGAAAGTTTTAATTAATTTGTGTCGTTCTAAAGCATCCAGCCCCCCTGAAAGCCTAAGGCCTTTCAGAAATAGGCAGAACAGCAACTTTAACAGCAGGTCGTACATAATCGCCGAACTTTGTACGTATGGTTACAACTCTACATTTGTTGTCTGCTCCGGGGTGAGTTTTAAGAATTCGTCCGAGAATCCACTTCGATGGAGGTAGATTGGGTTCCTTGAGTAGAACAACGTCGTCGACTTCCAGGTTGGGTTGCGAATGTCTCCATTTGGGTCTTTGCTGCAGGGAGGTAAGATATTCGCTATGCCAGCGTTTCCAAAAACCTTGAAACATTGCCTGCAAAAGTGACCAATTAGTTTTCATATTTACAATAGAATGAGAATTATCAGGTTGTGGAACAGAAGTATATGCTTCACCAATTAAAAAGTGAGCGGGTGAAAGGGCAAGAGGATCAGAATCAGATGTTTGCCACATTGGTCGCGAATTGAGTAGGCCCTCAATTTTTGCCAAGAGGGTGTACATTGCCTCATATGTAAGTTTTGTTTCACCTATGACGCGTTTTAAATGCAGCTTAACAGATCGAACTCCAGACTCCCATAGGCCTCCAAAATGTGGTGAAGAGGGTGGTATGAATCTCCATTGTATGTTGTCCTTTGATAGATGATCGGCGACAAGTGTGTTGTGGTTTTGACTGCACAGCAGTTTAAACATTTCATCCAGCATTCGTTTTGCACCGTGAAAGTTGGTGCCATTGTCACTCCAAATTTCGTACGGCTTTCCACGTCGTGCAACAAAACGATCCAGTGCTTGAAGAAAACTTACTGAGGATAAGTCTCCAACAAGCTCGAGGTGTATAGCCTTGGTTACAAAACAGACGAATAAGGCTATGTACGCCTTTACGAACCTCGGGTTTCTTCCTAAATTAAGACGAAGAATGATGGGGCCAGCATAATCGCAGCCAACTCTGCTGAATGGCCGCGAATATCTTATTCGTTCACTGGGGAGGTTTGCCATCAGTTGATTGGTAGTGGTTTGTCGCTGGCGGAAACACGTAGTGCAATCATGCACAACCTTTCGAGCTAGGTTTCTACATCCGATTATGTAATAATTTTGTTTTGTTAATGCAAATAATAACGAGGCGCCAGAACGGAGATTTTTTTTATGTTCATATTCAACGATGAGTTTAGCAATTGGGTGTGATTTACAAAGCAAGATTGGGTGTTTTTCGGAGTAGTTTAGGTTTGAATATTCTAAACGACCACCGACGCGTAGAATACCGAAGGAATCAAGGAAAGGGCACAAAGACGAGAGTTTGTTTTTTTTTGAGGGCAGCTCCGAATTATTTTTGAGACAAGCGATTTCATTTTTAAATAAGGAAAATTGAGCACTTTTGATTAATTCCGTTTTTGCAAAGAGAAGGTCTTCTATTGAGGGGGTATGTCCCTTACGAGCATATTTAGATGGTCTAGAGTTTTGAACGAATCGAAATATATATGATGTGACGCGTACCAATCGAAGCCAGTTAGAGGAATTGTGCAAAAGCTCTTCAAGCACGGGTAAGTGATTTGTGTTGATATTTGTTATGAGTACCTGTGGCGAAGATACCTTCCTCTCTTCCAATTGAGTTACGTCAATGTCTTCCTGTTGGTATTCCGATAGAGGCCACTTGGTTCGATCTTCACTTAACCACTGGGGTCCCTTCCACCAAATATGAGTATCCGATAGAGTAGAGGGTAACATCCCTCGTGTAGCGGCATCCGCAGGGTTAAAGGCCGATCGAACATGGCTCCATGACTTGATAGGAATCGATGAAAGTATCTCAGATGTCCTGTTCCCAATGAAGACAGACCATTTTTTAGGTGGGGCTGAAAACCAATGCAGTACAATGGATGAGTCTGTAAAAGCGAATATTTTTATGTCTGGTTCCTGTAACGATAGCTTAATCTTGTCTAGCAAACGGGTTAGTAATAAGGCTCCACATAACTCCAATCTGGGAAGTGATAGGACCTTCAAAGGGGCAACCTTTGATTTTGCAGCTACAAGCGTGACTGAAATGGTGTTGTCTGGATTTACGCTTCGACAATAGACGACTGCTGCGTATGCATCCAACGATGCATCACAAAAGCCATACAATTCCCAATCGCTCTTATTGTAGAGCATTATTCGAGGGATCGAAAATGTTTCCACAAGATGCAACTCGTTTCGAATTGTGATCCACTGATGAGACAGGCCTTCTGGGACTTCTTCATCCCATTTGAGTTGTTTTCTCCACAGCTCTTGTAGCAAGATTTTTATGCTTATTACAATAGGGGCAAGGAATCCTAACGGATCGAAAATGCGCGATGCGTCTGACAGTATGCGACGTTTTGTCCAACAGGACCCCGAAGGGCTTAATCTGACCCTGTATGTAAAACAATCCTTCGAAGGGCACCATTGCAAGCCAAGAATCTTAATTGAATTGGACTCTTCAAAGTCAACTGGTGACAGTTCTCTTTGATCGTCCGGTAATGAGGTTAGCAATGGCCAGCAGTTGGTGGACCATTTACGTAGGTTAAACCCAGCTGATTTTAGCAAATCAATCAGCTCTATGCGAAGGGTGATGAGATCTTCAATAGTGTCCGCACCTGTTATGACATCATCTACATAAAAGTCGTTGTGTAGTGTTGCAGATGCACGGGGATGTGTCAGTGATGAATCCATGGCCAGTTGTTTTAGAGTTCTAACTGCTAAAAATGGGGCCGCTGATGTCCCATATGTCACAGTTAGCAATCGATAATGAGTCAGCGGTTCATTTGGGTTTTCACGCCAAACAATCCGCTGATAGTCAGTGTGATTTCGTGCAATATAGATCTGGCGATACATCTTCTCAATATCTCCACTCATAAGATAAATGTGGCGACGGGATCTTAAACAAATGGAGAAAATGTCGCGCTGGATAGTTGGACCGACTAGAAGAGTTTCGTTGAGTGATCTCGAATTATTGCTTTTCGCAGATGCGTCAAAAACAACTCTAATTTTGGTCGTAGTGCTGTCACTTTTAAAAATGGCATGGTGAGGCATATAGTAGTTTGATTGTTTTGTGGATCGGTATATATCACTGGGAGGAATTTCTTCCATATGCCCAAGTGAAATGTATTCATTTATAAAGGCTGAGTACTGGGATTTGAGTTCGCTGTTCGAATTCAATTTGCGTTCGATTGAATGAAACCGAGTAAGAGCTGTTCCAAAGGAATCTCCGAAGTTTAATTGAGTTGAGGGTTTAAAGGGCAATTGCACTTCATACCTGCCATCTGGCCGACGAATGTGGTTATTGGCGAAATGTTCCTCAGCAAGTTGCTCTTCTACGGACAACGGCGGTTCACTGGAAACTTCTTCCAGCCTCCAGAATCTTTCTAGATCAAATTCTTGTTCATAGTCTAACCGAGTGTGATGAGTTGTAAGAGAGGAATGTTGATCATGGTGGCCTGCTATAACCCAGCCAAAAATAGTTGGAATGGAGGTGAGACTTCCCTTCGGGTCAAATTTAGCTGACCCTGTGATGATGCTAAAAACTTTATCAGCTCCTATCAAAATGTCGATAGAATTGGGTTTATTGTAATTGGGATCAGCGAGCTCAAGAGAGACGAAGTTCTCAGGGATTGTATCGACGGAACATGGTGGAAGAGCAGAGGTAATGTTTTGTAGGACGTAGCAATTAATGTGAATTGAGTCAGCACTATAACGAGAAAATAGGTCAAGGGAAACCAATCCATTGGTAACCCCCGCAGATGTGGATGCGATTCCGATGATTGGAACCCGAGAACGTTTACGCGGTAATCCCAAGCGTTGAGCTGTTTGCTCAGTTATAAACGAGACTTGGGATCCCGAATCGAGAAGAACACGGACGATTTGGTAACTCCCATTTTTGTCCCGTATCTGAGCGACAGCTGTAGGTAGAATGGATGTGTAACGATGGCTAGATTCAAGAGTATGGGTTACTACGAGGGGAGTTTCAGAGGCAGGGCTTTGCGGTGATGATTCAGTATTTGGGGTTTGCGACTGGTGGACTAAGGTATTGTGGCGCGAATTGCACTGGCGGCAGCGAAAGTTAGAACGGCACTGGTTAGATGAATGTCCCTTGCGGAGACAGTTAAAACAAAGCGATTTGTTTTTTACGAACTCGCGGCGAGCGACAATATTCAATGTCTTAAAGTCTTGGCAATGCGACAAGGTATGATCTGCCTGACACTTTGGGCAACCGGACGATGTTTCCACGAGATGAGTTTGAACAGCTCGAGGAGATGGCTTGGACCGAGAAAAAGAGATGCACGATTCTAGACACCGACAGCGTGTTTGAAGGAAATCGAGGAACTCATCTATAGTAGCGTCATCGCGTGTGCCAACTTCTTCCGACCAAGCTCGTTTCGTTTCATGATCAAGCTTTTGCACAAGAATATAGATGAGCCATGGATCTCTGCCATTCATGTCTAGCGCGTTAAGACCTCTTATGGCTTCATCAGCACTGTCAGTTATCTTCCGAAGCGATTGAAGATTTGCGATGGTACATGTTGGAAGGCATATAAACGAATGAATGAACGATTGCGCGATTAAATGTTTTTGATCGTATCTTTTCTCTAGTCGGTCCCATGCTTCAACGTAATTGCTTTCCGAACATGAAATATGTTTTAGCAGATTTGCAGCTTCGCCACGGAGGAATGATTTTAAAAATTGAAGTTTTTGCGTACACGTTATGGTTGAGTTCGAATCAACTGTTCCCGAAAACATGTCTCGGAAAGTTGGCCAGTCTTTGTAGTCGCCTGAGAACGGGGTTATTGTTAAATAGGGTAGCTTTACGGTCTTAGAAGTGGCTGCACATTCTGAGTCAATCGAGGGCGGCGCAGGCGGAACAACGGTTTTATTTTCTGCGAGCTGGTTTTCCACACTGAGTATCGCGTTGGAAATAACTGAATGCGCGGCATAGTATTTGGCCTCATATTCCGCAAATTCAGGCTCGCGATCTACATAGCCATCGGTATCAATAAATTCTAATAACTGATCTTGTAATGTAACGAATTCTTTCCACGTTTCATCGAGTTTTTCGAGGCGAAATTGAAGGTTAGCTAAGGTCGTGTTAGAGTCGATAGAGTTCGCAAATGTTGCGGCAAGTGTGATGCAGCCTTTTGCACGACCACGCTTTGCAATGATTTTATTCATGGTCTCGAAAATAAAGTTTAAAATTATCAGAAATAGTGATAATGCAATAAGGTTAGACTAGAGAGGAAACCGCGTTATATTCACTGTAAACTGCAGTCCGTTAGGCTTTGTTGCATAAAGTACCGCTGCTTAAACCGTAAGCAGTAATAGCCTTTGACCAAATATTTAACACGTGATTTCCTGCACACACTGTCTATATGTATATAATCTATGTATGTATATAGGTTTTCAAAAAACACGCGATTTTCTCTATGCTGTGTAAATTGTCAAGCGTTTTGTATATACGTAATTATGGCTTTGTGAAACACGAGATTCACTATACGTATGTATATAAGAGCAAAAAAAATGTCAAAATTCACGATTTCACTGGGTAATCCGGCTACAGAAGGACCAATTTATGTTTGCGTTTGGATGGAGTTATGATTTTGTCTTATATGTGTGATTGTTCAATGTATAAATTTTGTGTTAAATAATGTTTTAGGATAAGTGTTGTATATTTTATGTGTGTTATAAATACTTTCCCTTATGTTTTGTGTGTGTTCCGAATGATTGTGTAGTGTGTAGTGTTGTGTAAAATAAAAGTGTTGTTTCAATTAAACGTTATAAACTTTATTTTATATTAATTCCATAAGAAAAAAAACCATAGGTCAACCGATCTCGTTGACTGTGTACGCACGAATGAATTCAAGTGCCTACCAGCCAGCCAGCGAGAGTCATCGATCGCATCAAATTGCAGTAAATGTATGCACACAATTAGACAAAATGTCAGCAAGAGAAAGAGTATTAAACAGTTGGAATGAATGAATGCATGATTTATGTACGTTAGCTGAATTAAGAGAGTAGGCAAGAATCAAAGAAAAACTGTGTTGTTAGACAAAATAATATATATGTTAATATGTATGCACTTTGTTAAATTCATAGGGTATAGCTTTAAAGTTTTATTTTAATGAAAGTTTTAATTAATTTGTGTCGTTCTAAAGCACATTCATTCGTGAGATACCGGCCGATATGTGTGAAAGAGTATGCCAAAATTGGACTCAGCGGATGGGCTACCTGAGACGCAGCCGCGGTCAACATTTGCATGAAATTATCTTTAAACATTAAATTGCAAGGTTCAAACTATCGATTCAAATAAATATTTCATTCATTTTTTCGAATTTTTTGTGTTTTTTTTTTTAAAAAAGTTTTAAACCTCTTAAAAAATCACCCTTTACATACAGACCTTGGTTTTGACGTCACCATTTATTTGAATTTTCCAAAAACAAAATCGTCTGACGCACTAAGGGAACATCAGTTCAAACACAATGCGAACTTATTTTGACATATAAATATATACCAATAGAAGGCGATAGATGATAAAACTATATGTGCTTCGTACAGCGTCACCTGTACACCTTTCCACTTCTCCTAAACCATTCCTGATTCAAGATAAAAAAAAAATATTCAAATCCGTAGAGCCGTTCTTGAGTTTTTATCCGACACGAATTCGCAAAAGTGCAAGATGGACGCTGAAACAGCAACGAATGGAGAAACTGCGCAACTGAATCAAATGGCACAGTCAACGTGGACAGCGCCACCACACATGAAACAAAATTGGCTTCTCCATTGATCGATAATCGATGGCGTTATTCTGCAACCGACGATCCAATGGCCACTGCATCCATTGCTGTACCTTGTACCTATGTAATTTTTGCTCATAGAGTTTCAGTTAGTGTTACGTATATATATATATATATACAGCACTTTCCTTTACCTCTATGTACTTGCAATGCAATGCATATAATAACATATTACCTTTTACTTCAATCTATTGGTCAAGTGAAATTTATAAAAAAATAAAAATTTATATAAAAAAAATAAAAATTGTTCTGCGAATCCTCTTCTGTTGCTGTGGTTTTTCCCCGCTGTGATTCGAACCCGAGTTGCTGAAGCTCCACCAAGCTGTCGCCTTGGGCGCCTCAGCTCATGCGGCCAAAGTCAGTACTTCGGTTTGGAGTTTAAAAGGACCTCCAAATACTACTTTACCTGGATCTGGTAGTTTCAATGGCGGCTCTTTTTACTTGTGCTGCAACGGCTGCTTATCTTTCAATTATTTCCTCCGGAAAGGTAAGGCGCAC
This sequence comes from Cheilosia impressa, assembly GCA_948293265.1. Taxonomy (NCBI): domain Eukaryota; kingdom Metazoa; phylum Arthropoda; class Insecta; order Diptera; family Syrphidae; genus Cheilosia; species Cheilosia impressa. The sequence continues at coordinate 60,771,813 of OX411880.1, forward strand.
TCTGGGGTTTTCCACAATAGTTCGGACAGCGCTGTGCGCTGACAAGTGCTGCCTTGAAATCAAATTTTTCTTTCGATTGCTGCCTGCCGAGGAAAATCGAATATTATCTATTATCTACTAATGCACTGAATATTTTAACTACCTGAATTTTACTTCTTTACCAGGTTAAGTGCCTGGTTCTCAAACACAAACTATATTTTTATTTTTTTGCATTGCTATTTCAATTTTAAGCAATATAACGCGCACTTTCCAAATTCTTCTGAATTATTTCACTTAAGTATGGATCTTGGTTGCACGCCAGCTGAATTTAAAAATTAATAATTGAATGATGTTATTAGCCGTTAATTTCAGCGGCTTTCTGGAAAGCTGGCTATTTGGAAGGTTTTTTTTTCTAACCGCTAGTCTCCCAATGATTTTCGAATAAAAGTTTACTCTCTTTTCAATAGATTAATAGATCGAGTATCGATCTCCTCCAAGTATGTTTGTTTAAAAAAACTAGTCGAACAATCCTGTTGCAAAAGGGCTTTGCGTTTTGTTTACATTTAGCTGTCAAAATGTCAACACAAAATTGCAAAAACATAGCCGGGGAACAACATCAGATAAGTGAAATGAAAAATAAAAAAAAATTGTGCAGTGATTCTTTGTTTTGTTTATTTTCTTTGCAGCTGAATTGCTATTATTGTTGAATATCCTTGGCATGGAATATTCCAATAGGTTTACCGGAAAGATTTTCAAGTTCATACATACAATTTCCAACAGTACGAAGGACTCGGGACATCAGAAACTTCGGTAATAACATGGCATTTTGGCCGTGGACGAAGCTACTTTGTGCAAAATTTCTGTGAAAGCTTCTTGCCCTACTTTGAAAGAAGTTTGCCTAGAACGAGTATTGTATGTATTCATCGATCTTTCGTGGGCTTTTAGCAAATTCCCGGTCCTGTTCATCGGATATAAATACTCGTTACTTGTTAAGGATGTTGCACTTTAATTTATTTAATTTTTATACAGTTTCTTCATGTCGTTTATTTAATAAACTTCCGCAATCGATCAGGACTATAACAATGCCTGAAATGGCCTTAAAACGTATAAAACCATGGCTTTTAAATTTGAATCATGTTAATATTGAAGCATTTATTACTGATATTCTGGTTTAATTTTTTTTTTAATTTTTAACTATTCATTTTCAAGTTTAACATTAATTTCAGTAAAACTTTTCAATTGTATAACATTTGTTTATTATTTCTTTGTAGTAATCTATTAATTTTTATATTTTTTGAAACAACGCTAATTGTTCAGTCAAATTTGTTCTAGTACAGTTTTGCTAAATTTAATATTTTGATAATGGAATTGTTTTAAATAGGTTTACCCCACCCCAAAAAATTATATTTGAATTTGTTAGTGCCCATTTGAAGTGACATTCATTACTATTTTTTATACTTAGTATACAAAAAATACAGAATGTCTTTATATTTCTTATTGATATAATGTACTTAAAGTAATAATTTAATTTTTAGTTTTCAAGAACTATTGTTAATTTATTATGAATTTATAAGAAATAAAAATTATCTATCTATCTATCTATCTATCTATCTTTATAACTTTCCCTAGCCGAATTATTGGTGGGCAAACCGAAAAAAGAACAAATATCACAAAAATGTAAATTAATAGAAAAATTGCAGCCACCACTGCACCGAGAGTCAAAGGCATAGACAAACCATACTGAGACCCCCAAATCACAATCCTCTTGCCGCTGGCCCCCTCAGTTTTTTTTTCAAATTCGCCATTTTGTATTCCTATCGGTGTTATGTCAATTGGGAATCCGTGTGACATGCAAAAACATACAAAAAAATACAAAAATAAATGCTACCAACCTCGGCAACCGCGGGGAAATGTGAAAGAGTTCGGGAATACCACATTTTAACATTTATAAATTTTTTGAAGGTGAATAATTTGATTTGTGTGGTTAATAAAACTATCTAAAGGAAATGTTTTACATACTACAAATATATTAGGACAAATATGGTTGTGTATTTTCCGCTTTTGGATATAATTAGCTTCGATTTCGTGCGTAAATTTTTCTTAAATAATAAATAAAATTTGCTCAAAATGTTTTTATTTTCCCTCAACCAACCTACATTCTTAATTTTTCGCAAATATTTTAAGCAAATGTACACTTTTTCCTAAAAAAAAATATTATTCACACGTAATGTACAATTTCAAATTTAACGGATAAAATTCTATGAACGCTGCAAAGCCACTTTGAACAAAGCGGAAGTGGCATATGCAAGGTGCGAGTGTATTTGTTTCTGAAGTTACGTGACATTTGTCAATACGAATTTCTATGTAACAATACAAGCGCACTTAGCATTTGCCACCCCATAGAAATATAGCTTGTAGGCTAAGTAACGGGAAATCGGCCGAAGTTGGTGGTCTCAGTATTGTCTCTGGTCAAAGGGTCGAATGTGTCAAATGCCACAGACCATATATATCGGAGAAAGTGTGCATCAGGTAGCACTTTGGATGCTTCCAACAGCTAGTCAGCGAGGGGGGTGGGTTCAGTAGGTATGTTTTGTGCGAGCCAGTAGTCACTGGAAAAAAAAACAAAGAATTTTTATTTGGAATTCTGAAACCAATCAATTGTTAAGCGAAAGAGAAAAAAACAACAAAAAGGATAAAAGTAAACAACGCTATGATGAAAAATCTGAAAGTCCGAAAACGAATAAAACAGCAGATTTTTTTCAAAAACGTTATAAAGCTCCGTTGGGGCAGGGTCTTTTATTTACTTGGGGAAGGCCCAAGAGATTGAAAGATGGTAATAATGAACAAAAAAACAAGATGGTGCTTAGACAGTTAGAGATAACCCACTATCGCGTCGTCTGAAAGATTACGAAACGTTTTATAAGGGGTCGCGTGTCCCGCTTTTCCGGGAGTTTAAACGAAACGGGAGTCTAAAACTACTTTAAAAATTCCCTGACGAAACGAATTATGTATATAAATCACTCTACTTATCTTTGTTAAATCTCCTGATGGGTTCCCTGTCTTCCTCTGCTTGGTTCTTTTCTTCCTCTGTGCCCCTTTCTGACACCTTTTACTTTCTCTCTGCGACTATCCTCTCTTCCTTATTCCTTGCCTTGTCTTATCAGTTTCCACAACTCTACTTTAAAACTTCTACTATATTTCAACTCCACGATTTATTTCTTTGTTATTTTATTAAAAAAAAATACGACAACAAAAATTGCTTTGTGCAATCAGCAAAAAAACTCCTTTAAAACACCTTGCTTAAATGCTGGTTAGCCACGAAGTGACTTCCAGGGTTTTGACTTAGTTTGAAGTAGCTTGGCTTTCTCACTTACACTCTCTCATTCATACGCTGGTATTAGGCCCCAACGGTGGGATCTTAAGTTGGCATTCAGCAATGCCTCCCACGACCATTAACCACCACATTCAAACATATTAGCGGGCTGAACGGTGAATTTAGTACGACACCAATGCGATACCGTAACCATAAACTAAGTATTAAAAATACCGTCAGCTCCCGCGCACCTACCCGATTCCCCCCTCAAATTTTGTAAAGAAAATTCTCTCTTAAATTTTCTATCTGTGAATGCATGTGAAGCAGCAAAAAAAGAAATTCTAATTGGCAGGAGAAGTAAAAAAAATAATGACACTCAGCAGTGTTCCTACATAGTAGTATTTCTACCTTTTTGTGGGAATTACGATTTCCGAAAAGCTTTCCATGCGTTAAAGGAAAAAACATCAAAATTGTGTGAATATCAACAATTTGACTAGAAAACATTCAAACTACATTTCACCATGAATATCAACTCACTAAATGTACATAAAAAGGAGATTTGCCTTTAGCAACAATTTCTAGTAGCAAAAAAATTCATTATAATGTTTGAAAACTGCGATTTTTATACTGAAGATTAATTTAATGTCATTTTCTTTCCGAACAATACAAATTTTACTTTTAAAGTACGGATTGTTTCATTAAAAAATCGAGGGAATTTGAGTTTAGAGATAAGGAAAAAATTAATACGCTTCGTGGGAGAAATAAAGAGAGAGCGCTAAGAAAACTGATGAGAGTTATATGGTATTCGATTGGGCGCTCTCAGAGCGCTTATTTTGCTCTCAGGGCAATTTTTATGTTCGTTTGGTACAAAAAAAAGCAATCTTTTTCAGATTTCAGAGCACTTTTGCGAATCTCGATTTTTTCTCAGATTTGCTTCAGATTTACCAATACAAGTACGTTTGAGTTTGACAGCTAGTGCGTTTTGTTTACGTTTTCGAGAAATTTTTCAACTGCAAAGAAAAGCATTGCATCGGGTGGATATAGTTTTGTTAATTATTTATGAACAATTGTTTGGAAATCAATTTGGGCGATCATTTTGAATGTTTTCGTATGAAATTTAACCAGTGAATAGAAAAGTGTCGAAGGCTACACATATTGCAGTCGCACAAATATCAACAAAAAAAAGAGCAAGTGACGTTTTTGTGTTCGATTAGCCACACGAAATCTGAAATCCGAGAGCAAATCTGAAGAAGCCCAATCGAATACCACATTAGTGTATTTGGTGAGTTTCTGTCAACTGATGGATGCGTTCTGAGAGTTTAAATTCGTTGTTTTATTTCACCACAAAAACATGTATTTTACAAAATGCGAATATAATCAACATGAATAAATAAAGGAAAAAAGTGTGAAAAATGCATTCGTTAAAACAAAATAAGATATTTTTGTTCCTTTAATTATTGTGCCTGTTTTCGTTTGTTGTTGTTGGTAAAAAATTATTTCGCCAAAAACGTCGACAGAAAAACGGTAACCAATATAAATACATGTAAGCATTGATTAAGAACATTCAAATTTAAAATATGTTCTAGGGAAAAGATATAAACATTTCTGTATGGGTATGATTTTTGAGTTATACTGCGCGTAATAATAACAAATGTAATATCGATGTTAAATTTACAGAAGCTCACATTTGCGAAATTTGTATGAAAGATATAACCACTATGAACTACTCGTACTTAAATTTAGTAAGGCCCAATCTTTTCAGGAAGATTCCGTTTATTAAGGGAAAACAAAAAAAAATAAAATTTATTAAAAAATTTGATACAATTGACATAATTAAAAATTTGAAATGAATTGCGTGAGCCCAGAATATTAATAATTTTGTTTTATAATAAAAAGGAAAATAGACACAATTAACGAAAATTTATTTTCTTTAAAATGTATACGGGAAAGAACGAAACTTTAAATGTAGATATAGGTATAGGTTGGAAATAAACATGTTTACTAATTTGTACCCTGTGCCCATGTTCTGTAATTATAAAATCGATATATTTATCACAAAAACGATATGAATTGAAAGAAAATGCTTAAAAAGTATCGATGTGAAAATTTATTTATTTAACTCACGAGCATTTCCTTTCCATTCATATCGTTTTTGTGATAAATATATCTATGTGATAATAACAGAACATGGACTCTGATATGTCTCATGCATTTAAGTTTTCTTTTAATTCCTTCGATTCAAAATCATTACCTAGTAATCAGATTTTTTTACAAATATTAATAAGTTATTTTTTTATTTTTGTCAATGATTCATAACATCATCGATTTCCATTGTTTACAACAAAAGTAAACATCCCTTACTATATAGATTATCTAGGTAAAATGAAAGAAATCCTAATAGTGTATACCTACCATGGGTTTTAACATAATTTGGTACTAAATTCACCACACCATACCCACCGTTTTCTTAACACGTCCCGATAACGGGCAATTATTTGAATTATTTGAATTTTTTCCAATGTTACCACGGAATAGACTGTCAGAGCCATCTGTCAGGTTCCTATGTGCAAGTGTATGCGTGTGTCTAATTTACTTTACCATTGGCACATAGAAACACCGAAAACAGCTTGTAGGCAAATTCTCTTAAGTTGAAAGAGCTGACGGTATATTTAATACTTAGTTTATGACCGTAACCCACTAATCCTCAAAAGAGCAAAATAAGCGCTCTGAGAGCGCCCAATCGAATACCATATAACTCTCATCAGTTTTCTTAGCGCTCTCTCTTTATTTTTCCCACGAAGCGTATTAATTGTTCCCTTTTCACTAAACTCAAATTCCCTCGATTTTTTAATGAAACAAACCGTACTTTAAAAGTAAAATTTGTATTGTTCGGAAAGAAAATCACATTAAATTATTCTTCAGTATAAAAACCGCAGTTTTCAAACATTATAATGCATTTTTTTGGTACTAGAAATTGTTGCTAGAGGAAAATCTCCTTTTTATGTACATTTAGTGCGTTGATATTCATGGTGAAATGTAGTTTGAATGTTTTCTAGTCAAATTGTTGATATTCACACAATTTTGATGTTTTTTCATTTAACGCTTGGAAGGCTTTTCGGATATCGTTATTCCCACAAAAAGGTAGAAATACTATACTATGTAGGAACACTGCTGAGTGTCATTATTTTTTTTACTTCTCCCGCCAATTAGAATTTCTTTTTTTGCTGCTTCACACGTATTCACAGATAGGAAATTTAAGAGAGAATTTTCTTTACAAAATTTGAGGGGGGAATCGGGTAGGTGCGCGGGAGCTGACGGTCTATTTAATACTTAGTTTATGCCGTAACCCACTAATCCTCTTAAAACTTACATTCATTCCTCTCTTTGTATACTGGAATTCGCCTGTGGAGGATCCTTCCAGTATATTCGAGATTAGCCAGCCGACTTCGAACTTTTCTCTTATCTCAGAGTTGGATCTCTTTTTAGAAAATTATATTTGCTTGTCAAAACTAAAAGTAAACAAACAAAATAATTCGTGGAGGCATTGTGCTCAGCATTTTTCCCCACGAATTATATAAAGGAAACTAGCTGGTACCCGCGACTTCGTCTGCGTGGAATTAGTACTTCAAGTAACTCAATTAAAATATTCATATCCTATGTCATTATTCTCAGAAGTCCCATCTATCCCTATAGGTACTAAAATTAATAAAAGTTGGTTTTGCGGCCATGAAAAGGAAACAATCTGACTTTCGCATTTATAATGATTAGGTATATCAAACTTCCTTGAATTTTCAGTGCAAATGACAACTGACTACAAAACTATGTTTTGAAATAACAAAGTGATGCCAAATTCGTACAGTTATTTTGTGATCACCTAAAGCATTTGACTATTACAAAAGTATCATCTTTCACCTTACCTTACGCAAAATGTTGTTCATAAACTAATGTCGTTTTCGATTTGGCTTTTCAGATTTTGATCTGAGATTTCAGATTTCTGCTGCCAAATCGAACATAAAATCCGAATTCTATTGGTTCTTTGTGTGTATTGAGTTGGCCGCAAGAAATATTTTTTTTTACTTGCACTGGAAATCCATTACAATTGATTTCGAAATAATTTAACATAAAAAATCGTTTCCATACTCGAAAAAATAATAATGCAGTCAAAAAAACAATCCTTCCAAAGGTAAACAACTCGTAACTCTCAATCAAAAAAAAAAATATTTTTTGTGAAAAAAAATTTATCTTTTTGCCAAATCGAAAACGACATAAGCTCCAGCGCTCCTACCCAATTCCCCCGCAAATTTTACTGTGAACAGTGAAATTGTGATTTGTGAATACGTGTGAAAAGTCATAAGAGTATCATGTTTTCATTATAATACTTTTGTATCTGTAATCCATTTTGCCGTCGACTCTCTTTCATTGCGTCGTTTGTATGGGCAGGATGAATGATATAAAAGTATTACCCTGAATCATAGTTTGTAGCATAGAGGAACTAAACTAGAGGGCCAACTGAGAGCAGAAACGGGAAATCTGCCTACAAGCTGCCTGTGTAACCTCAAATTGCATAAGTGTTCGTGCCTGTACAAATCAAAGGAGCGCCATTAATGCCGCACGCATACTTATACAATTTAAGGTTACAACTTTATGTCAATCGAGCCGCCATTGGGCGACTGTGTTCGTCATATTTTGTGCCATTTAGTTACACGGCGTTCACATCACAGTTGAATTTAAGAGTTTTTAATGTCTATAAACTTGTTGGAATCAAATGGAATTCCTTTTATAATTTCGTTACAATAAAATAATAATTTGTCAATATCTTGCAGAAATCTAACTCATAATAACAATCAGAGAAAAATTAACGTTTTCTTCACTTTTGTTAAAAGAGATTTTGTAAATTCAAGTTTTTTTGTATATTTTAAGGAAAGAACATTTTTTTCGTTGATTTTAATGGTTATAATTTCGAAATATCGAAACAAAATATTTGAACACCGTTTAAGAAAATCGTTTATTTTTTTTTCGTGAAAAAGATTTTTTAGTTTTAGCAAATGCATACTTGTACAGTAATTATATCCAAGTATGCACAATGCTAAATTAAAAAATAAGTTCGATATTTTTTTTATTTTTTTATACTATATTGCTCTCAAATTTAACTATAGCCCTGTTTTTTTTTAGCTTCGATCTCAGCAAAGCAAAGTAAAGTAGGATTTTCAGCACGCAATTACAACAACTACGCTCTACTTGACACTTCGAGACTCGCAGTAGTTTTTGTAAAATGTGTGCTGAAAATCCTACTTTACTTTGCTTTGCTGAGATCGAAGCTCAAAAAAACATCAAAAATGTTTTTATCACTTTTTGTATTCCAAAAACACAAAGAACGCACTTGTTTTTGTTAATTAATAATTTAAAGAGGTTTGTAAAAAAAATCGGTGCACATTTCAAAATACATTGTTATACAATTTGTAAAAGAATATATGCACAGAAAACGAAATATAGCATGCAAATACCAACAATTAACAAAACAATATGTATTTTTACGTTCGATTGAAATACCAAAGTAACATTATTCAACACTGTAAGTGTTATTAAACTACAGAATTTCCAATCATATTTTGAATTTGTACAAATATGGTGTTAAATAAACAAATTTGAAAACATTCACCAAACCTTATAAAAATTTATTGAATGTTTATAAACATTTTAGAAAATTCACTTAAGCCCTAGTGAAAGCTTGGGTTTAATGCATAATTTTTGGAACAACCCCTTTTATGCAGCAGCATGAATTTTGCTGTCAAAAATAGAATTCATACAAATAAAATGAAAAAAAAACTGAAAGTTGAATGGATGAAGAGTTTTTGGTGACGAAAATGTGTAGAGAAGAAATTATGCTATTTAAAAAAACCATAATCAACATTTGCTTTTTTACATTTATTGTTATAAATCTATTTACAAATTGTTTGTTTTTGGAAATAGTTCCACCCGGCGGCCATTACACGCTGTCTCCACTTGCGATGAATTCAGAGTATGCGATAAAGCATGCTTTCAATATCACAAGTGGAGACCATTATAGCAGCTTTATTTCCATAGTTTGCTATAGAAAGCATGCTTTTATAGCATACCATATATCGCATACTATAAACACAAGAATAGCTGTCATTTTGCTGTCAATTAATTTAGAAATCGAAGTGTGCCGTGAAAAATTCAAAATTAAATACTATAAATAATTTTTCTAAAAAGAGATTAACCCAAAATCTATGCCTTCTTTTTTTTGCAATTTTGCTAGCTGTTTTAAAGCTTTCAGCGCAAAGATACTCTTTGTGCGTATTCGTTGGCATTGTCTTCTTTACTAAAAAAGTATGCTATGAAATGCCCAACGAACGAAATTTGACAGCTACTCTGCTGTTTGTTTTTTTTGTTTGCTGTTGCTCTTTGCTTTGAATTCATCGCAAGTGGAGACAGAGTGTTAATACACGTATTCACAGACAGGAAAAAAAGAGCGCGCGAGAGAGGGCTGTCATTCAAAATTTGCGGGGAAAATCGGGTAGGTGTGCTGAAAGTCGGCCCTCTAGTTTAGTTCCTCTATGGTTTGTAGTTTGTACACAGAGTTTGCGTAGATGAAATTCAATGTAGTAAAACTCAACTTTTTCAATTGTTAGATTATATTTTCAAAAAGTAAAAATAAGCACTTAGAAAATATCTTTTCTTTGACACGTCATTTGTTAAGATTGGTTGAGCTTGTGAACCGCAAGAAATAATATAGACTGGATTTTAAAAGAAAACCACCTAAAAATTAATTGCACAATTCGAAATTAACGTTTGGATTGATTGTCGATGCACACGAACATAACCATTCGCAGTGTGCAGTTCATCAAACTGAACTCACCTTCATGAAATCACTTTCCGCTGGTAATTTTTACAAAAAATCGGTTCAAAACAATCCGCCATACTAATAATCATTTTTAGTGTCCAGGCTAAACTTCTCGAAGTCACAGTAGCGAAATTTTCCATACAAAATTGCATATTGTGACCTACAAAATATGTAGTGTGAAGGTTAAAAATGATTATTAGTAGGTAAGGCCCAATGTATTTAATCAAATTGGATTACAATAACTGTCGACAGCTGCTAAAAATTTGATAAAACTTGGAAAAAATACTGATAAATCGCAACGCACGTCTGCAGAGCACATTAGTATGCAATTGAAAGACTGTGCAAATGAATCAGCTCCCAAACACTGATGCACACAACGCCATATGCTGGCAATACCGGAACCAGCATTTGAAATCATGTTCGTTTTTAATGTGTGGCAAAAAACATTGCTACAAAACAAAATTTGTCACACAAATTTGGTGCAAAAACAATTGTCGCAAAAAATTATGTAACGTAAACATAAACGTCATATATCATGAAAATGTCGTCGTGAAATCGCTCAATACAAAACGTATGGGAAAATGAATTTTCTTCATAAATTTTTTTTTTTTTGGGATTTTTCGGGAATTTTTTGAGTATTCTTCTTGTTTGGCCGGAGACCAGTCCGAATTGGTGCGAATCATCAAAATCGGTCCAGGCGTTCTCGAGTTATACGCGTAGTAACTAACATCACTTTCTTTTATATATTTAGATTACCTTGAATGTCGGATTGAATCCGCGTTCATTAATAATATCTGCGCCAAAAGAAGTCATTTGAAAGCATCCGTTATATTTCTGAGTATTTGAATAAAAATTACGTGATTCTGGTGTTTAATCACAAAGCAAAGAATGCAATGGCTCTGTTGGCAAGGGTAATTGTGGTAATTTAACCTTGCCACTGAGATAGCACAATCCAGTCGTTTCTCCAATGAACTTCAATGCACTGCAATGGTTGCACACGACCTCCATTGGGCCGATTTGAACGGAAGGATGCGAGCTGTAGTCAATTGTGCAATCGTAATGAAACGCTACTCGATTCAAATCTACACTTGAAGCAATTCTTCGTATGCGTTGAATTATATTTTCACGTTGTTTAGTTGTTCGATTTGCTTCGATTTGCTCATTGTTAACTGAGCTGTTTCATTTGCCGCCTGTCTTTCCTCTTGTGTTTGTGATGCACGAAGTCTGGCCATACTAACACGGCGCTGTTCTTGTGCGATTTCCGTATATGCGGCATTGTGAATAACACAAAGAATTATAGGATGTTCTAACTTCATAAAATAAATATCATGGTTGGTAACTTACCGTTTGAAAATAGAATTCAATGAAAAAAGGATAATTAATTAATATTTATTATATAATTGCACAATCCGAACTTAACGTTTTGATTGATACAAAAACAATTGTCTCATATATTTTGTGAAAAAATAATTGACGTTATTCATACATTTTTTTTCCGGGGATTTTTCGGGAATTTTCTTGGATATTCTTCTAGTTTGGGCGGAAACCAGTCAGAATTGGTGCGAATCATTGAAATCGGTCCTGGCGTTCTCGAGTTATAAGCGTAGTAACTAACATCACTTTCTTTTATATATTAAGATTAAAAAGAATATACCCAAAACCCTAGAAAAAAAGAAATAAAATAAAACCGAAGAAAGACAGGATGTCTGTGGACGTTATACCCCCGAAGGACATGGACTTTCCCCCTTATTGGATAGGCAGAGGTGACAGAGAATCCACAGGTATAGTTTATATTTTTGATTTCGCGAATAATTATTCTCGTTCGGTGGACTCGCGCGCAGATTTGGGGGATAGGACTTGCGGATAGTGGGCCATCCCTCACAATATACTTAGTTACCGATGAGACTGACCTTCGTTCGGTCTTTCGTGGTTTTGCAGAAGTGATCTCTGCCTTCGCCTCTGTTGACGCAGTTCAGTGCTGGTGAATTGTTTTTTTTTTTTGGTTTGGCCCTTTTGCATTTGTCGATGCTGCGTTTTGTGATTTTGTTCTGTGTTAAGTGTATGTTGTTTTCTCACGCACTTTCCGTGCGGGTGGTATTTGTGAGTGCGTGATTTTGACTTAGGGATCGTCTTCCCTATGCCCATTGAACGAGACTCCCTACCGCTAGTGTGGTAGTTCCAGTGCCGAACCAACCATATGCGCAAGATATGCAAATGCACAGGGCGCCAAATTCTGGGGGCGCATTGTTAGGAAAGAAAAATTAGTTTTATCTTGCTCGAACAAATACTATACCATTTGCATTTTGAACAAAAAGCTTGTTCAAATAAGCCCAAAATAACAACATCCATCACACGTGTGCGGAATTATTTCTTGCACATTAACTCACATCCCTTACAATGCTGCAACTTCAATGAGAATCTAACTCAAAATATAGCAAAATAAAATATCCCACTAGGCCTATGCAATTAATTTCTTACCTACCTAATTTGAAAATATTCCGCCCTGTTCTTATAGGAATATTTCTTTCACATCCTCTTACATTTTGCAAAAAAATCTAGTTCAAAATCTCAAAACAAAAAAGTTTCACCTCGTATGTGCAGGTTTTATTTCTTGCACATTCACTCGCAAAATTTTCATATGAAAAAAATCAAACAAAAAAAATCATTCTTACGGAATCGTATGTGTCTGAATGTGCAGGTTTTTTACTTTGCACATATGGGATCGATATATCACTGATGAGCTAACAAAAATGAAGTTGCAATGACACACTTATGAAAATAAAGCTACTAGACCAATTAGAGTAGTCGTCAGAGGTCTTCACTTCTCGTGTGATGAACATGATATTGTCGAAGACTTAACTAATAAAAAATTTAAAATTATAGAAGCCAAAAACTTAATCAAAAAAGAAACAAGTAAAAGTGTTATCATCGGCCTGGCCGATGTTTTGATACCCTCCACTGCATACAAGTCATGCAAAATACCAGAACTACTTGACCGACATAGCCCATTTTTAATACCAACCTAACGACGATAAAAGAAGTCCTTTCACAAAACTTCATTCACCTAGGTTGATTCTTTTGGACGATATCGTGTTTTCAACGGAAAGAGGGATACATGGGTCTAATATTGGTTTTGTATGGGAGGTACCAGAACTACTTGACCGACATAGCCCATTTTGAATACCAACCTGACGCCGATAAAAAGAAGTCCTTTCACCAAATTTCATTCAGCTACGTCAATTACTTTGGGCGCCATCGTGCTTTCAACAGCCAGAGAGACACATGGGTCCAATATTGGTTTTGTATGGGAGGTACCAGAACTACTTGACCGACATACCCCGTTTTCTATATCAACCTGACGCTGATAAAAATAATGGCTCTCACCAAATTTCATTCACCTACGTCAATTACTTTGGGCGCTATCGTGCTTTCAACAGACAGAGAGGAACATGGGTCCAATATTGGTTTTGTATGGGAGGTACCAGAACTACTTGACCGACATAGCTCATTTTCAATACCAACCTGACGCCGATAAAAAGAAGTCCTTTCACCAAATTTCGGTCCAGGCGTTCTCGAGTTATACGCGTAGTAACTAACATCACTTTCTTTTATATATTTAGATTACCTTGAATGTCGGATTGAATCCGCGTTCATTAATAATATCTGCGCCAAAAGAAGTCATTTGAAAGCATCCGTTATATTTCTGAGTATTTGAATACAAATTACGTGATTCTGGTGTTTAATCACAAAGCAAAGAATGCAATGGCTCTGTTGGCAAGGGTAATTGTGGTAATTTAACCTTGCCACTGAGATAGCACAATCCAGTCGTTTCTCCAATGAACTTCAATGCACTGCAATGGTTGCACACGACCTCCATTGGGCCGATTTGAACGGAAGGATGCGAGCTGTAGTCAATTGTGCAATCGTAATGAAACGCTACTCGATTCAAATCTACACTTGAAGCAATTCTTCGTATGCGTTGAATTATATTTTCACGTTGTTTAGTTGTTCGATTTGCTTCGATTTGCTCATTGTTAACTGAGCTGTTTCATTTGCCGCCTGTCTTTCCTCTTGTGTTTGTGATGCACGAAGTCTGGCCATACTAACACGGCGCTGTTCTTGTGCGATTTCTGTATATGCGGCATTGTGAATAACACAAAGAATTATAGGATGTTCTAACTTCATAAAATAAATATCATGGTTGGTAACTTACCGTTTGAAAATAGAATTCAATGAAAAAAGGATAATTAATTAATATTTATTATATAATTGCACAATCCGAACTTAACGTTTTGATTGATACAAAAACAATTGTCTCATATATTTTGTGAAAAAATAATTGACGTTATTCATACATTTTTTTTCCGGGGATTTTTCGGCAATTTTCTTGGATATTCTTCTAGTTTGGGCGGAAACCAGTCAGAATTGGTGCGAATCATTGAAATCGGTCCTGGCGTTCTCGAGTTATAAGCGTAGTAACTAACATCACTTTCTTTTATATATTAAGATTAAAAAGAATATACCCAAAACCCTAGAAAAAAAGAAATAAAATAAAACCGAAGAAAGACAGGATGTCTGTGGACGTTATACCCCCGAAGGACATGGACTTTCCCCCTTATTGGATAGGCAGAGGTGACAGAGAATCCACAGGTATAGTTTATATTTTTGATTTCGCGAATAATTATTCTCGTTCGGTGGACTCGCGCGCAGATTTGGGGGATAGGACTTGCGGATAGTGGGCCATCCCTCACAATATACTTAGTTACCGATGAGACTGACCTTCGTTCGGTCTTTCGTGGTTTTGCAGAAGTGATCTCTGCCTTCGCCTCTGTTGACGCAGTTCAGTGCTGGTGAATTGTTTTTTTTTTTTGGTTTGGCCCTTTTGCATTTGTCGATGCTGCGTTTTGTGATTTTGTTCTGTGTTAAGTGTATGTTGTTTTCTCACGCACTTTCCGTGCGGGTGGTATTTGTGAGTGCGTGATTTTGACTTAGGGATCGTCTTCCCTATGCCCATTGAACGAGACTCCCTACCGCTAGTGTGGTAGTTCCAGTGCCGAACCAACCATATGCGCAAGATATGCAAATGCACAGGGCGCCAAATTCTGGGGGCGCATTGTTAGGAAAGAAAAATTAGTTTTATCTTGCTCGAACAAATACTATACCATTTGCATTTTGAACAAAAAGCTTGTTCAAATAAGCCCAAAATAACAACATCCATCACACGTGTGCGGAATTATTTCTTGCACATTAACTCACATCCCTTACAATGCTGCAACTTCAATGAGAATCTAACCCAAAATATAGCAAAATAAAATATCCCACTAGGCCTATGCAATTAATTTCTTACCTACCTAATTTGAAAATATTCCGCCCTGTTCTTATAGGAATATTTCTTTCACATCCTCTTACATTTTGCAAAAAAATCTAGTTCAAAATCTCAAAACAAAAAAGTTTCACCTCGTATGTGCAGGTTTTATTTCTTGCACATTCACTCGCAAAATTTTCATATGAAAAAAATCAAACAAAAAAAATCATTCTTACGGAATCGTATGTGTCTGAATGTGCAGGTTTTTTACTTTGCACATATGGGATCGATATATCACTGATGAGCTAACAAAAATGAAGTTGCAATGACACACTTATGAAAATAAAGCTACTAGACCAATTAGAGTAGTCGTCAGAGGTCTTCACTTCTCGTGTGATGAACATGATATTGTCGAAGACTTAACTAATAAAAAATTTAAAATTATAGAAGCCAAAAACTTAATCAAAAAAGAAACAAGTAAAAGTGTTATCATCGGCCTGGCCGATGTTTTGATACCCTCCACTGCATACAAGTCATGCAAAATACCAGAACTACTTGACCGACATAGCCCATTTTTAATACCAACCTAACGACGATAAAAGAAGTCCTTTCACAAAACTTCATTCACCTAGGTTGATTCTTTTGGACGATATCGTGTTTTCAACGGAAAGAGGGATACATGGGTCTAATATTGGTTTTGTATGGGAGGTACCAGAACTACTTGACCGACATAGCCCATTTTGAATACCAACCTGACGCCGATAAAAAGAAGTCCTTTCACCAAATTTCATTCAGCTACGTCAATTACTTTGGGCGCCATCGTGCTTTCAACAGCCAGAGAGACACATGGGTCCAATATTGGTTTTGTATGGGAGGTACCAGAACTACTTGACCGACATACCCCGTTTTCTATATCAACCTGACGCTGATAAAAATAATGGCTCTCACCAAATTTCATTCACCTACGTCAATTACTTTGGGCGCTATCGTGCTTTCAACAGACAGAGAGGAACATGGGTCCAATATTGGTTTTGTATGGGAGGTACCAGAACTACTTGACCGACATAGCTCATTTTCAATACCAACCTGACGCCGATAAAAAGAAGTCCTTTCACCAAATTTCATTCACCTACGTCAATTACTTTGGGCGCTATCGTGCTTTCAACAGACAGACAGACAGACAGACAGACAGACGGACATGGCTAAATCGATTCAGAATGTGATCCTGATTCAGAATATATATACTCTATGAGGTCTCCGGTGACTCCTTCTTGGCGTTACAAATGTATTGGCAAAGTGAATATACCTTCCTCTGGAGGGTATAAAAACATCAGGTAATGAAGGGGAAAAAACTACAAGAAATAGAAAATTACCCCTTTTTATGCTCTCCTTTCAAAATCAGGAAGATATTGAAAAGGTATACGCTATTAAATCAATAATGAATATTGTTGTCAAGATTGAGCCTCTTCGAAGAAAATCCAACTCTTTAACTCAATGCAAACGATGCCAAGCTTTCGGGCATACACAAAGCTATTGCAAAAGAGATTTTGCGTGCGTTAAATGTGAAGGAAAACATCCAACAAATAGTTGTCCATGAGAAAGTAAAATGCATCAACTGTCATGGAAACCACCCAGCTAATTATAGGGGCTGTCCGGCAGCAAAAGAATATCAAGAAAAGAAAAAGAGAGGTACTGCCAAACACCAACAGAACCCTCTTAAAAATACGAACAAGAAACAGGGCACTCATTCCGTAACTCTCAGAACGATAATCGTTTGCGCGATAGTAGTCAACGATCTCGTCATTTATTTGCTTTCCGTAACTCTATCACTATCGTCTCGTCTATCGTTTATTTTGTACTAAGAGAGAGAGCATTGAGAGAATTGAGTTTCTTTCAGAGACTCTCAAACTATGTATGAAAATTCAATCAGACTCGTCTGAAATGTCATAAATGACAATTTTTGAAAAAATTATGTGTTTGTGTTTGTCGCCGGTAAATAGAAAAATTTCAAAATGTAAGTAATTCAACTTTGTTCCTTACGTTAATAATAATAAGAATAAATAAGCTCAAATCGCCAAAACGAGAGATGAGGCGCCGCCTTCAGAATATCGGTTTTGGCTCACGCAGTGTGTGCCGTAGCTCCGTCCTGCTGGAATCGCATGTCCTCCAGTCCTAATTCGTCCAATTGCGGCAGAAAAAACTCGGTTAACATGGCCCTATAGAGCGCACTGTTGTAATACATCCCATTGCTAAAACGAGCCCGTGTGGCAATCAATTGCGACAGCGCCCATTTGGCCGATATCATCTTCTCGACTTGACCAATAAAATTCTGAAGGTTCAAATAAACATAATCAAAAAACAAAATCGAAGTTTTTCATTTAGAAAAAAAAATGAGAGCCAAACAACATCGGATGACTTCTTGTATTAATACCCAACTGTAATTTTAATATTTCGCAAACACTGGCCTATAGTCAATTTTCAAAATTATTCAGGAGAACGAAAAACAGTTAAAAAGAGGAATATTGTGTCATCATAAGATTATCTAACTTAAGATGAAACCATTATCCGTTTTATATGGGGATAGGAGTGTGATGAAATGGTGATAACATAGAAGTATATGTTTCACAATTGGAGACAATGTGCAATCGAACATTAATAAAAATGGAAACATCTTAAGTCGAGTTAAGATGTTTTACCTTTTCAGTCGAGAAGTATCTAATAAATAATTTAATACAATAAAGGTTAAGATGTAGTTATTTATATAATTCGGTAGCAGTTAAAAAATATCTGAAGTCAATTATTTTTCTTGAAATTCAATAAATCTTCAGCTGGTTTGCAAATTTGCAAAACATAAAAATCAATACAAAACGATACCTCATTAGGTATCGTCTGGGCGATAGCGTTTTGACGATTATTGAGTTACGTGAAGCAAATGTTCAATTGTCAAAACGATATCGTCTGGACGATAGGCGATTATTGAAGTTACGTGAAGCAAAACTATCGTCGAAACGCTATCGTCTGGCGATAATCGACATACGGAATGAGTGCCCAGGTAAATGTCGAAAACAGCGAAGTCGACAAAATACCAATTGCGACAAAAACAAACACACCAGTTGTGAATAACAAATCATATTCCCAAATTGTGAAAAATACACGTTAAGAAGAAGAAATATCAGTAAAGGAAATGCTTTCTACTATTATTCAAAGATTGGATAATCAAGATAAAGTTATTAAGCTGTTGAGCAAAGAAGTTTCCAAAGGAAAAAAAACAAAATAATAATGACTGAAAACCTAAAAGTCGTAACTTGGAATGCAAATGGTTTACACCAACACATCTCTGAATTTCAGGTATTTCTACGCAATGAAGACATTGACGTCTGCCTGATTTCTGAAACCCACTTTAAACAGGGAACAACAATTAGAATTCCTGGGTACCTCTGTTACCACTCTCCCCATCCTTCTGACAGTGCCAGGGGAGGTAGTGCTGAAATTGTAAAAAGTATTTTAAAACCCTACGAAATGCCCAAAATAGGAAAACAAACCATGCAAGTAGCGATAATAAACATTGCGACTAAAAGCAAGCAATTTAACATAGCTGCTATATACTGTCCACCTAGACATTCGCCTACAGAGGAAGATCTTAACGACCTTTTTCGAGCTCTAGGTACTAACTTTATCATTGGAGGTGACTTCAATGCAAAACATACCTATTGGGGGTCCAGATTAGTAATGACGAAAGGCAGGAAGCTTTACAAAGCAGGGCGAAATTTTAATTGTAACTTTATTTCGACTGGATCGCCTACTTATTGGCCATCCGACCCAGCAAAAATACCAGACCTTATTGACTTCTTCATAACGAAAGGAATCAATAGAAAAGAAGTAAGAGTTGAAAACAGTGATGATTTGTCGTCGGATCATACACCTGTAATCTTAACGATTAATGGCATGTCAGTAGAGCAGATAAGCAATGATAGACTTACCAGCAAAAGAACAAACTGGTGTAATTTTAAAAAAATACTCGAAGGTTTTATAAACCTTAGAGCTCCACTGGCCACAATAAGGCATATTGACATCGAAGTGGAACAATTCATTGCCGATATTGAACAGGCGGCAGAAGATAGTACACCAACTATTCAGCAACGTAAACAAGCATCGATAAAATACCCCACAGAAATTAGGGAACTAATATTAGAAAAGAGAAGAGCCCGGAGAAAATGGCAAATGACAAGATATCCCGGCGATAAAACTCTATTCAATAGACTTAACAATAAACTTAAAAAAAGTATCAGTGAGTTTAAAAATAGAACTCTTACTAAGCAATTTAACTGCTGACAAAGTCACAGACTAATCCCTTTGGAAGGCTGCCAAATATTTAAAAAGACCTGTACTATCAAAACTTTTTGAAAATTGCTTCTCAAAAGACTAGACAGAATAATAGAACAAAGAAGGCTTATTCCCACCCACCAGTTTGGGTTTAGAAATATACGCTCGACAATAGATCAAGTACATCGTATAACAAATATTATAGAAAAATCGTTAGAAGAAAAGCAAGTTTGCTCCACACTATTTTTAGACGTTGCTCAGGCTTTTGATAAGGTCTGGCATAAGGGCTTACAGTATAAACTTCATAGGGATCTACCAAGACAATACTATGAGATACTTAAATCTTATATTTCAAATAGATTCTTTAGAGTTCGCTATGGTTCAGCGTATTCTGAACTCAAAGAATTGCAAGCAGGAGTTCCACAGGGAAGTGTTCTGGGACCAACCCAGTACTTATTGTATACTAGGGATATACCACATACAAACGATGTGATGATAGCTACATTCGCAGATGACACTGCTCTTCTATCAACTGATGGATGCGTGACTAAATCCACAGAAAAGCTACAAAATTCTGTTAACGAGATATGTGATTGGGCCCAACGATGGCGAATTAGACTAAATGAGTCAAAGTCCACTCATATCAATTTTACAAATAAAAAAATAACAAACGCTCCTGTGGTTATTAATAACCAAGTAGTTCCTTATTCTAACACAGCTAAGTATCTGGGTATGAATCTAGATGCTAAACTGAAATGGAAGGAACATGTGAAAAAGAAAGTAGAAGAGTTAAATATTAGGTATAGAAAACTGTATTGGTTGCTAGGACATAACTCTGAAATGTCCACTGAGAATACAATTTTAATATATAATCAGATACTAAAACCTGTTTGGACGTATGGTATCCAATTATGGGGTTGCACAAAGAAAACAATTGTACAAATAATACAAACTTTCCAAAACAAAGTCCTTCGGGGAAGAGTAAATGCCCCGTGGTATATTAGAAATACTGACTTGCATCGTGATTTGCAGATTGAACTTGTAACGGAAGTAATTAAAAAGTACGCAATTCGTCACAATGACCGTCTGCAGATGCATATTAATCCCGAAATAATAGACGTCTTGTACTTTGTATTTTATGAAAATATAGCATTCTCTTCCACTGAAAAAATTAAAGCTGCGACCTGCGAGGGATGAACGCATAGTGCAATCGTTTTTACACAGGCGATTCTGCCTTCTGCATAAGGAATTTCTTTGGCTCTGACTAATGGAATTTTTGTTTTGTTTTATTTTTTCTTATGCTGTGTGCAAATATGAAAAAAGGGCGCTTTCTGTAAGTCTTGCACAGGGCGCTAGTTTGGCTGTAGCCGGCGCTGGGTAGTTCTGGCAGTTTAGTTATTGCGTTGAAGAGTGTCTGTTGAGTTGGCCGTCCGCCTACACTCCCCTGCTGCTCCTTCGTTGCTCTAGCGGCGGGGTGATTCGGGGAAAAGGGATCGTCGTCCCTCCACCCATCGAACAACTTGATTTCGTCACATGGATGTTATGTGACGTTCTTGAGGTGTTTGGTTGGTTGCTGTTCACCCCACCCGGCAGCTAGACATAGTGTTTTGTGTCTAGTGGTCCCACGATAGAGTGTTTGTTAAGGGGATCGTCTTCCCCTTCGTCTGCTTTCGCCGTTCCTTGGGGTCAGTGGGAGTCTCCTGGCGGCCTGCCAGGCTCACCAACTGACTTGTCTCGACTCTAATCGACGGTATCGAGTCTCCCTTCCGTCCGAAGGGTTATGCAACAGGATTGTTTGACATGCATGGCATCGGCTAATACAGTGACGTTTATTCAAAGGTGCGCAGGTGTTCTCTGCACACCCTATTCAAATCTATAATTTGCAGAACCTGAAAGCACAAGCTGGAATTTTATATAATTTTTCATTCCCACTCTGGTCCTCGAGTGTGTAAATATGTAATAGACTAGTGACAACAACTGACAACAAATATGAATCCGAATATTTGAAATTGCAACTGCTTTCTGAAAAGCTACTTGCGAAACCATTTTCACAGCTGTGTTCAGCTGATAAATTGGAAAAACGTTTTTTATAATGTAAGGCCAACACTACCTTCCCCAAATTTTATTAAATCTTTTATTAGGAACTTTAATGCAAAAAAATATGAATTCAAGCTTTGGTTGCGTGGTTACCATTCTATAAGCAAAGTCTTCCGACATTTTGTTCGTGGTTAGTTCAACATCTCCTCCATTTGGTTATAGGTTTCCTTTAAACGCAAAAGGTGACTCGGGCTGCTGTTAAGCCTCACTTAAGAACGTTTCTGTGGGACCGTGAAGCTATATTTCGGCCGTTGGACTGCTAGCGAAACGCCAAAATACCGCCAGCCAACGGTCTCCAAAAGACGGCAACGGGACCAAAGCCCACAGTTGCGGCGCAAAGTCACTTAACAGGCCCGAGTTTACGCTCGCAACAAAGTGGATTTTCATCGGGGTGCAAGAAAGCCATTGAGCTGTTCTCCCCTCCCCCTCCGAACAACCAACGCCCACCAAAGGCAACATCAGGGTGTTCCGCCACCGTTCAGCGTCAGCAACTCATCACGTAGTGAATTTTTTTTGTGAAGTGCCACAGCATAGTGTTAGATTCCTTTTTGTTTACAATTTTAGCGTAGTTCCCCTTTTTTTGCATCATTTAACGTAGTTTTTTTTATATTTTAACGTAGCTTTTATTTTCTTTAAACCTGCTTTTAATATAGTTTAGTTTGTGCGCGGTTAGTTAAGTCAAAATTGGTAGTTTTAAACCAAAATTTTGTAGCAGAGGCGGACCTTCTTGTGCTGGCGCTAGAACAACGGGGGACGAAAAAAACCGTGAGTAATGTTAGTAATATAGCTTTGATTTGTTTCTTTTTTGAATTATCTTTCTTTTGAACTAGATTTAAGTCTGCTGAATTCTCCTCTTTCAAAATAAAAGTGGCACTATATTTATGTATCCATCCCAGATTTTTTTTTGTGGTGTAGAAACATTTTTAATATGAGCGGTTTGGTCTAATAGCTCACGGTGTGTGGATAGTTGGGAAGGCCGTCCTTTTTGTAGATCGACAATGACAATACTCGACTAACTGACGACCTGACGTGACGCTTTTCAGCGTTGTTTTTCAGCCATTCCGGCTTGACTACTGTTGTGACTGGAGAGTTATCAAAGGGGCTATCTCTCACAACCTCGGTCAAAGAGGGATAGCTATTGGTTATGTCTGAAGACATGTAGGGTGGGTTAGCCATCCCCTGCCATTAACATCCGGCGTGTTTCGAGGTCATGGCGAACCTCTACCTCCAAGAGTCTACGGAAGGACAAGTTGCGTTTAGGGTAAACGTAGAAAGAATAGTTTTAAGTTATTGTAGGTATAGTTAAGGGTTTATTTTATTCCTTTTATGTTAGCTTAGATATGTTAGTTTCGCGGTGTCTCTTCCGTTTTTTCTTCGGGGTATTGGCATAGGTCTTTAGACATTTTTCTTTTCCACACTATCTTTTAGATTAATTGTCCGTTTGTCAGTTAGAGGTCAAAGTCGAGTAGCTTTCTTTCTTCTTTTTTTCTCTTTTCTTGTTTTCTTATGGTAAGGAATAAAAGGTTTGTTGAGCAGGTGGTATGTGCTGAGGGGGCAAGAACAACCCCGTCCGACGAGCTGAGCCGAGCAACCACTAGCATGCTACGCCCTCTTCACCTGTACCGAAGCTGCCCCTGTGGCTCGACCCTGTCTCACAACAGCATCTTCCATATCATTAAACTTGTGACATCGGTTTGGGCCACCACCAGTCGCAGATATTTGGACTTTATTTTCAACCTTTTACTTTTTTTATTTTGCATTTCAGGTCGATCCAAACATACAAATGTAGAAATTTAAATTTAACATAAATTTATTGAAAAAGTGGTACAAGTTACCCGTTGTCATCTCTGCCAATCTCGTTCCGGTGGTCCTAAGCTATTTAGCTCTGTCGCATATTGTTCCCACTTTGCCTGCGCAACAGTCTTGGAACAAAACACTTCTGCGATATCGAGACTTACCCTTAAAAAATAACAATTAAAAACTTTCATCTTCAACAATGTTTAAAAAAACAAGTAAAAGCGTTATCATCGGCGTGGCCGATGCTTTGATACCCTCCACTGCATACAAGTCATGCAAAATTGGTTTTGTGAGGGAGGTACCAGAACTACTTGACCGACATAGAACATTTGTAATACCAACGACAATAAAAATAAGTCTTCTCACAAAATTTCACTTGTCTAGGTAGATTCTTCTCGACGCTATGGTGTTTTTAACATAAATGTTTTCTAATATTGGTTTTGTATGGGAGGTATCGGAACTACTTGACAGACAGAGCCCATTTTTATTACCAACCTAACGAATATATAAAGAAGTCCTTTCACTAAACATCATTCTCCTATGTGTTTTCAACAGAAAGAGAGACGACACGTGGATCTAATATTGACTTTGTATGGGATGTACCAGAACTACTTGACCGACATAGCCCATTTTCAATACCAACCTGACGCCGATAAAAATAAGTCCTTTCATTCATCTACGGCAATTACTTTGGGCGCTATAGTGCTTTCAACAGACAGAGAGACACATGGGTCCAATATTGGTTTTGTATGGGAGGTACCAGAACTACTTGACCGACATAGCCCATTTTCAATACCAACCTGACGCCGATAAAAATAAGTCCTTTCATTCATCTACGGCAATTACTTTGGGCGCTATAGTGCTTTCAACAGACATAGAGACACATGGGTCGAATATTGGTTTTGTATGGGAGGTACCAGAACTACTTGACCGACATAGCCCATTTTCAATACCAACCTGACGACGGTAAAAATAAGTCCTTTCACCAAATTTCATTCACCTACGTCAATTACTTTGGGCGCTATCGTGCTTTCAAAAGACAGACATACAGACGGACATGGCTAAATCGATTCAGAATGTGATCCTGATTCAGAATATATATACTTTATGAAGTCTCCGCTGACTCCTTCTTGGCGTTACAAATGTAATGGCAAAGTGAATATACCTTCCTGGGGAGGGTATAAATACATTTTCGTTTAAGATCCCTCCTTAACAACACCGAAATTGCTATTGATAGAAAAATTGACAGCGGTCAATAAAATTGTTCATGATTGACATTCACAATATCCATTTGTCAACCGTATTTCACTAATTGTTGCATATTCACAATCGATCAACACTTTATTAGGCGTTTTTCTTTTTTAGTTCAGATCTGAGCTCGAGCATTATGAGCGCGCTCTGAAGTGAGCTCTGGTAGTTTTCTCTCTCAGCAAGTCGCAGGGTGGGCCTTCTAGGAAAAAAAAGTTTTTGGTTTCGTCCGCGAGGGCTTAACGGCGTACAAGTGCTGCTATGACTCTAAAACCTCGGATGGCGAGCGTATAGCACCGAGGCCCCCCTATCGGGCATTTGGGGTCGCGCCTAGTAGCGAACCATCCCCCAAAATATTAGCAGACCATTTAAGTACATAAAGCAAGGAATCGAAATTAACGAATTCCGTAAACAAATTTATTTATCTTTACTATTATTCCAGCTTGCAAAATGAATATTGAAAACCTCTTTCTTCATAGTCCTGCCTTCTAAAAATTGAATCATCGAATTCCGGTGCGGTAGCGAAGTTTTTACCACCATTCCAACTATATGTTATGGGACTAGATATAGAAAGAAACAGTAAAGAATAAATTTGATTATGATATATCGAAAACATAAAACTTACTCCTCGGGGCAGGTAACTTGTATATCGAAATGGTCTGGTGCTAATTTTTCAAGATCTTTTCTAAGACGAGCTGAGAACCCAGGAAAAATGGAACTTCCACCCACCACAACAATATTGCTTAACAGAAATGCATGTGCAAATTCCGGGCAATCTTTAAGAGCGTCTATTACTGCTTCTGATATACCCATCTGTAAATAAATATAAGATTTTTTATTCGAAAGTGTCATATATAACAATGTTTAAGTACATAGAAATAGGTTATATGGAATAAGAGACTTAGAGAGTAAGACATCATGTAATAGAAAGAATTGTTAGATAAGTTAGTTTGTAAGTTAGTACGTAAGTCAGTCAATAAATGAATTTAGACTAAGTGAATTGTGTGTATTTAATTGAAGATCCCAGAAAGAGACATAACATTTTGGCCCCGAGGTAAAAAAAAAAAGTTTGTTATTTGCTTAAAACTAAATAATCGATAAAGTTGTAAAGTAAAATAAAATTAAAATTAATAGTGCGACGAAGACAGTATGAATTCGTTTATTGGCTCAATCAAACAAATTATAATCCGGGAAGACTTCGCCGGATTCCCCTACAACAAAGAAGTTTAGTGAACTTATAGAAAACGGCTTTTTGACAAAGAAAAATACAATCGCAGATCGATTTAAATTTACCTGCGCTAAACAAAAAGCAAATCAATCCATTTCGTTCTTTATCCTAGAAATAAAAATGCTTTCAGTGCATTGTGATTTCAAAGACTTTTTAGTGGAAGCTTTGCGGGGTAAGCTCGTGTTTGGTGTTCGGGACCAACGACTTCAAAATCGATTGCTATGCGCTAGTGATCTTAATTGGAAGTAAGTATGTGATATTGCAAGAAAATTCGAGCTCGTCGAAAATGAGCAAAGAGAATTTGGTGCTCATTCTCATGTGAATCTAATTAACCGCTTACAACCAAAGAAACAAAGAGACAGAAAGTTTAATCAAAGAGACAAAATTTTCGATTATGTCAAGTGCACAACATATAATTAAAACTGGTGTAGTTCTGTTTGACTAAGATTAAATTTGACTGCATGTCTTTAAATGCAAAAATCTTAGAAACCGCTGAATATATTCTGGTGCATTTTTCACAGGCCTCTTAGGCCTACAAATTCCACTTTATTTTATCTCTATATCTCTATAAATTCCGGAAAAACTGGACATTAGTAATTTATTTTTTTGTTTTGTTTTACTTTTGACTTTGCCACGCTTTGCGTTCGAAAATACTGCAAGCATTTAAATGTAGTAAATACCAGCTTATAGAGGACATCTACAGGTACAACTCAATAACTTAATAGGTATTTCAATAAAGAGGCAAAATTTTAAATATTTCTACGATTTACACCTGGGTGAGTGGATATGCACTTCATTCTCAAATCAATCATACTAACCGCGCATATATTGATATCTCTTTTAACCTTATTTTAGTCCTGTGAGTGAGAGGGAGACAGGCAGAGGCAGTGTTCTGTTTGGTTTGCTAAGAAAAAAAAAAAACCCATAAATGAAATATGAAATATGTGGGAAAGGTTTGTAAAGGGTTTTCCAATAAGAGGTCTTATTTTGGTATTCAAAGAAAAATATAATTTTTTGAGATAAATGATCGGATGTTTATTTCATAATAAAGAGGAAGGTATGCCGTTAATAATGAAAAACAACATCAGCCAAATGGCCACCACTTGCACGCATACAGGACCATATCCTTTTCATGAAATTTTCCATTTCGCAAAGTGGCTCTCCTATGTCCTCGATAGCCTCACGTTCAGTATGGAGAGGCTTCTCAACAATAACTCTTGGGTTTTCCGAGCCCCAGATACGACAATTTTGCTTGTTGACGTAGCAACCGAGGTGGAAATGGGCCTCATCAGTCAAGATGATTTTTCGATAGAATTCCGGATCATTTTCATGCATTTCAAGGACCCAATCAGCAAAGACACTACGTTTTTTCACCATTTTTGTAGTGAATTCTAATAATTTCAATGCGTTATTGAAGCGTGTATCGTTCCATTTTTAGTAATGGCGTAGTTTCTACCTGTCAAATGTAAAAGAATAAAAGCTTCAAAAGTGACAGCTACCGAAATAGCGGGTCATTCACAATAACACCTCTATCTCTTTAGAAATAAGGTCCTGTATGATACTTTTGGAGTCACAAGTTTTTTAAGCTACTTAACAAAATTAACCAAGCTCAGACTTCCCAACCTAAGCAACATCCAAACCCTTATATACGCAACATCCACAACGAGAACTTGGGCTACGCTATTCCTGATATACGGTCCTTACCTCTCTTTGATATCGAAGATGATTGTCGTTTTCTATCGAATTTCTACAAAAAAACTAGCTGAACCCCCGCCGGCTTCGCCAGGCGAAAAAAAAAATTAAATAAAATTAAAACATTTATTGCAATGCTTTTTCTTCGTATTTCCGAGAAAATAAATTTGCAAAAACTGATGAGAACTATCTGCAAATGGTAGTAACGATCCGACTCTGTGGTACACCTGAGCTTGATTTTAAAGTTGTTAAAGTTAACAATTTTGTAAATGCAATTGTCGTTGATTACCTTAAATGTTGGCATGACATTATCTCTGATAATATTTGTTGCACCAAACGAAGTCATTTGAAAACATGAAATCTATGCCTAAATATTTATTTTTTAAGAAATGCTTCGATTTGGTTGACGTTCCAGAAACCAAGGAATGCAATGGTTCTGGTGGACAATTCAATGCCGGCAATCGGACTTTTCCATTTTCCATCCCATGCTAAATTTCGCACCTAGCGCCATCTACATCTCAACTCCACAACTAAAGTTCAATAATCGCACCACTTACCTTTATTGGATAGTGTTGGCCGGGCGTACAGTGGCGCGAGAAAGTTTTCTTAGAGTCTACATAGATACATTGTGGAATTCGGAATAATGTATGGGGGAAGGAAGGAGATAGGTACCAAATTTATGTAATGCTAGGAAAAGATATAAGAATGTGAAATGCTTTAAGTTTTTTGAGAAAATAAATTGACCTTTAGCTTCAGGGAATTTACGAAAAATAAAAGTAAAAAATTCGCGCGAATTTTTAACTTTCATTTTCTCAAATTACCAATGTAAGTCTAACCCTACAACTTAAAATTAAGAATTTTATATCCTAAACAAAGAACAAAACACTGAGGAAAAAAAATTATATGAATTCCCTTTACCAATGTAAATCTAATACTTACAACTTTATCATACTAAAAACCCATGAATTCACATTATTACATCTTTTTTATTTCATTAAATTAAAACTTTATACTAACACATTAGCTAAAAATCTTACTATGTATTATCTTTATACATATATATAATTCTACTGTACGTGTGTTGTGACTGAACTCCTCCTAAACGGCTAGACCGATTTGCATAAATATTTTTGTATGCGTTTGGGTTGCGCCCCGGGTGGTTTAGATTTACAATTCGGTCCAATTGGACAATGGGGCGTGGTACCTCCCATACAAACCACAAATTAAAAATCTATTACTTCTGCTCCTGATAACGGTATCTGCACAAAATTTGGTACGTCGGTTTGGGGTGCATTTTTTAAGTGCTGCTGCAAATATGGGCGGGATTGTGCAAAGGGGGGTGGTACCTCCCATAAAAAAAAAATTAAGAATCGAATATTTCTGCTCCTGCTTACGGTTGGTATTTCGGTTGAGTGAACATATTTTAAGTTCTGCTGCAAATATAGGCGGGATTTGATAAAGACGCGTGGTACCTCCCATACAAATCTTCTTTATGTATATAATTTTACTGTACGTGTGTATGTCACTGAATAAATTTTTTTTGGTCATCGAGCTTATTTGTTTGCTTTTATTTTTTGACATCTCACAAATTCGTTCTCAATCGTTCAAACAAAAGTAAATTTTAATTTACGCAAGAGTGGTTTGTCTTATTTCGAATTGCAAGACAACGAGTGTGGTGTCATTGAGCCTTACCAACAACCAAACAGTAAACTCGAGTGTAACTAATTTCAAAACTACCTATAGTTTCGACTTTTAGTTTGTAAGCACCAACAATCAAAGTAATCGGAACTTTAACTACTTTATAGAAAAATTATTTCAGCATAACTCAAATTCGTTATAATATTCGTAACATTTAAATAAACTTTAAATGAAATGCTTTTTGAATGACAAACAAAAAAGCTTTATATTTTGAGATACGGCATTTTTCGTGACATATTTAAATATTTCCAATAAAATTAAATTCAAAACGGCCAATTGACTTTTCTTCAGTCTGACGTTTTAAATTAAATAATGGGTTAGACTCGACTTTCTCCGGATCGAAAGTTACAGTCTCGATTAGCGTAAAGTCAAAGATAACTTGATTATTGGTACACAGTTTATTTTAATTTCGACTTTTGCTCTAAAGTCGAGTCAAAATTTGTTTGTTAGTAAGGCCGTTTGAAAACAACACAAACTTGAATCAAGCGTTTCGTTATTTTCATATTTAAATTTTTTTGTATCTTTGGATATTTTTGGCGTCGCATTTTCAGTGAATGCAAAAAAATTGAGTGACATTAGTATCGTATAAATGTTAATGTCAATATTAGTCAATATTTATACGATGGTAACACTACTCAAAAACAAATTGTCTATGGTATAATGTAAATTGTTTGTGGTAAAATGTCACTTGAAATGTAAACTTCTCTTTGCTGTGGTGAGCTCTTTGTACTGCATTCTGAGCTGTGAAATACACTCTCTGTCCATTTTTGAGATGCGCGGCTAAGTGAATAACTGTGGGGTGTCTTTCATGAATTGGAAAAGACAAAATTTACCAAAATGCTTTATTATTGCTAGCATAGCGGCCCATTTGGTATTGGGTTACTTCATCATTTGAATTCTCTGCACCAAATCCACTTCCTTTGGTTATATATTTTCATATGTACTTGATAGATTTTACTGAATGGCAAGATTCAACATTGATGTGTGCTTTAAAAGTTTTTGATAAGATCGGTGAATATGGAACAATTTTTATTTTTTGACATAATGTAATTGTTGACTTATCCCGGTGTCCCGAATAGCAGAATAAGTATTTAAAAAAAAAATTAAAGAATCGGCTGTTAGGCGGTACGAAGTTCGCCAGGTCAGCTAGTGCTCTATATGTTTTTATTCTTTAAAACATTATATCTGTTCCCACCATCCATGTGGTTTGGTATAACTGGTGTGCAGTTCTCACCCCAATCCTTTTTTGTTATACTTTTGTTATCTAGTTCTAAGACATTCTATTTTACCCATCCACACTCTGTCAACAACGTCAAGTTTTAAAATATTTCTCTCTCCTTAACTTTCTCAGCATTTTCGTTTAAGTACGTCTGTGACAGCCAGACCAATTCCAAGTCGGTTTTTTTTTATATTATTCTTTATGTAAATCGAAATCTAATGTAAACATTTTTGAAGTTTCAATAACAATACATACATACATACATATGTTTGTTTAACTCTGTTTTGCTTACCAAACAAAGAGTATCAATGAAAGAAAATGTCAAATGGGTATAGGTATCAGTGATCAAAGATCGTGGGTAATTACCCATATCGTAGGCATTTTGCCTTTCCAAAAAAAAAAACCTTAAAGAGCGAAAAAGAGAATTTTTATAAGGGCATTTTTAGGTATTATAACCTCAGTACAAAAGAACATTCTTGGCTATGCGAAAGGTCTATTTAAGCACCAACAGACGGAGAAGTCTCTTACCTCAATAATATTATATTATATTATATTTATTTAGTAAAATTCCTGGTGATACAACGTCATACCTGTCTATAAATGCTATTTGCAATAAAGCTGAGGTAGTAAATTATTCGGTCGAGTTTTTAAATAGCATTACAGGTCATGGCCTTCCAGCTCATAAAATTAAATTAAAAGTTGAAGTTCCCATTGTGCTGCTTCGCAATTTGAGTCCCACTAAACTTTGTAATGGAACCAGATTGAGAGTGATTTCGTTGCAGAAAAACGTTATTGAGTCGTTAATGTTGACTGGGTGTGGTAAAGGAGATACGGTGTTTATACCAAGAATACCTATAAATAATTCCCAGCAGTTATTCTTTTTAGTTTAAACGGATTCAATTTCCTATTAATGTTTGTTCTGCCATGACAATCGAAAAGTCACAGGGTGAAACTTTAAGAAAAAACGGGAGTTGATTTAAGCAAGAATTGCTTCACGCACCGGCAGTTATATGTAGCGTGCTCCAGGGTAAGTAATGCAGCAAATATAACTATCTTAGCCGATAGAAACAAATTCATTCATTGTCCAAATAATATTAAATTATTTCCTGGTCCAATGACCAGGTGTAATGCAATGAAGACGAAGACAAAGTTGACAAAGTCGGGAGGTTTTTTTATATCGGGTTCAAGTCCCTCACTATTAAACAAGTGTCCCCTACAAGTCAGCAAATTTCTTAAATTTTTTTTCCTTCAACTGTTCTAAAACCGCATTTTTCACGGGCGAAGCTGGGCGGATACAGCTTGTCTTCTCATAAAATCAATGAATGTCCCGCCAAGTATTGGCAGTGCTTTGTGTGCGGAAAAATTGGACATTCGGCTAAAGCATGCCGAAGTAAACCGACACAACGGAATAAGTATAAATGGCTGTACAGTGTACAACAAGGAATGCCCATCGGGTACGGCAGATCTTCAAAACCTTAAGCTCAATATAGACAGCTTAAACTACATTGACACTCCTAGTGGACCAGCGGTAGCGGAATTGAAGGTTAATGTGGTATTGCTAAGAATGGAAATTGTTTGCGGTGCTGTTGTTTCGGTAATTTCAGAGAAAAATTACATGTTAAATTTTTATAAATATAAAATTATCAATGTCAAAAGATTTAATTTGTTACGAGTAGTAACATGGGAAGTTGTTGAGTTGTTAGGGCAAATACCTGCTGTGGTTTGTTGCCGAAATCAAGAATTTTAATTTTAATCATGTTTACATATAGTTAAAAGATTTTTAGCCGCTGATGGGAAGGAATTGGTTAGATGAAATTTGTTCTTCTTGGCATGACTTTTTTAAAGCTAAGACAAATCCTCAAATAATTTCTTACTTGAACCAGGCGGGTGATAGGTTTTTTCAGGTTTAACAAAACTACAGCCTCAGTAGTAGTTTTAAAATTAAAAGTATTTATGTCGGTGTTCGGTTTTCCAAGGACGTTGGTGTCAGATAACGGGCCTAAATTTTCTTGTGTTGAGTTTAAGCAGTTTATAGGGATGCCATATCTGAAAAATTAGATGGCGACACGTTTCTGCATTTGAAGTGAAATTTTTATTTTTATTTTAGATTACATTTTATTTGTGTTAATAAGTGATATTTGGTTTAAGTAAAAGTCTTGTAACTCATATTTGTACATTTTATGCAACTTTTTCAAATCAAATTTGTACAACGAATTAAGTTTTCGGATTTTTCCGATAACGTACAATGTTAAAAAGTAAAAATTCAAGAACGACCATAACTTAAAGCAATGGTTTGACAGAGAGAGCCGTAGGCACTGTTGTATGAAGTACTGATTCTCTCTCTGCTTATATAATCTGGCTCTCTTATATATTTTATCTTCTATAACTGTTATATTATATACCTATTTGCTTCTTGTTAGTACAGGGCAGTCACATTTTGTCTTCAGACTAAAATATACGTATTAACTCGTGACTACGAGACAAAGTCTTTTCTTTTGCATCATCTTATAACATGGTGTCAGATGTGCTAAAATCGTAATGTAAAGTCAATTCAATTAAAAACGTAAAATAAAATGCTTGATGAAACGGTTGAACCAAAACCAAGTGGTAGTGTTTTTTCTACAACGATGGTGACGCCAACATTCTCGCCGACAATTTTGCCGTTAGAATTGAAATCTTCCAACATGCCATTGACGTGGAAAAATTGGCATACACAATTTAAAATATTTCTTCGTGCATCCAGCCTAGATTCGCAGACTGATCAAAGGAAAGTGGCACTTCTGCTGCATCACATGGGTCCTGATTCCCTCGACGTATTTCACTCGTTCAATATGGACCTGGATACTGTCAAATATGATGATTTGGTGTCTAGATTGAAAACGTATTTTCTGCCAAAAGTCAACATTGCCATGGAAAGACATAAATTCTTCACAAGAATTCAACAAGCTGGTGAGTCTATAGACGAATATGTCACATCTCTTAAAAATCTAAGTCTCTCATGTGACTTCAGTATTTTACGGGAGGATTTAGTAAGAGATATCTTTGTGTGTGGCTTACATAATAATTGGTCAATCATAAAAGAACGACTATTAAACGAAGGTTCTATAAAACTCGAAAAAGCACTTGAAATAGCTAAATCGATTGAACTAACGAAAGATCATGCAAAACAATTACAAATACAAAGTCCAACCGAAACAATCAATGCCATAAACTGTCATTTTAATAAGCATGCACAAAGTCAAAAAAATTACAATACAGAAAAACACATTACACACAAATCAAAATCATTTTCTCAACACAACAACAAATCTAAACCACGCTTCGCTAAGACACCATCAACCAGCAGCACTTGCTCCCGTTGCGGACAAATTCACCGATACCGTTGCCCAGCAATTGGAGTTACATGCAACACATGCAAAAAAAATAATCACTTCTCAAAAATGTGCCATTACAACAAAAACGCTAATGCAAAGAGCGCATACGTGCGAAATGTCGATGCTGATTGTGATTCCCAACGGGAAAGTGATTCTCATTCTTTATTCTTGGGCATTCTGAAGCAAACCAAACCAATGCCAAGAAACAGTTGGATAATATCGCTGAAAATAAAGGGTCAAGCGATCGACTGCCAAATTGATACGGGGGCACAGGCAAATGTTATGTCGCTGCAGCAGTTTAATCATCTGAGATGCTCATCTAATCAACTAATAACGTCATCAACTCGCATTATGACATTCAGTGGAGAGAGGTTACCCGTTGTAGGATGCTGTTCCATGGAATGCGAGTATAATGGACACTATTACTTGATCGAGTTTCAAATATTGGATTTATATTGTCATGCAGTACTTGGGTTATCAACATGCGTTCAACTTCAGCTTATAAATAAGGTAGATCAAATAAAAATTGCATGCATTAATAAATATAGTTCTAATAATTTAAATACTTCAAATATTAACAATTTCACAGATGTAAAGAGTTGCAAAACAATTTTAACTAAGTATAGTGACATTTTTCAAGGTCTAGGGCTATTAAAAAACAAATGCCATTTAAAACTAATTTCTGGTATAACTCCAACAATAGATTTACCGCGCAAAATACCGTTTTCTTTAGAAAAATTATTAAAAGAAGAATTAGAACGCATGGAAAAATTAAAAGTAATAGTGAAAGTTGAGGAGCCTACTGAGTGGGTAAATTCCATAGTATTAGTGAAAAAACCGAGTGGGAAAGTAAGACTTTGTCTAGATCCAAGAAATTTAAATAAAGCTATTCTTAGATCGCATTATCCTTTTCCAAATCTCGATGAGTGCAAGTCAAAACTAAATGGTTCCACTATTTTTAGCACATTAGATGCAAATTCTGGGTTTTGAATGATTCCATTGGATGACGACTCATCCAGATTGTGTACATTTATCACACCTTTTGGTAGATATCGTTTTTTGCGTCTTCCTTTCGGAATTAATGCAGCACCAGAAATATTTCATGCTGAAATGGTGAAACAATTCGGTGATATTAATGGTCTTATAATATACATCGATGACTTTTTAATACACGCTTCGACTATGAAGAAACATAATGAAATCTTGGAAAAAGTTTTAAAACGGGCACAACAAATTGGTCTTAAATTCAATAAGGACAAATCAAAGATTTGTTTGAACGAAATTAAATTCATTGGGCATATTTTTAATAAGCATAGTATCCGACCAGATGATTCCAAAGTTAAAGCTATTTGTGATATGCCTCGCCCTACTTCTGTCAGTGATTTACAAAGATTTTTGGGAATGATTAATTATTTAGGAAGCTTCGTTAAAAATTTATCAGTCAATAATAATAATCTTCGTCAACTTTTAAAAAAGGATATAGCGTGGCAGTGGAGTGAAGCCCATGAAAGAGAATTTAATAACTTAAAATCGCTTATATCTAATGCCCCAGTATTAACATTTTATGACCCAAATAAAATAATAACCCTTTCGGTTGACGCTTCCAAAAGCGCTGTCGGTGTAGTTATCGCGCATGAAAACAGCCCAATTGCATATGCTTCTGCAACGTTGACTACTAGTCAACAAAATTATGCTCAGATTGAGAAAGAGCTCTTCGCTATTCTCTTTGGGTGTATCAAATTTCATCAATACGTCTATGGTAAGCGAATCCTAGTAGAGACCGATCATAAACCGCTAGTTCCGCTGTTCACAAAGCCACTATATAAAGTCCCCGCTCGTCTTCAAAGGTTTATGCTTCGATTACAGTCTTACGAATTGGATGTTGTATACAAACCTGGCAAGTACATGTATACAGCTGACACGCTTTCAAGGGCAGCATTGCCAGAAAGTGCAATGACAACATTTGAAAGTGACATTGACCTTCATTGCAATTTATTAATTTCGAATTTGTCTGTATCTTCTGAAAAACTCGAAAAAATAAAGCTCGCTGGTAATACCGACGATGTGATTACAAACGTTAAAAAATACACTAAATCTGGATCGCCCGACAATAAAAAATCTGTTTTAAAATCATGCATGCCCTTATTATAAAATAAGAGATGAATTGCATGTTATTGATGACATTTTATTTAAATCTAACCGAATAGTTATCCCTTCTTCCCTACGCCAAGAAATCTTGCATCTTTTGCATGAAGGACATTTAGGAATCCAAAGATGTGAAAGTCTGGCAAAAGATATAGTCTTCTGGCCCAACATAAACAATGACATTTACAATATTGTCACCGATTGTGAAATTTGCATGCGTCATAGATCTTCACAGCCAAAAGAACCTTTACATCCACA
Source organism: Cheilosia impressa (assembly GCA_948293265.1). Classification (NCBI taxonomy): domain Eukaryota; kingdom Metazoa; phylum Arthropoda; class Insecta; order Diptera; family Syrphidae; genus Cheilosia; species Cheilosia impressa. The sequence goes on from OX411880.1 coordinate 60,808,354, forward strand.
TAAAATTGAGCCAATTCCATGGTATAAAGTAGGTACTGATTTATTTGAGTTCAATAAGAAAATGTATATAGTAGTCGTGGATTATTGGTCTAAATATATAGAGATCGAATTGCTAACCTCCGGGTATAGTAGTCAATTTGTTGTCAGTAAGCTGAAATCTATTTTTGCTCGTCATGGGATACCTCAGATAATGGTATCTGACAATGGCCCGCCATTTAACTCTGAAGTTTTCAAAAAATTTTGCCGAGATTGGGATATCGAACATAAAACTTCAAGTCCTTATCATCCTAAATCGAACGGTTTGGCAGAACGTTCTATTCAAACTGTTAAAAAACTTTTACTTAAAAGTAAGGAATCTGGATCAGACCCTTACATTTCCTTGTTGCATTATAGGACTATCTCAAAAGGCAACCTACCGTCGCCCTCAGAACTTCTTATGTCTAGAAGACTTCGCACAAAATTACCGGCTATGTCAACAAATTATTTACCCAAATCAATTGATTACAAACAATATCAGAAAGACATTCAAAACAAAATTGAAAAAACTAAATCATATTACAATAGAACAGCTGAACTACTAAAATCTTTAGTTCCAGGACAAAAAATAATGTATAAGAAGAATCCTACATCTTATTGGTCCCCAGGAATAATTATAGAAAAATGTCAAGAACCGCAGTCTTACGTTCTAAAAGATCGAGATGGAAATATATACAGAAGAAATAGACAACATAATTATATTGGATAGTCATTCAGAAGAAGCCTCAACTTCACCACAGCAAAGTCCAGAAAAAGAAAATAATAAACCGCCAACTGTCTTTGAAAATGTTAGTCGGTTTGGTAGAAAAATAGTACCACCGTCAAAATTTACCTATCCTAAGGATCACATTAAGTAGTTTTATTGTTTTGCTGCTCTCCTTTTTTTTTAAAAACTGATTTAAATTTTATATATGAATTTACAATTGATTTATATAATTCTGATTTATTTACCTTAATATATTTAGTACATTAAGCCAATTATATATTATACTTTCCTTATATGAATTTACTTTGTTAATTTAACTTAAATTGCGAGATGTTGTATGAAGTACTGATTCTCTCTCTGCTTATATAATCTGGCTCTCTTATATATTTTATCTTCTATAACTGTTATATATACCTATTTGCTTCTTGTTAGTACAGGGCAGTCACATTTTGTCTTCAGACTAAAATATACGTATTAACTCGTGACTACGAGACAAAGTCTTTTCTTTTGCATCATCTTATAACAGGCACTATCAAGGAAAGCTTAAAACAAGTAAAAGCTTTATCATTGGCTCGGCCGATGCTTTGATACCCTCCACTGCATACAAGTCATGAAAAATTGGTTTTGTATGGGAGGTACCAGAACTACTTGACCTACATAGCCCATTTTTAATACCAACCTTACGACGATAAAAATAAGGCCTTTCACCAAACTTCATTCGCCTAGATTGATTCCTTTCGAAGCTATCGTGTTTTCAAATATTAGTTTTGTATCGGAGGTACCAAAAGTACTTAACCTATATAGTCCATTTTTAATACCAACCTAACGACGATAAAAAGAAGGCCTTTCACCTAACTTTATTTGCCTAGTTTGATTCCTTTGGACGCTATCGTGTTTTCAACAGACAGAGAGACACATGGGTCTAATAGTGATTTTGTATTCGAGGTACCAGAACTACTTGACTGACATAGCTTATTTTGAATACCAACCTAACGAGTAATTGTCATTGAGTTCTTTATCTTTTGACCTTTTATCTATGTCATTCTCTTTTTTAATTTTTTCGTTTACTTTCATACTTCGGATTTGGAGTTTGTGGGCCTACAGTTCGGCGCTTTTTTTTTGCAAGGTTTTCAGGTAGATTACCTGAGTAAAATTGAGTGGCGTTCTTTATTTTCCATTCGAAACTGCTCATATCGCGAATACCCCATTTTCGATTTAATTAAAACTTTAAGAACTAAGTAATGCTTACATACCAAACAATATCTCAGATCATTAGACTGTTACTATTTTGTCTGTCTAGTTTTACAAAACCGATCTAAAGATTTTGATCAAAATACATATTCAAAATTACATAAGTATTCTAAATAAGTACTCAGTTTTTCTAATCTATTCCAGTAAAAAAAATTGCCCTTAAAAACAGAAACTCCTATTACGCTTGTCCTTGTACTCAAAAATCTTGTAAAGTTTAAGAACTTATAAAATAGTACAGTAGGCACTTATAACTCTCTAACTAGAAAAAAAACTCACATTGTTTTTTAATAATTTGAAAAGTTAAGTTAAAAATGGCTTTTATTTCATATTGTTGTAAATAACAACGGTTAAATAACTAAGCCTAATTGGTTTGGCCTAAGGCCGTCTACCAGGTTGACAATATAATAATTACTATATCATGAATTTCTGTATTTACAGAGATTCGATTTCTTTCGAAAGCGTGTCGAATTTGAAGAATCTGTATTTTGACATTCGAACAGATAGAAAGTTCATTCTATCAGTCGAAAGTTAATTTTTCATTCGAATGTAAGTGTATATTGACTTTCTAATCGTTCGCAATTAATGTAATTTTTTATTCGTGTGTATTTTCCTAACGCTAAAGGAGGCAATTGTTGTTTTTACACATTTTCCTAAAGGATTTTTTTTTGAAAATGGATTTGAGGCATCCATTATTATACTCCTGTATGAAATGTTCTCTTCTTTCACCCATAAACAAAACAATCGCCATGTCTGTTGTTATTTGCCACCGATTGTATACAGAAAAAGCGTATCAAGAAAAATTTTGTTTTGTTTATACAGTACCCATTTTTTAAAGGAAGTGTGAACAGAATTGAGTTGAATAAGTAACAACAAAAACTTAAGGTTCAATATAACATGCCTCCTTTTGGCATTCTTTACTTAAACAATATGGGTTCGCAATTTAATAACAAAACTTCAAAAACCTATTTTAGATAAGCGCATATTTAAATTTCAGACCTTAGCGTGTCAATATATTACGAATAACACATTTTAATATTCTTAAACCTGGTCCCATTTGAGATAAGATTGCTACTTAACATTTTTGTAGATCTTAGAATATATTTCTCAATATGTAGTTAATATTTTAAAAATTTATATACAAAGTGGGCCACAAGAAGTCATCCGATGTTGTTTGGCTCTCATTTTCTCTCATTCGAGAAGATGATATCGGCCAAATGGGCGCCGTCACAATTGATTGCCATACGGGCTCGTTTTATGGCATTTTTCATCACTTCAGCGAGAACTTCGGGCGACAGATTCTCGCACTCGTGTCGAATGTTGTCCTTGAGGGCTTCTAGGGTCTCGGGTACATAGAGGGTACATAGAAATCAGTTTAGGAAATTTGTAAGAGAACCGTATGTACCAAAGTATCAATAACAAGTAAAAGTGTTATCATCGGCCTGGCCTGATACCCTCCACTGCATGGAATTCATGCAAAATTGGTTTTGTATGGGAGGTACCAGAACTACTTAACCGACATAGCCCAATTTAAATATCAACCTGACGACAATATAATTAAGTGCTCTCACAAAATTTTACTTGCCTTGGTCGATTTGTTTCGATGCTATCCTTTTTTCAACAGGCAGAGTCACATGGGCCTATTATTGATTTTGTATGGGAGGTACCAGAACTACTTGACCGACATAGCCCATTTTTAATACCAACTTGACGACAATAAAAAACGTCCTTTCACAAAATTTTACTTGCCTAGGTAGATTCCTTTCGAAGCTATCGTGTTTTCAAATATTAGTTTTGTATCGGAGGTACCAAAAGTACTTAACCTATATAGTCCATTTTTAATACCAACCTAACGACGATAAAAAGAAGGCCTTTCACCTAACTTCATTTGCCTAGTTTGATTCCTTTGGACGCTATCGTGTTTTCAACAGACAGAGAGACACATGGTTCTAATAGTGATTTTGTATTCGAGGTACCAGAACTACTTGACTGACATAGCTTATTTTGAATACCAACCTAACGAGTAATTGTCATTGAGTTCTTTATCTTTTGACCTTTTATCTATGTCATTCTCTTTTTTAATTTTTTCGTTTACGTTCATACTTCGGATTTGGAGTTTGTGGGCCTACAGTTCGGCGCTTTTTTTTTTGCAAGGTTTTCAGGTAGATTACCTGAGTAAAATTGAGTGGCGTTCTTTATTTTCCATTCGAAACTGCTCATATCGCGAATACCCCATTTTCGATTTAATTAAAACTTTAAGAACTAAGTAATGCTTACATACCAAACAATATCTCAGATCATTAGACTGTTACTATTTTGTCTGTCTAGTTTTACAAAACCGATCTAAAGATTTTGATCTAAATACATATTCAAAATTACATAAGTATTCTAAATAAGTACTCAGTTTTTCTAATCAATTCCAGTAAAAAAAAATTGCCCTTAAAAACAGAAACTCTTATTACGCTTGTCCTTGTACTCAAAAATCTTGTAAAGTTTAAGAACTTATAAAATAGTACAGTAGGCACTTATAACTCTCTAACTAGAAAAAAAACTCACATTGTTTTTTAATAATTTGAAAAGTTAAGTTAAAAATGGCTTTTATTTCATATTGTTGTAAATAACAACGGTTAAATAACTAAGCCTAATTGGTTTGGCCTAAGGCCGTCTACCAGGTTGACAATATAATAATTACTATATCATGAATTTCTGTATTTACAGAGATTCGATTTCTTTCGAAAGCGTGTCGAATTTGAAGAATCTGTATTTTGACATTCGAACAGATAGAAAGTTCATTCTATCAGTCGAAAGTTAATTTTTCATTCGAATGTAAGTGTATATTGACTTTCTAATCGTTCGCAATTAATGTAATTTTTTATTCGTGTGTATTTTCCTAACGCTAAAGGAGGCAATTGTTGTTTTTACACATTTTCCTAAAGGATTTTTTTTTGAAAATGGATTTGAGGCATCCATTATTATACTCCTGTATGAAATGTTCTCTTCTTTCACCCATAAACAAAACAATCGCCATGTCTGTTGTTATTTGCCACCGATTGTATACAGAAAAAGCGTATCAAGAAAAATTTTGTTTTGTTTATACAGTACCCATTTTTTAAAGGAAGTGTGAACAGAATTGAGTTGAATAAGTAACAACAAAACTTAAGGTTCAATATAACATGCCTCCTTTTGGCATTCTTTACTTAAACAATATGGGTTCGCAATTTAATAACAAAACTTCAAAAACCTATTTTAGGTAAGCGCATATTTAAATTTCAGACCTTAGCGTGTCAATATATAACGAATAACACATTTTAATATTCTTAAACCTGGTCCCATTTGAGATAAGATTGCTACTTAACATTTTTGTAGATCTTAGAATATATTTCTCAATATGTAGTTAATATTTTAAATATTTATATACAAAGTGGGCCACAAGAAGTCATCCGATGTTGTTTGGCTCTCATTTTCTCTCATTCGAGAAGATGATATCGGCCAAATGGGCGCCGTCACAATTGATTGCCATACGGGCTCGTTTTATGGCATTTTTCATCACTTCGGCGAGAACTTCGGGCGACAGATTCTCGCACTCGTGTCGAATGTTGTCCTTGAGGGCTTCTAGGGTCTCGGGTACATAGAGGGTACATAGAAATCAGTTTAGGAAATTTGTAAGAGAACCGTATGTACCAAGGTATCAATAACAAGTAAAAGTGTTATCATCGGCCTGGCCTGATACCCTCCACTGCATGGAATTCATGCAAAATTGGTTTTGTATGGGAGGTACCAGAACTACTTAACCGACATAGCCCAATTTAAATATCAACCTGACGACAATATAATTAAGTGCTCTCACAAAATTTTACTTGCCTTGGTCGATTTGTTTCGATGCTATCCTTTTTTCAACAGGCAGAGTCACATGGGCCTATTATTGATTTTGTATGGGAGGTACCAGAACTACTTGACCGACATAGCCCATTTTTAATACCAACTTGACGACAATAAAAAACGTCCTTTCACAAAATTTTACTTGCCTAGGTAGATTCCTTTCGAAGCTATCGTGTTTTCAAATATTAGTTTTGTATCGGAGGTACCAAAAGTACTTAACCTATATAGTCCATTTTTAATACCAACCTAACGACGATAAAAAGAAGGCCTTTCACCTAACTTCATTTGCCTAGTTTGATTCCTTTGGACGCTATCGTGTTTTCAACAGACAGAGAGACACATGGTTCTAATAGTGATTTTGTATTCGAGGTACCAGAACTACTTGACTGACATAGCTTATTTTGAATACCAACCTAACGAGTAATTGTCATTGAGTTCTTTATCTTTTGACCTTTTATCTATGTCATTCTCTTTTTTAATTTTTTCGTTTACGTTCATACTTCGGATTTGGAGTTTGTGGGCCTACAGTTCGGCGCTTTTTTTTTGCAAGGTTTTCAGGTAGATTACCTGAGTAAAATTGAGTGGCGTTCTTTATTTTCCATTCGAAACTGCTCATATCGCGAATACCCCATTTTCGATTTAATTAAAACTTTAAGAACTAAGTAATGCTTACATACCAAACAATATCTCAGATCATTAGACTGTTACTATTTTGTCTGTCTAGTTTTACAAAACCGATCTAAAGATTTTGATCTAAATACATATTCAAAATTACATAAGTATTCTAAATAAGTACTCAGTTTTTCTAATCTATTCCAGTAAAAAAAAATTGCCCTTAAAAACAGAAACTCTTATTACGCTTGTCCTTGTACTCAAAAATCTTGTAAAGTTTAAGAACTTATAAAATAGTACAGTAGGCACTTATAACTCTCTAACTAGAAAAAAAACTCACATTGTTTTTTAATAATTTGAAAAGTTAAGTTAAAAATGGCTTTTATTTCATATTGTTGTAAATAACAACGGTTAAATAACTAAGCCTAATTGGTTTGGCCTAAGGCCGTCTACCAGGTTGACAATATAATAATTACTATATCATGAATTTCTGTATTTACAGAGATTCGATTTCTTTCGAAAGCGTGTCGAATTTGAAGAATCTGTATTTTGACATTCGAACAGATAGAAAGTTCATTCTATCAGTCGAAAGTTAATTTTTCATTCGAATGTAAGTGTATATTGACTTTCTAATCGTTCGCAATTAATGTAATTTTTTATTCGTGTGTATTTTCCTAACGCTAAAGGAGGCAATTGTTGTTTTTACACATTTTCCTAAAGGATTTTTTTTTGAAAATGGATTTGAGGCATCCATTATTATACTCCTGTATGAAATGTTCTCTTCTTTCACCCATAAACAAAACAATCGCCATGTCTGTTGTTATTTGCCACCGATTGTATACAGAAAAACCGTATCAAGAAAAATTTTGTTTTGTTTATACAGTACCCATTTTTTAAAGGAAGTGTGAACAGAATTGAGTTGAATAAGTAACAACAAAAACTTAAGGTTCAATATAACATGCCTCCTTTTGGCATTCTTTACTTAAACAATATGGGTTCGCAATTTAATAACAAAACTTCAAAAACCTATTTTAGGTAAGCGCATATTTAAATTTCAGACCTTAGCGTGTCAATATATAACGAATAACACATTTTAATATTCTTAAACCTGGTCCCATTTGAGATAAGATTGCTACTTAACATTTTTGTAGATCTTAGAATATATTTCTCAATATGTAGTTAATATTTTAAATATTTATATACAAAGTGGGCCACAAGAAGTCATCCGATGTTGTTTGGCTCTCATTTTCTCTCATTCGAGAAGATGATATCGGCCAAATGGGCGCCGTCACAATTGATTGCCATACGGGCTCGTTTTATGGCATTTTTCATCACTTCAGCGAGAACTTCGGGCGACAGATTCTCGCACTCGTGTCGAATGTTGTCCTTGAGGGCTTCTAGGGTCTCGGGTACATAGAGGGTACATAGAAATCAGTTTAGGAAATTTGTAAGAGAACCGTATGTACCAAGGTATCAATAACAAGTAAAAGTGTTATCATCGGCCTGGCCTGATACCCTCCACTGCATGGAATTCATGCAAAATTGGTTTTGTATGGGAGGTACCAGAACTACTTAACCGACATAGCCCAATTTAAATATCAACCTGACGACAATATAATTAAGTGCTCTCACAAAATTTTACTTGCCTTGGTCGATTTGTTTCGATGCTATCCTTTTTTCAACAGGCAGAGTCACATGGGCCTATTATTGATTTTGTATGGGAGGTACCAGAACTACTTGACCGACATAGCCCATTTTTAATACCAACTTGACGACAATAAAAAACGTCCTTTCACAAAATTTTACTTGCCTAGGTAGATTCCTTTCGAAGCTATCGTGTTTTCAAATATTAGTTTTGTATCGGAGGTACCAAAAGTACTTAACCTATATAGTCCATTTTTAATACCAACCTAACGACGATAAAAAGAAGGCCTTTCACCTAACTTCATTTGCCTAGTTTGATTCCTTTGGACGCTATCGTGTTTTCAACAGACAGAGAGACACATGGTTCTAATAGTGATTTTGTATTCGAGGTACCAGAACTACTTGACTGACATAGCTTATTTTGAATACCAACCTAACGAGTAATTGTCATTGAGTTCTTTATCTTTTGACCTTTTATCTATGTCATTCTCTTTTTTAATTTTTTCGTTTACGTTCATACTTCGGATTTGGAGTTTGTGGGCCTACAGTTCGGCGCTTTTTTTTTTGCAAGGTTTTCAGGTAGATTACCTGAGTAAAATTGAGTGGCGTTCTTTATTTTCCATTCGAAACTGCTCATATCGCGAATACCCCATTTTCGATTTAATTAAAACTTTAAGAACTAAGTAATGCTTACATACCAAACAATATCTCAGATCATTAGACTGTTACTATTTTGTCTGTCTAGTTTTACAAAACCGATCTAAAGATTTTGATCTAAATACATATTCAAAATTACATAAGTATTCTAAATAAGTACTCAGTTTTTCTAATCTATTCCAGTAAAAAAAAATTGCCCTTAAAAACAGAAACTCTTATTACGCTTGTCCTTGTACTCAAAAATCTTGTAAAGTTTAAGAACTTATAAAATAGTACAGTAGGCACTTATAACTCTCTAACTAGAAAAAAAACTCACATTGTTTTTTAATAATTTGAAAAGTTAAGTTAAAAATGGCTTTTATTTCATATTGTTGTAAATAACAACGGTTAAATAACTAAGCCTAATTGGTTTGGCCTAAGGCCGTCTACCAGGTTGACAATATAATAATTACTATATCATGAATTTCTGTATTTACAGAGATTCGATTTCTTTCGAAAGCGTGTCGAATTTGAAGAATCTGTATTTTGACATTCGAACAGATAGAAAGTTCATTCTATCAGTCGAAAGTTAATTTTTCATTCGAATGTAAGTGTATATTGACTTTCTAATCGTTCGCAATTAATGTAATTTTTTATTCGTGTGTATTTTCCTAACGCTAAAGGAGGCAATTGTTGTTTTTACACATTTTCCTAAAGGATTTTTTTTTGAAAATGGATTTGAGGCATCCATTATTATACTCCTGTATGAAATGTTCTCTTCTTTCACCCATAAACAAAACAATCGCCATGTCTGTTGTTATTTGCCACCGATTGTATACAGAAAAACCGTATCAAGAAAAATTTTGTTTTGTTTATACAGTACCCATTTTTTAAAGGAAGTGTGAACAGAATTGAGTTGAATAAGTAACAACAAAAACTTAAGGTTCAATATAACATGCCTCCTTTTGGCATTCTTTACTTAAACAATATGGGTTCGCAATTTAATAACAAAACTTCAAAAACCTATTTTAGGTAAGCGCATATTTAAATTTCAGACCTTAGCGTGTCAATATATAACGAATAACACATTTTAATATTCTTAAACCTGGTCCCATTTGAGATAAGATTGCTACTTAACATTTTTGTAGATCTTAGAATATATTTCTCAATATGTAGTTAATATTTTAAATATTTATATACAAAGTGGGCCACAAGAAGTCATCCGATGTTGTTTGGCTCTCATTTTCTCTCATTCGAGAAGATGATATCGGCCAAATGGGCGCCGTCACAATTGATTGCCATACGGGCTCGTTTTATGGCATTTTTCATCACTTCAGCGAGAACTTCGGGCGACAGATTCTCGCACTCGTGTCGAATGTTGTCCTTGAGGGCTTCTAGGGTTTCGGGTACATAGAGGGTACATAGAAATCAGTTTAGGAAATTTGTAAGAGAACCGTATGTACCAAGGTATCAATAACAAGTAAAAGTGTTATCATCGGCCTGGCCTGATACCCTCCACTGCATGGAATTCATGCAAAATTGGTTTTGTATGGGAGGTACCAGAACTACTTAACCGACATAGCCCAATTTAAATATCAACCTGACGACAATATAATTAAGTGCTCTCACAAAATTTTACTTGCCTTGGTCGATTTGTTTCGATGCTATCCTTTTTTCAACAGGCAGAGTCACATGGGCCTATTATTGATTTTGTATGGGAGGTACCAGAACTACTTGACCGACATAGCCCATTTTTAATACCAACTTGACGACAATAAAAAACGTCCTTTCACAAAATTTTACTTGCCTAGGTAGATTCCTTTCGAAGCTATCGTGTTTTCAAATATTAGTTTTGTATCGGAGGTACCAAAAGTACTTAACCTATATAGTCCATTTTTAATACCAACCTAACGACGATAAAAAGAAGGCCTTTCACCTAACTTCATTTGCCTAGTTTGATTCCTTTGGACGCTATCGTGTTTTCAACAGACAGAGAGACACATGGTTCTAATAGTGATTTTGTATTCGAGGTACCAGAACTACTTGACTGACATAGCTTATTTTGAATACCAGCCTAACGAGTAATTGTCATTGAGTTCTTTATCTTTTGACCTTTTATCTATGTCATTCTCTTTTTTAATTTTTTCGTTTACGTTCATACTTCGGATTTGGAGTTTGTGGGCCTACAGTTCGGCGCTTTTTTTTTTGCAAGGTTTTCAGGTAGATTACCTGAGTAAAATTGAGTGGCGTTCTTTATTTTCCATTCGAAACTGCTCATATCGCGAATACCCCATTTTCGATTTAATTAAAACTTTAAGAACTAAGTAATGCTTACATACCAAACAATATCTCAGATCATTAGACTGTTACTATTTTGTCTGTCTAGTTTTACAAAACCGATCTAAAGAATTTGATCTAAATACATATTCAAAATTACATAAGTATTCTAAATAAGTACTCAGTTTTTCTAATCTATTCCAGTAAAAAAAAATTGCCCTTAAAAACAGAAACTCTTATTACGCTTGTCCTTGTACTCAAAAATCTTGTAAAGTTTAAGAACTTATAAAATAGTACAGTAGGCACTTATAACTCTCTAACTAGAAAAAAAACTCACATTGTTTTTTAATAATTTGAAAAGTTAAGTTAAAAATGGCTTTTATTTCATATTGTTGTAAATAACAACGGTTAAATAACTAAGCCTAATTGGTTTGGCCTAAGGCCGTCTACCAGGTTGACAATATAATAATTACTATATCATGAATTTCTGTATTTACAGAGATTCGATTTCTTTCGAAAGCGTGTCGAATTTGAAGAATCTGTATTTTGACATTCGAACAGATAGAAAGTTCATTCTATCAGTCGAAAGTTAATTTTTCATTCGAATGTAAGTGTATATTGACTTTCTAATCGTTCGCAATTAATGTAATTTTTTATTCGTGTGTATTTTCCTAACGCTAAAGGAGGCAATTGTTGTTTTTACACATTTTCCTAAAGGATTTTTTTTTGAAAATGGATTTGAGGCATCCATTATTATACTCCTGTATGAAATGTTCTCTTCTTTCACCCATAAACAAAACAATCGCCATGTCTGTTGTTATTTGCCACCGATTGTATACAGAAAAACCGTATCAAGAAAAATTTTGTTTTGTTTATACAGTACCCATTTTTTAAAGGAAGTGTGAACAGAATTGAGTTGAATAAGTAACAACAAAAACTTAAGGTTCAATATAACATGCCTCCTTTTGGCATTCTTTACTTAAACAATATGGGTTCGCAATTTAATAACAAAACTTCAAAAACCTATTTTAGGTAAGCGCATATTTAAATTTCAGACCTTAGCGTGTCAATATATAACGAATAACACATTTTAATATTCTTAAACCTGGTCCCATTTGAGATAAGATTGCTACTTAACATTTTTGTAGATCTTAGAATATATTTCTCAATATGTAGTTAATATTTTAAATATTTATATACAAAGTGGGCCACAAGAAGTCATCCGATGTTGTTTGGCTCTCATTTTCTCTCATTCGAGAAGATGATATCGGCCAAATGGGCGCCGTCACAATTGATTGCCATACGGGCTCGTTTTATGGCATTTTTCATCACTTCAGCGAGAACTTCGGGCGACAGATTCTCGCACTCGTGTCGAATGTTGTCCTTGAGGGCTTCTAGGGTCTCGGGTACATAGAGGGTACATAGAAATCAGTTTAGGAAATTTGTAAGAGAACCGTATGTACCAAGGTATCAATAACAAGTAAAAGTGTTATCATCGGCCTGGCCTGATACCCTCCACTGCATGGAATTCATGCAAAATTGGTTTTGTATGGGAGGTACCAGAACTACTTAACCGACATAGCCCAATTTAAATATCAACCTGACGACAATATAATTAAGTGCTCTCACAAAATTTTACTTGCCTTGGTCGATTTGTTTCGATGCTATCCTTTTTTCAACAGGCAGAGTCACATGGGCCTATTATTGATTTTGTATGGGAGGTACCAGAACTACTTGACCGACATAGCCCATTTTTAATACCAACTTGACGACAATAAAAAACGTCCTTTCACAAAATTTTACTTGCCTAGGTAGATTCCTTTCGAAGCTATCGTGTTTTCAAATATTAGTTTTGTATCGGAGGTACCAAAAGTACTTAACCTATATAGTCCATTTTTAATACCAACCTAACGACGATAAAAAGAAGGCCTTTCACCTAACTTCATTTGCCTAGTTTGATTCCTTTGGACGCTATCGTGTTTTCAACAGACAGAGAGACACATGGTTCTAATAGTGATTTTGTATTCGAGGTACCAGAACTACTTGACTGACATAGCTTATTTTGAATACCAACCTAACGAGTAATTGTCATTGAGTTCTTTATCTTTTGACCTTTTATCTATGTCATTCTCTTTTTTAATTTTTTCGTTTACGTTCATACTTCGGATTTGGAGTTTGTGGGCCTACAGTTCGGCGCTTTTTTTTTTGCAAGGTTTTCAGGTAGATTACCTGAGTAAAATTGAGTGGCGTTCTTTATTTTCCATTCGAAACTGCTCATATCGCGAATACCCCATTTTCGATTTAATTAAAACTTTAAGAACTAAGTAATGCTTACATACCAAACAATATCTCAGATCATTAGACTGTTACTATTTTGTCTGTTTAGTTTTACAAAACCGATCTAAAGATTTTGATCTAAATACATATTCAAAATTACATAAGTATTCTAAATAAGTACTCAGTTTTTCTAATCTATTCCAGTAAAAAAAAATTGCCCTTAAAAACAGAAACTCTTATTACGCTTGTCCTTGTACTCAAAAATCTTGTAAAGTTTAAGAACTTATAAAATAGTACAGTGGGCACTTATAACTCTCTAACTAGAAAAAAAACTCACATTGTTTTTTAATAATTTGAAAAGTTAAGTTAAAAATGGCTTTTATTTCATATTGTTGTAAATAACAACGGTTAAATAACTAAGCCTAATTGGTTTGGCCTAAGGCCGTCTACCAGGTTGACAATATAATAATTACTATATCATGAATTTCTGTATTTACAGAGATTCGATTTCTTTCGAAAGCGTGTCGAATTTGAAGAATCTGTATTTTGACATTCGAACAGATAGAAAGTTCATTCTATCAGTCGAAAGTTAATTTTTCATTCGAATGTAAGTGTATATTGACTTTCTAATCGTTCGCAATTAATGTAATTTTTTATTCGTGTGTATTTTCCTAACGCTAAAGGAGGCAATTGTTGTTTTTACACATTTTCCTAAAGGATTTTTTTTTGAAAATGGATTTGAGGCATCCATTATTATACTCCTGTATGAAATGTTCTCTTCTTTCACCCATAAACAAAACAATCGCCATGTCTGTTGTTATTTGCCACCGATTGTATACAGAAAAACCGTATCAAGAAAAATTTTGTTTTGTTTATACAGTACCCATTTTTTAAAGGAAGTGTGAACAGAATTGAGTTGAATAAGTAACAACAAAAACTTAAGGTTCAATATAACATGCCTCCTTTTGGCATTCTTTACTTAAACAATATGGGTTCGCAATTTAATAACAAAACTTCAAAAACCTATTTTAGGTAAGCGCATATTTAAATTTCAGACCTTAGCGTGTCAATATATAACGAATAACACATTTTAATATTCTTAAACCTGGTCCCATTTGAGATAAGATTGCTACTTAACATTTTTGTAGATCTTAGAATATATTTCTCAATATGTAGTTAATATTTTAAATATTTATATACAAAGTGGGCCACAAGAAGTCATCCGATGTTGTTTGGCTCTCATTTTCTCTCATTCGAGAAGATGATATCGGCCAAATGGGCGCCGTCACAATTGATTGCCATACGGGCTCGTTTTATGGCATTTTTCATCACTTCGGCGAGAACTTCGGGCGACAGATTCTCGCACTCGTGTCGAATGTTGTCCTTGAGGGCTTCTAGGGTCTCGGGTACATAGAGGGTACATAGAAATCAGTTTAGGAAATTTGTAAGAGAACCGTATGTACCAAGGTATCAATAACAAGTAAAAGTGTTATCATCGGCCTGGCCTGATACCCTCCACTGCATGGAATTCATGCAAAATTGGTTTTGTATGGGAGGTACCAGAACTACTTAACCGACATAGCCCAATTTAAATATCAACCTGACGACAATATAATTAAGTGCTCTCACAAAATTTTACTTGCCTTGGTCGATTTGTTTCGATGCTATCCTTTTTTCAACAGGCAGAGTCACATGGGCCTATTATTGATTTTGTATGGGAGGTACCAGAACTACTTGACCGACATAGCCCATTTTTAATACCAACTTGACGACAATAAAAAACGTCCTTTCACAAAATTTTACTTGCCTAGGTAGATTCCTTTCGAAGCTATCGTGTTTTCAAATATTAGTTTTGTATCGGAGGTACCAAAAGTACTTAACCTATATAGTCCATTTTTAATACCAACCTAACGACGATAAAAAGAAGGCCTTTCACCTAACTTCATTTGCCTAGTTTGATTCCTTTGGACGCTATCGTGTTTTCAACAGACAGAGAGACACATGGTTCTAATAGTGATTTTGTATTCGAGGTACCAGAACTACTTGACTGACATAGCTTATTTTGAATACCAACCTAACGAGTAATTGTCATTGAGTTCTTTATCTTTTGACCTTTTATCTATGTCATTTTCTTTTTTAATTTTTTCGTTTACGTTCATACTTCGGATTTGGAGTTTGTGGGCCTACAGTTCGGCGCTTTTTTTTTTGCAAGGTTTTCAGGTAGATTACCTGAGTAAAATTGAGTGGCGTTCTTTATTTTCCATTCGAAACTGCTCATATCGCGAATACCCCATTTTCGATTTAATTAAAACTTTAAGAACTAAGTAATGCTTACATACCAAACAATATCTCAGATCATTAGACTGTTACTATTTTGTCTGTCTAGTTTTACAAAACCGATCTAAAGATTTTGATCAAAATACATATTCAAAATTACATAAGTATTCTAAATAAGTACTCAGTTTTTCTAATCTATTCCAGTAAAAAAAAATTGCCCTTAAAAACAGAAACTCCTATTACGCTTGTCCTTGTACTCAAAAATCTTGTAAAGTTTAAGAACTTATAAAATAGTACAGTAGGCACTTATAACTCTCTAACTAGAAAAAAAACTCACATTGTTTTTTAATAATTTGAAAAGTTAAGTTAAAAATGGCTTTTATTTCATATTGTTGTAAATAACAACGGTTAAATAACTAAGCCTAATTGGTTTGGCCTAAGGCCGTCTACCAGGTTGACAATATAATAATTACTATATCATGAATTTCTGTATTTACAGAGATTCGATTTCTTTCGAAAGCGTGTCGAATTTGAAGAATCTGTATTTTGACATTCGAACAGATAGAAAGTTCATTCTATCAGTCGAAAGTTAATTTTTCATTCGAATGTAAGTGTATATTGACTTTCTAATCGTTCGCAATTAATGTAATTTTTTATTCGTGTGTATTTTCCTAACGCTAAAGGAGGCAATTGTTGTTTTTACACATTTTCCTAAAGGATTTTTTTTTGAAAATGGATTTGAGGCATCCATTATTATACTCCTGTATGAAATGTTCTCTTCTTTCACCCATAAACAAAACAATCGCCATGTCTGTTGTTATTTGCCACCGATTGTATACAGAAAAACCGTATCAAGAAAAATTTTGTTTTGTTTATACAGTACCCATTTTTTAAAGGAAGTGTGAACAGAATTGAGTTGAATAAGTAACAACAAAAACTTAAGGTTCAATATAACATGCCTCCTTTTGGCATTCTTTACTTAAACAATATGGGTTCGCAATTTAATAACAAAACTTCAAAAACCTATTTTAGGTAAGCGCATATTTAAATTTCAGACCTTAGCGTGTCAATATATAACGAATAACACATTTTAACATTCTTAAACCTGGTCCCATTTGAGATAAGATTGCTACTTAACATTTTTGTAGATCTTAGAATATATTTCTCAATATGTAGTTAATATTTTAAATATTTATATACAAAGTGGGCCACAAGAAGTCATCCGATGTTGTTTGGCTCTCATTTTCTCTCATTCGAGAAGATGATATCGGCCAAATGGGCGCCGTCACAATTGATTGCCATACGGGCTCGTTTTATGGCATTTTTCATCACTTCAGCGAGAACTTCGGGCGACAGATTCTCGCACTCGTGTCGAATGTTGTCCTTGAGGGCTTCTAGGGTCTCGGGTACATAGAGGGTACATAGAAATCAGTTTAGGAAATTTGTAAGAGAACCGTATGTACCAAGGTATCAATAACAAGTAAAAGTGTTATCATCGGCCTGGCCTGATACCCTCCACTGCATGGAATTCATGCAAAATTGGTTTTGTATGGGAGGTACCAGAACTACTTAACCGACATAGCCCAATTTAAATATCAACCTGACGACAATATAATTAAGTGCTCTCACAAAATTTTACTTGCCTTGGTCGATTTGTTTCGATGCTATCCTTTTTTCAACAGGCAGAGTCACATGGGCCTATTATTGATTTTGTATGGGAGGTACCAGAACTACTTGACCGACATAGCCCATTTTTAATACCAACTTGACGACAATAAAAAACGTCCTTTCACAAAATTTTACTTGCCTAGGTAGATTCCTTTCGAAGCTATCGTGTTTTCAAATATTAGTTTTGTATCGGAGGTACCAAAAGTACTTAACCTATATAGTCCATTTTTAATACCAACCTAACGACGATAAAAAGAAGGCCTTTCACCTAACTTCATTTGCCTAGTTTGATTCCTTTGGACGCTATCGTGTTTTCAACAGACAGAGAGACACATGGTTCTAATAGTGATTTTGTATTCGAGGTACCAGAACTACTTGACTGACATAGCTTATTTTGAATACCAACCTAACGAGTAATTGTCATTGAGTTCTTTATCTTTTGACCTTTTATCTATGTCATTCTCTTTTTTAATTTTTTCGTTTACGTTCATACTTCGGATTTGGAGTTTGTGGGCCTACAGTTCGGCGCTTTTTTTTTTGCAAGGTTTTCAGGTAGATTACCTGAGTAAAATTGAGTGGCGTTCTTTATTTTCCATTCGAAACTGCTCATATCGCGAATACCCCATTTTCGATTTAATTAAAACTTTAAGAACTAAGTAATGCTTACATACCAAACAATATCTCAGATCATTAGACTGTTACTATTTTGTCTGTCTAGTTTTACAAAACCGATCTAAAGATTTTGATCAAAATACATATTCAAAATTACATAAGTATTCTAAATAAGTACTCAGTTTTTCTAATCTATTCCAGTAAAAAAAAATTGCCCTTAAAAACAGAAACTCCTATTACGCTTGTCCTTGTACTCAAAAATCTTGTAAAGTTTAAGAACTTATAAAATAGTACAGTAGGCACTTATAACTCTCTAACTAGAAAAAAAACTCACATTGTTTTTTAATAATTTGAAAAGTTAAGTTAAAAATGGCTTTTATTTCATATTGTTGTAAATAACAACGGTTAAATAACTAAGCCTAATTGGTTTGGCCTAAGGCCGTCTACCAGGTTGACAATATAATAATTACTATATCATGAATTTCTGTATTTACAGAGATTCGATTTCTTTCGAAAGCGTGTCGAATTTGAAGAATCTGTATTTTGACATTCGAACAGATAGAAAGTTCATTCTATCAGTCGAAAGTTAATTTTTCATTCGAATGTAAGTGTATATTGACTTTCTAATCGTTCGCAATTAATGTAATTTTTTATTCGTGTGTATTTTCCTAACGCTAAAGGAGGCAATTGTTGTTTTTACACATTTTCCTAAAGGATTTTTTTTTGAAAATGGATTTGAGGCATCCATTATTATACTCCTGTATGAAATGTTCTCTTCTTTCACCCATAAACAAAACAATCGCCATGTCTGTTGTTATTTGCCACCGATTGTATACAGAAAAACCGTATCAAGAAAAATTTTGTTTTGTTTATACAGTACCCATTTTTTAAAGGAAGTGTGAACAGAATTGAGTTGAATAAGTAACAACAAAAACTTAAGGTTCAATATAACATGCCTCCTTTTGGCATTCTTTACTTAAACAATATGGGTTCGCAATTTAATAACAAAACTTCAAAAACCTATTTTAGGTAAGCGCATATTTAAATTTCAGACCTTAGCGTGTCAATATATAACGAATAACACATTTTAATATTCTTAAACCTGGTCCCATTTGAGATAAGATTGCTACTTAACATTTTTGTAGATCTTAGAATATATTTCTCAATATGTAGTTAATATTTTAAATATTTATATACAAAGTGGGCCACAAGAAGTCATCCGATGTTGTTTGGCTCTCATTTTCTCTCATTCGAGAAGATGATATCGGCCAAATGGGCGCCGTCACAATTGATTGCCATACGGGCTCGTTTTATGGCATTTTTCATCACTTCAGCGAGAACTTCGGGCGACAGATTCTCGCACTCGTGTCGAATGTTGTCCTTGAGGGCTTCTAGGGTCTCGGGTACATAGAGGGTACATAGAAATCAGTTTAGGAAATTTGTAAGAGAACCGTATGTACCAAGGTATCAATAACAAGTAAAAGTGTTATCATCGGCCTGGCCTGATACCCTCCACTGCATGGAATTCATGCAAAATTGGTTTTGTATGGGAGGTACCAGAACTACTTAACCGACATAGCCCAATTTAAATATCAACCTGACGACAATATAATTAAGTGCTCTCACAAAATTTTACTTGCCTTGGTCGATTTGTTTCGATGCTATCCTTTTTTCAACAGGCAGAGTCACATGGGCCTATTATTGATTTTGTATGGGAGGTACCAGAACTACTTGACCGACATAGCCCATTTTTAATACCAACTTGACGACAATAAAAAACGTCCTTTCACAAAATTTTACTTGCCTAGGTAGATTCCTTTCGAAGCTATCGTGTTTTCAAATATTAGTTTTGTATCGGAGGTACCAAAAGTACTTAACCTATATAGTCCATTTTTAATACCAACCTAACGACGATAAAAAGAAGGCCTTTCACCTAACTTCATTTGCCTAGTTTGATTCCTTTGGACGCTATCGTGTTTTCAACAGACAGAGAGACACATGGTTCTAATAGTGATTTTGTATTCGAGGTACCAGAACTACTTGACTGACATAGCTTATTTTGAATACCAACCTAACGAGTAATTGTCATTGAGTTCTTTATCTTTTGACCTTTTATCTATGTCATTCTCTTTTTTAATTTTTTCGTTTACGTTCATACTTCGGATTTGGAGTTTGTGGGCCTACAGTTCGGCGCTTTTTTTTTGCAAGGTTTTCAGGTAGATTACCTGAGTAAAATTGAGTGGCGTTCTTTATTTTCCATTCGAAACTGCTCATATCGCGAATACCCCATTTTCGATTTAATTAAAACTTTAAGAACTAAGTAATGCTTACATACCAAACAATATCTCAGATCATTAGACTGTTACTATTTTGTCTGTCTAGTTTTACAAAACCGATCTAAAGATTTTGATCTAAATACATATTCAAAATTACATAAGTATTCTAAATAAGTACTCAGTTTTTCTAATCAATTCCAGTAAAAAAAAATTGCCCTTAAAAACAGAAACTCTTATTACGCTTGTCCTTGTACTCAAAAATCTTGTAAAGTTTAAGAACTTATAAAATAGTACAGTAGGCACTTATAACTCTCTAACTAGAAAAAAAACTCACATTGTTTTTTAATAATTTGAAAAGTTAAGTTAAAAATGGCTTTTATTTCATATTGTTGTAAATAACAACGGTTAAATAACTAAGCCTAATTGGTTTGGCCTAAGGCCGTCTACCAGGTTGACAATATAATAATTACTATATCATGAATTTCTGTATTTACAGAGATTCGATTTCTTTCGAAAGCGTGTCGAATTTGAAGAATCTGTATTTTGACATTCGAACAGATAGAAAGTTCATTCTATCAGTCGAAAGTTAATTTTTCATTCGAATGTAAGTGTATATTGACTTTCTAATCGTTCGCAATTAATGTAATTTTTTATTCGTGTGTATTTTCCTAACGCTAAAGGAGGCAATTGTTGTTTTTACACATTTTCCTAAAGGATTTTTTTTTGAAAATGGATTTGAGGCATCCATTATTATACTCCTGTATGAAATGTTCTCTTCTTTCACCCATAAACAAAACAATCGCCATGTCTGTTGTTATTTGCCACCGATTGTATACAGAAAAAGCGTATCAAGAAAAATTTTGTTTTGTTTATACAGTACCCATTTTTTAAAGGAAGTGTGAACAGAATTGAGTTGAATAAGTAACAACAAAACTTAAGGTTCAATATAACATGCCTCCTTTTGGCATTCTTTACTTAAACAATATGGGTTCGCAATTTAATAACAAAACTTCAAAAACCTATTTTAGGTAAGCGCATATTTAAATTTCAGACCTTAGCGTGTCAATATATAACGAATAACACATTTTAATATTCTTAAACCTGGTCCCATTTGAGATAAGATTGCTACTTAACATTTTTGTAGATCTTAGAATATATTTCTCAATATGTAGTTAATATTTTAAATATTTATATACAAAGTGGGCCACAAGAAGTCATCCGATGTTGTTTGGCTCTCATTTTCTCTCATTCGAGAAGATGATATCGGCCAAATGGGCGCCGTCACAATTGATTGCCATACGGGCTCGTTTTATGGCATTTTTCATCACTTCGGCGAGAACTTCGGGCGACAGATTCTCGCACTCGTGTCGAATGTTGTCCTTGAGGGCTTCTAGGGTCTCGGGTACATAGAGGGTACATAGAAATCAGTTTAGGAAATTTGTAAGAGAACCGTATGTACCAAGGTATCAATAACAAGTAAAAGTGTTATCATCGGCCTGGCCTGATACCCTCCACTGCATGGAATTCATGCAAAATTGGTTTTGTATGGGAGGTACCAGAACTACTTAACCGACATAGCCCAATTTAAATATCAACCTGACGACAATATAATTAAGTGCTCTCACAAAATTTTACTTGCCTTGGTCGATTTGTTTCGATGCTATCCTTTTTTCAACAGGCAGAGTCACATGGGCCTATTATTGATTTTGTATGGGAGGTACCAGAACTACTTGACCGACATAGCCCATTTTTAATACCAACTTGACGACAATAAAAAACGTCCTTTCACAAAATTTTACTTGCCTAGGTAGATTCCTTTCGAAGCTATCGTGTTTTCAAATATTAGTTTTGTATCGGAGGTACCAAAAGTACTTAACCTATATAGTCCATTTTTAATACCAACCTAACGACGATAAAAAGAAGGCCTTTCACCTAACTTCATTTGCCTAGTTTGATTCCTTTGGACGCTATCGTGTTTTCAACAGACAGAGAGACACATGGTTCTAATAGTGATTTTGTATTCGAGGTACCAGAACTACTTGACTGACATAGCTTATTTTGAATACCAACCTAACGAGTAATTGTCATTGAGTTCTTTATCTTTTGACCTTTTATCTATGTCATTTTCTTTTTTAATTTTTTCGTTTACGTTCATACTTCGGATTTGGAGTTTGTGGGCCTACAGTTCGGCGCTTTTTTTTTTGCAAGGTTTTCAGGTAGATTACCTGAGTAAAATTGAGTGGCGTTCTTTATTTTCCATTCGAAACTGCTCATATCGCGAATACCCCATTTTCGATTTAATTAAAACTTTAAGAACTAAGTAATGCTTACATACCAAACAATATCTCAGATCATTAGACTGTTACTATTTTGTCTGTCTAGTTTTACAAAACCGATCTAAAGATTTTGATCAAAATACATATTCAAAATTACATAAGTATTCTAAATAAGTACTCAGTTTTTCTAATCTATTCCAGTAAAAAAAAATTGCCCTTAAAAACAGAAACTCCTATTACGCTTGTCCTTGTACTCAAAAATCTTGTAAAGTTTAAGAACTTATAAAATAGTACAGTAGGCACTTATAACTCTCTAACTAGAAAAAAAACTCACATTGTTTTTTAATAATTTGAAAAGTTAAGTTAAAAATGGCTTTTATTTCATATTGTTGTAAATAACAACGGTTAAATAACTAAGCCTAATTGGTTTGGCCTAAGGCCGTCTACCAGGTTGACAATATAATAATTACTATATCATGAATTTCTGTATT
This sequence comes from Cheilosia impressa, assembly GCA_948293265.1. Lineage (NCBI taxonomy): Eukaryota > Metazoa > Arthropoda > Insecta > Diptera > Syrphidae > Cheilosia > Cheilosia impressa. Next base: position 60,831,269 of record OX411880.1, read on the forward strand.
TACAGAGATTCGATTTCTTTCGAAAGCGTGTCGAATTTGAAGAATCTGTATTTTGACATTCGAACAGATAGAAAGTTCATTCTATCAGTCGAAAGTTAATTTTTCATTCGAATGTAAGTGTATTGTTACGTCTCAGTCCGTGCTTCCTCGATAAATCCGAGGGAAGAGTACTGAGCGGAGAGCCGAAATAAATTAAAGACAATTTGTTCTTTTTATTTTAACTGCAGAGCCCGCTGTCTATAGCTGGGCTGCGACTCTGAGTTTGTTTATTAAGATTCAAAATATAAGTCGTTTAATTGTTTTAAAGAAATAAAGGTCCGCTGTCTTCAGCTGGCTGCAACCTTGTAGTTTCAGTGTTTTAATTAGCTCTCACTTTCCTTGTCACAACCTTTGCCTTTTATACAATTATTGTTCATGACCCATCTCCTATCTTCCCCCTCCACGCACCATTGGTTTCCTTACCAATTACCATATGTGCATACGCGCTACTTTTAGGTATTGCTTAATTGTTTTCCGTTCCCATTACAAGTACCCAAATGACATCTTGGGTGTCATTTGCCTTACGCTGGTGTCAAGTGTCATCCATTCATAAATTATTATTATTCCCCTGATACCACAACGTAGTATTCCTCCGATATGCAACTATTGCAGTTTTGCCATGTGTCGGCGTGCCGCTGTGCAATCGGAGTTGGGCTACGTGTGTATCGTATTGGGTAGGTATGCACTTCACTCATTGCGCTTGGGTGGCGTTTTGGGTAAATGGAAAAACAAATGAAAACAAAGCAAATGACCTATTAATAGCCGTATGCTCCGGTAATGTATGGAATGGATCGGTAGTGAGAAGGTGATGATTGGGGTAGGTCATGAGTAGGGTATGGTTGTGCGGATCACAACATCCCACCCCCCTTGGAAAAAGAAAATTCTTACCTGAAGGGTTAGAATTTTCTGCAAGTAGGCTTGGGTGTGACGAGGAAGGAACTTACAATTATTTTGCTGATTTTTTTGTTTTTGAGTTACAAAGATATTTTCCTTTAAAATTTAAGTATGTACCTTGTTAAACAAAATACAATGCTTGAATGCTTATAACGAAGTGCTTAGACTAAATACAATGTTTGGCTCCTATTACAAAGGAAGTACCTATAACAATATTCTTATTCTAGTATACAAATTATTTTTAAGAATTAAAAAATGTTTTTTTTTTTTTGTAATACATAGTTTTATAGTAAGATAATTATGATATAATATATATATATATTTTTTTTTTTTTATTTTATTTTAAACTCCTGTAGTTAATACAAATGTTGGTTTAGGAGATGGTGGTTTGATTTGATTATTACTTATTTCTAGTATGTGTTGGGTTGGAGGATTTATGTGTTCAGTTGGGATAGGATGGGATATTTGTGCTGTTAGTTCGTTGGTATCTTTCGTTATTTGTGTTTTTAAATTTCTTCTAAAGATGTATATAAAGGTAGCTACTATTGCCAGAATTACATAGGTCGAGATATAGTGGTGGATATTGTGCGAATCTAACGGTGTCAGTAGTTCTTTTTCTGCAGTTTCCAATTGCTTTATCTGGTTGGATACTGATTTAAGTTCGTCTTGACTAGAGAACCTTATGTAGGCTACGTCGCGTGTTTGGTTGAATTTTATGTTTGTGTTGTTTTTTAGAAAATGTGAAATATTGAGTGGTGGTACATAAGAACTATGAATGGAGGAGGATTTTTCGTTGTATGAGTGTATGATTAACTCCTTGGATTTAATGTAACAATCCCCTGTTATTTCTATTGTCACTGTGTTTTCTAGTTTGTATGACGTTACATTGTCTTTGCAAATTTCGTCAATTTCGTACTCGCCGAGTGATGAAACCAGCCATTTATTGCCTTGGGAGAGTTGAACCCATATGGTTGATAGGTTTGTTTGTTTTATGTCACATGAAGTGGGGAAAGTACTAACCTTACGTAGTAATTCTACTTCACATAGGGAGTGTTTGGAATTAATGTTGAACAAAGGGTGTAACATAGGGCATAGGTATTGATTCCCTTTGACTTTGCAATTAGCCAAGTCGTCGGTACTCAAACTGGAGTAATATTCTTTCCTGAAGTCTATGAGTAAGTATTTTGCGTTTGGTTGTATGAAAATAAAGTTATTTTTGAAATTCGTGGGTAAAGGGATGGTTTTGTAAATATGATAATTCTCTATGTAAGGTAGTGGGATTTTCAATTCATATATCACTTTGTTGTTTCGAACAATTGCGCTCATTGTAGTAATGTGGTATAGTGATAAAATATCGTCAGTAACGATGGAAGAGATTTTCAATCCGTCAGTAAGTTCTTGTTTAATTTTTGTTACTACTGTCTTGAGCTGTTCTGGGGTAACTATTGACGGGTGTGTTTTACCATGTTTAACATCAGTTATTAGGTCTATAATGTCGTTTACTGTGTTTTGGTATCTAATAATAATTAAAGTGACAAAACTAGTTAGTGATTCTATTTCAGAGAAAATACGTTGTTCGTTTTCGGTGCTAGTTAGTGTGTTTACCATATCTTTTAATGTGTTAAGTTTGGCGTTGACGGTGCCTAATTGGTTTCCTATTGTTTTTTCGGAGTTCTTAAATATGTTTGCTGTAGTTTCGAGTATCATTGTTTGATTTTTTAGTAGTGTGAGTAAGTGATTTTCGTTCATTTGTAATTTTGTTATTTGTTTATCGTAAAAAGTTGCGTCTTCGTTGTCTAGGGTGCCGAATAAAGATTTGCTTAACATACCAACTGCGTTAATCAATCCTCGTTTCTGCCTGCTGTTAGTATTTAATAGTTCGTATTTGTTATTCATGCTCATCATTAAGTTGTTTAGTTCGCTCGTAGCGCTGTTACAGAGGATGTCACAACTTGTTTTTCCCTGCAGTCGTGAACATAGTTTATTGATCTCTAATACATACTGGTGGATGTGGTCTAATTCTTCTGTTAGCGTTTGTAGGTCATAATACACTATTAGTTTCTGTAAATCTTCCTTTCAGCCACCTTACCACTGGTGGGGGGATAGCTGATAAAGAATAGACCACCTTGTTTACTGTAATAATTGGTCTGTTTATTTGTATTCTTCTTACTGACTATTTATACACTAAATTTAGCTTACTATGCAACAACACTACCTATATTGCTGCCTCGTATTTAATGGTGAATTGGCTAATATGGGTCACGAAGCCAAGTGCTTGTGCTTGCATTATTGGTAGTGCAAGAGAATTGGTAGCTCGTTGACCAATATGGGTCACGAAGCCAAGTGCTTGTGCTTGCATTATTGGTAGTGCAAGAGAATTGGTAGCTCGTTGACCAATATGGGTCACGAAGCCAAGTGCTTGTGCTTGCATTATAGGTAGTGCCAGAGAATGCTGATTGTGTTCAGGGCATTCACATTGTTGTTGTTGATGTAATCAACATTTTGCCTCCTCCGGCGTTATTTCCCAATTGATTTTAAATTCGGGATTTGGTTTCCTATGGTTCGTTAGCTCGATCGCGACAGGGTTGTTGTTCCTATGTTTATTTTTGCCGTATTTCAAACCTAATGCCAGTAGACTCACAATGATCATCGCTGCCGCAAGAGAGGAGCAAAATCCTATTGTCCAATATTGGTGCCGTTTTATGATGTTCCAGTTGTGGTCATGTAGCCGGTTGAGCGTTTCGGTTGCTTCTCTGTCATTAACCCTTAGTGCCTCCATCAGATCCTTATTTAATGGAATGACCGTTTCATTGGTGAAGTAAACAGGGATCTGTGTTGATAGTGGCGTGTCTATAACAGCAATTGTTTTGCTGAAGTGCATAACTATTCTCGTTTCCTTGACCAATTTTGCCTCCAGTCGGATGAAGTTTGACTGAATGACGCAGTCTGGCGTTACATGAATAATGCCTGTGTCATTTAAGAGAACTTCTTCTCGAGTTGATCCACAAGTAACAAATACAGTGGCTACATCTGGTGTGATGAACATCCATGAGTTGTGAGTCCATAGTTCCTTCCATATGGTGTGCCTCAACCTTAGCGTTCTCGTAGAGCATCGTTTAACTGATAATTTTTTGTACAGTTGATCCACAATGCAATTGTCACTCTGTTCAATACTGTGGAATATAAACGGGCGGAGTATGAATACTGTTTCGTTGAGTGCTGGCGCCCTTTTGACATCGTCCAGTGGTAATTCGAAATATCTTTGCAGGTTGTAGTTGATTCCTAATATCGTTTGTTGTACATTGACCTCACGAAAGGTTTGGTGGTCTATTTTCTCAGGAACCGCATTTGGTTTGATCAGGTCATACTCATCAGCATCGGTGATCATTAGATATCCAGTCACTAGTATTTCCGTTGCCGTTTTGGTCATTTCCAGTTTGTCCATGGGGTCGGGTAGTATCTTCATCTCTGGGCCGAGTTTTTTCTCACACTTGCTAATTGTTTCTTCTAATGTTTTGTGGGGCAGGAATTCAAACAAATGACTGCGTTTTAGATAGGCATTCAATAGTTTGTTGTATTTCGTTTCAATTTCTCGTATGTAACTGAGAGCTATTAAGTAGGCGTTCGTTACATGAATATTGACTTTGTTTTCATCTGTCAGTCTGTACCACGACTCCATCTTGTTGATTTCATTTAGACCGGCATTCAGTTTTTGGGTGAAGCTGTTGATTTTCTTGGAGATTCGAGATTCTGTCTCATTAATGCTGGAAATTGTAGATAGCATGATTTTGGTGTTTGCTTTAGTACTTCTGATTAATTCCTTCTGATTATTGTCCAGATCCTCGATGTCATGGTACACCTCGTCATTGACTCCAAATACTGAGTTCAGCACGGTCCCTAGAAGTCCTCGTTTTTGCCTGTGTAGGTTTGTTAACTGGAGCCTTTTAAAGATCGAGAGTACATTTGTCCACTCTTCATCCATGTGACCCCGTAATTCATCACATTGACTCTCCGTTGTCAAGGATTTGGCCCTGTTACACAGCTGCGTTATTTGATCTCTTGTGTTGTTCAAATTTACCTGATCGCGTATGATGTCTGCGATCGGGAATTGAACACTCGTGCGTAGTACTCCTCGTTGGATCTTGGCTGTTCCAATTTGCTCGACAAATACCCCAACGTCTGGATTAGTGATTGTGTATCTTGTATATACCGGCATGACAAATGTAATTAGTGATAGTATCACCAGTGCAGTCGGCAGCTTTGATGAAAGGATTGCTATCTTATGTTTTTTATCACTTGAGTTCCTTCCGGGCCTGCTTGATGCTAATGATCTTGATGATTGCTTCTGTGGCTGAATTTCGTCCTCCTGAGCCTTTAGAAGATTATCATCTGTTGGAATCAAACACACCTTGGCTATTGGTCGCTTGAAAGTTCCTCTTTCAGTCTTGACTGTTACCACTCTAGTAAGTTCATCAGCTCCATTGTGCACTTCAATTATTTTCCCCAAAGGCCATTTCGACGGGGTCAAAAGCTCGTTCTTCAGCAGTACTAGTTGGCCAATCTCCAGATTTTTGGTCATTTGTTTCCACTTGTGCCTTTGTTGAGTTTTGTTCACGTAATCCTCGTACCAGCGATTGCAAAAATCTTGTTTAAGTTTTTGAATGAGTTTCCATCTTTTTAAGCTACCTTGAGTCAGATCCAGAATGATATCACACTCTGGTGTAATTAATGGTGATCCAACAATGAAGTGACCTGGCGTTAAGGCATCCAAATCTTCAATGTTATTTGTTAATGGGCAAAGTGGTCTTGAATTCAGACAGCCTTCTATTTGCACCAAAATAGTGTTCATCTCTTCGTATGTTAGTTTTTGTTCTCCTATGATGCGATTTAAGTGATACTTTACCGATTTTATTCCTGCTTCCCAGAGCCCACCAAAGTGAGGGGCGCCTGGCGGTATAAAATGCCAATGGATTCCCTTATTGGTAAGACGTGCTTGTAGTGCATCAATAACGTTCTTTGCCCCAACAAAATTTGTCCCGTTATCGCTGTACAGATGATGTACGGAGCCCCTTCTGCTGATCATTCGTCTTAATGCTGCCATAAATCCGTCCGTCGTTAGATCCGAAGTAAGCTCAATGTGCACTGCCTTGGTTGCCATGCAGACAAACAGTGCAATGTAGGCCTTGTGCGATTTTATACCTCGAAGTTGTGAGCATCTAATATTGATTGGACCTGCATAATCTACTCCGCAATGAGTAAATGGTCGCGAGAACTTCACTCGTGCTTCTGGAAGTTGTCCCATAAGCTGACTTGATTCCTTGGCCTTAAACCGAAAGCATCTGATACACTGATTTATGATTGCTTTAATAGTGTTGGTTCCTCGGGTGATCCAAAATTTCCTCCGGATGTGATTCAGTGTTAGTTTTACCCCACCGTGAAGGGTATCAATATGTGTTTTATGGATAATTAATTTTGTCAAGGGATGCGACGATGACAAAATCATTGGATGTTTCTGCTCTCTCGATAAATTTGCATGTTTTAATCGTCCTCCCACTCGCAGTATTCCATTGGCGTCGATAAATGGGTTCAGTGATGATATTGTGCTGGATTGCTTAAGTTCCTTCCCTTCACGTAATTTCTGCATATCTTCGTAGAAAACTTGTTGTGCACCTCTTACTAATGCCGTTTCAGCTTCCCGGATCTCCTTTACCGTTAGGTTTCCAAGTTGTAGTGGTTTCCCATTTTTGTTCCTTTGACAATTGTTCTTGAAACGTAGACAGTATGCGCTAATGCGATAAAGTTTCGCAAGGGATGAAAAGGTGTAATAAATGTCGTCCCTGTTTGACGGACTGTCGGTTTGCATCACCATGCAGTTATGCAAATTTCGCATTTCAGGCAGACCTTGGGGTTCCATAATGATTTTGTCAGCTGGCCACTGTCGTTCGTCTTCTTTTAACCATTCTGGACCGTACCACCACGTTGAGTTTTCAGTCAAGGTGTCTCCATATGTCCCTCTAGAAGGAATGTCGGCAGGATTTTCTCTTCCGGGCACAAACCTCCATTGTCCGTTAAAGTTTTGCTGCACATAAGATACCCGATTGGCGACGAATGTGTTCCATTTCACTGGGTGATGTTTTACCCAGTGCAATACAATGGTGGAGTCAGACCAGGCAAAGATTCTGCTGTATTTTGTGTCCGTTTCCCTTCTGATGTATTTCATTAGTTTTGTGAGTAAAGCCGCCGCGCACAGTTCCAGCCTGGCTAACGAGACTTGTTTTACAGGTGCCACTTTTGTTTTGGAGGCAATTATGCATGTTGTCGTTGAGTTGCAGTTGCTTACCCTTTCATATACCACTGCTGCATAGGCTGACTCCGAGGCATCTGCGAATCCGTGTAGTTCTATTTGAGATTCGTGTAGTTGTTGCGTCCATCTTAGAATTCTCACGCTTTCCAGCATTGATAGCCTTGTCTTGAATTCCTGCCACTCGTTACGAATTGTCAATGGAACTTCTTCGTCCCAACCGATCCCCAATAGCCAAAGACGTTGGATCATAATTTTTGCCTTTATTGTTATGGGTGATAACCAGCCGAAAGGATCAAAGATTTTTCCAGCTTCACTCAATATTGCTCGTTTAGTACCTTTTGTGCTAAATGATGAAGAACTAACCTTAAACTGGAAGCAGTCTGTCCTGGGGCACCACATTATTCCCAAAATGCTGAAGGTGATGTCATTGTAAAAGTCATATTCTGGCTTCATCTCTATGACTTCCTTTGGCAATGAATTTATAAATTCTTGGCTGTTTGATGTCCATTTTCGTAGGTTGAAACCTCCTCTCTGCAGTAGCTCTGTCAATTCGTGCTGAGTGTCCAGACATTCTTCTAGAGTGTTCGCACCTCCAAGGCAATCATCTACGTAGAATCCCTCAAGCACTGTTTTGCTTGCCAGTGGATATTGTTGCTGCTCGTCCTTAGGTAGCTGGCATAAAGTCTTGACTGCCAGATATGGTGCTGATGCTGTTCCCTAAGTGACCGTTTTTAGTGCATATTCCTTAATTTTTCCTCTAGGATTGTCTCTCCACAAGATACGTTGCAAGTTTTGATCTTCTTGGTCGACTAGAATTTGCCTGTACATTTTCTCGACGTCGGCTGTGAATACGATTGCAAATTTCCTCCATCTTAGTAGCAGAGAGAACAGATCTCTTTGAATCGTTGGTCCTATCATCATGATGCTATTCAGCGATTCCCCAGAGGTTGTTTTTGCTGAGGCGTCAAATACCACCCTCAGTTTGGTAGTGGTGCTTTGCTCTTTTATTACTGCATGATGCGGAAGATAGTAAGTTTCTTGAATTTTCTCTTCCGGTACTTCCTCCATGTGACCAAGATCACGATATTCCTGGATGAATTTAGAATACTCTTGCCTTAGTTCTTCATTTTTGGCGAATCTTTTTTCCAATGTAAAAAAACGCTTGAGCGCCATTGTTCGGGAATCTCCTAAAGCCATGCGATCCTTTGATAGTGAAAGTTTGACGATGTATCTGCATGTTTCATCTCTTTTGTGCGTCTTGTCGTAATGAGTGTCACATATTTCATCTTCAGCAGACCTGGCCGGTTCATTAGGAACCTCTTCTAGTTCCCAAAATTTTTTCAGCTCTTCGTCTTCACTGCAAACACTGGCACATGAGGTGATTACGTTTACCTGTGTCTGCTTTATTGAGGTTGGCGCCATGACTGGTCCTGATAGTATCCATCCGAACATTGTGTTCTGTGCCATTGGAGTTTTTGTAGGACCTTTAATTAATCCTTGCAACAAAAATTGCGGCAAAATGTCTGACCCGATTAATAGTTCAATTTCCCTTGGTTGAGAGTACCATGGATCCGCTAGCCTTAAACCTTGGATGTGTTGCCACTTGGTAGTTGTAACTTGCTGTCCTGGCATCTTTGATGTGATAGTAGGCATTACTAAAGCCTCCAGTGTTAAGTTGACCTCTTCATCGTGAATCGATTGGATCTTGACCTTGCATATTGCAATAACGGGTGTAGCATGTCCATTTATTCCGTTGACTCTTGATTCGTATTTGGTCATTGGCAACCTTAACTGACGAGCTAGCCTCTCCGTCACAACGCACGATTGCGACCCTTGGTCGATTAGGGCTCGAACTAATTTGACTTGCCCCTTAATGCAGATCCTTACCATGGCTGTGGCAAGTAATACTGTCCTTTCTTCTTTTTTGGTAGCTGCGGAAGCAAGACCTGTTGTTCTTTCCTTCGATGGTGACTTCTCTGCTTCTGGCCCAGCTGGAACTCCTCCTTGCGGATAGTGAAGTAGTGAGTTGTGCTGCCTTTCACACATTTTGCATCCCTTTTTTGATGGACACTCCTTTGCATCATGTTCATCCCGTAAACAGTTAAAACACAGCCTTGATCTTCGAACCACTTCCTTTCGGGTTTTCACCTTCATGCCCAAAAATGTTCTGCAATTGAACAGATGATGGGACTCGCTGCACACTACGCATATTGGCTGCGCCACTGTGGTCAGATGGGTTCTTGAGGATGTTGGTTTCGTTCCTTGAAATTGGTGGTCCCGGCTAACTTCACGACTGCCTTCCAGTCCTCGGAACCTTCTCTCGATAAAGTCGAAGAATTCAATAAGAGTTGGGATGTCTGTAGAACTTCCTCGTGATTGGTGGTATAGTCTCCTAGATTCAGGGTCAAGTTTTGGCAGTACCAACTGAATCACTAACGCATCCCATGACTTGACATCGACTCCTAAGTTGTTAATGCCATGCAATACTTCCCTTGACGTGTCCAATATAGTTTTTAAGTCAAATGCACTTTCGTTTCTCACTGATTTCAATGTAAGCAAAGTCTGTATGTAGCTGTTGACTAATGCTGCTGAGTCTTGGAACCGCTTCCTGAGGAGCTCAACTGCCGTGAGATAGTTAGTAGCTGTTGGCGATAAATGGCTTACAACCCTTGCTGCTTCTCCCTTGAGGTTGCCCTTCAAGTATTGTATCCGTTCAACGTTGTTTAGGGACTCATTTTGGTGCACTAGTTGCTCAAATAACTCCCAAAATGGTGTCCACTCTTCATACCGTCCGCTGAACGTTGGTATGGCAATGGTTGGAAGTTTGATTTGCTGTTGAGAGGTGGCACGTGGTGTTACAGCCCCTGAATGTTGCTGTTCTTGATCTGCTTCTTTGATTTGAATGTATGCATCCTGATACTTATGTTCCAAGGTGATGAACTCGTTGATGATCACGTAATCCAGGCCTTGGTCGGCATCGTCTAGTGAGGACATAATCTCCTCGTTTATGTCCACCAGCTTTGTCCAGCATTCCCTTAACTGCTCTAACTTGAATCTGAGGTAGACTGTATTCTGAGTCAGATCCAAGTTATCTGTTATTCGTAAGAAATTGCCCTTAATGAGATTGAGTTTCTTAACTCTTGATGACCAAGCCGTGTTGTCAAACGTCTCTGCCTTCTCCGTTGAGGCCGCTGCTCCCTGTGTCCTTACAGCGGCTGAGGTAGACGCCTGATCGGCTGAAGATATGATCTTTTGCGCCAGCACTCTCTGCTCTGCGCTCTCCAGTTTCGCCTTAAGGACGTCTTTGATTTCAACATACCTTCTCTCAAACTGGCGGAAATACTCTTTCTTAAAATAATCGTGTTGCGGAGCTATCTTCTTTAGGCCTTCCAAATATCCATTATTAAGCTGGAAATCGACCCAGAAAGTCTCCAGTTGCTCCAGTCTCTTTCGAAGATATTCGCTATTGTATCGGGACTCCCCATCCTTTCTGAAGTTTGTCCATAATCGCTGCACCTCCTCCGTGATTCTCGTCTGCTCCAATGCGATGTCTTCGAATTCACTCATCTTAGTCACCGATGCTCACTATACTTCACTACTTCACGAATTAAAACACGTTGTAAGGACCCTAGCCTTTACTTAACGGGTTGCACTGATTGAATAATTTTCCTTGCTTTCTGTATTTCCGGCTAATCCGGCTCGAAGGACCATGTAAATCTTCCTTTCAGCCACCTTACCACTGGTGGGGGGATAGCTGATAAAGAATAGACCACCTTGTTTACTGTAATAATTGGTCTGTTTATTTGTATTCTTCTTACTGACTATTTATACACTAAATTTAGCTTACTATGCAACAACACTACCTATATTGCTGCCTCGTATTTAATGGTGAATTGGCTAATATGGGTCACGAAGCCAAGTGCTTGTGCTTGCATTATTGGTAGTGCAAGAGAATTGGTAGCTCGTTGACCAATATGGGTCACGAAGCCAAGTGCTTGTGCTTGCATTATTGGTAGTGCAAGAGAATTGGTAGCTCGTTGACCAATATGGGTCACGAAGCCAAGTGCTTGTGCTTGCATTATAGGTAGTGCCAGAGAATGCTGATTGTGTTCAGGGCATTCACATTGTTGTTGTTGATGTAATCAACAGTTTCCATTCTGTGGAATATAGTTCTGCTTTTCCTATTTGCTCGAAGTAGATCCCTGGATTATCTTTTATAGGAGTTAGCTGAAGTAATCCGTTTATAAGTGGGATTAATCTTATTAGTAAGGTAATAGATTTCATGATCTGGAAAGAGTTTATCGATGTACTTCATTGCTTTTGTAATGGCGTTTAGAAGTAAATTTTTGTTTTTTTTTTTTGTTTTATGTGTGTGTTGTGTGTGTGTGTAAAATAAAAAACGTTGGATTATATATTTTTTTTTTATTGTTGCCTGGTATTTGATGGTTCCCACACTACGGTGTCGGAAGATTCATAACCCGATGCGCCGTCATCGTCGTCGTCGTACTCGATTCGGTGTGGCGGACTACGTGTAATGGGGTTCCAACGTCGTGGGAGTGGACCTTTCAGTACGTAGGTAGGACAGAAGTCTAGTTCGAAATCTTCCTCCCATACTCCGAAACTGATTGTGTCCCCGAAATGGAGTTCTCTTATGGTGCAAGGGCTGAGTATTTCTCCGTTGACATATGTTCCACGTGAGGTATGGTAGTCAGCTATGTGCACTTTTTGATCGTTAAGATCTACGTGAATTGCTGATTGTCCAGGGGACACAAACGGGGTATCCAACTCAATGTCGTTTGGATGTCCTCTGCCTATCTTAGTGGTCCCACGACGCAACCGGAGTTACTTTTGCGTAACCGTGTTAAAAAGTCCCCATTCCGAATCTGGCTCGTAGTATGTTGACTCCATCTTTTAAAAGACGAAGGATAGGGTGAGATTTACTTGACGACTTTAATCGTGTTTGTGTGTATGTTGGTTTATGTAGTGAAATTTACGAGATTATTATTATGTACTACTTTCGATTTATTTCCTATTTTAATTCTTGTATTCTCATCGGATAATATTTCCAAAACCTCGTAGGGGCCTTCCCAAAGGGATGAAAACTTATTTTTTCTTGCTTGGTTTTTTAGAAGAATCTTTTCACCTATATTAATTTTCTTGGTTTTTGTTGACAGATCATACAGTTCTTTGGAGATTACTTTCTTTTTATTTAAAATTTCTTTCGCTGCCTGGTATCCGTGCTGTAATCTAGCTTTTAACTCGTTGACGTAATTTTCGTAGTTGTATAGTGTTTTTGGGATTTGTTGCAGGATACTGGGGATATTGGCAGGGAATCCGTAAAGGAGTTCGTATGGCGTAAAACCTGTGCTGCTGTGTGGTGTCGTATTGTATACGAACATAGCATAAGGGGTCCACGTATCCCAAGTTAAAGGATCTCGCTGAACATAGTGTCGTAGGTATTCAGAAAGGGTTCTATGGCTACGCTCAAGCGCTCCATTTGTTTGTGGGTGGTAAGGTGATGTAGTAAGTTTCTTTATTTTCAGCAATGTGCATAATTCTTTGAACATAGAACTCAGAAAATTTGTACCTTGGTCGGTAAGTAAAGAAATCGGAATACCATGTCGGCATATAATATTTTCGGAAAAAACTCGTGCTACCGTTGAGGCTTCAGCATTAGGTATAGGAAAAGCTTCGGAAAATTTAGTCAGGTCGTCCTGGAATGTTAACAAATATTTTTGATCGTTGTGGCTTACAGGCAAAGGACCGACTATGTCCAAAGCAATTCTTTCGAATGGTCGTGAGCTGGTTGTCGTAATCCTCATAGGTACCGGAGGGTTCCTCCTACTTTTGTTAAGCTGGCATGATGTGCATTTTTGTATGTGTTCAACAATATCTTTCTTCATACCAGGCCAGTAGTACTTATTTTGGATTCTTTTAAGTGTTCGTGACACGCCTTGATGTCCTCCGAATGGTGAGTCATGAAAGTCAAAGAGGGCCTTTCTTATAAGTTCGGGTTCATTCAGAGTGATTCTTTCATTAGTATAGAGCCGAATTTCCAGATCGTCTTTGTCAAATAATTTTTCCAGTAGTATTTTTATAGTATTTTTTGCATTGTTGCCCAAGTTTGGTAGTGAAAACCCGATCATTTTAAAATGTCGGTTTTGAATTTTCTCTTTTATATTTTTCAAACATTTTTCTGCAACTGATTCATCCTTCGTGCTTCTAAAGGGTATCGGTAAGGTAACAACAAAACAAAACTCTGTCTCAAAACATTTACCTACATCAGGTTTAATAAAGCTTGGTATGAGTTCTTTGAGTGCTTCCTCATCTGGTGAATTTATTAGAGGCAAAATTACGGTTTTTAATGATAAATTATAATCTTTGTGGATATCACAGGTTTTTTCTGTCAGAATAAAGCTAGAAACCTGTAGCAACTCGTCTTCGCATGACCGAGTATTGGTATTGGTTTCATTTCGGTCTTCCAGACGTTGTCTTTGATTTCGAGTTACTACCATTACCTTATTACTTTGTTCGGAATGGGGAGTTACGTTGTTTTGGCTCTTTTTCGTTGTAGTTGTCATGGCTACTGCTGGTATACGACTTAAAGCGTCAGCGTTGGAGTTATGTTTGCCAGCTTTGTATTTGATTTCGTATTCGTATTCCTCTAGATCTATTCGCCAACGTGCTAATCTAGATGAAGGATCTTTCAGATTCAATAGCCATTGTAGTGGTCTGTGATCTGTTAGAATGGTGAATTTTCTTCCATAAATGTAAGGACGAAATTGTCGTACTGCAAATATTATTGCGAGTAGTTCCTTTTCAGTAGTTGTATACTTGGTTTCTGCTGAATTTAAATTACGACTAACGTAATAAACAGGCTTGTCTTCACCTATCTTCCCTTGGGACAAAACAGCGCCTATTGCGAAATCGCTTGCGTCTGTGGTTATTAGAAAATGTTCCTTAAAGTCAGGATATATCAATATAGGGGAAGTGATTAATTTCTCTTTAAGTCTTGTGAAAGCCTCTTCGCAGAATGCGTCCCATTTGAAATTTATACCCTTTTTTAAAAGATTCGTTAGGGGTTTTGCTATGAGAGCAAAATTAGGAATAAACCGACGGTAATAGCCAACGAAACCTAGAAATGCCTTTATATCTTTAGCCTTCTTTGGTCTCGGGTATGTTTTTACTACTTCTATCTTCTCTGGATTTGGTTTAATACCGTTGTCACTTATGACATGCCCGAGGTACATAAGTTCCTTTCTGATAAAGTGACATTTGTCTGGTTGTAATTTTAAATTATGCTCTCGTAGTCTTGCTAATACGTTTCGCAATTTCTCATTGTGGTCTGTTAAATTGGAACCATATATAACGATGTCGTCGACATATACGAAACACTCAATGCCAATCATTCCCATAAGAACATTGTTCATTGTCCGTTGGAACGTAGCTGGAGCGTTTTTAAGTCCGAATGGCATCCTGTTATACTCATAGTGACCGAAAGCAGTGCTAAACGCGGTCTTTTCTCGATCTTCTTCTTCTACCAATATTTGGTGAAAACCGTTCGCCAGATCGAGCGTACTAAAATATTTAGCTTTGCCTAACTGATCTAATATGTCAGTTATGTTGGGGAGAGGAAATGCATCACCTACAGTGGCATCGTTCAGGCGCCTATAGTCTACTACTACCCGCCATTTTTTATTTCCTTGTGCGTCTGGTTTCTTGGGGACGAGCAGCAAGGGTGAGTTCCACGGGCTGTAACTTGGTCTGATTATATTAGTGTCTAACATCTCGTTTACTTGTTTATATATTTCATTTCTACTGGTTTCGGGCAGTCTATAAGGTCTTACGTATATGGGTGGTTTTCCTACTTCCGTTATTATTTTGTGGGTACTTGCTTTAGTAAAAGACAATTTATCACCCGGTAAAAAGAATAGATCATTAAACTCACGGCATATCTGTATAATAGCAGTTTTTTCTTCATGGTTACAGTGATCTGTGTTTAACAATTTTTCCAGATTTTCCAATCTTTTATATACTGGATCCTGTTCTAGATTTGGCTTAATGAAATCAAATTCTTCTAGCTTGTCCCATTCTAAACCCATATCTTTTGTGTTGATATTTACTTCTTTTTCATTAGTGTTGAGAAGTAATATTTTGGCTCGATTCTTGTTTGATTCTGCAATGGAAGAGGCCAAAAAGACCCCAGGAGAAACCTGTTTCTTCCTGAACACTACGTCTTGTTCTGAGTTAAATGCAATCTCTGTCACTAGCCTGCTTCTAGGGGGAATACAGATTTTATTGAAATGCTGTTCTACCCGACGTGATTCCGCAGTTGTGTCCTCGGGATGTGGATATGTAGCATTGTACTGTCCCCCGGAGTTATCTACTTCAGCGATTGAATCATCATTTTCTTCCTGCTCCGTTTCTACGTTGGTGTACTTTGGATATGGAAGTTTATCTTCCCCATTTTTGTACGTTAGACCTGTAGATTTGTTCGAAACGTATGGACGAATGCCTAAAGTGCTAGTTTTATGACAAATGTAACAAGAGTATTTTTGCAAAAAATCATTGCCAATGATTCCGTCGAATTCTGGAATGTAGTCATTTTTTACCACGTGAAATACATGTTTTAATTTAATTTTTCCTTCACCTGAATGAAAGACTAAAGTTTCTGTTGCGGTGAAGGGACTAATGATACTTTTTCCTACTATGGAGGTTATTACCATTTCGTTATGGTTCAATGGTTTAAGGTTTGTATAATTTTTAATTACGCTAATTTCTGCTCCTGTGTCTATCAGAAGTGTTTTCATTATACCATTTTCGAATGGGATGCGGATCATGCTTAAATTATTTTGAGGGATAAGGGAAATTTGAATCAAAATCGAGTTTAATTCCTTGCTTGGTGCACCTCGGCTTGAATGTTTACTCGGGAAGGATCGCCGCGGTTTTCCTCCCGAGACAGTTCGTTTCCCTGAAATTCGATTTCGTTGCTTTGATTGGACGGATTTTGATGATCCAGTATGTGGTGGTAATTGATTTGCCGATTAGGGTTGGTACGCTGGTCTTGGTAATGATTTTGGTTCTGATTATGATTATTGCTATTACGGTTTTGATAATTATTTTGATTATGGTTATTATAATTGTTGATATTGCCTCTGTTTTGTTCGTTTTGAACATTTTGTCGAACTTGCGCTAGACGAGTCCTACAGTTTTGGAACGAATGATTAGGTTTTTGGCAAAATGTACACGAGAGGAATTGCACTTCTCTTTTAACTGAGTTTGGAAATTGTGGGAGTCTGTTAGTATTTTGGTAGCAAGTTTCAGACGAATGCCCTACTTTGTTACATGTTCGGCAAATGGGTCTGGTTGCGTTTGATGTGCTACCGGTAGGTGAAGAAAAATGATGAGGAGATTTGTCCAGTCGAAATGACTGTTCAACTGCGTAGGCTACTGCGTTTTTGAGGTTATCTGCCTTATGAGCTTTAACCAAAATTTTTAGGGTGTGATTCCTGAGATTATCTTCGAATGTTTGCAGAGCCAATTTGCTGTTCTCTTTCGTTAAGAAATCCCTGACTGGTTTTTCACTAACAGTTCCTAACGTGGCTGAATTTAAAGCAGAGAGTAGTTGTGCAAGTCTGTCGCCGAATTCATAGACACTTTCCTTGGCCCCTTGTTTGGCGGTCATTAGTTCGTTTTGGGCGGAAGATCGCGACTTCTCTTGCTTGAATTGGCTTTCGAGCTCTTTAACGAGTTCGTTCCATGTGGTAAAAGAATTGAACTGAATCAGTTCGAAAGCTGCCCCCTGTAGTCTGGTCTTGACAATCTCAAGGAAGGTTTTATGTTTGTCGGTATCGACAGAGGAAAACAATATGTTACCGCATGCGATAAATTTGTTAAGGTCGCCTGGACTTCCGTCGAAAGTTGGCACGATATTGAATATATCGTTTATGCTTACTTTGAATTCCATCTTGGGTTCTTCTAGTATAGAATGGAGAGGAAGGAATTCGAATAATTCCGCTATTCGCTTATTTCGACGCGTAAGAATTTTGGCAAGAATATTTAAAAAAAATGCTCACAAAAAGATACCGAACTTAGCACGAAATAGTAATTGGGGGAGTGTGTTTAATTACAAAAATAATTGGTTGTGTTCTGTATGTATAAAAAATAAAATATCTTAATAGAAATACCCTATTTAATCTTTACACTGCTACTGGTGTTAATGATGCTGCTGCTATTGTGGTTGATGCTGGTAGTGCTGGTCTCACTGGTCCTTGGTCCACACCGTTTCCTGTGTTGTTACTGTTTCGTTGTCGTTGGTGCTGGTAAAATTTTTTTTTGTTTTTTTTTTCACTTTTTACACTGTTCTGGTGTTACAGCCGCAGGTACGCTTTTTCACTAATCACTTTTTTAAAATGACGATTTCCACTACTTTGTCAAAAAAAAATCTTTTTTTTTTTTTTTACTACTTTTCCCTGGTGTATAGCCCCAGAGACGCCTCAAGATCTTTGTCTTGTATTTTTGGTAGTTGGGACCTTTTTAGGTATCCCACCGCTGCCACCAATGTTACGTCTCAGTCCGTGCTTCCTCGATAAATCCGAGGGAAGAGTACTGAGCGGAGAGCCGAAATAAATTAAAGACAATTTGTTCTTTTTATTTTAACTGCAGAGCCCGCTGTCTATAGCTGGGCTGCGACTCTGAGTTTGTTTATTAAGATTCAAAATATAAGTCGTTTAATTGTTTTAAAGAAATAAAGGTCCGCTGTCTTCAGCTGGCTGCAACCTTGTAGTTTCAGTGTTTTAATTAGCTCTCACTTTCCTTGTCACAACCTTTGCCTTTTATACAATTATTGTTCATGACCCATCTCCTATCTTCCCCCTCCACGCACCATTGGTTTCCTTACCAATTACCATATGTGCATACGCGCTACTTTTAGGTATTGCTTAATTGTTTTCCGTTCCCATTACAAGTACCCAAATGACATCTTGGGTGTCATTTGCCTTACGCTGGTGTCAAGTGTCATCCATTCATAAATTATTATTATTCCCCTGATACCACAACGTAGTATTCCTCCGATATGCAACTATTGCAGTTTTGCCATGTGTCGGCGTGCCGCTGTGCAATCGGAGTTGGGCTACGTGTGTATCGTATTGGGTAGGTATGCACTTCACTCATTGCGCTTGGGTGGCGTTTTGGGTAAATGGAAAAACAAATGAAAACAAAGCAAATGACCTATTAATAGCCGTATGCTCCGGTAATGTATGGAATGGATCGGTAGTGAGAAGGTGATGATTGGGGTAGGTCATGAGTAGGGTATGGTTGTGCGGATCACAACAGTATATTGACTTTCTAATCGTTCGCAATTAATGTAATTTTTTATTCGTGTGTATTTTCCTAACGCTAAAGGAGGCAATTGTTGTTTTTACACATTTTCCTAAAGGATTTCTTTTTGAAAATGGATTTGAGGCATCCATTATTATACTCCTGTATGAAATGTTCTCTTCTTTCACCCATAAACAAAACAATCGCCATGTCTGTTGTTATTTGCCACCGATTGTATACAGAAAAACCGTATCAAGAAAAATTTTGTTTTGTTTATACAGTACCCATTTTTTAAAGGAAGTGTGAACAGAATTGAGTTGAATAAGTAACAACAAAAACTTAAGGTTCAATATAACATGCCTCCTTTTGGCATTCTTTACTTAAACAATATGGGTTCGCAATTTAATAACAAAACTTCAAAAACCTATTTTAGGTAAGCGCATATTTAAATTTCAGACCTTAGCGTGTCAATATATAACGAATAACACATTTTAATATTCTTAAACCTGGTCCCATTTGAGATAAGATTGCTACTTAACATTTTTGTAGATCTTAGAATATATTTCTCAATATGTAGTTAATATTTTAAATATTTATATACAAAGTGGGCCACAAGAAGTCATCCGATGTTGTTTGGCTCTCATTTTCTCTCATTCGAGAAGATGATATCGGCCAAATGGGCGCCGTCACAATTGATTGCCATACGGGCTCGTTTTATGGCATTTTTCATCACTTCGGCGAGAACTTCGGGCGACAGATTCTCGCACTCGTGTCGAATGTTGTCCTTGAGGGCTTCTAGGGTCTCGGGTACATAGAGGGTACATAGAAATCAGTTTAGGAAATTTGTAAGAGAACCGTATGTACCAAGGTATCAATAACAAGTAAAAGTGTTATCATCGGCCTGGCCTGATACCCTCCACTGCATGGAATTCATGCAAAATTGGTTTTGTATAGGAGGTACCAGAACTACTTAACCGACATAGCCCAATTTAAATATCAACCTGACGACAATATAATTAAGTGCTCTCACAAAATTTTACTTGCCTTGGTCGATTTGTTTCGATGCTATCCTTTTTTCAACAGGCAGAGTCACATGGGCCTATTATTGATTTTGTATGGGAGGTACCAGAACTACTTGACCGACATAGCCCATTTTTAATACCAACTTGACGACAATAAAAAACGTCCTTTCACAAAATTTTACTTGCCTAGGTAGATTCCTTTCGAAGCTATCGTGTTTTCAAATATTAGTTTTGTATCGGAGGTACCAAAAGTACTTAACCTATATAGTCCATTTTTAATACCAACCTAACGACGATAAAAAGAAGGCCTTTCACCTAACTTCATTTGCCTAGTTTGATTCCTTTGGACGCTATCGTGTTTTCAACAGACAGAGAGACACATGGTTCTAATAGTGATTTTGTATTCGAGGTACCAGAACTACTTGACTGACATAGCTTATTTTGAATACCAACCTAACGAGTAATTGTCATTGAGTTCTTTATCTTTTGACCTTTTATCTATGTCATTCTCTTTTTTAATTT
Source organism: Cheilosia impressa (assembly GCA_948293265.1). Classification (NCBI taxonomy): domain Eukaryota; kingdom Metazoa; phylum Arthropoda; class Insecta; order Diptera; family Syrphidae; genus Cheilosia; species Cheilosia impressa. The sequence continues at coordinate 60,851,369 of OX411880.1, forward strand.
TTTCGTTTACGTTCATACTTCGGATTGGGAGTTTGTGGGCCTGCAGTTCGGCGCTTTTTTTTTTGCAAGGTTTTCAGGTAGATTACCTGAGTAAAATTGAGTGGCGTTCTTTATTTTCTATTCGAAACTGCTCATATCGCGAATACCCCATTTTCGATTTAATTAAAACTTTAAGAACTAAGTAATGCTTACATACCAAACAATATCTCAGATCATTAGACTGTTACTATTTTGTCTGTCTAGTTTTACAAAACCGATCTAAAGATTTTGATCAAAATACATATTCAAAATTACATAAGTATTCTAAATAAGTACTCAGTTTTTCTAATCTATTCCAGTAAAAAAAAATTGCCCTTAAAAACAGAAACTCCTATTACGCTTGTCCTTGTACTCAAAAATCTTGTAAAGTTTAAGAACTTATAAAATAGTACAGTAGGCACTTATAACTCTCTAACTAGAAAAAAAACTCACATTGTTTTTTAATAATTTGAAAAGTTAAGTTAAAAATGGCTTTTATTTCATATTGTTGTAAATAACAACGGTTAAATAACTAAGCCTAATTGGTTTGGCCTAAGGCCGTCTACCAGGTTGACAATATAATAATTACTATATCATGAATTTCTGTATTTACAGAGATTCGATTTCTTTCGAAAGCGTGTCGAATTTGAAGAATCTGTATTTTGACATTCGAACAGATAGAAAGTTCATTCTATCAGTCGAAAGTTAATTTTTCATTCGAATGTAAGTGTATATTGACTTTCTAATCGTTCGCAATTAATGTAATTTTTTATTCGTGTGTATTTTCCTAACGCTAAAGGAGACAATTGTTGTTTTTACACATTTTCCTAAAGGATTTTTTTTTTGAAAATGGATTTGAGGCATCCATTATTATACTCCTGTATGAAATGTTCTCTTCTTTCACCCATAAACAAAACAATCGCCATATCTGTTGTTATTTGCCACCGATTGTATACAGAAAAACCGTATCAAGAAAAATTTTGTTTTGTTTATACAGTACCCATTTTTTAAAGGAAGTGTGAACAGAATTGAGTTGAATAAGTAACAACAAAAACTTAAGGTTCAATATAACATACCTCCTTTTTGCATTCTTTACTTAAACAATATGGGTTCGCAATTTAATAACAAAAACCTATTTTAGATAAGCGCATATTTAAATTTCAGACCTTAGCGTGTCAATATATTACTAATAACACATTTTAATATTCTTAAACCTGGTCCCATTTGAGATAAAATTGCTACTTAACATTTTTGTAGATCTTAGCATATATTTCTCAATATGTAGTTAATATTTTAAATATTTATATACAAAGTGGGCCACAAGAAGTCATCCGATGTTGTTTGGCTCTCATTTTCTCTCATTCGAGAAGATGATATCGGCCAAATGGGCGCCGTCACAATTGATTGCCATACGGGCTCGTTTTATGGCATTTTTCATCACTTCGGCGAGAACTTCGGGCGACAGATTCTCGCACTCGTGTCGAATGTTGTCCTTGAGGGCAGAAACTCCTATTACGCTTGTCCTTGTACTCAAAAAACTTGTAAAGTTTAAGAACTTATAAAATAGTACAGTAGGCACTAATAACTCTCTAACTAGAAAAAAAACTCACATTGTTTTTTAATAATTTGAAAAGTTAAGTTAAAAATGGCTTTTATTTCATATTGTTGTAAATAACAATGGTTAAATAACTAAGCCTAATTGGTTTGGCCTAAGGCCGTCTACCAGGTTGACAATATAATAATTATTATATCATGAATTTCTGTATTTACAGAGATTCGATTTCTTTCGAAAGCGTGTCGAATTTGAAGAATCTGTATTTTGACATTCGAACAGATAGAAAGTTCATTCTATCAGTCGAAAGTTAATTTTTCATTCGAATGTAAGTGTATATTGACTTTCTAATCGTTCGCAATTAATGTAATTTTTTATTCGTGTGTATTTTCCTAACGCTAAAGGAGACAATTGTTGTTTTTACACATTTTCCTAAAGGATTTTTTTTTTGAAAATGGATTTGAGGCATCCATTATTATACTCCTGTATGAAATGTTCTCTTCTTTCACCCATAAACAAAACAATCGCCATATCTGTTGTTATTTGCCACCGATTGTATACAGAAAAACCGTATCAAGAAAAATTTTGTTTTGTTTATACAGTACCCATTTTTTAAAGGAAGTGTGAACAGAATTGAGTTGAATAAGTAACAACAAAAACTTAAGGTTCAATATAAAATACCTCCTTTTTGCATTCTTTACTTAAACAATATGGGTTCGCAATTTAATAACAAAACTTCAAAAACCTATTTTAGATAAGCGCATATTTAAATTTCAGACCTTAGCGTGTCAATATATTACTAATAACACATTTTAATATTCTTAAACCTGGTCCCATTTGAGATAAAATTGCTACTTAACATTTTTGTAGATCTTAGCATATATTTCTCAATATGTAGTTAATATTTTAAATATTTATATACAAAGTGGGCCACAAGAAGTCATCCGATGTTGTTTGGCTCTCATTTTCTCTCATTCGAGAAGATGATATCGGCCAAATGGGCGCCGTCACAATTGATTGCCATACGGGCTCGTTTTATAGCATTTTTCATCACTTCGGCGAGAACTTCGGGCGACCGATTTTCGCACTCGTGTCGAATGTTGTCCTTGAGGGCTTCTAGGGTCTCGGGCTTATTCACGTAAACACGGGACTTTAAAAAACCCCACAAAAAAAAGTCTGGAACGGTTAAATCGGGCGATCTTGCGGGCCAGTGCAAATCGCCAAAACGAGAGATGAGGCGACCCGGGAATATCGGTTGCGGCTCGCGCAGTGTGTGCCGTAGCTCCGTCCTGTTGGAACTCGGTTAATATTGCCCCATAGCGCGCACCGTCCACTGTTGTTGTTTGACCAGCGGCTTTCTGGAAAAAAAAATGGCCCGATGACTCCTCCAGCGCGAACAGCGCACCATGCAGTAACTTTGAGCGGGTGTAATGGCTCCTCGCGCATTACTCGTGGATTTTCGGTGCCCCCGAAGCCTCATCGCTCATTATGATTTTGGTCGAAAAATCGTCTACTTCGTCCTCGATATTTAGGATAACTTGGACGTAGGTTACACGCGTTTGGCGGTCAATATATCAAATAATTAGAAGTGAATGTGCGAAAAGACGCAAAATAATTGAAGTTTCTATGAAAAAGTGACTCAATACGGGATTCTAGAAGTGATAATGAGTGAAAAGCTACAATAATAATACATAAATTAATAATAAAATAAAACGTAAAAATGCATGTTTGTTCAAAGTGCAAAAATGCAATCCGATGAGAGACAGGAATCGCTTGTGAAGGAGTGTGTGGCAAAATATTCCATTCTGCGACTAAATGCAGTGGCCTTGACCAATACTCCGCGGGAATATTGGATACAAATCATATGATCAGATTTATGTGTGAAAGTTGTGTGGTCTATATCCAAAACACTGATATGGTTTTGAAAGATGTGCAAATGAATAGCATAAACTTAAGGGAATACAAAAATAAATTCGAGGAATCGTTAAAACAAAATGAATGTGAAATTAAGAAATTATTAGAAGCCATTGAATGGCTATATATATATGGATAGATTAAGAGCGATGCAAATAGCTCAAGAGACATGCGAAAAAAAGTGTGAAACAAATAAAAAAATTGAGTGAAGTTAGTGAAGCCTTTAAAATACAAACCGATGAAATTTGTGATAATGTTAAAAAATAACTTGTGATAGTAACTTATTAAGTGATAGTGTTAAACAAATAAGAAATAAAATTGTTGACGAGCTTGCTACGGTGGTAACTGATAACAATGTGAAGTTAACCAATCAAAGAGAAGATATTCAAAAAATATTGAGCAGTGTCCAGAAGTTGGATAAAGAGGTGGAAAAGAAAAGGAAAGTGCGCAATCACGAGAGCACATCTTCAATCAATGCAGAAAAAAAAAGAAAAGTGCGCGAAAATTATTGCAAATGATGTAAATAACAAAAACAATAACAATGAAAGAGAATCAGATATGGTGGCTTGTTCATCAGCAGTGCAAACAAAAACAAAGCTGACATATGCTGAAGCAACAAGAGAAACAAAAGAGAGAAGTGAAACTATAATAATAAAACCTAGAAGCAACCAAGATAATAATAAAACAAATATGGACATTCAAAAAAATATAAACCCCACTACAATGGCCCTAAAAATCCATCAAATAAAAAATTTTCAAAATGGTTCAGTGTTGATCAGAGGTGACAAGAAATCAGTGCAAATGATCAAGAGGGAAATCAAAACAAAAATGAGTGATCAATATGATGTCAGAGCTCCCGCTCAAAGAAAGCCCCAACTGCTGGTTGCTGGAATGAGTGAGAAGCTATCTGATGATGATATAGTGCAATCCCTAAAGTGTCAAAATGAATTGAGTGATGTCAACATTAAATGTGTACATGTGTATATGTCCCCAAAGGCGAAGAGTTTTAATGCAATATTAGAGGTGGACAGTGTTACCAATGCTAAAATAATTGAACTCGGGAAAGTGAATATTGGATGGGACACAAATGTCGTGTTTTTCAATATCTAAATGTCTCAAGATGTTTTAACTGTTGCGGACTTAACCACTCGGCAAAAAATTGCACAAAAGATAAGATATGTGTTAAGTGTTCAGGAAACCATGATGTTAAAAATTGTAATAGTGATAGTGAAAAGTGTATAAATTGCTGTAATGCAAATATAAGTCTAAATTTGAATGTACATATTAGTCATAAAGCTAATGATGCCAAATGCCCAGTTTTCGCTCGAAAATTAAAGATTGCGGAAGACCGCATAGAAAACTAGCAATTAAATTCATTAAGGTGTATATATTTAAACATACAAGGCTTATCTAGTAACTTTAACGAGATCCAATATCTAGTCGAAAAAGAAAATATAGACTTTATAGCCCTTTCTGAAACACATATAACTAAAAATTTCTTAAAAGATCGATCCTGCGAAATCAAATTGAATGGCTATCATTTATTAAACAGTGAAAGTGAGTCCAGGCACACTGGAGGTGTAGTTCTGTACATAAAAAATTAAATTAAGTGTTCAAAAGTGAAAAAAATAGTGTTTAGTATGAAACTTTGGTGTCTATAATTGTTAAAATGCAATTATATACTAGTAATAACGTGATAGATGTTTGTGTGCTGTACAGATCCCACTCCCTCTCAAAAAGAGAATTCTGTATAGAGCAGAACCGTAATAGTAGTTTTGTTTTACTCGGTGACTTTAATATTGATTGGTTGGAATACACTGATACGTATCGACGTCGGCTTGCATCGATTATAAATGACACAAATATTTCGAACGTTATATCTGAACCTACAAGAATAACACCGAACTCTAAAACCCAAATTGACTATATGTTCCGAACTGAGGCGAGTTGGAAATTAGGATGTTGCTAGGGGGTTTCCTTAGCAAGGTAAAGTATAGTTGAATTACCTTGACAGTACTTTTTGTTGCCCAAGAGGTGCTTGGCAATCGATGATGCAATAAAAAACTCGTTAAGTAGAACGTTATAATATTTTATTTCTTTGTTACTTGGCGATCTAAAAGCGAGTGACATGATTTTCTATACAGACAATTGAAATAATCTCGGTTTTCTATATATTACAAAACAGCTGTTGTGTACATTAGGTCAATGACCCTGTCATCATTTGCAATTGGTATACAAAGACCGGACTTAGCTCTATTCCCCTACAATTTTACTACATCGACAGTTTTTATTTCATTAATGCCCCATATTAAAGGATTACAGTGAGAGGGCAACGCAACTATTTTTTGTAAACAGTTTATAGAGTTTTACTTGTTTGTCTTACAACATATGCAAATTAGTTCGAGCGAACCACTAGATTTACTTAAGGCGTCCCTTGTTGTTGGACAGAGACAGCTGTTTTGGCTTGAGATCGGCAGCTCGGCATATTTGACATTTGCTTTCGTGTTGTTTTGCCTCGTTGTTCTCGCGCCGCGTATTAATGTTAAAATGTCGTGGTTTTGTTTTAAATATTGTTTTTAAATTAATATTTATTGTTTTGTTGGGGACCAACACTATATATTGACAAACAATGTACAATCGGTAAGCGCAAGTGTTGTCCAGTATTTAAATGTGAGTGACCATGAGACAATAGAAGTTTTAGTAAAAAGTGAAAATGAAATTAAAAAAAATAATAAAAAGCAAATCAAGTATTGCAAATATGTTGAATTCCTTTTTCTCTCGAAATTGAGGTTGACCCCAATATTTGCAAGTATTAGATCTAATCAAATTTATAATATTAATACCCTAAGTAGAGATTTTGCATTAAAATTTAAAAGTGTAGTAGCCTCAATGATAAACACTAACAGCCTTATTTATTAGAATTTGCTAAACACGCTTATACACCTGTATAGTTATGCAGTGTATAAGAATTTATACAGCCCTTATACACCCTTCCAAAAATTGTTATTTATAAAACATTTTTCCACGCATACTAGTTATACAGGGCTTGTGTCAAAAAAAGTACTGAAAAAGAGAAATCTATTACATTTATCTGTCCGAAATGATAAAAAAAACCTAAGCAGCTTGTGGGAAATACAAATAAAAATAAAAAAATAGAAAAGTAAAAAGAAAAAGATGGGATATTTGGGACTCTATGACCCGGTAGTCTAATCAAATTAAAACAAATATATATAGCGATTAAAAATATCTCATGTCTGCCCATATTTCTAAGGCAAGTTATAGAGGATACTTGCAGAATCTTTTAAATTGAAAATGAAAACGTCGATACATCAAATTAATTTTTGATTTCATTTAAAATAAAATGTGACAAATTATTTAAGTCAAAATGACATTTCGACTATTCCACCTCTATACAAGCTCTAAACAACGTCCAAGTGCGTTTAGCTTATACAAGCTCTGTACAACGTTGAAAAATTTTTATAAATAAGGTTTTTGCGTTTAGAGGCATAATAGAGCGTGCATAACTTTATACACTCTCTATAATACGTTTATAAATAAGGCTGTAAGTCTATTCCGTTCCAAAACGGAGAATGGTTCAATTTTGACCTTCAACAGGCAAAATCAATAAAAATACAATTATATAGAAAGGCTGTGATAACTAATAGTATGTCTGACTGGACAAGCTACCGTAATTGTAGAAACCAGTACAAAAATAAATTAAAATCGGCGAAGTCTTCCTACATCTCTACGAAAATTGACAATGCAAATACTCAAAAAGACATGTGGAGGCAGTTAAAAAAATATGTTCTTAATAATAGCAAAGACAATATAATAGAAGTGCACTTTGAAAACGGGATCAATATAAACCATAGTGCAATATTGTGTGAAAAATTTAACCAGTTTTTCATACAAAGTATAATTAACCTGAGCCAATCTGTGATATATGTAGAGTACGAAAATTTAATTGAACAGTTCAATATAGACTTTAAGTTCCGTGCAATAGATGTCCAGGACATAATAAGTGCAATTAAGTTGATAAACAAAAAAAAAAATACTTTAACTTTATAAACACTCGTATGATTAGTGATGCCATTGATGTTATTGGTCCTGTCCTTGTCCATATCATCAATTCGTCGTTTAGTGTTGGAGTCTTTCCAGAATCATGGAAGGAATCATTAGTACCAATTCAGAAAATTACTGAGGAAAAAACATGCCACGAATACCGCCCAATAAACATGATGCCAACCTACGAAAAGATTATTGAAAAAATAGTTCAAATGCAATTAAATGAACATCTCTTAAACCAAAATATTCTAACAGTGTACCAATCAGGCTTTAGAGAAAAACATTCTTGTGAAACGTGCGTGAATTATGTGTTTAGTGATTGGAAAGAAAATGTAGACAAAAAAAATGTCATTGTAGCCGTATTCCTAGATCTAAGACGGTAAATCATGAAATACTGGTTAGTAAACTATCGAAGATGGGTATAAAATCCACGGAACTAAATTGGTTCAAATCGTTCATAACTGGACGAACACAAAGAACCAGGGTTAACGATAACGTGTCGTCACCGTTAGCAGTTAACATAGGTCTGCCGCAAGGAACAATTCTTGGTGTTATTCTTTTTCTGTTATAAAGGGTGATTTTTTAAGAGGTTTAGAACTTTTTTAAAAAAAAAAACACAAAAAATTCGAAAAAATGAATGAAATATTTATTTGAATCGATAGTTTGAACCTTGCAATTTAATGTTTAAAGATAATTTCATGCAAATGTTGACCGCGGCTGCGTCTCAGGTAGCCCATCCGCTGAGTCCAATTTTGGCATACTCTTTCACACATATCGGCCGGTATCTCACGAATGAATGCATGGATGTTGGCTTCCAGTGCGTCAATCGAAGCGGGCTTGTCCCTATACACATTAGCCTTGGCATACCCCCACAAAAAATAATCTAATGGTGTCAAATCGCACGATCTAGGCGGCCAATTGACCGGCCCGAAACGTGAAATTAACTGTTCACCAAACTCGCCTCGCAATTGCGCCATTCTTTCGCGTGCTGTGTGGCATGTGGCACCGTCTTGTTGAAACCACATATCATGCAAGTCAAGAACTTCCATTTCGGGCAAAAAAAAGTTTGTTATCATCGCTCGGTAGCGTTCACCATTGACAGTAACGCTGCGATTCGCATCATCTTTGAAGAAATATGGCCCAATAATGCCGCCGGCCCATAAACCGCACCAAACAGTGGCTTTTTCGGGATGCATTGGTAGCTGTTGCAATGCTTCTGGCTGATCTTCACTCCAAATGCGGCAATTTTGCTTATTTACGTACCTATTCAACCAAAAATGAGCCTCATCGCTGAACACAATTTTTCGATAAAAAAGCGGATCCTCGGCTCGGATGAACATTTCGAACCGAGCACGAATTTTGATAGTAAAATTCAATAATTTGCAAGCGTTGTTCATTTGTAAGACGATCCATGGTTAAATTGCAAACCAAACTGAAGCTGTTTGACAGTGATACAAGGTACTAAACACACGTCAGCTGTCAAAACCAGTGTTGCCAAAACCAAACCAGCTAAAAAATCAGCCTTTATGTTAACGATATGGTAAAAGTTGTGGTACATTCAAAGTTAGTGCTTTTTGCGGACGACGGTCTTTTGTATATATCTGGAAGTGACTTAGTTACATGTATTGAACATATAAATTCTGACTTAAGAGCTTTAAGCGAATGGTTAAAAATTAATCAACTTATACTAAATACTGATCAGACTAAGTGAATCATTATTAATAATATCTTGTCTCATGTGCCCCCCGTTGTTGTCGATCACGTGCAAATTGAAATTGTGCAAAAAATAAAATATCTCGGCATCATGCTTGACAATAAGCTTACATTATGTGACCATATTGATTATCTATGTAAGAAAATATCTAAAAAAAATTGGTGTACTAAGAAGAATAAGTCAATGTGTATCACTATACTGTGCCGTCAAAGTGTATAATGTGATTATAAAACCTCATTTTGCATATTGTGAGTGTTTTTTTTGTATGTCCACAATACCAAAAGAATAGACTACAAGTCTTACAAAATAAAGCAATGCGAATAATACTAAAAAGAACTCGATATACCCCAATAGCATCTATGATAAACTCACTAAATTGGTTAACTGTCAATCAACAACTCTTTGTGAATACAATGATTTTCATCTTTAAAATTAAGAACGGTACGTGTCCAATGTATCTCCGTGAAAATGTCACAACAAGGGAAAATACAACATACAACCTAAGGAGTGTCGGAGATTTTAGAATCCAAAGAACAAGAACCATAAGAGGACAGCGAACAATTAACTACACTGGATTCTGTCTACCAACAGAAATAAAAAACGAATCAAACTTTTTATTATTTAAAAGGAAAATTTGCGATTTTTCAAGATCAAGTATACTTCAATAAATATATAAATTATGCAAGGAAATACCAATTTAACATAATAGGGGGAGTGTATCGCTCCATGGCTTGTTCACTTGTATTATACATCTGTCTAGTCCACAGATTTGACATTGGGCCATTTGCAAAAATAAGAGCATCTTCCAATAGGGTGATCTCTTTTGGCCCACCTTGTATATTCTTTAAAAGGAAAAGAAATATTCAAAGTTAAGGTAATATTTGAAGCGCTTTAGTGCAATTTAGGTTTAATTAGTTGAGAATCATGTATGCTTTGATAAGCGTTCTTGTTAAAGGCTCGTGCTGGCCGGCATAGTGAAATGGAAGGCGAAAAAAGGGAACTATCGTAAACGACGGGGATTAGTGTTCAATGGGATCTGATGTAGCAGATGTGGGTTATTTATGTTTCCAGTTGATAACTGAAGAATGAATGAATCAGCAATATCGCGACGAGTCCTAAAAACTTGTAAATTTATCATTTGCGCGCTCGCCAAGGAATGCTTGATATTAGATAGTTCAGCATTGAGTGAGGTGTAGGTGGAAGTGAAATTCTCAAAGCTGGCCTTTCTTTCTTTCCTTTAACTATGTTAGAATTTTAAAAATTATTAGGGCTAGTAACCCTTATCTTCCCACTGCCAACTGGAAGATTGCTAAGCTCGAGGAACCAAAAGGGGACAAAAGATCTGCGATCTTCGTGATGAACGCAGAGTCTCTGGCTCCTCTGGCTGCAACGGAGGGGCAGATTAGCTATGGTTTCGGAGCCATATATCTTAGGGTCTATAAGAAGGATGAGGAGGACCCTACCAGGGAGGGAATGCGGCCCCCTCTCCTCTGCCTGGAGCTGCAATCCCGCTAAAGAAGGGCAATCCCCCGCCTCTGCCGAAACTGCATCGGTCAGTAATATACCGACCACAGCGGCTAAGGTGGCGGCGGACGAATGCACTTCTGGGAAGGCCCCGATTTCTCTCTCTGGACATGGACAGCATAGGACTGTCGGACCTGGATTTATCCAGTAGACTCGGCAGCCCATCCGTAACTGATGTGTCACTTGAATCGGATACGGATGAGGCTAACACTACTGTGGTGGAGGTTTCTGGAGGTAATTGTAGCAATGATGCTGCGGTTACTTCAGATTAACCTACATCACTCAAAAATGGCTTCGGCCTCTCTTCTTTTGCGGATATCCAAAAGCGCGGAAGACATTGTCCTGATTCAAGAACCCTGGGTCATTAATGATAGGGTACATGGACTCAGGACTCCTAGTTATAAACTTTTCCAAGTGAGGAATGAAGGTATACCAAGAGCCTGCATCCTTGCGAAGAGTACACTAAATATTTTCCTTCTCCCTAATTACAGCGATCGTGACACAACGACAGTTAGCGTAGAAGTCGGACTGCGGATATTCTGGTTGACTTCCGCGTATCTGGCGTCTGACCTTCACCTCCCTGCGGCACTGCTGGAGAGAACGATTGCTGATGTGGAGAAGTCCAAAGCTGCACTGATTCTGGGATGTGACGCCAATGCATATCATAAGGTATGGGGCAGCACCGACATCAATAAAAGAGGTGAGCTACTTTTTGATTATTTAATTAGTACTAAACTAATCATATGCAATACTGGGTGCGAAACCACATTTGGCACTAGTAACAGACAAGAGGTCCTAGATATCACGCTGGTTTCCGATACCATATACTATGATATCAGAGACTGGAAAGTCTCCAATGAACACTCCTTCTCAGACTATAGATACATTCAATTTGGCATTAACTGCATCCCTCAAGTCCAACCCGTTTTTAGGAATTTCAGAAAAACGGATTGGAGCATATATAGGAACAGTGTGGAATCCTCGGTAATTAATAAAATCCCTATTCCACCTACTAACGCAAATGAATTAGATAACATGGTTGAAAAACTCACTAAGACTCTCAACCGGGCTATGTCTTTCTCCTGTCTAATAAGCAAACCTCGGGGCAAGCCTACATCACCGTGGAGGAATCAGGAGATTGTGTCTCAGCGTCAAAAATGTAGGCAGCTCTTCAATCTGGCCAAGCGATCTCGCGAAGCCTCCGACTGGATCCTATATAAAGAAGCCCTCAGATCCTATAAAACCATAGTTAGGAAAGCCAAATAGCAAGCAGCTCTTCAAATCTTATAACCAAGAACAAGATTCTTTGGGCCATAAAAAGCTTTAAGCCATTTAAATCTCCTGGACCAGATGGTATAATACCGGCCGAACTTCAAAGGAACGTTGATCTAATCCTTCCTTGGGTAACTGTAATCTTTAAAAGTTGCCTGGATTTTGCTCATATTCCCAAGCTATGGGCAGAAGTTAATGTGGTTTTTATACCCAAGGCTGGTAAAAGCTCACATGTGAACCCCAAAGATCTCAGACTCATTACTTTGTCATCGTTTCTGCTAAAAACCTTAGAGAAACTGATAGACATCCATATACGTTGCAGTGCTGTCAGCTTCTCAGCACGCGTATTGTAAAGGGAAATCGGTTGAAACGGCCCTTCACTCACTTGTATATACCATTGAAAAATCTCTAGAGTGCAAGGAATTCACACTTGATATTGAGGGAGCCTTTAACAACGTTGAAGCGGGGTGTCAATTCTCGATGCACTGACGGGCCTTGGAATTGAGAAATCGATCGGCGAGTTAGTGAACCAGTTGCTCACCAGTTGCGGCGTAATCTCACCTCTTCTTTGGAACCTACTAGTGAATGAACTACAGTACAGCCTCGCTAGTCCGGACACATAAAGTTTCTACCGTGTCCGGAATAGCGAAATGCCCGGACTATAGAGAAAAAATTAAATACATACAATGGACAAGTCAAAGACCACAAATATAAACTTCCAATGAGTAAATTTGCAACGATTAAAATGTCTAGATTCCAGAGCCAACTACAAGCGACAAAACTAGAAGGGGATTCCCCGTAATCGTACGAACAAACGTTTTTTCCAAGAAATAGAGACAAATAATATATGTATGTCCGAAACATAGAGGTGTCCGGACTACTGAAGTGTCCGGGCTAGCGAGTGTCCGGACTAGCGAGGCTGTACTGTACTTGTAATACTGGAAGGGGAAGGGTGCAAGGTAGTTGCCTATGCAGATGACGTTGCTATTGCTGTCTCAGGAAAACACCTCAATACGCTTAGAGATCTTTTACATAATGTCCTCTCTAAGCTCTCTAAATGGACCAAAAAATGTGGTCTGGCGATCAATCCTCAGAAAACTGAACTAGTCCTCTTTACAAGGAAATACAAAACTCCCAATTTTGTACCCCCAAAACTTAACGGCACCCCTTTGGTGCTCACGAACACGGCTAGTTACGTGGGCCTCGTTTTAGACAGCAAACTGAGCTGGAAACCCAATATCCTGCGGAGAGTTAAGAAAGCCACTACGGCTCTGTACTACTGTAAAAAAGTCATTGGAAGCAGATGGGGACTCCAACCTCGAATTACACATTGGATATATGTATCTGTCATCAGACCTATACTCACGTATGGCGTCATAGTATGGTGGACTGCCCTTGAAAAAGCCAAAGAACGGCATGTGTATGCATTAGTGGAGCCCTTAGGACCACTCCAACAGCGGCCATGGACGTAATATTCCACCTTGTAATGGAATGTGAAGTATGCAGCGAATATATGTTCCCTCATGGTATCATACCAGAAGGATTCAAGTGGAAGGTGGAAGTATACTGCATATGCTGGATTTTGAGCGGTTCATGCACGTTGCTCTAACTGGCTCACCGGATAGGGGGGTTCTTGCTCTAATCGTTGAAAGGCTCACACCACAAAACTAATTAAAGAATGCGTGCATGTAAAAACAAAGGCAAAATAAACTATATCACCACGATTAGTAAAGACACACCTGATGTCTATCAGAGACAATACTGAGACCACCAACTTCGGCCGATTTCCCGTTACTTAGCCTACAAGCTATATTTCTATGGGGTGGCAAATGCTAAGTGCGCTTGTATTGTTACATAGAAATTCGTATTGACAAATGTCACGTAACTTCAGAAACAAATACACTCGCACCTTGCATATGCCACTTCCGCTTTAGCAAATGCTAAGTGCGCTTGTATTGTTACATAGAAATTCGTATTGACAAAAGTCACGTAACTTCAGAAACAAATACACTCGCGCCTTGCATATGCCACTTCCGCTTTGGGCAAAGTCGAATTTACCATGGGACAAATCCATTTTCGCACTCGCACAGTTGCAAGGGTACTATATGATCTCAACATAATAAATCCGCTGGTCCAGACTGTATCTCCCCCATCGTTCTGAAGAGGTGTTCTTCCACACTGGCAAAACCACTGCGTAAGCTTTTTCATCTCTCCTATTCTTCTGGACTCTTCCCGAGAAGGTGGAAAACAGCATTTGTCCAGCCCGTCCCTAAAAAAGGCGTATCTTCTTCTCCCACCAATTACCGACCCATAGCACTTACGTCCATTCCTTCTAAGGTCATGGAAACGCTGATAAATCGTCATCTTATGAAATATCTTGAATCTCGGAAACTCCTCAATGACCGGCAGTACGGTTTTCGTGGCAACAGGTCCACTGGTGATTTGATGACTTATCTCACCGAAAAGTGGAACTAATCTCTCCATCACTTCGGTGAATCGAAGATTGTTGCGCTTGATATTTCAAAAGCATTTGACAGAGTTTGGCACCAAGCTCTTTTGTCGAAAATGCGTGCTTATGGGATCGATGCGTCTCTTGTTCAATGGATTAGAAACTACCTTTCTGGCCGTTCAATTCAAGTTGTTTTGGATGGTTTCAAGTCTGATACTCACCATATAAATGCTGGTGTCCCCCAAGGCTCCGTTTTGTCTCCGACTCTCTTTCTCATTTTTATAAATGATCTCTTGTCTGCAACTTCTAATCCAATCCATTCCTTCGCTGATGACAGCACTCTTAGCTTCTCATATTCTTTCCAGGACTCACGTCCCTGCTCTTCGGCCATAGAACTGGAACGGCAACGTATGTTAAGCTCATTAAATTCCGACCTTGACAGCATTTTAAAATGGGGTTCAGCCAATAGAGTAGAATTTAATGCTTCAAAAACACAATGCTGTCTGCTGTCTCTAAAGCGAAACCAGATCCTACAGCCATTATCCATGAATGGCACTTGCATCACCTAAACCGAAAGACTTTCCATTCTCGGTATGTGCGTTCATGACAACCTTCGTTGGAATGACCACATACACGAAGTCGCTAAGAATGCTGCGAAATGTCTAGGTTTTCTCAAACGGTGCAAGAAATATTTTACCCCTTCTGATCTGGCTACAATTTATAAGACGTTCATTCACCCCAAATTAGAGTACAATTCCCATATCTGGTCTGGTGCGCCGAAAACCATATTGCACCTACTGGATAGGATCCAAAACCGTGCGTTGAAACTAATCGGAGATACGAATATCGCGAATTCTATTCATTCGCTTGAACATCGAAGAAACGTTACGTGTCTCACACTGTTTTATCGCTTTTTTTAACAAACAGTGCTCAAATGAAATTGCCAGCTGCATTCCGCCCCTTCAGCAATTCAACCGCAATACTCGCCTTGCTAGGAATGCCCATCAGTTTACCATACCAGCCTATCTTCGGACGTACCATGAAATATAGAGACTCGTTCATAAGCCGTACAACACGAATGTGGAATGCCTTGCCCGGCTCTGTCTTTCCTCCTCAGTGCAGTTTGCAGCCATTTAAAACCAATGTGCATCGGTATCTAGTATCTTCTCTATTCCAATTTCCTTAATGCCCGCGCTGTGTAAATCACATTGCACTATACTAGTAGTCGTAACCTCTTTAGAGCGTGCCAATTATAAAAAAAAAAAATGCTTAAAATATTTACGAAAAATTAAGAATGTAGATTGGTTGAGGGAAAATAAAAACATTTTGAGCAAATTTTCTTTATTATTTAAGAAAAATTTACACACGAAATCGAAGTTAATTATATCCAAAAGCAGGAAATACACAACCATATTTGTCCTAATATATTTCTAGTATGTAAAACATTTCCTTTAGATAGTTTTATTAACCACACAAATCAAATTATTCACCTTCAAAAAATGTATAATTACTAACCATGGCATTCAGTTATGCTAAAATGTGGTATTCCCGAACGCTTTCACATTTCCCCACGGTTGCCGAGGTTGGCAGCATTTATTTTTGAATTTTCTGTATGTTTTTGCATGTCACACGGATTCCCAATTGACATAACACCGATAGGAATACAAAATGGCGAATTTGAAAAAAAACTGAGGGGGCCAGCGGCAAGAGGATTGTGAGTTGGGGGTCTCAGTATGATTTGTCTATGATGTCTATCGTTGCATTGGTTGTTGCTGTACCCACGAATACTCATAGCCCTATAGAAGAGATCGCGATGGCAAACCGATTCTTCCTGGGACTATCCCCGCCCTTCCATGGCCACTTAAAAGAAGTTGGTGACCCCTAATGAATTTGCTTACCCGCTGATACCTGCATTTCTTCACCACATGAAAACCAAAATAGTTAAAAATTTAGACGTTCATGACTAACATATTTTTATTCGCCAATCAAGTTTTTCCTTAATTCTTATAAGACTGTATAACCTTAGCAGTAATTAATCAAAAATTTACAATTTTGCATTTCAAAATAATGGAAAATTATAGTATCCTTAAAAAAAAAAATAAACAGCAGGTCAAGAGAAACGTTCAAGCCGAGAATGTCGCAATCGGACATGGAACGTACGATATAAAAGAAAACAATTACGTATCCCTAACACCCTAACTTAACGGCAGCGCTGACGTAGAGTTAAATGTGTCCTAACTATAGTATCATCTAATGGGACAACGAGTAGTCGCGCACAAAGCACAATGAATAAAAAAAAATGTCGTCTCTTTAAACCTGGGTCCTGTCTTACTAAAGCTACAAAAATAACTAATGTCACGGTTTAATGACTCAAGTCATCATACTAAGGCTCTTCAGGCCCTTAACGTTAAACTGGTGGAAACACAAAAAAAATTATTAACAATATCCTTATAGAAAATGGGATTAAGTCCCTTACAATTCGATATAAGTTTCTAATCTACACTAAATTTACGTGATGATACTTTAGGCTACTTGATGATGATGATCTTCCTTCTGGGTTCTCGCCGGGTCTCTTTACAGATGACATGTGGTAGTTGTCACTTTTACCTTTTCGGTGGGCCCTTGTGATATTAATTCTCTATCTTAGATGCACATATAGATGCACTGACACACACACCGCTGGAATAGCGTGGTCTTCAGACGGAGGTGGATTCAGAGAGTACAGGGGGTGAATTTTTTTTTTACACTGGTCACCGGATGACACAAAAACGGTTGAACCGGGTGAGGTACACAATGCACAGCCTCTAGCCCTAGAAGGGGAATAGTAGAGGAACCACATAAAATGAGTCACAGTTCGGGGATTATAATGCACGTAATTTGCACTACTTGATTACGACACCACTGTTCTTGTCGAACGATAAAAAATTGGTTGCAGGGATTTCAGTTTGGACGGAGACGCAGTTCGTGGAAGCAGTCACTCACATCGCTGGAATAGCGTGCTCCTCAGACGATGGAGGATTCATTGAAAAGAGCAGGTGAATTTAATTAAGTCTATCGCCGAACCGGGATTCGGTTGGACCGGAAAGAGGTACAACTTTAACTTTACAGGGTGAGTTCACCCAGGGGTACAGTCACTGCTAAAACACTAGCACTAGTACGTATATTTGCACCCTTTTCATCGGTTCGCGGACTCTTTAGTCCCGTCACAAAGCGGTAATTAGAACGCCACTAAGTCTGCACGCGTCACTAAGAAGGTATCAAGTTAATTTCCGACAATCAAATGGTTTTTTTCCAAAGCAACGTCACGGGCACGTTAAGGAATTTTAAACGCTTTTTAAGAACAATTAAAAATTATCCCGTCACCCTTTTGGGTGTCCCGACGCGCTCGGTTTACTCCCCAACTAGATGTTGCTTGTACTTCACGATCACCACGACTGACTTGATTCGCTTCCCAATCTTGTCTTTTTATCTACAATAAATTCCCACGCCAAACCATATCCAAACCACGCCATCAGCAATCGAGCTCGTAAACATGTTTACGAACAATTGTCACCAAAATCTCGCTACCCATAAGAACACAAGCCAATATAAATCCCGCTATGCACTTTTGCTCGTAAACAAGGTGTTTACGAACTGAAGTGACTGGTACCGCTAGGTGATTTAGCTCGAAAATAAGTCAGCGCTCAGTGCGAACATCGTTTCATTACCCCATGCAGTGGTTCGACACACCAGCTAATACTTTCTCTCAGACACAAATATACCTGTCACCGATCCGCTCACAGAATTTCCCTTCTACTCTACGTAACCCAAAACCCATCGTACCCACTGCAATACTGCTTAGCTATGCATTTACAATGTGCATGGAGGCTCCTCCTCTTTTGCTTACAAAGGAGTATGTTTGCGATAATGAAATATGTGCGAGATCGTGATAGGGTTACCGAGTGGCCAATATGCCAAGCGACGGTACGAAAGAAAAAAAATTAATATTTATTCTTCCTTTTCTCCAGAATTTTGTTTTCGTGTTGGAAAAGTCAGGGGTCCGATAAGTGGACATTACAACCTGTTACCGCTAGACATCTATTGCAAACAAGTGGCAGCAAACGCAGCCACTAGGATAAGAGCAATTCGTTTGTCTCTTATGATGTAAATTGCAAAATCTCATTCAGCCTTCCTAATCACTGTAGTGTATTTCAGGCGGAAATCATGGCGATTAAAGAGGCCTTGTCGTGACTTCGGTATAATGTAATATCTGTAAAGGATATCATCATCTTCACCGACAGTCAAGCCGCGATTAAATCCCTGGATTCTGTCATCTTCAATTCAACAACTGCCCTCAATTGCCGAATATCTCTTAACGAGATGGCGAGACAATTCAAAATGCACCTTATATGGGTGCCGGGCGATAGAGACATTCCAGATAATTGTATGGCCGATGAACTCGCCAGACAAGGCACTTCGTCGATTCTACCGGAAAAGAAGAATCTCTACAGGCCTCTTGCTACATGCAAGCTCCTAATTTAACAAAAGGCGTTAAGCACTACGCAGGTGGTTTAATTGCACAACGTGCCACACCTCGAAACAGAAACAGATCACTTGGATCTCAAGCGCTCTAAAAATCTTACTACACTGAAAAGACCCATGGTAAGCATTTTAGTAGGTGTCATCACGGGACATTGCATTATAGGGAGACATGCTCTCAGGTTGGGCCTTCCCTCAAACGATTTCTGCTGAAGCTGTATGGCAGAGGATTTTTTCTGTGGATTTGTGGCTGTTAGTAAGTTTCTCCAAAGAATAGTTGAATAGGTCATTGTTAACTGGGTGAAATTCGCTGCCTTTGGTGAGATTATGGCGGCTTTCGAACTACAGATCACTCAGAGAGTCTGATAATGTGATGAGATGGTCGTTTTTACACTTGATGGTCTGCAAAATATGAGACAGGTAGATAGACTTGGATTCCTCGCAGAAGTAAAAAAAGATGTCAGAATACTTATGCAGGAAAAATTTAACACTCTAATCGAGACCATTACCAATAGGCTGAAAAACGTTATTGCAAATTCCTCCACGAAACCCATTAAGGTGCATTATCGGCGACGGAGCAAGTACCACAGATGTTCATTTTAGTTCCGGTAGTGTATGGAGCAAGATAATAAAAAATAGGGTTTTGACTCTGGTGGGGGTATTCAAAAAATTGAGTAGCTGTTGATAGTACTCCTGAAAAGTAGAACTCACTTCGATCGCTGAGTCAAAGAGATGTATGGATAGAGAACCGATATGACTCTGGAGTTGATTGTTTTTTTAAAATTTCGATGATGACGATTGGAGAGGTATTGTACATATTATGCAATGGAAACCATACAACTGTTGTCTAAGTCACAGTTTACTGAGAGGCAGAACATAGTATTTAAATGCGAAAAACTTTGTGTTTACACGATAACGCGAAATGCAATTTAAAAGTATAAGCTGCATGCAAGGATGTTAAATATAGACAAAGCCGCCGAAAGACACCCAAATAAAGTCGGCTTATTGTTAAGTCGAGATTTTTAGGAGCAAAAGAAAAAGACGTCTACACAGAACGAACTGGAGTGTCCAATGTTTGCAGCAGAATAATAATCTCAACCGGGTATGTGGCATGGTATTTCCATAGGCTAAAGTAATGGGCATGTCGGTGTTGTACCACTGCAGCTGTAACTCATATACATGACAAAAGTTGGACCTGTCAGGTCGTTCCTGACAGGTTACTGAAAGACTTACACCCATAGTAAACCTCTAGCATGGTGATATCCACGAGAGTCCCCACTGCTATCCACACACACGTTAGTACCCTTTTCGTCATTCGGACCTTCTCTTAAATATGGTAATTCCAAGTTAGTCTAGACTCTGGAGTATCTAGATATAATCCCAAATATTAATCTTTCTTGGTCATTGTTAGTTCTGATCCGAAGAGTATTAAGGGCTGAAATTGCAGATATTTTTTTTAATTATAATATCTGTTTTTACAGCATAAATAGAGGTCTTGTTTTAGAGACCACAGGTCAACCCTTTTGCATTAGTCATAATATCTATGATGTCTATGAATTTGTCTCTTGCTATTATTGCTATGATATGCTCAGATGTCTGCCTGATTATTTATTGCAGTTGTGTTCAACATATGGTTCACCAGTGGCCTAACACTACGCTGTTTAAAGTTTCGTTTTAGACTTCCAAAGCTTACCTTTTACTAGCGGCTAAATGTCGTTGTCCTTTTTTAACTTAATAATAATTATACAACACCTCACCTGATGGATTCCTACATCTGAAGGATTGAATAGAAGTTCTGGAATAACAAATCGCTCTGTGCTTATTTGTATAGTCTGCTGTCCATATGCTTGATCTGAAGTGTTTCTATTAACAAAACTATATTTTAAAATTAAAGAAAATTCTGTTATTCCAAGTGGTTTACCCTCTTTTAAATGAGGTAAAGTCTGGAAGTATATATTCTATGCAGTTTTTTCTGCGGGATTCATCTGTTTTCGATTCCACAGTCAATTCTTCAGAAAAATTGTTGGACACAAAGCAGACGTCTTCTTTCATTTGATTAACCACAAATGTTTCATCCATCATGTTCAAATACCTGAATAAAAAATAAGTAATATGTTAATATACATAAGATTTCGGGCCAGAGTAATAAAATATAATATATTATACTACTAGCGCTTCAGCGTCCGCTTCGCATTACTTTTCTTTTATTTTTTTGTTAAATTAGAAAATATTTTTTGTTTCTTTCTATTTAATTTATTGTAAGGCTTTCTGATAAACAACATTTTCGGTTTTTGCTTTATCTGCGAACACAAACAAAACAGCAGGTTTCCCTACATGGAACAGGCTATATAAAGGGTTTTTCAATAAGAGCGCTACAAAAGTTTTTTTTTAAATAAAACAAAAACGGTTTTGAATATCAATGAAATTCTTTATTCCTGTGAAAGTACTTTCGATGCCATTATGTATGGAACTCGATTTCTTTTGCATGGCCACCACGGGCACGCTCGCAGAAGTCCAGACGCTGAACCCAATTTTCGGCGGTTTTCAAGCATAAATCGGCCGATACTGCTGCAATTTCACGTTCGATATTCGTACGAAGTTCATCAATCGTCGCTGGCTTGTTGGCATAGACCATAGACTTGACGTAGCCACACAGGAAATAGTCCACGGCGTAAAATCGCACGACCGAGGCGGTCAAGCGACTGGACCATTTCGTGAGATAGAACCACATGTCCTCCAAGTCCATATCATCCAATTGGGGCCAAAAATATTCGGTTATCATTGAACGGTAGCGATTCCCATTCACAGTAACGTGCAGGTCTTGATCATCACGGAGGAAGTACGGCCCAATGACGCGGCCGGCCCATAAACCACACCAAACCGTAATTTTTTCGGGATGCAATGATGACGCATGGAGTACGTGTGGATTGCTGCCTGACCAATACCGCATATTTTGTTTATTGACGAAGCCATTCGGCCAGAAATGAGCCTCATCGCTGAAGATGATTTTTCGATGAAAATCCGAATCATTTTCAAGTTTTTGCTTAGCCCAATTCACGAACATACGACGCTTCTGGTGGTCAAGCGGCTTCAGTTCTTGTGTCAATTTAATCTGGTAAGGATGTAGGCCAAGATCTTTTCGCAAAATTCGCCACAACGATGTCACAGAGATGACCAACGCTTGAGAACGACGTGTGAGAGACACATTTGGGCTTTCTTCAACTGAAGCCTCAGTGGCAGCAATATTCTCGACAATACGGGCACTTCTTTGTCTCACTGGCACGGGAACATTTTGTACTGTGCCTGTGGATTAAAATTTGTCCACTAGACGCCCAATTGTTGCTCTGCTAGGACGATTATGACGACCATAAATTGCACGTAGCGCTCTTAACGTTGAGGACACGACTCCGAATTTCGCTAGTAAATTTTAATGATTTCGACTCGTTGTTGGCTCGTATATCTTTCCATCATGAAATGGCAAACCTTACTGAAGAGAAATGTCAAAAGAGCGGCAAGAAATTCGGCGTCGTTTGCTGTCCCCGTCGCTCTACTTTTCTAGCGTCCCTGTTGAAAAACCCTTTTCAATTGTCCATGTGAGAAACAATTATTTTTCAAATTCAAACCACACGCTTGCAAAGATTGTCCCCGCGACTGCATCGTTAACAATTAGGATAATTCCCCCCTCTTTGAGCAAATCACGACCATCAAAGGATTCAAACTCAGAGCGTGCGATGACGACTTTACTCTAAACTGGTTAAAAGAATTCGTGGCAAATACGCAGGCTCCGTGAGTCACATGTTCCCTACATCCATAAAATATAAATGCTATGAAACATGACCAAGCCGCGTGATAGCAAGGTTATTGGATAGCAAGTAAAAATGTTTACCAATTTCGTATGCAGCCTGCATCTGCTAATAAGCAAGTAAATACATCTGTGTAACATAACTAAACAAATGTCATGGCCGAATAACCAAACCATTATAAAGAAGTAGTAAACATGTTTACCAAAATGCATGCACTGCCTGCAGCTGTATAACAGAACTAAATAAATGTGGTAAACATGTTTACCAAATCCAAACCCAGCTTGCAGCTGCCCAACAAAAGTCACGGCAACCCAACCGGCAACAATTGATCTATTTCTGTTGTTGGCTTTTGAGTGTTAATCTATACATATAATAAAAATGTAGCTGTTTTCATGTGTTCGCGGTTGGCGTGATAACTACTGCACAGATTTCGATGAAATTTTTTTTCAAATGTCCCTTAAGATCTGGAGAAGGACATAGGCTATTCATTTCATTGCTATGCCTATTTTTTTAGAGCGTTTTGGACCAAAATGTGTTTTTTTTTTTTCGGACTTTAATGCCTTTTAATCGCTTTTACTCAAACAATTCTTAATAAATGCAAACAAAACAAAATGCCAACAACAGCCAACACTTCCATAATTATTTTAAGCCATCAATCAGCTTTCTGTGTCATCTAGAAACTGAGATACAACCCAAAATCTATGAAAAAACTAAATTTATTTTCTCAAATCGAAAATTATCAGCAACCGTTGTTCTTGATCGCTGTTCTGCTTTTAGGTGGGTGGGTGGCGCACATCGCACATACATGTCTAAGATTAAGTGAAACGAAAGAGAAGTAGGCGAGGTGAGTGTGATGTGGATGTAATCAACAGTGACAATGGTTTTTTGAGGTATGCGCAGATGGCCGATGACGTGCGTGTAAATTATGTATATGTATCGAGTTTAAGGTTTTTGTTTTTGGTGGTAGTGATACTACCTACATTGATATCTACAGTAAAGAATTGAAGAATTCAAGAAGTGAATACGATATAGGTGAATTAATTTGTTTGAATTATTGTTGGTGTAAATCCAAATTTAGTTTAAGGTTTTCGTTTTAGTGGTTGTTTTGATGTTACCTACATGAAGAAGTGAAGAGTTCAAGAAGTTGAACTGCATTACTTACGTTGTTGAGTTTAAATTTCTTAAATTGGTGTTTTAGGTGAATAGATTTGTTTAATTTATTGTTTGAAAGAGAGTCGACGGCCGAAGAGAGTTAAAGTCGTAGGAAATCTAAAAGAGAATTTTTAAAATTTGCGGGGGAATCGGGTAGGAATGCTGCTATGTTATTTTAAAACATAGTTTTGTTGTCAGTTGTCATTTTTGCACAGAAAATTCAAGATTGCCTTGATTTAATCCTAATATTACAAATGCGAAAGTAAGATTGTTACCTTTTAACGACCGCATAACCAATTTTTATGATATTGGTATAGGGATAGATGGGACCTCTGAGAATGACATATTCTACTTTTTGTCGCGAAAACAAAACGTGAATGGGATGAAGTTTAAATGACGAACCAATCATTTCTCAAGTTAGCGATAATAAAATTCATCATAGGTAGGAGTGTATTTACATCTGTGTAACATAACTAAACAAATGTCATGGCCGAATAACCAAACCATTATAAAGAAGTAGTAAACATGTTACCAAAATGCATGCACTGCCTGCAGCTGTATAACAGAACTAAATAAATGTGGTAAACATGTTTACCAAATCCAAACCCAGCTTGCAGCTGCCCAACAAAAGTCACGGCAACCCAACCGGCAACAATTGATCTATTTCTGTTGTTGGCTTTTGAGTGTTAATCTATACATATAATAAAACTGTAGCTGTTTTCATGTGTTCGCGGTTGGCGTAAAAACTACTGCACAGATTTCGATGAATTTTTTTTTCAAATGTCCCTTAAGATCTGGAGAAGGACATAGGCTATTCATTTCATTGCTATGCCTATTTTTTTTAGAGCGTTTTGGACCAAAATGTGTTTTTTTTTTCGGACTTTAATGCCTTTTAATCGCTTTTACTCAAACAATTCTTAATCAATGCAAACAAAACAAAATGCCAACAACAGCCAACACTTCCATAATTATTTTAAGCCATCAATCAGCTTTCTGTGTCATCTAGAAACTGAGATACAACCCAAAATCTATGAAAAAACTAAATTTATTTTCTCAAATCGAAAATTATCAGCAACCGTTGTTCTTGATCGCTGTTCTGCTTTTAGGTGGGTGGGTGGCGCACATCGCACATACATGTCTAAGATTAAGTGAAACGAAAGAGAAGTAGGCGAGGTGAGTGTGATGTGGATGTAATCAACAGTGACAATGGTTTTTTGAGGTATGCGCAGATGGCCGATGACGTGCGTGTAAATTATGTATATGTATCGAGTTTAAGGTTTTTGTTTTTGGTGGTAGTGATACTACCTACATTGATATCTACAGTAAAGAATTGAAGAATTCGAGAAGTGAATACGATATAGGTGAATTAATTTGTTTGAATTATTGTTGGTGTAAATCCAAATTTAGTTTAAGGTTTTCGTTTTAGTGGTTGTTTTGATGTTACCTACATGAAGAAGTGAAGAGTTCAAGAAGTTGAACTGCATTACTTACGTTGTTGAGTTTAAATTTCTTAAATTGGTGTTTTAGGTGAATAGATTTGTTTAATTTATTGTTTGAAAGAGAGTCGACGGCCGAAGAGAGTTAAAGTCGTAGGAAATCTAAAAGAGAGTTTTTAAAATTTGCGGGGGAATCGGGTAGGAATGCTGCTATGTTATTTTAAAACATAGTTTTGTTGTCAGTTGTCATTTTAGCACAGAAAATTCAAGATTGCCTTGATTTAATCCTAATATTATAAATGCGAAAGTAAGATTGTTACCTTTTAACGACCGCATAACCAATTTTAATGATATTGGTATAGGGATAGATGGGACCTCTGAGAATGACATATTCTACTTTTTGTCGCGAAAACAAAACGTGAATGGGATGAAGTTTAAATGACGAACCAATCATTTCTCAAGTTAGCGATAATAAAATTCATCATAGGTAGGAATGTAAAGGGTGATTTTTTAGCTGGTTTGGTTTTGGCAACACTGGTTTTGACAGCTGACGTGTGTTTAGTACCTTGTGTCACTGTCAAACAGCTTCAGTTTGGTTTGCAATTTAACCATGGATCGTCTTACAAATGAACAACGCTTGCAATTTGCAATAATTTATTGAATTTTACTATCAAAATTCGTGCTCGGTTCGAAATGTTCATCGCGCGCTGCTTCCATTTTATGATCGGCATTCTCGACCTTCTGAGCAGTCTATTCGGAAGATTGTGACCAAATTTCGCACCAAATTTACTTTGTTGGACATTAAACCACCAACACGTTTACGTACTGTGCGTAGTGAAGAAAATATTGCGGCCGTATCAGCTAGTGTGACAGAAGACCGCGAAATGTCGATTCGGCGCCGTTCCCAGCAGTTAGGCCTTTGTTACAGCACTACGTGGAAAATTTTGCGGAAGGATTTGGGCGTAAAGCCTTTTAAGATACAGCTGGTGCAAGAACTAAAGCCAGCCGACCTACCACAACGCCGAATTTTTGGTGAATGGGCTCTTGGAAAGCTGGCCGAGGATCCGCTTTTTTATCGAAAAATTGTGTTCAGCGATGAGGCTCATTTTTGGTTGAATGGGTACGTAAATAAGCAAAATTGCCGCATTTGGAGTGAAGATCAGCCAGAATGCATCCCGAAAAAGCCACTGTTTGGTGCGGTTTATGGGCCGGCGGCATTATTGGGCCATATTTCTTCAAAGATGATGCGAATCGCAGCGTTACTGTCAATGGTGAACGCTACCGAGCGATGATAACAAACTTTTTTTTGCCCGAAATGGAAGTTCTTGACTTGCATGATATGTGGTTTCAACAAGACGGTGCCACATGCCACACAGCACGCGAAACAATGGCGCAATTGCGAGGCGAGTTTGGTGAACAGTTAATTTCACGTTTCGGGCCGGTCAATTGGCCGCCTAGATCGTGCGATTTGACACCATTAGATTATTTTTTGTGGGGGTATGCCAAGGCTAATGTGTATAGGGACAAGCCCGCTTCGATTGACGCACTGGAAGCCAACATCCATGCATTCATTCGTGAGATACCGGCCGATATGTGTGAAAGAGTATGCCAAAATTGGACTCAGCGGATGGGCTACCTGAGACGCAGCCGCGGTCAACATTTGCATGAAATTATCTTTAAACATTAAATTGCAAGGTTCAAACTATCGATTCAAATAAATATTTCATTAATTTTTTTCGAATTTTTCGTGTTTTTTTTTTTAAAAAAAGTTCTAAACCACTTAAAAAATCACCCTTTATCTATATACACTGCCCGACAACCGATTAGCGCCCTCTCTAATCTTTCAGTGTAAATGCAAATATCTCGGAACTCTGAATATGTATCATGATCAATCTTTTTTTTTTTTCATTCTCTTCCATTTACTTTCACTCTAAAAAAATACTTGAGTCCTTGAAATCAACCGTTATTTTGTTTTGCTTTTTTCTGTCAAATGTGACAAAAATTAAGGCATTTTTCTTGCGACCCGATTAGCGCCTCTACGCTTTACTATTTATTTTTGTGTGTAAGTAGTCGTAATTTTCTTATTAAAGTTTTTCTTAGTTAAATTTGAATAATTTTCAATTAAATTTAGTAAATATGGGAAAAGCAAAATCGTTAAATGAGTCCGAAAGAGCCAAAATAAAGGCTTATAGTGAGTGTGGCCAATCAATCCATCAAATTTCGAAAAAAATTAACCGCAGCCGTAAAGTTATTTCCTCATTCTTACGTAATGAGCATAACTATGGAAAGAATATGAAGGGACGGCCATCATCTGTGATTACAGCAGCTGACAAGCGAATTATTTTGAGGCCAATTCGCACGACAGCCAAAATTAAAGAAAAAGCCGGTGTAAAATCATGCGTGCGGACTGTGCAAAGAGTTATTTCTAATGCTAAACATTTGAAACGTCTAAAAATTCAAAAAAAAAAAAACAGCTCTCAACCAACTTCGAAAATCGCAACGCCTCGATTTCTGCAGATCGAATATGACCTGGACAAAGGAGTGGCAGAGAGTAGTATTTTCAGACGAAAAAAAATTAAATTTGGAGGGTCCCGATGGCTATTCATACTACTTTCATGATCTTCGAAAGGAAGAGCATACCTTAGATCGACTGCACAGCCGTGCTGGTGTTGTCATGGTATGGGGAGCTATTACGTACTATGGCACCATTGAATTGCAATTTCTGACTCGTCGTATGAATGCCACAGCATACAATGGTGTATTGAAAATGGCTTTCCCTGCAATCAAGAATATTCTTGGGCCCTTGGAATGGAAGTTCCAGCTGGATAACGCCCCTATCCACACCTCTAGGCTCGTAAAATCTTGGATTGAGCTCCAAAATGTGCCCTTACTGACCTGGCCGCCATACTCCCCCGATCTTAACATTATTGAAAATGTTTGGTGATGGTTGGCACGCAAAGTATACGAGTTTGGAAGGCAGTATCTAACTGAATCGGAACTCATTGAAGGAATAAAATGTGCCTGGGAGACTATTCCACTCGATTATATAAAGAAATTATATGACTCCTTACCCAACAGGATGTACGAGGTCATAGTTAACCGTGGTGGCACAACACATTATTAATTCATGAATTCATAAGTTATAAGTTTATGAAACTAAAATAAAAACTTAATTTGGTGGTATTCTCTGCCCATTTTCTTATGCTATTCGTCCTTTTCTTGAGGGGGTTCTAATCAAATGTCCGGAAAAAAAAGTGGATTTTGTATATTAGATTCTTTAAAATTCTGTTAAAATGTTATTTATTGAGTTACTACCGTAACCCTAATTTCTTTTCGCGTATAATGTTATAAACTTTCATTGGCAATAAAAATTATTTCAAAAGTTTTGTTTGACTGGCTGATATTAAGCTCCAAAGACAAGAAGCATAGGGGGCGCTAATCGGTTGTCGGGCAGTGTATATTTGCTACGTATTTTATTAATGAATTTAAATGTGTAGGGCTAATTGGTTGGATTTAAAGATTAGATAGTTTTCGACCCCATAAGTTGCGCTGTTGTTGATACAAATATTTAAATTGAATTACTCGAAGTAATAATTCTACGCAGACGAAGTCGCGGGTACCAGCTAGTCATCACATAAAGTGAAACTACTAGTGGTTAACAGTGGTGGCGCTAATATTCTGGGACTTGACTGGTTTAGAGCATTTAGTTTATCCATGCAACATTCCGTTTTAAACCGAAAGGCATGCGCTTAAACTCATAGTGTCCATAGTTCGTGCTGAAAGTGATTTTTCGTTGATCATTTGGATCTACCAGAACTTGGTGGTAGCCACTAGCTAGATCGATCGTCGAGAAATAACGGGAATGACCTAGTTGATCAAGTATCATTATATTAATTCGTGAACACAAAAGTTTCGGTACACTTTTTAAGTATTTATTATGAAATGAGGAGAATGAAACTTATGTTATTTGAAAGGTACTGTGCCATAGATGTGCACAAACAAAAAATCGTGGGTATTTGCCGCCATTAAGGATGGTAAAATTAAGTTATGAATTCCCCATATAAAACAAGTAATTGAAAGGATTTTGGTGACAATCAATTTTTCGCCGCCATGTTACCATAGCAACGTATTCAAATATAAATCACCTTAATTTAGAACCTGTTTCCGATGGAGCAGCTCATTTACGTATTTTTTCGATATCTAGATGTCGCTCTTTTCGTTTGTAAAAAAAAAATACATACAATAATAACGAAAATTATTGTGGTACGTTTTTTAGTATTACGTTCTTATAAAAGGTATGGTCGATTTTCGACCACAAGCGATACTAGTCTATATTATTACTAAATCTGGTGAGCTCTTTGTACTGCATTCTGAGCTGTGAAATACACTCTCTGTCCATTTTTTAAGTGCACAACTGTGGGGTGTCTTACATGAGTTGGAAAAGACAAAATTTGCCAAAATGCTTCATTATTGCTAGCGGCCAATTTGTTTTTTTTTTTTTTTATTTTTTTTTTTGTCGGAAGTTGTTACTATCCTATGGAGCACTCAGACACAAACTACAGGTCCATTACTGCACTTAGTTTTCCCGTCTTTCGAAGAAAGATGAGAAGGATCTTCAGTGATGAAGAGCTTAGATGTTCGGCACTCACCACATCAGCCCCAAAGATCCGCCACCTGATGCGAGCAAAGGCGGGACAGCTACAGAGGAAGTGTTCCGCTTTATCATCGTCCACTCCACAAGCAGGACAGATAGTGGTGTTGCTCAGGCCAAACACATTTAAGTGTTTGGCAAAAGCTTGGTGGCCCGAAAGGACGCCCATAAGCAGTCTGCAGTCCATTCTCCTAAGGGAAAGAAGGAAAGACGCGGACCTTTTGCAGATGTCCGGACGCAGTCGTTTGGTCTGCCTACACCCAGCACAGTCACCGACGCTCGCGTTTACGAGAAACCCAAGTATCAATGGATGACCTAACCACAGAAGCAGGCAGACCCAACGCAGGTTCAGGTCCTGAGAAAGCCTCTTCTGAACCCCGTCTGGCAAGCTCATCAGCGATCTCATTTCCCTGGATACCAGTGTGACCTGGGATCCAAACAAGATTCACGGTGTTGAGCATCCCGACTAAGTTCGAGCACTAACTTGGACGAGGTAAGAGCGTTAAGCAACGCTTTTAATGCAGCTTGGCTATCACAGCAAACGCATATGCTTCTAGCCATCCACCTGTTTGTCACAATGTAGCGCATAGCCATAAGGATAGCGAAAATCTCCGCTTGGAAGACAGACGCATGGTTACCTAAGGGGTAAGGGTCTGGTTCTGGAGCCATCCGTGAATACACGATGGCATTCTTTCCCAGGCTCAGAGTGACCGAAGCCATTCCGTTTCCTGAGGAAAGTTGACATGGTAGTTTTGTCGCAGGAGGATTTCTGGGGTCATTGCGTCAGACGGCATGTCCATAAGACAGGGGTCAAAGGACAATTCTCGCACAAGTTCCTCAAAATTCCAATGCGCGTGGTACCAAAAGCCACCTCTCTTTAACCGAGAAATGGTTCTCAGCGTACACCCCACGATAAAAATATCAAGAGGGGGGAGGTTCATCATAGCATCTAGAGCAGAGCCCGGAGTGCTAGGGAAGGCCCCTGTAAGAGAGGCAGTAACACGTTTCCGCGAAAGCATGTTCCACCATACAACCGATGCATATGAGAGAAGTGGTGTTATCATTGCCGTATAGATCCAAAGGACCTTTTTAGGAGATAAGCCCCATGTCTTGCCAAAAGCGCCTTTGCACTGCCAGAAAGTTGACAGCGCTTTATCGGTTTTTGATTCAACATGCTTGGACCAAAGAAGCTTTCTATCGAGGATTACTCCTAGATATTTGACTTCATCGGATATTGGCATAGTGACGCCTTTTAGCACAAGCTGAGTCAGACCTGTGATCTTTCTCCTTGTCGTGAAGAGAACAACCGTAGTTTTAAGAGGATTCACTGAAAGCCCATTTCTTGTGCACCAATCGTCGATAAGGCCCAAAGATCTCTGCGCCCGAGAGCAGACTGACAGTCCTTAGGTCTGAACCGAAGGACAGGACGGCGACATCATCCGCATAGGTTCGTGTGTAGGTTCCAGGAAGATTGAGAGCCGTTAGCAGAGAGTCCACTACCTGTTCACCCTAGTCATGACGCATTTGCCACAATCCGCCTCGGCAACCAACGTCCTGTACATTAGCATTGCTTTAATCCACAAAACCAATGTTTCATCTACACCATGATGTCTGGCTGCATTGCACATGCTATCAAAAGTCGCATTATCAAAAGCACCCTCGATATCGACGAAAATACCCAGCGCGTACTCCTTCCGATCAAGAGCACTTTCAATCCTACCAACAAGGTTTTGAAGAGCGGTTTCACAAGATTTTCCACGCTGATAGGCATGTTGCATCAAAGAAAGAGGATGCGATCGAAGAGCAACATTGCGCACGTGCAGCTCAACCAGTCTCTCCAAGCTTTTCATCAGGAAGGAAGACAGACTTATGGGTCTGAAACTTTTGGCGAGAGTGTAGTCGGTCTTACCTATCTTTGGTATAAACACGAGTTTAACCATACGCCAAGGGGAAGGTATGTAAGCCAAGGCCAAGCTAGCGGTGAAAATTTTTTTCAGCGTCGGCATCAGCTGACTAAAACCTTGTTTCAGCATAGCCGGATAAATTCCATCCGGACCCGGTGACTTCAAACTCTCAAAAGATGCAATTGCATATTTGATAGCTTCGTCCTTCACCACTCTGGATGCAACATACCAACTACGCCGCGTGGTGTTTGTTAGTTCAGAAGTGGCCACCATAGGCGGTACCACTGAAGAACACGTACCACATATCAAGCTACTCCCTGCAGATAATGGGCCTAACTTTCGAGAACCTCATTAAATTCAGAACACTTACTCTCTTGCACGGTATTATTACGACTCAAAAACCGGAGTATTTGCACAACAGACTAAGTTTTGCCAGCTCACAAAGAACAGCTATATTGATACGGCCCAGATCCAATTGCTTGCAATCTGAGCGTACATTCTTCGTCCATGCCACTATCCTGTGGAACTCATTACCCATTGCACTAAGGAGAACCACAAACACAAGCACATTTAAAAATAAACTATTTAAACACTTGACCAGTGATATATAATATGTTCATGTCAAAAAGATGTATGTTTTATAAAAGCTAATAATTTGTTTAATTTATGTAATGTAAGTTTTTTTATGTTCATGTCAAAGAGATGTATATTTTATAAAAGTTAATAATTCGTTTAATTTATGTAATGAAAGTTTTCCATTTAAAGTAGTTTTCATTTACTTATTGTTTTAAATCTTAAAGCTATTAAACTACATTTGTAAAGCCTTCACAGTCTATGAGATTCAATCTTAATGTGAAACAATTATGTAATAATAATAATAATAATAAATCAGGTCATTACGTTTATTAAAGACATATCTTGCTAGGCTATTGTAAATAACATTTAATTTGCGCCTAGTGTTATAGTCAACATGGCAGAATACCTCGCAGCCATACAAAAGGATAGGTAGTATAAGCGACTTAACAAGTAGCATCTTAGTTTTTATAGGCAAAGAAATTTGTGTGGACCAGAGAAGTCGGATGCCATTGTACACCTTCCCAATTGTAGCCGCAACATGATCGGTCCAAGTGAGTGTGTTATTGAAGATTATCCCCAAATTTTTTGAACGTATTCAATTGATGACTGTCCTAACAAGATTGGCGGAAAAGTAGAAGTATTTAACTGATGCTTATATATATATTTACAATGAGTCTTTGACATTGAGGGATTGAGCGACAAGTTGTGTTTAAGAGCCCACTGCTGAATAACCTCTAGATCTTCATTAATTAATTGGATGGCGTTATTAATCTTATCCAACGGGCAGCACATAAATAATTGAACATCGTCAGCAAACATGTGGACGGTAGAGTTTTTTATGGTGTGTGCGAGTTCATTCACATAAATAGAAAATAGCATGGGGCCAAGAATAGAACCTTGTGGGACTCCAGCAGGTACCCCAAGAAATGATGAAATTTTATTTCCTACAGCCACACATTGCTGACGGTCCATTAAGTACGACTGCAAAAGCTTAACTGAAAGATGCGAAAATCGGAAAGAATGAAACAGCTTCTGACATAGAAGAGAATGGTCCACCGTGTCGAATGCCTTAGAGAAGTCCAACAGCGTCAAAAATGTAGGGCTGTTTGCGTCCAGGCCTTTGCGAATGTCGTCGACAACGAGCAACAGTGCAGTCTTACAACTTCTTTTTGCACGAAAGCCGGATTGAACGGAATTCAAAAGATTATATTTAGAAAGATGCGCTTGCATCTGCTTCAAAATCGCCTTCTCAAATACTTTGGACAAGAACGGCAATATTGCGATTGGTCTATATTCAGGGTTAATCTGATTTTGAGACTTAGGTATGGGAATTATCTTAGCCTTTTTCCACGATAAAGGGTAATCGCAAGTCGTCAGTATTTGATTAAAGATATGAGTTATATATTTAAGAAGGAAAGGAAGAAGAAGCTTTAAAAATTTTGGATTTACTTCATCCAAACCTATTGCGTTCGATTTGACGGAAAGCAGTGCTTCGACAACATCTTCGTCCATTAAGCGAGTAAAATTTAGGGTTGGAACATTATCATTAGCCGGACTATGAGGACTATTAGGCCATAAATAATTCTGATTATGTGGTGACGGTACAGCAACTGAAACAAACTGCGAATTGAGGATATGACAGTCAACGTTGGCAGGAGCACCTGATCGCTGCTTTCCATTACCATTTAGCATCAAATCTAGCAAATGTCTACTAAGCCAAGGTGGGGAATTAGATTGAGGTGTCCCACGTCGGAGTTGAACATGTTTTCCAAAAATCGATTTTATATTGTTTTCCAGAAATGATACCTGTTGATTAACTGATGTAATCAAATAAATTTCGTCCCAATTAATGCGTATAACATCAGAAGTTAAACTTTGGTAATCAATCTTTTTAGAGTCTCTGTATGTGACAACACAGTCAGTTACATCTATTACAATATCATAGGTTAGATAGATCAAATCATGTTTGGAGAAGCCAGGCGCTGCGAGTTGACTGTAACACATTATTTTACTACAGTGATTTACGAAAAACACATCGAGCAGGGTAGCAGAATCATATGCAAAATGTGTCGCAATCGATGCATTGACAGGTGTTAGGTCAATGATCTTGACCGGGAGCTAAGCTAAGCAAATTACAATTAAGGTCACCGGAAATAATAATGTTTGGTGTGGAACAAGAGACTCTCCCCAGAATATTCAAAATTGGTGAAATATCTAAGTGTTTATTTGGCCTGTATATCACTCCAAGTAGCAGACGCTCCAAGCCACATGTAACATTAAGAAACAAATAGTCAATTGAACTGTTAACATTTGATTTGCAAACAATATTGCCTTGTAGTCCATGGCGCAAATAAACAGCAACACCTCCACCCACTCGACCTATTCGATCACCTCTAAAAAGTTCATAACCTTCCATCTTATAAACCAAGTCTGGAATATTAGGGTAAAACCAGGTTTCGGATATACAAATAATGTCAACACCAGAGTTAGTGAACAGCAGGCGAAGTTCATCAAGTTTTCCCGGGAAGTGAGTCTCCAGCAGGAGACTAAAAGTCTACAGCAGGAGACTAAAAGTCTCCGCCTGTGTCTCAGTGTAGGTAACATCAGATTTTTGGAGCGATTCCAGTTTACTTGGTCGGTCCCTATTAATGACTTTAACAAGCCTACTGGTTGCACTTAGTGAAGCGACTTCCTCACAAAATTTCTTATAAGAGTCGGTTTTCGATTTACGAATAAGTCTCTTAAATTCTTTTTGTTACGATCGATACAGATTCCAGTCTTCTACTAAGTTGGTTTTTAAAGACCTATTTAGGAGCTTTCTGATTTCTCTGCGAATACACTGCAGTTCAGTATTCCACCAAGGTACCGGTTTTATACAGGAGTTTTTGGAAACTGGACACGCTAGTTCAAAACAATGGATAATGACGCTGCTCAGATCCTGAGCAGACCTCTCTACCCCCTGCATTGATCTCAGTTTGAGTGGTGCTTTAACAGAATTGCCAAGCTCCTCCTCAAACCGAGCCCTCTCCAGCGAAGGTGAAACTTCACAGTAGATTTGAAATTCGATTTATCTGTGATCTGACAAAGTGCTATCTGGCGATACTCTCCAATTTATGATAGTCTTGCAATGCCTGTTGGACAGGGTAACATCAACTACTTGCTGTCTCCTGGCTGTAAGAAATGTAAGTCGACAACCTACATTGTTGATGGTGATGTCAGACGATAGGGTGAAGTCCAGAAGACGATCTCCTCGTATATTACACGACAAAACAGCCCCAAACAGTGTTTTGAGCATTAGCATCGCAACATAAGATAAGACCTATCTTTTTGGACTCGCAGTAATCTACGAGCTCAACAACAGCCTTTGTGGTGGAGGAGTTGAAGAGTCGTAGGGAAAGTAAGCCGATGCAATGACAAAGGTTTCCCAATTGCCGTTAGCATGGTAGCCGTTAGCATGGCAGCAACCAGATCCTGGCAACAGAACCGTTTGATTGTAACTGCCGTGAGGGATTTCGATACAACAAGACATGTCCTAGGTCTCTCGGACAGCTTATCGTAAAGAACGTTGTGCGAACCGCTTAACTCACCAAGGCCACAGATGCGATTTTTCCACACCCACGGTTCTTGGATGGATGTTATGCAGTTCCTTGTTCTACAAACCGCAAGCCTACTACTTAAAAGAGCAGTAGCAGCCTTGCAGTGTTGTAGGTTTATCTGAGTAAACAAAATGGTTGTAGACTCTGGGTTTCGTCCTCTATTTGCACTATTTGGCATTGAAATGGAAATGATAGGGACGCATGTTGTACCTAGACTTAATGATCTCGGCAGAAACCATGTCTATGCTCACAACCAGAGAGCTACCATCTTCATCGTGACGGTTTCTGCTCTGCCTGTGAGAACGGACAATCCAGGCTTTTGTGTGGAGACCAGGGTTCTGGGCATTCAGATGCTTAAGCACATCCGCCGATTTCTCCAGTTTCCCAGAGATCCAGCAGAGGGCACGCGTAAGCTTGGGTGGCTTGTAGACCTCAAAAATTGTGGTCCCAAGGGGAGGGATCATCGGCACCATACTGCTAAACCCATTCAGAGGTTTGCTGCGAGGAGGTCTTCACCACGAAGGTTCCGTCCTTGAACTCACAGCCACTCACAAGCACTCGTTGCCGCGACAAGCTCCAAAAGATGGGCTTTGCAGTGTTTTTGGGTTACTTCATCATTTGAATTCTCTGCAACATATCCACTTTCTTTGGTTATATAAGTTTGATAGATTTTACTGAATGGCAAGATTCAATATTGATGTGTGCTTTAAAAGTTTTTGATAAGATCGGTGAATATGGAACAAATTTTTTTTTTTTCGACATAATGTAATTGTTGACTTATCCCGGTGTCCCGAATAGTAGAATAAGTTAAAAAAAAAATAAAAAATTTAAGAATCACCCTTATTCCGAGTGGCGTTTTACTTTCACGACGTTTGTCGTTTTTTGAGGCGTTTCATTTTAGAAGACTTATTCCCTAACTTTAACGACAGAGTAAAACGTCGTCGGTAAGTAGTTCACATTCCACATATGATCCACACCAGCTGATATGTGCAAATGACAAATAAATGGCGGTATCAGTTTATGGTGTTTGTATATTTGAAAGAAATTTGTAAGTTGTATCCTAAAAATTCATAGTGTAGCAATGTTTTGGAGTAGTGAAAGTGATGACGACGATTTAAATAAATCAATTTAAACAAGTATTGCCACTCTTTTCCATCTCTTGATGGTGGCCCTAAGCTATAAAGGGTTCGAGCAATAGAATCCTATTCAACTTTGGTATCAACATTTAAGACTCTCCTTTGAAATGCCTTTGCCAGCGAAGGTTTTTTTCCATTATTTCGACCAGTCATAAATTGTTTCTGGTTGGTTATTTTTACCCCAGAACTTAATCTAATTTAGTCTAGTCATTAGAATAAATTAACAATTTAAGAAAACTTACATTTTCAGCCGTTGTTCACAACTTTAAATTTACAAAACGGATTCTTTTTTCAGTCTAACGAATTTATTTTCAATTCCTTGTGTTGCTCAACAACAAAATCCTGCTGCTCCCTAGTATGCAACTACACTTTATCAGAAATGACAACACTGCACAGCACACACAAATTATAACACAGTACACAACATCTGCATTCGAAAATACTCTCTTTCTCTTTTCTTGCTAGAATTTGTGTGTGTGAGAGAAGTTTCTCAAAATTTAAGCTTATTAAAAATTATTTAAGGTCGACAATGAGCACTCTAACTGTATCTAATCTGCGTATCATGGCTATAGAGCAGGAAATCATAGAGACCATCGATACTGAAAGAATAATAAGAGAGTTTGCCCTGATGAAAAGAAGGAAAACAAAATTTTAAAGAAGTTTTCTGTAAATAATTAAAAAATTAATAACTTTTTAACTTTCTCGATTACGTAGTACGAGAAAGATATTGTAATCGTAAAAAATTTCGAACTAGAGATGTTAATCAATTCTGACATTATGATGATAGTGGAACTCAAAAAAGTAGGTCGCAAAATTATGTCCGTCTGTCTGTCCGTATGTCCCGAGGCCTACAGCCTAAACGGCTGATCGGATTTCGTTCAAACTTGGGATTTGTAGTTTGGGGGCTTTAGTTTACATACTTAGAGTAAAATTGATGTTTTCAAAATTATTGTGTCCCTAACTTTCAATTCGAATCACCGAAAACGCAGATTTGCAACTTGTATCTCGAAAACCCCAATTTGATTTGAAATAAAACTTTAAAGCCCAAGGATGTAAGAATTCATCAAGAACAATAACTTATACTCAGTTTTTAGCTAAAAAGCTAGGCAATAGTATTTTTCAAACTAAACATTGCATTATTTGGCACTGTTTTGTCTGCCAAATTTTACAAGAACCGCTCTAACGATTTTGGTTAAAAATATCTACATATTAAAGATAAAATCAGTATTTGAAAAAAGATCAGAGAAGACAAATTTAACCAAGTTTATATGTGTAGGTATAACTGGTTGAAACCGTAGACGATGGTTTTTTTTAGTGCTTAAAATTACGAGGGGCGGCATAAATTAGCTCTGCCCCGGGCGGCCCCAACCCACGCTACGCCACTGTGCTTCTCGTAACCTTTTTATTAGGGAAAGTAAAAACAAATACATTTCATTTAATTTCAAAAAATAACTATTTTTCATATTAAGAAAACAATGAAATATAGAAAATTTAAGTTAACAAAAAGAAATTCAATTTCGAAAGAAAAAATAAATTGAATGCTTGTCTTATTCTTCATTCACAAAGTACGAATTACGAAAGGAAAGATTAAAATAAACATTATATTAAATAAAAATAACATCTCTTCATAAATATAACAAAAAATAAAAAATTCAAAATCAACGAAAGGAAATTCAGTCTTCAAAAAAATAAATAAATTATATATCTGTTTGCAAAGATATTGTTATTTTAATGCACTAATTGGGTTGCATGGTTTGTAGGTTACTGCTTATAAATAGAAGCTGCGAAGCTTTATTTGCAGACAACCTACTTCGTCTATCTGTTTGGATAAGACCGCCCTTTGAAAAAATACGTTCACATGGAACAGATGTTGCAACTAAATTCAATCGTATAAGCAGGTATTTGTACAAAATGGGATATACGCATCTTCTCGCATGCCACCAAAGAAGGGGATCAATATACTTTTGTAGCTCTACTATCCCAGCTGCTGTTGTATTTTCTGGAACTAAACTAGATATCTCGATATCAAAGTCATCCCAAATGAATACTGCTTTGGTGATTGTAGTTGTAGAAGCTGCCGGAATTATTTCTTTTTGGGCAAGATTAGGAGAGCATTCTGCTATTAATTGCCTGGGTTGAACCGCTACTTTCGATTTCAAGGCTTCGAATGCTGTTTTATACTAATTAGTTAGCTCTCGAAATCCTCTGCCTTTGAATCTGGGACCTAATATTGTCGATTCCGCGTAAAGAAATTTTTTTTCTAAATGATTGAAACGCCTTTCCATTTGCTCATTTAGTGTCTCCAGCAATTTTCGGACACATGAAGGATTGTTTTGGGCAGAAGCTTGTGGTCCTAGTTCTGACAAACGGTGAGCAATGTGGCGTTTTAAAAGTCGGCAATATACAATGACTTAAGAAAGACTTTTTTTCGCCACAAATCTCTACGGTCACATCCATAAATATTGCCTCTATCACAGTCCAATCTTCAACTGTTAAAGATAAGTCATTTTTAACTCATGCAAGTGATGCCTTTAAACCTTTTTTTATTTTTAAAATTCGATTAAGCATGTCGTATGTTGAATTCCACCCCTTTGGGACGTCTTGTTTTAATTTAAGAATAGGCATTTCCATCTTTCTTTGCATTTCATGCAATTAATATAAGCCCTGGGAACTTCTTTTGAAATATTCCACAATGTTTTTTACTTTACGTAAGACCTCCGAAATCTGGGATCGAATCGCGTCGTCCGTGAACGAGCTATACGTATAATTATGTCGATTTTGCATGTGAAACAAAAACAAATTCCGTCACGTAATGCTCGATCACGGACGACGCGATTCGACCCCTGATCTATTCCAGCTTGCACGGATAAATTCAATAAATGTGCGAAGCGACCTATAGAACGCCATCCTCCTAATCT
Organism: Cheilosia impressa; assembly: GCA_948293265.1. Lineage (NCBI taxonomy): Eukaryota > Metazoa > Arthropoda > Insecta > Diptera > Syrphidae > Cheilosia > Cheilosia impressa. Next base: position 60,891,567 of record OX411880.1, read on the forward strand.
TACTGCCGAAAGAATATTGGCATTGTCGCTAACAATAGCTCCAACTCTATTTTCAATGTCCCATTTTGACTTTTGTTCTTTTAAAAATATGCATAAATTTTCACTTGTATGGCGCTTATCGTATTCTATACAGCCGAACAAATTAGAACATAATTTAACACTTTCGGGATCTATAAAATGTGCTGTAACAGCGATGAAGCTTTGATTGTTGATTGATGTCCAGGCATTTGTCGTTAAACATATTGCAGGTGTATTTGCAATTTTAGGCGCAGGGTCATAAGTCCACAGGCCAAAAGTCCACAATGGACTTTTGACCCACCTAGGTGGGTTATAAGTCCACAAATCCATTGTGGACTTATAACCCACCTATTTGAGCCAAAAGTTCACATTAATTTGGGCCATAAGTTCACAATTTTAAAATGAAAGTAGGCCATAAGTCCACAATTATCCATATGACTTAAAAATAAATTAAAACAAGATACACGTGTTACATAAAATCCTGCAAGGCTAGCTTGATTTACGACACAGAGTTCAATGAAATATCCAAAATATGTGATGCCCTTCATCCACATCCTGACCAATCGGATATGTTTAAAAGGATGCAACTAATTAATTCTTGTTGACGGCACCTTCAATGTTCTTCCATTAGGTGAATGGAAGCAATTATTAGTTGTCTGTGTAGCACATTCAGAGCATGTATCTATACCGAGCATTACTTACTTATTCTTAAAGTTAATTAAAAAGTTCGTATTCATTGTTCAAAATAATTTTATAATTACAGTATTTTATTTAAACACGAAAAGTTTTTCAAAAACATTATAAAGTTATTTTGAAAAATTCGCGCGAATTTTTCAAAATAACTTTATAATTTTTTTGAACAATTCACAAATAAATTAAAAATTATAAATTGTTTTTGAAAAACTTTTAGTGTTTAAATAAAATACTGTAAAAATTCGCGCGAATTTTTCAAAATAACTTTATAAATTTTTGGAACAATTCACAAACTTTTTAATATAAATTGTTTTTAAAAACCTTTTCGTGTTTAAATAAAATACTGTAAGAATCTATAAAGCGAATTTATTATTATATTTTTTACCTACAATAACTTTTTTTTCGGGTAAACAAAAACGCGCTTCAACAACTTCCTTTGATAGACTCTTATCAGCAAGTGAAGGCTTACCGATATACTCTGAGATTAAAATATTAAACAAACATCAACACCTAACTGAAAATAAGATCTGCCTGAAAAGTACTAACAACAAATTTCTCAACTCCTTGTATGCTTGTGTATTTGTTTACATTTTGTGTCAATCCGCTCCTGAAATATTGTTCATTGTTCAAGAGACACATTATAGTCTAAGAGAGAATCAAAGAAAACCTCTTAATTTTGTTGTACTTTAAACTATGAGAATTGTGGACAATGACCCACCATAGTGAGCCATAAGACCACAGTCAGTGAGTCAAAAGTCCACAAGAATTTTGTGTGGACTTTTGGCTCACCTAGGTGGGTTATAAGTCCACAATGGATTTGTGGACTCATAACCCACCTAGGTGGGTCATAAGTCCATTGTGGACTTTTGGCCTGTGGACTTATGACCCTGCTCCGCAATTTTACTTTGCATTTCTTGTTACAACTTTAAAAAGAGCTGAGGTAGCAGTACTTCTGAAAGTGTCTTTCTGGTTGGTAAACTATATGAAGGGCACAGTAGCGACACGAATTTGTTAAATTCAGTTTCTTCTACGAGGCGCAGTGGATGGTATTCTTTAGCAATCATAACAATTAATTGCTTATCTATTGTTGACTTTTTTTTGATGGGAAAGTGGTTTTGTACTCTCAGTAAAGGCGTATATTTTTTGTTGCGTAGCGACTTGAGATTTGGATGTAGTTTCAGTACAAGTTTTTTCTGAGTTACTAGATACGACTCCTATATCAGTCCTTGGAGCATTAATAGCCGGTGTTATTGCTGTCTGCCTTTCTATTGCACTTGTGGAGACTGTAGGATGTTTTCTTTTTAGATGTCTCCCAAGATTTCCCAAACTTCCAGAAGTAAATGCTATATTTTGAGAACAGTACTTACACTTCGCTCTTTGGGGCTCGCTTTCGGAAAAATTATCCCAAAGAATGCTTGTTTTTCGCCTCATTCGCATTGCCATCTTAGAGATCACTTGTTTTTTTAAATTTAATCTAACTCCGCCGCAGTCAGTTTGATTGAGTTCTCATCAGCATCTATACTTCGAAAAAGCATAATGAATTGAAAGAATGAAAAGGATTCAATGGAAAGGAACTGCTAACGCAAAAGAATGTGATGAAATGGAACTGATACGTATAATCATATCCATATCCATGAATGTGAACCTGAACATGGATTTCTTTTTTTCCTCTTGTGCATACCTAGTTCCAATTCCGGAGTCACAGGTACACACTACACACAAGATGCCACAGATCACTACCACACCACACGGTTCATTTCAATTGAAGAGCGAATTTCGCACTAGTATTGCCCTACATGTGCGCTTATGCATGCGTGTTCGTGCTATTTCTGTATTGGTGTATCCATACGTATATTTCTTTTCTTTCGTTCACATTCATTTTCCTCTGTGAAATCGGAACTATATCGAACATGTTGGACATGCTTATTTGCAGTTCACGGAAAGATATGAAATGTTTCCTACATAGGACATAGTTCAAGGAACTATACAGGTCCGGAACTACCCAACTCTACTTACTGCTATGCTCCATTGCCTACGTATGTGCTGGAATGCGGGATACTCAAATGTTGTGTGTTGGGTGTCGGATGTGTTATAGATGATTTGTCAGCATCATGCTGCTGAAGCATGTTCAGGTGCATGTGGGAAAAGCGTCCGGAATTTGTGTATTTGGTTGACCTTGGATATTCCAGATAACCTTGGCATTGGTACTTCGTGTTCTCTATTGGGCTGCTGTACTGATGGCAGTGAGAGTCTCGTCTTCAATACGTACTGTTATGTTGTTTGAAAGTTCTGTTGCAGGTTTCGTTCTCCTGCATCGTTTGGTGATGATGGCCAATAATATGAAGATCATTAGCGTTGAGAGTCCAAAATTTCCGATTTGTTTTTTCACATTTTTAGATTCCAAAATTTCTATAAGTTTTGTATTGTTAACTTGCAAATCTTTTTTATTAATTCTAAGGAGAGTATCTCTTCGAAGGCATTCTTATTTGAGAAGGGTTGTAAAATTGCCGGAAGGGGTTTTGTTCCAGACATTTCTTTTGAAGAATATATGGTTCTGTTGATTATTAGTGATGTGTTGTGGAATTAGATTATAAAGGATCCTGCTAAGTCAATCGTTTCATCGCTGATCTGAATTGTTCCGTTAAATTGATTTAAGAATATTATTCCGCTTGATATCTCCTCGACTGCTGGTACATGTAGACCATTGATCTTCGTACACCGGGATGGTTGGCTTTACATAAGGTTCGGCAAGCACGTGGAATTACTTATATCTATTATATTTTTATGAGTACACATAGATAGATTGTTATATGACTTACATTTATTTCGTATTCCCAATATTTTTTTATTACATTTTAATATTGACTTAAAATCTATTTTGTTTATATAGTTTCCCTTTTTTACTGACTTAACTAGAAGTTTTTGACAATAATAATATAATATAGGCAATGGCTGTTTCATTAATGGCAATTTTTATTTCGCTAAATTCTAATGCCTCTTCTACACTTAAGTATGGCATATTTTCGGTCTTTAGAATATTTTGAATAACATTGATCGTTAATATATAAGAATTTACAACTCCGGCCTTAGCCCATTGTACAGCGTAGTCTATGTTCCATATTTCTGTTTTAATAATATCCACTTTATTTTTTATACTAAGAAGATTCTCAATTACGCCTGTGGTTTTAGTTAATTTAATAATTTTGTTGGTTGTCTCGGTTAACTGCTTAAATTTTTCGATCGTGGCTTTTGTATTAATGTATTCATATTCCCGTTGAGCATTGTAAGATCATCATGATCAGGGGAGCCTCCTACCCACTTCCAAGCACTCCCGATAAAGTCTAGGGATCGTTTGATTCGGTTTGTAGGCCTGAGTCGATTAATGTGGTTTTGAATTTCCTGTATGTCATGTATATGAAAAAGGGGTATAGTTCCTTAATGTTGCGTTCATGTCGTAAATGAATTTCTGATATATTTCTGGGTCGATTATGTGAAGGATTTTAAAGTGGCCTTCCTGTACTCTAGCCATTCCGGAATTTAAAGTAAAGAGTTGTGCGTTCGTATAGTCTAGTATTTGGTGTTCGGCCTTACCGTGAATGTAGTTGAAATAACAGTCTGAAAAAAATTTTGAATAAAAATCAGGGGTCGAATCGCGTCGTCCGTTAACGAGCATTACGTGACGGAATTTGTTTTTGTTTCACATGTAAAATCAACTAAATTCCGTGAACGTATACCTCGTTCACGGAAGTGGCGATTCGACCCCAGTTCCTTATATGCTTTTTGTATATGGTTTTGCCGCTTTCTGTTAGGATGGTTGTGTTTCTATCTTCCTTTACTATCTCTGATTGGTATCTGCTAGAAAGTTTCGTTCCTAATCTTTTATTTCGCTTCACATAAACTATCTGTCCCGGGGAATATTGTTTTGGTTTCTTTCTTTTTTTGTTATGATATTTTAGGTCAGTTTTTTTGTTTTTGTTGTAATTTCACCAAATTTGACTGCCGAGTCTTATCATAATCTTCATGGCCGAAACTTACATTGCGACCAAAAAAAAGATCAACTGGTTTTTTTTTCCGTGGTGGAATGAATACTGTGGTTGTATTCGTTAAATGCTCTTTCAAGCAGTTTCTCGAAATTTCGATGCAATTCGTCGTCTTTAAGGCATCTCATAATTTCTACTAAGGTTGAGTGAATACGCTCTACCTGTCCATTGGCTTCGCTCCTGTATGGCGGTGTCGTGTAGACATTAATTTTTAATTCGTCATCATGAAAAGTATTGCGGAAGAATTAAGAGAGGGTTCATTATCAATGACCACTGATTTGGATACACCGAAGAAAAAGAGTATATCTCTTAGAGGCTTTCGTATATCCTCTATTGACCTGCTTTTTAGTAATTTAACTTGAGCATATTTCGTGAATTTGCAATTGCGGTTAGAACCGCTTTTTTTTCAGTAATAAATATATCAATGTGAACAGTGTGACCTGGGAAATTTGGTAGTGGCGTTGCGTTGAGCTTGGGTTGGTTCGGATGCCGTTCGTATTTATTTTGTTTGCATGTGGAGCAGATACTAGTGATTCGATTATTTTTTTTGTCATAGAGGGGAAATAGTATTTCTCGAGAATTTGCTGCTTATTTTCCTTTGCGTTCCTATGGGCGCGATTGTGTGTTTCTATTATTATAGTCTCCTGATCTTACCTAACTTCGTAATTCCTAAAATTGCCTGTATAGATTTCCTGTACCATTCCCATGATACGTTCTTCGGTTTTGATAGCGTTTATAACAGATGGATTAAGGAATTTCCTTAAGTTTATTTTGATTGTATTCTGTTTCTGTCACCGTATGCCGGTGGTATGTAGGGAAAATTATTTCGAATCGGTGGGCAGGAGTTGGCCCAGTCTGCAGAAGAATTTGGTTTTTAAAGGCGTTGATGGGTGCTTCTACACTAAAGATGAGCTCTTGTGAAGAACTCTCGTCACTGTGTTACGTGGTTTCGGATAGGGTGTTTACGTATGAAGTTAGTGGGGCTCTTGATAATGCGTCGGCAACAACGTTTTGTACTGCCGGGCTTATATTTTAATTCGTGACTGTACTCCTCTACTATTGCCTTCCATCTTTTCATTTTGCTGTTATTATTTTTGTTGCTTAGTGCGAAAGTAAGGGGTTGATGGTCGGTAAAAATTCTGACTCTGGTAGGACCGTAAAGGTTATTTCGAAATGAGCCTAATGCCCATACGATGGCTAACATCTCCTTTTCGTTAGCTGCATAATTTTCCTCCGCTTTGCTGAGCGTCCTAGATATAAAGGCGATGGGTCTGTTTTCTTGCTCAAGAATCGCACCGAGTGCGTAGTTAGACGCATCAGTTGTGAGATCGAAGGGTTTGTTGAAATCGGGATATGAGAGAACAAGTCTTCGGAGATAAGGGAATTTTTTAATTCAATGAACGACTTAATAGCTTCTTGGTTAAGTTCTATTGGTGTTTTTGAGGATTGGGTTTTAGACACCCGTCCCTCTTTCCCTCTTAAAAGAGCTGTGAGGGGTTTCGCAATTTTTGCGTAATCCCGCACAAAGCGTCTATAGTAGCCTGATACGCCAAGGAAGGATCTCAGTTCCTTAAGGTTTTTTGGGATCTCGAAGTCCAATATGGATTTAACTTTACTAGGGTTGGTTTTTTACACCTTCTGAAGATATGAGGAAGCCTAGAAATTCTACTTCGGGTTTGAAAAAGTTACATTTGTCCAACTGGACTTTCATATTTGCATCATTCAAGGTTCTAAAAATGTCTTCGATATGTTTAGCGTGTTGGGCTTCATTTTGGCTAAAGATGATGATATCATCGATATAGACGTAACAAGTTTTTCCGATATGTGAATGCAATATATCGTCTAATGCCCGCTGAAAAATCGATGGGGCATTCTTCAGCCCAAATGGTAATCAGGTAAACTCGTATTTACCATAATTGATTGGTAAATCTATGTCTATGTCGGATTCCCTTAGAAGAATTTGGTGAAATCCGCTTTTCAAATCGAGTACAGTAAAGAATTTATTTCTTCCTAGTTGGGCAATTATTTCATTAATATCCGGAATTGGATATTTGTCAGATATCGTCACGCTGTTTAACTTTCTGTAGTCTATTACCATTCTGTATTGTTTTGCACCGGTGGAATCAGGTTTATTTGGGACGATCCACACCGGGGAATTGTATGGTGACCGTGAAGGTCTTATTATGCCGTCCTCAAGCAATTTCTGGACTTGTTTTTCAACTTCGGATTTTAGTGACATTTGAAATGGATAATGGCGAGTATAGACGGGGTCTTCTGTGGAAGTCCTTATTTCTGCAATTACTCTAGTTGTATAAGTGAGTTTTTCTTCTGGATCAGAGAACAAATTTGGATGTTTGTGAATCGCTGAGTTTAGAAGATATTTCTGCTGAGGGGTCAAATGGTTAGTCTTGAATTAACAGTGGTGATTTCAGCTGCTTAACCTTAATTTTGACTTTATTGAGTATTGTCATAAAGCTTTCTCGGGTGTGAATTATAGCAGCCAACTCCTTTAGGCTATCATTGCCAAATATTCCATGAAAAGTTTTTAAGGTTAGAAGAATAAAGAATTTAATATTAATATCGTTTAGGCTAAAGAGATTTAGGAACGTGTGATGCGAAACCTTCACATCACCAGCTATTGATTTGGTCGTTTGGAATGGGCCTTTTAACTAAGTCAAGTTTAATACAATTTTTGCTTGAACCAGTGTCAATCAAGAATTTTAAGATTTCTCCGCTTTGGGTCTAACATTCGAAGTAAGGCAGCGAAGAATCGGTTAGCCTAAAAAATTAATGTCGCTATATTCGAAATATTGCTCAATTGGATATTGCGATTCCGAGGAGTGTTGTTCACCAAGGGAGTCGGTGGTCGGATGGTTGGTTTGACCATATTCATCATAGATTTCTCCAGGTGGATTTCTTACTTCCTCTTCATCTTGCTGTATTTGTGGATGAATAGTTAATTTTTCTAGTTTATCTATAGTTGCGTCGATATGGAAGTTTGGTTGTTTAAAGTTGGGATACCTCCTGCGTTCTTGCTGAGAAATATTTGGCTTTGACGCATTTCAATTTGCTTGACGATTCTGATTGTGAATGTTTCCAATTTGATTGCTGCGTCCTTGAGTGGGGTTTTCTATTTTAAGTGGAATTTAGGTGTGGGGTGTTCTAGTGTATTGGAAAGAATTGTGGAGATTCGTCATATTATTCTGGGGAAAAGAATTGAAATTTGGACGCTGACCCTAATAAAGGTGTCAAGCGCTTTGTCCCGGTACGTTTGGGTCAAGAGACACATTGACTCGTGGCTTATTTCCATGCAGGAAATTTTATTAATTATTACTGTTAGCTGCGAGCTTATTTCCTGGCAAAATTCCTGTATGCTCTTGTTGCCCTGCAATATGACATCTGGCATTCGAGGGTGCTAACGTCGCGTTTGTCGGCATAGTGCATTGTTAGGCAATTAGCTATGATATCCCAGTTAAGTGGCGTATTATAAGATTCAAGGGCTGCGTCGGCCTCGTTGATTATCTTGTTGCGAATCACATTAAGGATTCCGTAGTATCTCGGAGTTCCTTTAGTGTGATCATAAATGTTGAGCACGCGCTCAACGCTCTTTTTCCAAGAGGAAAATTCGCCGGCCTGATAGAGTAGAAGTGGTAGGGGGATTATTTCGCGTAGGGGGTCTCTCGTTACTAATTGGTGGTGCATTGGAAGCGACTGGATTAGGCTGTGTGCCCATAGCTCGGTTGATTTGCTCCGCGACTTGGTTTCTAGTGAGGGACATATCCACGGTAAGTTTAATGGAAAATACTGAAGGTTGAAATCGATTTCCAAGAATTTTTTATCCTAAGTTTTTATGTTTTACTTATACTATAAATGTAAATTTTTATGTTTGTTTGCCTTTTTTTTTAAATAAAATTTCTTATTTCTAATTTATGCCCCTATTATCGTTAGCGAGTCGAACAAAAAAAAAGCGAATGTGACTTATTTGTATTATGGTTAGCGAATTAAACAAAATTCATTCGCCTGAACTGTCAAACCGCTGGCGAATTTAAAGTCGCCTTATTGCGGTTTGCGAATTTATGAAATATCATTCGCATAAAACTTAAAATTTTGGCGAACAAAAATATTTGGTGAAACCTGAGGAGAATGTAACTTATGAATGAAATTTCAAGAAAAACGTAAAAAACCCATTCAATTCATATTTCTACATACATATGGAACAAAACAAAGCCATAGCCAAAGGGTTGGTACAATTTGGAGCTAAAAAAAATTCCAATAAAGAATATTTTATATTAAAGGCACACAAATTTTTCATTTTGAATTCCTTTTTTGTTGACATACATGTTCGAATTGTCGTTTTTGTGCTGTCATTTTCGTTTTTATTATATAGGTAGCCTTTGATTTCTAGGCGAATGAATTAATTCGCCGCCCATAATCGTACAAGGCGAGTGTTTCGACAACTGACTCGATTTAAGCGAATAATTCGACTCGCTAACGATAATAGGGCTATTAGTTTTTCACTTTTTCTTAAATTTCTTAACGTTTACTTTAATTTTCTTCCTTTTCAATAAAATTTCTTATCTCTACTTTAATTGTTCACTTTCTTTTAAATTTCTTTATGTTTACTTTAATTTTTCACTTTTTCTTATTATACCTTATTCTAACAGTAGATATGGTATCAGCATGTTGATTTGATCCGTTGTAGTGCGGCTGGAGTCTTACACTCCTCCTTTTCCTCCCTGGGGTTACTAAGGGGCCCTTGTGTCCTTAAGATCCACTGGTCACTTTTTACCGGTTTATTTAATATGACTGAACCTGTGGTCTGGCGAATAACTGTCTGTTTTCCACGCTTTAACACATTAACTACTATTGGGTTCTTCTCTCCCTTTTGTTTGTTTTTTATTTTTTAAACACTAGGGTTCACTTAGACCGCTTTGTACTGTTTCCAACTATGCTTCGACACTATACGCGGTCCCTGCTCGGGCGCCAATTAAAACTTCATACGCTGATTTTGCTTAGAAAAAATAATTTTTATTTTCAAACTGGCAGCGATTCTGCCTCGATACAAATTTGGAAGAAAATGAACAATTTTGTCTTATAAACTAGAGCTTAAATATTATCTTACTGCTATGCTCCATTGCCTACGTATGTGCTGGAATGCGGGATACTTAAATGTTGTGTGTTGGGTGTCGAATGTGTTATAGATGATTTGTCAGCATCATGCTGCTGAAGCATGTTCAGATGCATGTCGGAAAAGCGGCCGGAATTTGTGGGAACGTGTCGGGTGTCCGATGTTTTCTGTCTTAACTTATATAATTACGTGCCGAGCGTGACACGAAATAAAAAAAATAGATTCTTGGCCCGAACACTTGGGCCGAAATAAACACACGAAATCTTTGTTTTATTTAATTTTTATTTAATTTAATTTAATTCAAGTTTACTTTTTATGTTGCTGACCTCTTAAAACTGGTGGGGGGAAGTCAGATAGAAAAGTATGTCAACAACTAGGACAGAACTGAACTGAGAATCTGGGCTTTTGGGTGGCCGTATTTATACTCCTAATATTGTTTACTTATCTATTGCAGTGCCGTAACGATGGCTTGCGATATGATCTTCTTATTATTGATCAGATTTGACAATTAGGCAAAACGGATGCATCTGTGTCAACAATGATAGAAGATTTCTAATGTTGCCTCACATATGAAGATCTATTAAAGGAAAGCGTGGGCGAGAGATAAATATGAGGATGCAATTGCATCATCAAAGTATAATACTTTGGCTGGCTTAGGATATGGTGCACACTTGTGTAAACAATGAAGATTAAATGCATAGTGCATCTAAGACAAGTTCAATGTCAAGCATTAGATATGATGACGAATGGGTGGCTGCGGCCTTGAGTTACTTCTTTAGTTAAAGTGATGTCATTATGACTCATACAATTGATAGCTTGCGGTTGCTGTAACCGTTAAGTATACTATGGGTAGGCGTGACGTGAGTCAATGCCGTAACTCCCCCCTCCTTAAGATTCTGCTCCGGAGAATCCAGAGTTTTTAGTTCGATATTAACTTTTGTATTTTGGGCATTTTTCCTTTTCCTTGATTTAATTATAATGAATATGAATATAAGATTTACCACAATTACGAAAATGATTGTGCTTAAGGATATGCGTTCTATCTTTAATTATTTTTTTGTTTTTTATATTGTCAAAATGTATCTCAGGTGATACGTTTACTGATATGTTTTTAATTTTTATATCATTAAAATTTGTTATTACGAAATGATCGCTTATCAATAAATTCTCATACTGAACCTCGTTTATACTTATTTTACAATTTTCAAAATTAATTACATTATTTCCATATATTCTTACATCATAGGTATTACAGTTTTGTTTTAGTAATAGTTTTGGTAAGTTCTTAGTGATTATTACATTATCAGTAATTTGCTTAATTTCTATTTCATTATTTACTTTGAAGTTACAAATAGGTTTTTCTTTTAATATTTTCGAAATACAATCATCTTTAATTATTTTTTATTTGTTACCATTTATTCTGTGTATTCATATACATCATTATTTTCATTTAATATTACTGTCTTATCCCTTTCCCTCCTGCACAATAACAAAAGGATATAATATTCGTCATTACACTTTTTTTTTACTTGAATCTGAAAAAAAAAAAAATTAAAAAACCTTTTGGATGTCCTCGAAAAAGGACACTCACAATTGTGAGCTTCAGGAGTGCACCCACAACAATATTGGCAAAAAAAAATAAATTATCATTTTTAAGCAACGGAAATTGCGATTTATTTAACTTGAAACTCATAAATATTTTTGGTTGTTTTTCCAAGAAAGTAATAACTTAATGCAAATAATAGTTTAATTTTTGGTGTGAAACAATTTAAAGCAATTGGAGTCTTTTGTAAGGCAAAGGTGTACATCGCACTTCTCACATTTAGTTCGCGACCGGCTTGTACAATTGGGTAAGCGGCACTTGAGTGGTGCTTTTAACTTATCAACAACTGGCCAGTGATTGAAACCATCAAAGCGCTTATCTTGCCCAGGTAATGAAGAACACCTTTTCCTTTTCTTTTGAATCGCCTCGTCTTCTGATTCGGAATCACTTTCAGAGTTCAATGATTTTTTCTTGCCCACACCACCCAATAAATATTCTCCCACCTCCAACCTAAACTCCAGTAAGTCAATTTTGTCCTTCCTTGCGTATTTGTTTTGTTTACAGTCGTATTTGTATTCCAAAAAACTGTTAACAATGGCTAAGTCAAACATATGAAGAATTGTTTTCACTGTCCATTTTTTAGTTTTTATCCACGTCCGATAGCACTCAATAAGCTGGTCACAAGTGTCGACACCTCCCATACTAGCATTGTAGGAGGCAATGCAAGCCGGACAGGGAACGTCGATTCGGGCCTTCGCTGTTTTGTCCCAGCGTTTTACAGTGTTAACAGGTTGACTGCCAGTTAGACTTGAAGTCATTAAAACGCTTTTGTTGTCCTTCCATTTAACCATACATATAGAATTATCATTGACGCATATTTCTTCAAATTCTCCCCTTCTCATCTTGGAATCTTTTGTGAAAGTATAGCTGTTCTGTCGATTATTCATTAGAGTCCCCGTCGCATAGATATTATTTTCTCTCAACTTTTGCATAAGCGGAAGTGTTGTAAAATATCTATCAAAAAATACGCAAGAATTCTTTGGCATTGTTTCCGTAAGCCGTAAGACAACTGCCGGTCCTAATCCGAGACTTCTGTCTCTAAGAGGCGTTGTTGCACCCTGATAAATTTCGAAGTCCAATACCATTCCGCAAGATGACGTAAGCACAAAGTTCTTTAGCCCTACAGGGCGAGGCTTATTTTTTACATATTGCCGGACAATACATCTACCTAAAAATGGTATCATTTGCTCGTCAATTGAAAATTCTTTGAAAACGGTTCTATCAATTTTCAAACATCTGCCTCGTACACTGTCTATCACTGGCTGAACCTTCCAAAGCAAATTTGTCTTCTTTTGTTCTTCGGATACAGCGTTTACATCTACAAAGTGGACATTCACACGCAGTAAATAAAATCTATCACGCGGCATCGCTTGGGCAATCAAATTGAAACGAAACTTTGAGTTCCAATACATATGAATGCGTGGGAATTTAATACACCCAATTACTGCATGCATTCCAAAAAATACAGACATTTCTTCAAAAGTTGTTTTAAGCTCATGCCCAGTTGTTGAAAGATAATATTGAGATGAATAGATAACTGCCTTTTCTATCAATTCAGCCGTGAAATATTGGGAAAAATATTCGTATGGTGTTCTAACAGCCTATAGAAAAAATAATACACCCTGTCAAACTAGAACTAACTAATGAAACCTGAATTTCACCTGTATCTCCTCTGGAACATGGAAGGGTATTGATATATGAGGCTTAAAGGGCCTTTTGACCCATTGAAAAGTTCTTTTCCGTGAACTTATGGCACTGGTAGAACCTTCGTTGGCTGTTAGATCAGGATGCTGGGCTAACGGAACCTCGTCTTCGGAATCAAAATCGGATTCGATATCATCACCTACCTCGTCACAAAAATATTCGTCATTTTCTTCTTCTTCTTCTATAGGCAAAACATCACTAGCAACAAGCATATCGAAAATATCTTGCTCGGCAAGAAACCTTTGCGCCATTCTATTCATACAAACGGAAAAAAAATTCAAATTTGACAGATAAAAAAAATTACTTTTCGGCATTATTAAAAACTGGAGCTCACGATTGTGAAAATCGAATTGATCTATGTAAAAAACAGTAATCTACTGTATAATTTCAATCTTAAAGTAAACAAAACTAATAACTTACATTTAACGATGATTAAAAACCAAAAAATATATTTAAAACTCCGATATACGAAAAAAAATGAACAATTTTTGTTGATAGAGCGTAGCACTTGTAACAGATACTTTTCAAAAGACGAACTACACACATAAACAAATGGCAAAGGCCTACTATGTTACAGAAAATGAATCTATAACAAATTCACAATTGTGTGGTGCGGGTGTAAACCCAGTAAATTAATTTCAGTTGAATTTGCAGAGAGAATTCGAAAACTCACAATCGTGAGTCCGGGGAGGGAAAGGGTTATAGAGTGTATCAATTTCCAAGGTGTTTTCTATTGGCATTGGTTCAATGAATGTTTTGTAATATTTATTTATTTCATAATTTGGAATCATTATAATAAACACAATTCTATTTCCTTGTTGTACTACCGAACTTTTCATATTGATTAATTCCCGAAAGGTTATAAAGGGTGATTTTTTAAGAGGTTTAGAACTTTTTTAAAAAAAAAAACACAAAAAATTCGAAAAAATGAATGAAATATTTATTTGAATCGATAGTTTGAACCTTGCAATTTAATGTTTAAAGATAATTTCATGCAAATGTTGACCGCGGCTGCGTCTCAGGTAGCCCATCCGCTGAGTCCAATTTTGGCATACTCTTTCACACATATCGGCCGGTATCTCACGAATGAATGCATGGATGTTGGCTTCCAGTGCGTCAATCGAAGCGGGCTTGTCCCTATACACATTAGCCTTGGCATACCCCCACAAAAAATAATCTAATGGTGTCAAATCGCACGATCTAGGCGGCCAATTGACCGGCCCGAAACGTGAAATTAACTGTTCACCAAACTCGCCTCGCAATTGCGCCATTGTTTCGCGTGCTGTGTGGCATGTGGCACCGTCTTGTTGAAACCACATATCATGCAAGTCAAGAACTTCCATTTCGGGCAAAAAAAAAGTTTGTTATCATCGCTCGGTAGCGTTCACCATTGACAGTAACGCTGCGATTCGCATCATCTTTGAAGAAATATGGCCCAATAATGCCGCCGGCCCATAAACCGCACCAAACAGTGGCTTTTTCGGGATGCATTGGTAGCTGTTGCAATGCTTCTGGCTGATCTTCACTCCAAATGCGGCAATTTTGCTTATTTACGTACCCATTCAACCAAAATTGAGCCTCATCGCTGAACACAATTTTTCGATAAAAAAGCGCGCGATGAACATTTCGAACCGAGCACGAATTTTGATAGTAAAATTCAATAATTTGCAAGCGTTGTTCATTTGTAAGACGATCCATGGTTAAATTGCAAACCAAACTGAAGCAGTTTGACAGTGACACAAGGTACTAAACACACGTCAGCTGTCAAAACCAGTGTTGCCAAAACCCAACCAGCTAAAAAATCACCCTTTATTATAATTTTGAATTTCTACTGTAACTGAGAACAAGTAAATTTTTCTAACTTGTTCTCTTAATAGCTGGATATCATATTGAATTTGGAAAACATGTTGTATATAGTCTATTTCATTCATACCTGTATTTATTATTTGGATCATATCGTTTATTTGTTCACTAATTTTCTTTTGTTGGGTATTTATATGGTTAGTTACATTTTCCATAACTTTGTTAAACTTATTGTTTATTTCTATTTGTGTATTAAGGTTATTAATTATATTTTTATTATTTTCTTCATTTACCGATAATCTTTCCCTAATTTCTGCTTCGTCATCTGAATCCATTAATCCTGCTAATATTTTTAAGCCTTTTCCCCAAATATTTAATAAACCTCTTCTGGATCTTGTGTGTGGGATTTAGTTAATTATTTCTTCTTCAAGAGAATTAAAATTGTGGATCATTGATGGGTAGTGGTCTGTGTAATTTAGATTTATGATATTTTCTTTAATTAATTCTAGATTTTCTTCTAGTAGTCCCATTTCAATATTATGTAAAATCTTTTTGATAGATCAATGGTAGTTGGTAGTGGACCGTCTCTTTATTGTTACTTTGGTTTGTTTTTTATACCTACAAAATGCTTAACTATTATTATTTTTTATTGATTAATTGGGTTACCCAAGTGCAATGCTCATTTGCTGATAGGCAAATCTAGTGTGGCAATGCACTGAGGTTACCTTACAATGCTCTTGTTGCTACATATGCATATTTGTCGCATTGCCCTGAAGTGACCTGGGATAGTGTTTATGTGTAAACACTTTTTGTAATTTGTTATTATTTGAAGCTCTTTATCCCTAATCATAATGTAACCTTGTCCATCACTTAAGTTTGTAAAGTCTAATTTTTGTCCTTGAAGAGTCGGTATTGTCGTCATTATTAACATCGTCAGTATGTTTATGTATATTAAATGGATGGATTGTTAACCTGAAATTTGCGAGGTTTTTTATTTTTTCCTTGTTTTTTATTTGTAGCAAGTAGAGTCGGCCTTACTAATAATCAAACACTAATGTCGATGATTAGCTGGTTGCCAGCTTTAGTAAAAATGTACAGCAATAAACAATTAGACCTCCACATTTGCTAGTGCGACAATTTTCTTAGAAACTATTACATTTTTTGTCATCACAGAATTCAAATTTCATAATATGTTTTCGTGAAAAACGAGGTCAATGGTTTATTTCACAACAAGGATTTTATTCTAAAGGCTTTTTGAAGCTTATTTTAAGCAAAAAACAAAACAGAAAATAGGAAATGCACAAAATATCCGCTGATCTGTCAAATTTCATATGCAAATCAGTAATGCCGTATTGTTCGATCGGACACAATTTTCGGTACTTTTTATAGTACGCTTTCCTTTGTTTTCTAATACTTCACGATTGATTCATGAGTGAATTTGTGTCGTAATAAGGTCTCTTTTAAATTATACAATAAACGGAACACAGTTTATTAGAATGCTTTGATTTATTCGTTGGCTGATAATGCAAATCAAAACTTATTGGTAGTCTAAAGATCACATTTAGATCGTTAGCAAGTGAATTTTTTCGAAAGAAATATTAACCTGTTTATTCATTTCCGTTTGCAAAACAGTACTTGCAAAAGTATATGGAGGTGTGAAAATAAATACAATTTGATCTTTTAAAAATTGCATAGCTTTACTACTTAATTCGGGAAAAAAAATATAAAGCCTTGGACATTCTTCTACATATAAATAAACTGTCATGTTTTCTCCTAGATGAATTCGCACCAAGTAATACAGAACTTTGTTTATCTCAAATTCGCACATAGAACCTGATATTCCTCCAGCAGTTCCCAAATTTATTATTTCGCATAGATTTTGCTGAATGCTGATAATTCTTCTATCTATATTTTTCGCGAAGTCAACCTTTTCACAACAACAATTTGCACACCAATATTTGAGATCTTCATCCAAAATCTACCTGCCGCCTAAGGGACCTACTGAGAATTGTAAAAAAAAAAGTATTCAGGTATGAGCTGCCCAATATTAAATGATACAGATATCAAGAAATTCTTGGAAAGATCCCAAACTTATTTAAAATTTATTTTTTACTTATGTCGTTTTCCATTGGACAAAAAGAAGCGTCCGGGAGAGTCCGGAATCGAAGAAATGCCGTTCCATTGGCACAAAAATACTCTTCTGGTGATTCTGAGAAGAGAATTTCGCTTCTCGATTTGAAGACAGAATCCACTCAAGAAGCACTCACACAAGTGCAATTTATGTATTTATTACAAGGCAGCTGACAGCAGCCGTAGGTTATTTTTTGGCATTTCACCAATACTTTGGTGGATTCTGTCAGAAGCAGTTTTGCTGTTCCATTGGATTTCAGAATGAGTGGATCCCCGAGTGAAACCAATGGAAAACGACATTAGCATGCAGTCGTTACAAACTAAAATGAAATTGAATCATAAAGCAAGCACTATCGGTTAAACAAGATAAAGCAGAGAAAAGCACTAACCATTTCGTTTAATCAAAATATTCTAAGTACATATTTTAACCCAAATATTAATAAACGCTGCGTAAAAGTTATCAACTCGTTATTCAGCAGTTGTATGCTAAATATTGTAAAACGGGGGTAAGTGTTTAGAAATAAAACAAAAATGCATTATTTTTCAATTTTGTCCATACATTTGTACAAATTTGTGTTTGCTAGACTTAAAAACCACTTGCATTGTTGTATTCCAACGAATAAAATCAGAAAACATTTACAATTTACTAAAATTAGTTTATAATTTTAAATGTTCAGGCTGAACAACAGCGTATATTAATTTGTTCCTATTACAAAATTCCATACTATCATTAAGGATGGTTGGGCAGCACTCCTCTTCAAAATGACATTAGGGGAGGATTTATTTAGCTAATGCCCGAGATAAACATGGTTTTCTGAACATTAACATTTAACCCTACAGTTAGGGATATTCTGGCAACTATATTTGTTTATTGGTAAAGGGATTTTGGAAAGTGTGGGGTCTTTGCGTAAACTTTCAGACTAAAGTTGATTATTGGTAAGGCCGAGTAACTCTATTTTTTTATGTGTTGTTAAATTCTTGAATCTCGGTTTTAATTTTGTAGTGTATCTTTCTTTGTAATACATTTTATTTCCTTCTCTGTATTCTATTGGACCTTGTCTTTCTAAGTTACGTTTTTCTATGATATGTTTTTTCATGTTGAAAGATTTAAATAATGCTTCTCTTTCCAAAATTTCTGGTATTTGTTTAAAGAATAATTCAAACGGTGTATGCTTTGTCGCTGATGATATGGAATTGTTACAAGCAAATAAGGCTTTTAATACGGTTTTATTGTTTTTTAATATTCTTAAATGTTCTACGAGTGTTGAATGAAACCGTTCTACTAAATTAAAATAAAATGTATTTCTATGTTTTCGTCTCTTAGAAACTGACGGAAATCGATTGAAGTTGCGGCCCTTTCTTGATCTATGATCATAAGCTTCGGTTTTCCGAATGTACCGATGTATTTAAGTACAGCATTTCTTGACTATAATTCATATGCTTATGCATAGCGGCATTATTTATCTATTATTGTCAATATTGGTTTACCTTTTTCAGGAAAGAATATATCTGTGTGAATAATATCCAGAGGATTTTTTGGAGTTTCCGTTAACTCGAATTTTGGTTTTGAAGGATTTCTTTCATATTTTTCTGTTTGATATATGTTACAATTATTAATGTATTTCGTTAGCTTTTCTTTGATGTTTGGAAAATAGTATTTTCGTCTTATGTGATCGAAAGATTCGTTAATGCCTCTATGATTATTTTCTAAATGGTTCTTGGTTATAATTTCGTCTTGTCTTTCCTCTTCTTCTATGTCTTCTAGCAACCGAGTACATTTTAGCACTTTAAATTTCTTATTTCTTGAAAAATGGTTTTTATACACATCTTGTATTTTAAGATATAGCGTTAGGTCTTCTACCAAGATTGCATTAGTTCCTTTGGGATTAAAATGATTTTTTATGATTTGTATTATATCACTTTCGTCGAAATTTTTAAACGTATAGTTTTTCTTATTTTGTTAAATATTTTCTTTGTCCTTATTTGGTTGGCTCCACTAAGAAAGTTTTTTAATAACAAATTGATTCTTAAAAAGATTTAGGGGTGATTCTGATATTGGTATATATCCATGGTCGTCTTCTCCTGCACTGTGTACTGTTGCGACTGTTTCAATGAGTTATTCATTGTTGATCTCGATCATTAATTCTTCGTTGACTTTTTCAAATGGAATTCTGCTAGGTGCATCTGCATTATTATTTTTCTTTCCTGGCTTGTAATCTATTTCGTAATTATATTCTTCCATTTGCAGTTTCCATCTTATGAGTTAAATAGTAAACTCCTTCTATTCATTAACCATTTCAAAGGTTTGTGATCGGTTTGAATTTTAAATTTTGTACCGTATAGGTATGGCCTAAAGTATTTTGTAGCCCATATAATGGCTAATAATTCTTTTTCATTGGTTGAATAATTTTGCTCGTGTGAGTTAAGAGTTAATTTATCTAGGATTTCATTGATATTTGGTAACGGATACCGGTCATCATTAGTTTTTTTGTTCACTCCTGAACAAATATAACTAAACGCCATTTTTTCACACCTTCGGGGCTAACCTTTTTCGGCACTATCCATACTGGTGAGGACCAGGACGAACTACTCGGCCTAATTATTTCTTGATCCAACATTTCCTTTATTTGGTTTTGGATCTCCTGCTTTTCTAAATTATTTATTTCTGTTAGGTCCACTGTAGTCCTTTTATTTTTATTTTGTATATTTTGACCTCTTTTTTTCAGATCCTATTTCATTAATATCCGTTTCGGACCATTTAAGATTTGAAATTAGTTTCTTCCTTTCATTATTATTATTTATTTTATTATTTGTATTATTATTTTGAAGGATTTCTTCTACTTTTATTGGTTAAAATATTTCTAATTTTATAATAGCATCTGTATTATTTTGTAGTTTAATTTTTGACATTTAATTTTGCGATGAATAAGTTCCTTGTATAATGTAAAGATCGTTGCCATAATGTTCTTCTTTAACAAAAATGCGTCCATGTTCCACATCGACGGGTATTAAAACTGAACGTGTAGTTCTTGGTTGAAATTCATATTTTTTAGGTATTTTACGTGGTTTAAATTTTAGATTAAGTTCGTTGTTTCCCCTAATAAGTTTTCCGCTTGAATAGTTAATATTTATTTTACATTTCGTCAGTATGTCATTTCCTATTAGTATGTCAAAGTCATCATGGAATTTACATAAATAAAGATTTACTGGTGGGTCATCATCTTAGAATTCCCTAAAAATCGTAGTTTAAAATTTTTCTGTTATTAATATTCCTGTTTTTCCACTAATTGAATTAACTTCCTGCGGCTCAATTGTGGTAGTGCAGGATTTATTTATAATTTTTTAACTAAAGATGAGGAAGAGCCTGTATCTATTAACTGTTTTAATTTTTTTGATTGAGATATTCGTACTTCCACGTATGGTAATGAGTTTAGTCCGAGGCATAAACCTGCAAATTTTCTTGGACAAAGGCTTCTGGAAATGCATTCCTCCTATTTCTATTTTGAATTACGCGTTGAAGAGTTGATGGAGATGGATCTACCTCCATTGGTACTGGTCTGTTTGCCATATTTCTGCTATTATTATTATTGTAGTAATTTCTTTGTAAAGGTCTTGAATTATTTCTGTCGAAATTATTGTTTCTTGGTAACGTTAAATTATTTCTATCGTAGTTATTATTATAATTATTCGTTCTGGGATAACTATTTAAATAACTAGAGTTATTGTAATCCTGTCTTGGTTCTGAAATATTTCGGTTTGAATCGACGAGGCTAAGAGCTATATAATATGCCTCTTCCATTGTATCTGGGTCCCTACTCATAATTATTGTTCTAAAAGGATCCCTGAGCCCTTTTATAAATGTGTTGAGCCCCTCTTTTATATTTCTGCGGAACATTCGTTCTCGAATGTGTATGTCTAATTTTGACTGTCTGAGTTTTGTATTTAAGACTGTAACTATATCTAAAATATTGTCATAAAATTTTGCCAAACTACCTGTTTGTTTTTTTATTAGACTTAATTGATGATATAGAGTTCGTTCATCTCTATGATCTGTAAAATGCCTATTTAGGATTACTTTGAATTCATCCCAATTGTCTGGATTGCCGTAAAGGCGTAACCTGTCTGCTGCTTTACCCTTTATTTTATTTTTAATAGCTTGAGCCCATATTATTAAAGGTGCGTTTTTTATCGTTCTCAAAATGTTCCATACCGTATCTACACAGCGTGTGAAATTTTCTAGTTCTCCTAGATTACCGTTAAACTCGGGTAGGTTTATGATTAGATCGGGGTTTTTTAGTAAATTATCCATGTTTGTAATACAAGGGGTGTCTTTATAGAATTCTGCCTATTATATTTATTTTATCTAACTTTCAATTTTATCGTTCACTTTTAAATTAATTTATTATTTGTTTCCCTAGAAACTGTTACTTTTTTATTTTTTATTTGTTTTCTTTACTTTAAATGCGTTCCTTAGAACCTTTTACTTATTTACTTTTTAAATATGTTCCTTCGAACCTTTTACTTATTACTTTTTAAATATGTTCCTTAGAACATTTTACTTATTTACTTTTTAAATATGTTCCTTAGACCCTTTCACTTATTACTTTTTAACTTTTTTTTTATTAATTAATCTTAATTTAAAACTAACTTACTTCGATGTCTCCTTTTTCCGTGTGTTTTTTTATGTCTTCTTTTTACGTGTGGTTTTTGATGTCTTTTTTTTAAGTGTGGTTTTTGATGTATTCTTTTTACGTGTGGTTCGTGATGTCTTCTTTTTACAGCTTCTTGGATTTTTCTGGATTTTTCCAATTTGTAGTTTTCTATTTCTTCGATTTGTTGTTTTCGATTTCTCGGATTTGTAGTTTTAGATTTCTTGAAATTTTTTTTTTATTTTTTAATGAGTTGTTCTGCCAATATGTTGTTTGTATTTTTAAATAACACACCAAAAAGAAATTTTTCTTTACGGTTTTAAGTGTACAGACTTCGGATTTTAAAGAATACCGACACTGCGGATTTAAGGGTACCGATTTCGGATGTAAGGATACCGACTGCGCCAATTACGTGCCGAGCGTGATAAATAAAATAGATTCATGGCCCGAACACTTGGGCCGAAATAAACACACGAAATCTTTTTGTTTTATTTAACTTTTATTTAATTTAAATTAATTCAAGTTTACTTTTTATGTTGCTGACCCCTTATCACTGGTGGGGGGAAGTCAGATGGAAGAGTATGTCAACAACTAGGACAGAACTGAACTGAGAATCTGGGCTTTTGGGTGGCCGTATTTATACTCCTAATATTGTTTACTTATCTATTGCAGTGCCGTAACGATGGCTTGCGATATGATCTTCTTATTATTGATCAGATTTGTCAATTAGGCAAAACGGATGCATCTGTGTCAACAATGATAGAAGATTTCTAATGTTGCCTCACGTATGAAGATCTATTAAAGGAAAGCGAGAGATAAATATGAGGATGCAATTGCATCATCAAAGTATAATACTTTGGCTGGCTTAGGATATGGTGCACACTTGTGTAAACAATGAAGATTAAATGCATAGTGCATCTAAGCCAAGTTCAATGTCAAGCATTAGATATGATGACGAATGGGTGGCTGCGGCCTTGAGTTACTTCTTTAGTTAAAATGATGTCATTATGACTCATACAATTGATAGCTTGCGGTTGCTGTAACCGTTAAGTATACTATGGGTAGGCGTGACGTGAGTCAATGCCGTAACTCCCCCCTTCTTAAGATTCTGCTCCGGAGAATCCAGGGTTTTTAGTTCGATATTAACTTTTGTATTTTGGGCATTTTTCCTTTTCCTTGATTTAATTATAATGAATATGAATATAAGATTTACCACAATTACGAAAATGATTGTGCTTCAGGATATGCGTTCTATCTTTAATTATTTCTTTGTTTTTTATATTGTCAAAATGTATCTCAGGTAAGGATATGTTGATAAGTTTTTAATTTTTATATCATTAAAATTTGGTATTACGAAATGATCGCTTATCAATAAATTCTCATACTCAACCTCGTTTATACTTATTTTACAATTTTCAAAATTAATTATATTATTCACGCAGCTACTGGAACTTCGAGGAAGTGTTGCCGAATGATAGGTATAAGATTGTGGACACATATGAAAGCCAGGCCAGCCAAAAAATTTTTCAGTCAGTATATGCGGCCGATAAAACGAAACCGTGAGGCGACTTTGAGGATCTCGTTTTTTGAAGACTACTCCTGGGACGAGGACATGGATTAGTTATTTTATACTGCTTTTGTTTGGTATTTAAATCCTGTACCCGCCTGGACCTTGGCACGGCCCGATGTTTTAATTTGTAACCTGAAGATTCTTGAAAGGGTAACACTGGTGGATCACTTCATTCTTTGTGGTCTGACACTCGTGCAGAAACTGTGTGGTATTCGAATCTTGTACTCGAATCTTGTTCTAATGTGTGAACTGAAGAGTTGTGAAAGGGTGCCACTGGTGGACTTATTCAATTTCTGTGGACTAAAGGGAGTAGGTACAGAAGCTATGTGGTATGAAAAAAAAATCCAAAGTAACTATGACTTTATGGTCATTTGATGTTCTAAAGTGGGGACTGAAAAATTACTACGAGATTCATCGAGGCGATAAATAAAGTCGGATGGACGAATGTTGAGCGACATTGCACGAGAACAAAAATTATCCCTTTCTCAGTCCTCACATTATATTAAAGAGAAACTACCCTCTTAAAAGTGAAAGAGAGAGTGGCCAAAGATAGAATAATATAATTGAGTTAGTCAACTTTTAACCATAAAAGGGTGCGGTTGTGGGTTGATTCGGTGGTAGCCACTAAAAACAAAAAGTCAACGTAATATAATTTTTATAAATACGAGTTAAAGACACGAAAAGCAATACAATATTTTTAGAGATAAAGTAAGTTAAGTACAGAGCAAAAAGATAGATTGACGACGACGAAGAACATGAACGTTGCGTTCAAACTTTTACGACGATGTTTCGTTAAAAAATGGACGAAGTTAATGATCGCGTTCACAGCGCAAGTGCGTTTGAATATGACAATACTCCTCCTCAAACGCGTCCCTGTAGTCCACACCTTGTCCTGAGATCCTTTACTTTGATTGCCGGAAGAGGGTTTGTGAGAAGATCTGATAACATGTTGTTGGTCGCACCTTACAACACCTTTTGACACAAAATCCTTAACGAAATGGTACTTCGTATCTATATGCTTTGAACGGCCACTAAATTTTTCAGTAGATATCATCTTCAACTTTGGTTGTCTTCCAATATCAGAACGGGATCCTTGAAGTCTTCATCGATATCGATATCCGCTTCTTTGCAATCTCTTAAGTTTAGTCCAATCCACTGAAGACGGCTGAGAAACTTTCATTGCAAGGATGGAAACACTGGCTGCAATGCCAGGATGAGAGTTGACAGATATGTAGAGCCGAAAGTATCGTTTGGTTCCATTCTCTTGCTTCAACCCGTAAATACATTTCTTAAATTTGCAAACCTGTTGTTACTTAACAATTGAAAATTTTGGCGGTTGCCGCATATAATACTGCCTCTTTTAATTCGTTGTTGAGGAATGCTGTTTTGGCGTCAAAATGTAACACATGCATTTTCCGATGTCCTGATACTGCCAAAAGAACCCTAAGAGTAGTCTGACGAACCACTGGAGCAAAGATTTCGTCATAATTAATCCATAGCGCTGGGAAAAACCCTGCGCCACCAAGCTAGCTTTATAGACATCGATGTCTCCTCTTGAGTCAGTCTTACGGTTGAATACCCATCTAGACCAATAGTTTTTCTGTCTGCAGGAAGGGTCTAATATAGATTTTGTATGGGAGGTACCATAACTACTTGAACGACATATCCCATTTTTAA
Source organism: Cheilosia impressa (assembly GCA_948293265.1). NCBI lineage: Eukaryota > Metazoa > Arthropoda > Insecta > Diptera > Syrphidae > Cheilosia > Cheilosia impressa. The sequence continues at coordinate 60,916,582 of OX411880.1, forward strand.
TACTGACCTAACTTAGATAAAAAGAAGTCCTTTCACCAAACTCCATGTGCTTAGGTTGTTTCCTTTGGACGCTATCTTATCTTCAATAGACGGAGAGACACATGGGTCCAATATTGATTTTGTATGGGAGGTACCAGAACAACTTGACCGACATAGCCCATTTTTAATACCAACCTGATAAATATAAAAATAAGTCATTTCACAAAACTTTATTCCTTTCACAAGACTTCAATCTCTTCCTTCATTGATTAATCTCTTTGGTGGATTCGCTTTTGTTGACCTACTGGCTACCCGCTGTGTTAACGTTTCAGCTGTTGAAGGTTCCTCTGGAAACTGCTCCACCAATGTATCGTCGTAACCAAAAAATTCGCTCTCAGAAAATGATTTATCTACCTCGTCGCTTGAAACATTCTCCCCCAAATCGTTCAATTTTCTCCGGAATAACGGCTACTTGTTCCTTCTTCTTCTTCCGGCGACGACCAACGATAACCTCAAAGTTATCCTTAGTTCCTTTAATTAGATCATTATTTACAGGAATATTACTCGCTGGGACTTAACATTCTAACATTTTGGGCTGCAATATCGAACATCTCGACTAACCACAATTCTCTTCGTTTCGATGTTGAGCAACCGATATGCCTTCGAATTTTGGTCATAACCTACGTACACCATGCATTCAGATTTGTTGCCCCATTTCTTCCGCTTCTCTTTCGGAACATGCACATAACACCTTTCTATAAACGTTTTGAAATGTTTGAAATCTGGTTTTACACCATTCCTATGTTCAAAAGGTGTATTCGAGATTGCTTTTGAAGGTAACCTGTTCTGCATAAACGTCAAAATTAAACAGATGCTAGTATATGTGGACGTCCAGCTTAAACACGATATTTCGACAACGCGTGTTTGGCGACGATTCCGCATCGCACGCATTGTTTGAAAATAAAATTGGTTTGATTCTTCTCGCATTTATCGTACGGAAACTAATAATGGAGGTTATGATTTCGGAAGTGAAAAAAAAAGAAAAAACCTTTCTTCACCAGATATAGGTCTCTGAAAGTTTGTTGTACCATGATAACAAATATCATATATATTCACCCTTATTCCGAGTGGCGTTTTACTTTCACGACGTTTGTCGTTTTTTGAGGAGTTTCATTTTAGAAGACTCCCACGACAGGTTAAAACGTCGTCGGTAAGTATATACATTCCACATACGATCCACACCAGCTGATATGTGCAAATGACAGATAAATGGCGGTATCAGTTTATGGTGTTTGTATATTTGAAAGAAATTTGTAAGTTGTATCCTAAAAATTAATAGTAAAGCAATGTTTTGGAGTAGTGAAAGTGATGACGACAATAATATAAGAAAAACTGAACTCATACGCATCCGAAAACAGATAAGGATAAAATCCAATCCATTGGATCTACCGGATACAAAGTTAGGCACAAAAATTAATTTAAATAAATCAATTTAATCAAGTATTACCATTCTTTTCCATCTCTTGATGGTGGCCCTAAGCCATAAAGGGTTAGAGCAATGGAATCCCATTCAACTTTGGTATCAACATTTAAGACTCCCCTTTGAAATCCCTTTGACAGCGAAGTTTTTTTTTCATTATTTCGATCAGTCTTAAATTGTTTCTGGTTGGTTATTTTTACCCCAGAAATTAATTTAATTTAGTCTAGTCATTTGAATAAATTAGCAATTAAAGAAAACTTACATTTTCAGCCGTTGTTCACTACTTGTCGTTCAGTATCTTGTAAACGACAAATACAGTCGTTTTTCTTTTCGTTTTGTGGCGTTCAACGCCTTACAGAATGTCAGTGAAGTTTCTCACATGACGTTCGTCGTACGCCAATAGGTTTCACATGACGTTCAGTGACAAATGGCGTTCTACGACTCAAAAACGCCTCTCGTAATTTCAAATTCAAATTGGCGATTCATAGATCGTCGTAAACCCCACTCGGAATAAGGGTGATTATATTTTTTAAAATAATGGTTTTCGTCGTAAATCTTGCATACTGGCGAAATGCAGTCTCATCCGCTAACAATTGTGGGTACAAATGATAAAACTCGCCTCCGCCCAAAACTCCTTTTTAAAACCTGCATCTATAAGCATGCACCTACATTTTTCGACAAGAGATCTGCTGCGCCTTTCAGCAACACCGTTCTGCTGTGGAGAATATGCAGCTGTATACTGACTTTGAGTTTCCTGCTGCCGTAAATAATTCTGGATTTGATGACCGGTGTACTCAACTCCGCGATCTGATCTGAACACCTTTGGCCTTCGTCCGAACTTCGTCTCTACAGCTTCCACGTACTCCTTAATTTTTTCTATTACTTCTGACTTTTGGCGCAATAAATATACAGTTCTAAATACTATAGTCAACGATGAATGTAAGTAACGATTTTCACTGGGACTTGTAACCTCCATAGGACCGCATACATCTGTATGTATTAAATCAAGAACAGCAACGAGCCAGTAGTCTCCGCAGCTAGGCTCTTTTATGTCGTTTTCCATTGGACAAAAAGAAGCGTCCGGAGAGTCCGGAATCGAAAAAATGCCGTTTCATTGCCACCAAAAATACTCTTCTGGTGATTCTGAGAAGAGAATTTCGCTTCGCTTTGAAGTCAGAATCCACTCACACAAGAGCAATTTATATATTTATTACAAGTCAGCTGACAGCAGCCGTAGATTATTTTTTGACATTTCACCAATACTTTTGTGGATTCTTTCAGAAGCAGTTTTGCTGATCCATTGGATTTCAGAATGAGTGGATCCCCGAGTGAAACCAATGGAAAACGACATTAGTTCTATTACTCTGTAATTTGTAACCTTATAATAAATAATACAAATAATAATAATAAGAACAGCAACTGCCTCACCTCGTGATGATCTTGGAAACGGCAACCGTGATGACATTCCCTGCAAACACACCTCGCGAATCTTCTTGATAATCGATTTTATGCCGGTACCCAAATTCATATTCTTAATCGAATCGATTGCTTCCTTATCCCTAAGGCCTAGAATACGATGCCATTAACTACAAAAACTCGTTCGGGTTGTCTAAGTTTATACATCTTACAAGATCGATCGCCTCTATACCAAGAAAAGAACCATTCTTCCATATATCTCGCACAGCCCCTTATCAAATATACGGTCTTTGTATTCATATTGGTTGTACGAGTAATAGGCATTTTTTTATTTATTTTATTATTTTTATTTTATTTTATTTAATTCATCTTGCTATGTACAATATAATATCAGATGTGAAAAGAACAATTCAGAGAAATTATTAATAATTTACAATTATCATAGAAATGAATAACATAACATACAATTGAGAATCCTTAATCGTTTATAATAATCGTAATAATAAATATTACTATAATTTAATTTATGAAGCGTTCTTCAAAATATAGTATCTATATTGTAAGACTCAGCAAAATAGATTGAAGACACTCTTTAGCACAGCTTAAAAGCTAGAGCTAGTAGCGAGTGTCCCTTCAAATATTAAAATTCATTTGTATTAAAATTGTGTGCAGGGTGAAAACGAATAGAAGAAAGAATAATTTTATTGTTGAAAGTGAAACGGGAAAGGGTTAATGAATTGAAGATAATATATGTTCAATTTGAGTATGATCATGATTAAAAAGCCAAGATTTTACTTTGTGTAGGAATGGTGACAATTTTCTTATACTTCTGATAGTGAAAGGTAATTTGTTAAAAATTGACGGAGCTACTACTGTAAAAATTTTATAGTAAGCGGGGATATTGACCAAATTGTTGGAATTTACACGCAAGTTATGTAGCGAGTTTCTTCTAACTGTAAGATAGCCACTTCTAATGAAAAATTGTTTAAGAACTTTAAAATAGTAGAGGTGCCTTAGTGGAAGAACTTTTAGTTCCTGGAACAAGATGAAACTTTTGTGAAACCGATTTTTCTTACAAATAATACGCACAATATGTTTTTGTAAAATAAGAAGCGGACTAATCTTGTTGATTAAGTCCCTCCCCAACAAGTTATCCCATACTGAAGCTTTGAGTGAACAATACCGTAGTAGATCATAGTTAGTACTTTTTTGGAGCAGTACAAATTAAGATTATAAAATTGCCTAGTGCAACACAACAGGTACTTTTTCAGTGCGGTAGTGTGATCGGACCAGTTCATCTTTCTGTCAAGTATTACTCCAAGGTATTTGAAGGACTGGACAAAATTTACCTGGAAACAATGAACCGAGCAGCCTTCATTAGGAACAAAGGTAATACTCTCATATAAAAATTGAATTTTTGACAGCCAGGAGAATGATAAAATAAATCACAGTCAACTATAGTAGGCGACTCCGAGAGACTAAAGTACATTAGTTTGGTTTTGTTGCTCAAAACCATTTTATCGATTTCAGACCCACAGTACTCGTTTGTGAGATGTGTTTAAAAAAAAAATTTTTTTTTATTTTTTTTTTCATTTAAAATCTTCTGAAACAATTTAAACAAATGTGTGATGTCCTTCCTAGGAGAACTGTACATACAATTTTTTTTTTATTTTTTTCCGTTAAAATATTAAAAAAACAAAAAAAAAATAGCAAAGTTTTACCCTAATCGAATTTTTTTTTTTTTGTATTTGGGTCTGAAAGGGTTATGAACAGCAAACCAGTGCCTTAAAATATCCAAGTCTGAGTTGATGTCAGAAATTAGGTTGAGCAGAGAATTGCAACCATAGGAGAAGGCTTTGTCATCAGCAAAGGCTGTTATTATGCCCTTAAAATTCTGTTTAAATATAGAATTGATAAAAATCAAGAACAGCAATGGACCCAGTACCGAACCTTGCGGAACACCAAGCGTTATGTTACGTAGTTCACTAAAACAACCTTTTATTTTAACTTTTTGCTTCCTATCTTTTATATAAGAAGCTAGCCAGTTTTAAATAAAACCACGCATACCTGCATTATTTATAATTTCGACAATAGGATTTTGTGATCGACTAAGTCAAAAGCTTTAGTTAGGTCTATGAAAAGTCCAGCCGTATGCAGATTATTGTTTATGTTTACATTTATCTCACTGCAAAATTTCAGCAATGCATCTTCGGTCGATCTACCAGATCCTAGTTTTGATTGCCTTCTCAAACATTTTTGAGCAAACAGATAACAGAGATATCGGTCTGTAATTATTTAGATCACAAGGGTCAGATTTTTTGTGGAGAGGAATGACTTCAGCAATTCTACGTCACTATCATGAATATTAACGCAGCTAGCATGGAAAATCGAAAAGCATTCGCCACAATTCACTTTGCAATTATTTCTTTCCACTTTATTGTTACAAATTGCACAAATGCAAGGCATTTTATTACTGACTTTTTGATTTTTATATTATCAGGTTTTTAATGAGATTGATCTTTCAGAGATTGCGTAGAATATCAGAACATAAGAGCACAGAGAAAAAACGTCGTCACCTCACCGACAAAATTCTATTTGTGTATAATTGTGTCTATTGCAAAAGGCCTCTAACGAGTTTCACTAAGAGGAGCTCTGAAGTTTAAGACAATTCTCTAGATATTCAATGTAAACGCCATCAGTTCCTTGTTACACGATAAATAATTATGACCACTTAAACTCACTCGTAGCAGTTATATGAGTTCTTAAAAACCTACGACTTTTTTGACATTAAAACTGCGACATTTTAGTGAACATGCCTGTGTCGACCTCCGAAACCCCTCAACCGATTTAAATGAAATTACAAAATGTCTACTCAGTCCGTTCAAATATTATATAACAACAAAATGAAACTCACCTCGGTTTTAAGCTTTGCTCACGTGTTAATGTCGACATCCAGATGGTGTGCACAGCATCCTAGGAATCCGAAGAAATTACGTAGAAGGAACTGACTTTTTTCTTTCCTTTTCTGTTTACTAAATAAAGAAGGGCAAGAAATTTGAACGAACTTTCACACACACTAATTCACCTCAATTCAAAGAAAGCTATATATATTTTCACTATCAGTTACAAATAAAATACGAAACTAAATACTGGTTTGCAATGTGGTTTTATTTTTATACCCTCCACAGGAAGGTATATTCACTTTGGCAATACATTTGTAACGCCAAGAAGAAGTCACCGGAGACCTCATAAAGTATGTCCGTCTGTCTGTCTGTTGAAAGCACGATAGCGCCCAAAGAAATTGACATAGGCGAATGGAATTTGGTGAAAGGACTTCTTTTTATCGTCGTCAGGTTGGTATTAAAAATGGGCTATGTCGATCAAGTAGTTTTGGTACCTCCCATACAAAGTCAATATTAGATCCACGTGTCTCTCTGTCTGTTGAAAACACAATAGCGTCCAAAAGAATCAACCTAGACGGATGACGATTGGTGAAAGGACTTTTTTTTTTATCGTCGTTTGGTTTGTGTTAAAAATGGGCTATGTGGGTCAAGTAGTGTTGGTACCTCCCATACAAAGTCAATATTAGATCCACGTGTCTCTCTGTCTGTTGAAAACACAATAGCGTCCAAAAGAATCAACCTGGACGGATGACGATTGGTGAAAGGACTTTTTTTATCGTCGTTTGGTTTGTGTTAAAAATGGGCTATGTGGGTCAAGTAGTTCTGATACCTCCCATACAAAACCAATATTAGAAAACATATTATATTAAAAACACGATAGCGTCAAAAAGAATCTACCTATACAAGTGAATTTTTGCGAGAAGACTTATTTTTATTGTCGTCAAGTTGGTATTAAAAATGGGCTATGTCGGTCAAGTAGTTCTGGTACCTCCCTCACAAAACCAATTTTGCATGACTTGTATGCAGTAGAGGGTATCAAAGCATCGGCCAGGCCGATGATAACACTGTTACTTGTTTTTTTATTTTGTTTGTCTTGAATCTGGGATGCTTTAGGAAAAATAAAAATTCTGGAAATTCTCAACAGGTGGCAATGTAGGGACATTTCGTTTTTCATTTATCTTCTTCTACATAATATTTATATCAAAATAAGTCACATTGTGTTTGAATTCATGTTCTCCTTAAGCCAATTTTGTTTTTGGAAATTTCAAATGAAAGGTTACGTCAATACCAAGGTTTGTATGTGGATTGGTTATTCGAGTTATAAACATTTTAGTGAGCATACCTGTGTCGAACCTGAAACCCCTCAACCGATTTAAATTAAATTTGGTCGATGTGTATGGTTGGTTGCAGCTTAAAGGATAGGATAGTGTTGGTGGCCACCCGATAGGTGTCGCTGTTGTCAATCTCCGAAACCACTCAACTCATTTCAATGGAATTTTGAAGATGGGCATATTTGGTTCCAGATAGGAAGATGGAATAGTCTTAGACCCGATAAATGGCACTTCTGTCGATTTCCAAAACTACTCAACCAATTAACACCTTTCTATAAACGTTTTGAAATGTTTGAAATCTGGTTTTACACCATTCCTATGTTCAAAAGGTGTATTCGAGATTGCTTTTGAAGGTAACCTGTTCTGCATAAACGTCAAAATTAAACAGATGCTAGTATATGTGGACGTCCAGCTTAAACACGATATTTCGACAACGCGTGTTTGGCGACGATTCCGCATCGCACGCATTGTTTGAAAATAAAATTGGTTTGATTCTTCTCGCATTTATCGTACGGAAACTAATAATGGAGGTTATGATTTCGGAAGTGAAAAAAAAAGAAAAAACCTTTCTTCACCAGATATAGGTCTCTGAAAGTTTGTTGTACCATGATAACAAATATCATATATATTCACCCTTATTCCGAGTGGCGTTTTACTTTCACGACGTTTGTCGTTTTTTGAGGAGTTTCATTTTAGAAGACTCCCACGACAGGTTAAAACGTCGTCGGTAAGTATATACATTCCACATACGATCCACACCAGCTGATATGTGCAAATGACAGATAAATGGCGGTATCAGTTTATGGTGTTTGTATATTTGAAAGAAATTTGTAAGTTGTATCCTAAAAATTAATAGTAAAGCAATGTTTTGGAGTAGTGAAAGTGATGACGACAATAATATAAGAAAAACTGAACTCATACGCATCCGAAAACAGATAAGGATAAAATCCAATCCATTGGATCTACCGGATACAAAGTTAGGCACAAAAATTAATTTAAATAAATCAATTTAATCAAGTATTACCATTCTTTTCCATCTCTTGATGGTGGCCCTAAGCCATAAAGGGTTAGAGCAATGGAATCCCATTCAACTTTGGTATCAACATTTAAGACTCCCCTTTGAAATCCCTTTGACAGCGAAGTTTTTTTTTCATTATTTCGATCAGTCTTAAATTGTTTCTGGTTGGTTATTTTTACCCCAGAAATTAATTTAATTTAGTCTAGTCATTTGAATAAATTAGCAATTTAAGAAAACTTACATTTTCAGCCGTTGTTCACTACTTGTCGTTCAGTATCTTGTAAACGACAAATACAGTCGTTTTTCTTTTCGTTTTGTGGCGTTCAACGCCTTACAGAATGTCAGTGAAGTTTCTCACATGACGTTCGTCGTACGCCAATAGGTTTCACATGACGTTCAGTGACAAATGGCGTTCCACGACTCAAAAACGCCTCTCGTAATTTCAAATTCAAATTGGCGATTCATAGATCGTCGTAAACCCCACTCGGAATAAGGGTGATTATATTTTTTAAAATAATGGTTTTCGTCGTAAATCTTGCATACTGGCGAAATGCAGTCTCATCCGCTAACAATTGTGGGTACAAATGATAAAACTCGCCTCCGCCCAAAACTCCTTTTTAAAACCTGCATCTATAAGCATGCACCTACATTTTTCGACAAGAGATCTGCTGCGCCTTTCAGCAACACCGTTCTGCTGTGGAGAATATGCAGCTGTATACTGACTTTGAGTTTCCTGCTGCCGTAAATAATTCTGGATTTGATGACCGGTGTACTCAACTCCGCGATCTGATCTGAACACCTTTGGCCTTCGTCCGAACTTCGTCTCTACAGCTTCCACGTACTCCTTAATTTTTTCTATTACTTCTGACTTTTGGCGCAATAAATATACAGTTCTAAATACTATAGTCAACGATGAATGTAAGTAACGATTTTCACTGGGACTTGTAACCTCCATAGGACCGCATACATCTGTATGTATTAAATCAAGAACAGCAACGAGCCAGTAGTCTCCGCAGCTAGGCTCTTTTATGTCGTTTTCCATTGGACAAAAAGAAGCGTCCGGAGAGTCCGGAATCGAAAAAATGCCGTTTCATTGCCACCAAAAATACTCTTCTGGTGATTCTGAGAAGAGAATTTCGCTTCGCTTTGAAGTCAGAATCCACTCACACAAGAGCAATTTATATATTTATTACAAGTCAGCTGACAGCAGCCGTAGATTATTTTTTGACATTTCACCAATACTTTTGTGGATTCTTTCAGAAGCAGTTTTGCTGATCCATTGGATTTCAGAATGAGTGGATCCCCGAGTGAAACCAATGGAAAACGACATTAGTTCTATTACTCTGTAATTTGTAACCTTATAATAAATAATACAAATAATAATAATAAGAACAGCAACTGCCTCACCTCGTGATGATCTTGGAAACGGCAACCGTGATGACATTCCCTGCAAACACACCTCGCGAATCTTCTTGATAATCGATTTTATGCCGGTACCCAAATTCATATTCTTAATCGAATCGATTGCTTCCTTATCCCTAAGGCCTAGAATACGATGCCATTAACTACAAAAACTCGTTCGGGTTGTCTAAGTTTATACATCTTACAAGATCGATCGCCTCTATACCAAGAAAAGAACCATTCTTCCATATATCTCGCACAGCCCCTTATCAAATATACGGTCTTTGTATTCATATTGGTTGTACGAGTAATAGGCATTTTTTTATTTATTTTATTATTTTTATTTTATTTTATTTAATTCATCTTGCTATGTACAATATAATATCAGATGTGAAAAGAACAATTCAGAGAAATTATTAATAATTTACAATTATCATAGAAATGAATAACATAACATACAATTGAGAATCCTTAATCGTTTATAATAATCGTAATAATAAATATTACTATAATTTAATTTATGAAGCGTTCTTCAAAATATAGTATCTATATTGTAAGACTCAGCAAAATAGATTGAAGACACTCTTTAGCACAGCTTAAAAGCTAGAGCTAGTAGCGAGTGTCCCTTCAAATATTAAAATTCATTTGTATTAAAATTGTGTGCAGGGTGAAAACGAATAGAAGAAAGAATAATTTTATTGTTGAAAGTGAAACGGGAAAGGGTTAATGAATTGAAGATAATATATGTTCAATTTGAGTATGATCATGATTAAAAAGCCAAGATTTTACTTTGTGTAGGAATGGTGACAATTTTCTTATACTTCTGATAGTGAAAGGTAATTTGTTAAAAATTGACGGAGCTACTACTGTAAAAATTTTATAGTAAGCGGGGATATTGACCAAATTGTTGGAATTTACACGCAAGTTATGTAGCGAGTTTCTTCTAACTGTAAGATAGCCACTTCTAATGAAAAATTGTTTAAGAACTTTAAAATAGTAGAGGTGCCTTAGTGGAAGAACTTTTAGTTCCTGGAACAAGATGAAACTTTTGTGAAACCGATTTTTCTTACAAATAATACGCACAATATGTTTTTGTAAAATAAGAAGCGGACTAATCTTGTTGATTAAGTCCCTCCCCAACAAGTTATCCCATACTGAAGCTTTGAGTGAACAATACCGTAGTAGATCATAGTTAGTACTTTTTTGGAGCAGTACAAATTAAGATTATAAAATTGCCTAGTGCAACACAACAGGTACTTTTTCAGTGCGGTAGTGTGATCGGACCAGTTCATCTTTCTGTCAAGTATTACTCCAAGGTATTTGAAGGACTGGACAAAATTTACCTGGAAACAATGAACCGAGCAGCCTTCATTAGGAACAAAGGTAATACTCTCATATAAAAATTGAATTTTTGACAGCCAGGAGAATGATAAAATAAATCACAGTCAACTATAGTAGGCGACTCCGAGAGACTAAAGTACATTAGTTTGGTTTTGTTGCTCAAAACCATTTTATCGATTTCAGACCCACAGTACTCGTTTGTGAGATGTGTTTAAAAAAAAAATTTTTTTTTATTTTTTTTTTCATTTAAAATCTTCTGAAACAATTTAAACAAATGTGTGATGTCCTTCCTAGGAGAACTGTACATACAATTTTTTTTTTATTTTTTTCCGTTAAAATATTAAAAAAACAAAAAAAAAATAGCAAAGTTTTACCCTAATCGAATTTTTTTTTTTTTGTATTTGGGTCTGAAAGGGTTATGAACAGCAAACCAGTGCCTTAAAATATCCAAGTCTGAGTTGATGTCAGAAATTAGGTTGAGCAGAGAATTGCAACCATAGGAGAAGGCTTTGTCATCAGCAAAGGCTGTTATTATGCCCTTAAAATTCTGTTTAAATATAGAATTGATAAAAATCAAGAACAGCAATGGACCCAGTACCGAACCTTGCGGAACACCAAGCGTTATGTTACGTAGTTCACTAAAACAACCTTTTATTTTAACTTTTTGCTTCCTATCTTTTATATAAGAAGCTAGCCAGTTTTAAATAAAACCACGCATACCTGCATTATTTATAATTTCGACAATAGGATTTTGTGATCGACTAAGTCAAAAGCTTTAGTTAGGTCTATGAAAAGTCCAGCCGTATGCAGATTATTGTTTATGTTTACATTTATCTCACTGCAAAATTTCAGCAATGCATCTTCGGTCGATCTACCAGATCCTAGTTTTGATTGCCTTCTCAAACATTTTTGAGCAAACAGATAACAGAGATATCGGTCTGTAATTATTTAGATCACAAGGGTCAGATTTTTTGTGGAGAGGAATGACTTCAGCAATTCTACGTCACTATCATGAATATTAACGCAGCTAGCATGGAAAATCGAAAAGCATTCGCCACAATTCACTTTGCAATTATTTCTTTCCACTTTATTGTTACAAATTGCACAAATGCAAGGCATTTTATTACTGACTTTTTGATTTTTATATTATCAGGTTTTTAATGAGATTGATCTTTCAGAGATTGCGTAGAATATCAGAACATAAGAGCACAGAGAAAAAACGTCGTCACCTCACCGACAAAATTCTATTTGTGTATAATTGTGTCTATTGCAAAAGGCCTCTAACGAGTTTCACTAAGAGGAGCTCTGAAGTTTAAGACAATTCTCTAGATATTCAATGTAAACGCCATCAGTTCCTTGTTACACGATAAATAATTATGACCACTTAAACTCACTCGTAGCAGTTATATGAGTTCTTAAAAACCTACGACTTTTTTGACATTAAAACTGCGACATTTTAGTGAACATGCCTGTGTCGACCTCCGAAACCCCTCAACCGATTTAAATGAAATTACAAAATGTCTACTCAGTCCGTTCAAATATTATATAACAACAAAATGAAACTCACCTCGGTTTTAAGCTTTGCTCACGTGTTAATGTCGACATCCAGATGGTGTGCACAGCATCCTAGGAATCCGAAGAAATTACGTAGAAGGAACTGACTTTTTTCTTTCCTTTTCTGTTTACTAAATAAAGAAGGGCAAGAAATTTGAACGAACTTTCACACACACTAATTCACCTCAATTCAAAGAAAGCTATATATATTTTCACTATCAGTTACAAATAAAATACGAAACTAAATACTGGTTTGCAATGTGGTTTTATTTTTATACCCTCCACAGGAAGGTATATTCACTTTGGCAATACATTTGTAACGCCAAGAAGAAGTCACCGGAGACCTCATAAAGTATGTCCGTCTGTCTGTCTGTTGAAAGCACGATAGCGCCCAAAGAAATTGACATAGGCGAATGGAATTTGGTGAAAGGACTTCTTTTTATCGTCGTCAGGTTGGTATTAAAAATGGGCTATGTCGATCAAGTAGTTTTGGTACCTCCCATACAAAGTCAATATTAGATCCACGTGTCTCTCTGTCTGTTGAAAACACAATAGCGTCCAAAAGAATCAACCTAGACGGATGACGATTGGTGAAAGGACTTTTTTTTTTTATCGTCGTTTGGTTTGTGTTAAAAATGGGCTATGTGGGTCAAGTAGTGTTGGTACCTCCCATACAAAGTCAATATTAGATCCACGTGTCTCTCTGTCTGTTGAAAACACAATAGCGTCCAAAAGAATCAACCTGGACGGATGACGATTGGTGAAAGGACTTTTTTTATCGTCGTTTGGTTTGTGTTAAAAATGGGCTATGTGGGTCAAGTAGTTCTGATACCTCCCATACAAAACCAATATTAGAAAACATATTATATTAAAAACACGATAGCGTCAAAAAGAATCTACCTATACAAGTGAATTTTTGCGAGAAGACTTATTTTTATTGTCGTCAAGTTGGTATTAAAAATGGGCTATGTCGGTCAAGTAGTTCTGGTACCTCCCTCACAAAACCAATTTTGCATGACTTGTATGCAGTAGAGGGTATCAAAGCATCGGCCAGGCCGATGATAACACTGTTACTTGTTTTTTTATTTTGTTTGTCTTGAATCTGGGATGCTTTAGGAAAAATAAAAATTCTGGAAATTCTCAACAGGTGGCAATGTAGGGACATTTCGTTTTTCATTTATCTTCTTCTACATAATATTTATATCAAAATAAGTCACATTGTGTTTGAATTCATGTTCTCCTTAAGCCAATTTTGTTTTTGGAAATTTCAAATGAAAGGTTACGTCAATACCAAGGTTTGTATGTGGATTGGTTATTCGAGTTATAAACATTTTAGTGAGCATACCTGTGTCGAACCTGAAACCCCTCAACCGATTTAAATTAAATTTGGTCGATGTGTATGGTTGGTTGCAGCTTAAAGGATAGGATAGTGTTGGTGGCCACCCGATAGGTGTCGCTGTTGTCAATCTCCGAAACCACTCAACTCATTTCAATGGAATTTTGAAGATGGGCATATTTGGTTCCAGATAGGAAGATGGAATAGTCTTAGACCCGATAAATGGCACTTCTGTCGATTTCCAAAACTACTCAACCAATTAACACCTTTCTATAAACGTTTTGAAATGTTTGAAATCTGGTTTTACACCATTCCTATGTTCAAAAGGTGTATTCGAGATTGCTTTTGAAGGTAACCTGTTCTGCATAAACGTCAAAATTAAACAGATGCTAGTATATGTGGACGTCCAGCTTAAACACGATATTTCGACAACGCGTGTTTGGCGACGATTCCGCATCGCACGCATTGTTTGAAAATAAAATTGGTTTGATTCTTCTCGCATTTATCGTACGGAAACTAATAATGGAGGTTATGATTTCGGAAGTGAAAAAAAAAGAAAAAACCTTTCTTCACCAGATATAGGTCTCTGAAAGTTTGTTGTACCATGATAACAAATATCATATATATTCACCCTTATTCCGAGTGGCGTTTTACTTTCACGACGTTTGTCGTTTTTTGAGGAGTTTCATTTTAGAAGACTCCCACGACAGGTTAAAACGTCGTCGGTAAGTATATACATTCCACATACGATCCACACCAGCTGATATGTGCAAATGACAGATAAATGGCGGTATCAGTTTATGGTGTTTGTATATTTGAAAGAAATTTGTAAGTTGTATCCTAAAAATTAATAGTAAAGCAATGTTTTGGAGTAGTGAAAGTGATGACGACAATAATATAAGAAAAACTGAACTCATACGCATCCGAAAACAGATAAGGATAAAATCCAATCCATTGGATCTACCGGATACAAAGTTAGGCACAAAAATTAATTTAAATAAATCAATTTAATCAAGTATTACCATTCTTTTCCATCTCTTGATGGTGGCCCTAAGCCATAAAGGGTTAGAGCAATGGAATCCCATTCAACTTTGGTATCAACATTTAAGACTCCCCTTTGAAATCCCTTTGACAGCGAAGTTTTTTTTTCATTATTTCGATCAGTCTTAAATTGTTTCTGGTTGGTTATTTTTACCCCAGAAATTAATTTAATTTAGTCTAGTCATTTGAATAAATTAGCAATTAAAGAAAACTTACATTTTCAGCCGTTGTTCACTACTTGTCGTTCAGTATCTTGTAAACGACAAATACAGTCGTTTTTCTTTTCGTTTTGTGGCGTTCAACGCCTTACAGAATGTCAGTGAAGTTTCTCACATGACGTTCGTCGTACGCCAATAGGTTTCACATGACGTTCAGTGACAAATGGCGTTCTACGACTCAAAAACGCCTCTCGTAATTTCAAATTCAAATTGGCGATTCATAGATCGTCGTAAACCCCACTCGGAATAAGGGTGATTATATTTTTTAAAATAATGGTTTTCGTCGTAAATCTTGCATACTGGCGAAATGCAGTCTCATCCGCTAACAATTGTGGGTACAAATGATAAAACTCGCCTCCGCCCAAAACTCCTTTTTAAAACCTGCATCTATAAGCATGCACCTACATTTTTCGACAAGAGATCTGCTGCGCCTTTCAGCAACACCGTTCTGCTGTGGAGAATATGCAGCTGTATACTGACTTTGAGTTTCCTGCTGCCGTAAATAATTCTGGATTTGATGACCGGTGTACTCAACTCCGCGATCTGATCTGAACACCTTTGGCCTTCGTCCGAACTTCGTCTCTACAGCTTCCACGTACTCCTTAATTTTTTCTATTACTTCTGACTTTTGGCGCAATAAATATACAGTTCTAAATACTATAGTCAACGATGAATGTAAGTAACGATTTTCACTGGGACTTGTAACCTCCATAGGACCGCATACATCTGTATGTATTAAATCAAGAACAGCAACGAGCCAGTAGTCTCCGCAGCTAGGCTCTTTTATGTCGTTTTCCATTGGACAAAAAGAAGCGTCCGGAGAGTCCGGAATCGAAAAAATGCCGTTTCATTGCCACCAAAAATACTCTTCTGGTGATTCTGAGAAGAGAATTTCGCTTCGCTTTGAAGTCAGAATCCACTCACACAAGAGCAATTTATATATTTATTACAAGTCAGCTGACAGCAGCCGTAGATTATTTTTTGACATTTCACCAATACTTTTGTGGATTCTTTCAGAAGCAGTTTTGCTGATCCATTGGATTTCAGAATGAGTGGATCCCCGAGTGAAACCAATGGAAAACGACATTAGTTTTATTACTCTGTAATTTGTAACCTTATAATAAATAATACAAATAATAATAATAAGAACAGCAACTGCCTCACCTCGTGATGATCTTGGAAACGGCAACCGTGATGACATTCCCTGCAAACACACCTCGCGAATCTTCTTGATAATCGATTTTATGCCGGTACCCAAATTCATATTCTTAATCGAATCGATTGCTTCCTTATCCCTAAGGCCTAGAATACGATGCCATTAACTACAAAAACTCGTTCGGGTTGTCTAAGTTTATACATCTTACAAGATCGATCGCCTCTATACCAAGAAAAGAACCATTCTTCCATATATTTCGCACAGCCCCTTATCAAATATACGGTCTTTGTATTCATATTGGTTGTACGAGTAATAGGCATTTTTTTATTTATTTTATTATTTTTATTTTATTTTATTTAATTCATCTTGCTATGTACAATATAATATCAGATGTGAAAAGAACAATTCAGAGAAATTATTAATAATTTACAATTATCATAGAAATGAATAACATAACATACAATTGAGAATCCTTAATCGTTTATAATAATCGTAATAATAAATATTACTATAATTTAATTTATGAAGCGTTCTTCAAAATATAGTATCTATATTGTAAGACTCAGCAAAATAGATTGAAGACACTCTTTAGCACAGCTTAAAAGCTAGAGCTAGTAGCGAGTGTCCCTTCAAAAATATTAAAATTCATTTGTATTAAAATTGTGTGCAGGGTGAAAACGAATAGAAGAAAGAATAATTTTATTGTTGAAAGTGAAACGGGAAAGGGTTAATGAATTGAAGATAATATATGTTCAATTTGAGTATGATCATGATTAAAAAGCCAAGATTTTACTTTGTGTAGGAATGGTGACAATTTTCTTATACTTCTGATAGTGAAAGGTAATTTGTTAAAAATTGACGGAGCTACTACTGTAAAAATTTTATAGTAAGCGGGGATATTGACCAAATTGTTGGAATTTACACGCAAGTTATGTAGCGAGTTTCTTCTAACTGTAAGATAGCCACTTCTAATGAAAAATTGTTTAAGAACTTTAAAATAGTAGAGGTGCCTTAGTGGAAGAACTTTTAGTTCCTGGAACAAGATGAAACTTTTGTGAAACCGATTTTTCTTACAAATAATACGCACAATATGTTTTTGTAAAATAAGAAGCGGACTAATCTTGTTGATTAAGTCCCTCCCCAACAAGTTATCCCATACTGAAGCTTTGAGTGAACAATACCGTAGTAGATCATAGTTAGTACTTTTTTGGAGCAGTACAAATTAAGATTATAAAATTGCCTAGTGCAACACAACAGGTACTTTTTCAGTGCGGTAGTGTGATCGGACCAGTTCATCTTTCTGTCAAGTATTACTCCAAGGTATTTGAAGGACTGGACAAAATTTACCTGGAAACAATGAACCGAGCAGCCTTCATTAGGAACAAAGGTAATACTCTCATATAAAAATTGAATTTTTGACAGCCAGGAGAATGATAAAATAAATCACAGTCAACTATAGTAGGCGACTCCGAGAGACTAAAGTACATTAGTTTGGTTTTGTTGCTCAAAACCATTTTATCGATTTCAGACCCACAGTACTCGTTTGTGAGATGTGTTTAAAAAAAAAATTTTTTTTTTATTTTTTTTTTTCATTTAAAATCTTCTGAAACAATTTAAACAAATGTGTGATGTCCTTCCTAGGAGAACTGTACATACAATTTTTTTTTTATTTTTTTCCGTTAAAATATTAAAAAAACAAAAAAACAAGTAAAAGTGTTATCATCGGCCTGGCCGATGCTTTGATACCCTCCACTGCATACAAGTCATGCAAAATTGGTTTTGTGAGGGAGGTACCAGAACTACTTGACCGACATAGCAGGTTTTCTATACCAACCTGACGCCGATAAAAAGTAGTCCTTTCACCAAATTTCATTCACCTACGTCAATTACTTTGGGCGCTATCGTGCTTTCAACAGACAGAGAGGCATGGGTCCAATATTGGTTTTGTATGGGAGGTACCAGAACTACTTGACCGACATAGCCCATTTTCAATACCAATCTGACGCCGATAAAAAGAAGTCCTTTCACCAAATTTCATTCACCTACGTCAATTACTTTGGGCGCTATCGTGCTTTCAACAGACAGAGAGGCATGGGTCCAATATTGGTTTTGTATGGGAGGTACCAGAACTACTTGACCGACATAGCCCATTTTCAATACCAACCTAACGCCGATAAAAAGAAGTGATTTCACCAAATTTCATTCACCTACGTCGATTACTTTGGGCGCCATCGTGCTTTCAACAGACGGAGAGACATATGGGTCCAATATTGGTTTTGTATGGGAGGTACCAGAACTACTTGACCGACATAGCCCATTTTCAATACCAACCTGACGCCGATAAAAAGAAGTCCTTTCACAAAATTTCATTCACCTACGTCAATTACTTTGGGCGCTATCGTGCTTTCAACAGACAGACAGACAGACAGACAGACAGACAGACAGACAGACAGACAGACAGACGGACATGGCTAAATCGATTCAGAATGTGATCCTGATTCATAATATATATACTTTATGAGGTCTCCGGTGACTCCTTCTTGGCGTTACAAATGTATGGGCAAAGTGAATATACCTTCCTGTGGAGGGTATAAAAATAGCAAAGTTTTACCCTAATCGAATTTTTTTTTTTTTGTATTTGGGTCTGAAAGGGTTATGAACAGCAAACCAGTGCCTTAGAATATCCAAGTCTGAGTTGATGTCAGAAATTAGGTTGAGCAGAGAATTGCAACCATAGGAGAAGGCTTTGTCATCAGCAAAGGCTGTTATTATGCCCTTAAAATTCTGTTTAAATATAGAATTGATAAAAATCAAGAACAGCAATGGACCCAGTACCGAACCTTGCGGAGAACACCAAGCGTTATGTTACGTAGTTCACTAAAACAACCTTTTATTTTAACTTTTTGCTTCCTATCTTTTATATAAGAAGCTAGCCAGTTTTAAATAAAACCACGCATACCTGCATTATTTATAATTTCGACAATAGGATTTTGTGATCGACTAAGTCAAAAGCTTTAGTTAGGTCTATGAAAAGTCCAGCCGTATGCAGATTATTGTTTATGTTTACATTTATCTCACTGCAAAATTTCAGCAATGCATCTTCGGTCGATCTACCAGATCCTAGTTTTGATTGCCTTCTCAAACATTTTTGAGCAAACAGATAACAGAGATATCGGTCTGTAATTATTTAGATCACAAGGGTCAGATTTTTTGTGGAGAGGAATGACTTCAGCAATTCTACGTCACTATCATAAATATTAACGCAGCTAGCATGGAAAATCGAAAAGCATTCGCCACAATTCACTTTGCAATTATTTCTTTCCACTTTATTGTTACAAATTGCACAAATGCAAGGCATTTTATTACTGACTTTTTGATTTTTATATTATCAGGTTTTTAATGAGATTGATCTTTCAGAGATTGCGTAGAATATCAGAACATAAGAGCACAGAGAAAAAACGTCGTCACCTCACCGACAAAATTCTATTTGTGTATAATTGTGTCTATTGCAAAAGGCCTCTAACGAGTTTCACTAAGAGGAGCTCTGAAGTTTAAGACAATTCTCTAGATATTCAATGTAAACGCCATCAGTTCCTTGTTACACGATAAATAATTATGACCACTTAAACTCACTCGTAGCAGTTATATGAGTTCTTAAAAA
This sequence comes from Cheilosia impressa, assembly GCA_948293265.1. Classification (NCBI taxonomy): domain Eukaryota; kingdom Metazoa; phylum Arthropoda; class Insecta; order Diptera; family Syrphidae; genus Cheilosia; species Cheilosia impressa. The sequence goes on from OX411880.1 coordinate 60,936,417, forward strand.
CCTACGACTTTTTTGACATTAAAACTGCGACATTTTAGTGAACATACCTGTGTCGACCTCCGAAACCCCTCAACCGATTTAAATGAAATTACAAAATGTCTACTCAGTCCGTTCAAATATTATATAACAACAAAATGAAACTCACCTCGGTTTTAAGCTTTGCTCACGTGTTAATGTCGACATCCAGATGGTGTGCACAGCATCCTAGGAATCCGAAGAAATTACGTAGAAGGAACTGACTTTTTTCTTTCCTTTTCTGTTTACTAAATAAAGAAGGGCAAGAAATTTGAACGAACTTTCACACACACTAATTCACCTCAATTCAAAGAAAGCTATATATATTTTCACTATCAGTTACAAATAAAATACGAAACTAAATACTGGTTTGCAATGTGGTTTTATTTTTATACCCTCCACAGGAAGGTATATTCACTTTGGCAATACATTTGTAACGCCAAGAAGAAGTCACCGGAGACCTCATAAAGTATGTCCGTCTGTCTGTCTGTTGAAAGCACGATAGCGCCCAAAGAAATTGACATAGGCGAATGGAATTTGGTGAAAGGACTTCTTTTTATCGTCGTCAGGTTGGTATTAAAAATGGGCTATGTCGATCAAGTAGTTTTGGTACCTCCCATACAAAGTCAATATTAGATCCACGTGTCTCTCTGTCTGTTGAAAACACAATAGCGTCCAAAAGAATCAACCTAGACGGATGACGATTGGTGAAAGGACTTTTTTTTTATCGTCGTTTGGTTTGTGTTAAAAATGGGCTATGTGGGTCAAGTAGTGTTGGTACCTCCCATACAAAGTCAATATTAGATCCACGTGTCTCTCTGTCTGTTGAAAACACAATAGCGTCCAAAAGAATCAACCTGGACGGATGACGATTGGTGAAAGGACTTTTTTTATCGGCGTTTGGTTTGTGTTAAAAATGGGCTATGTGGGTCAAGTAGTTCTGATACCTCCCATACAAAACCAATATTAGAAAACATATTATATTAAAAACACGATAGCGTCAAAAAGAATCTACCTATACAAGTGAATTTTTGCGAGAAGACTTATTTTTATTGTCGTCAAGTTGGTATTAAAAATGGGCTATGTCGGTCAAGTAGTTCTGGTACCTCCCTCACAAAACCAATTTTGCATGACTTGTATGCAGTAGAGGGTATCAAAGCATCGGCCAGGCCGATGATAACACTGTTACTTGTTTTTTTATTTTGTTTGTCTTGCATCTGGGATGCTTTAGGAAAAATTAAAATTCTGGAAATTCTCAACAGGTGGCAATGTAGGGACATTTCGTTTTTCATTTATCTTCTTCTACATAATATTTATATCAAAATAAGTCACATTGTGTTTGAATTCATGTTCTCCTTAAGCCAATTTTGTTTTTGGAAATTTCAAATGAAAGGTTACGTCAATACCAAGGTTTGTATGTGGATTGGTTATTCGAGTTATAAACATTTTAGTGAGCATACCTGTGTCGAACCTGAAACCCCTCAACCGATTTAAATTAAATTTGGTCGATGTGTATGGTTGGTTGCAGCTTAAAGGATAGGATAGTGTTGGTGGCCACCCGATAGGTGTCGCTGTTGTCAATCTCCGAAACCACTCAACTCATTTCAATGGAATTTTGAAGATGGGCATATTTGGTTCCAGATAGGAAGATGGAATAGTCTTAGACCCGATAAATGGCACTTCTGTCGATTTCCAAAACTACTCAACCAATTTCAATGAAATGTTGTGGATGTAATGGTTGGTTGCATCTTAAGGAATAGGGTAGTTTTGGGCCCGATTGGTGGCGCTGTATCGCAAGCATTAAAGAATATATGATGTGGCATGTGGCCTATGTGTGCGAAGGCCGTACGGCGCATATCGCTTGGTAGAAAGAAGGGGAGTTATATTGTATACTACCATTTTTACAAGTTGACCACTCCCCCAAGTAGTCCAGCATACTAACCACTGAGCCACCGTGTTCCCAAGTCGCAACTACTGATATTTAATGTTCTGTAGCACCTTTATCGAATGCGAAGTGAAAAAAAATTATCCGAACGGCGATTCTTATTTCCCGGGCAAACTTCGAGCGACCGCCATGACATCACCGCACGATTCTTTAAACAAAACCTGAAAACGATCGTGGACTTTATCGTTAAGTACAATCGCGTACTCGGTTAAAAGGCAGAAGTGAGGATTACCTATTGCCCACATTCGGGTTGGGTTCGATAACCCGCTTTTTATAATCCCGATTCTTAAAATCCCGCTTTTTTAAAATCCCGCGTCTTATAATCCCGTTTCTTATTATTCCGATTTTACAATCAAAAGTAGTTGCGTCGATTAAAAAAAAATTAATCAATGAGTGTTTTTTGAAATGCAGTTTATTTTAACATTAATCATTTTTAGAGGAAGTAACAAAATAAGAAATAAATAATATGAAAAAAAATTTTTAAGTAATAAAGATGACCCTCAATAATAAAAAAAAAAAAAAAGTAATGTTATCTATATGTTATTCTGCAAAAATTATAAGGTTAAAACCGTTAAAAAGGGGTAGGTTTTTATATGCATTATATATACTATTTTCGCAATGCGTAAAAACAATGCAAAAACAAATGTGTGCTTACAGTAAAAACTAAAAACATTCGGATGCGTTTTCTTTTTGGTCGAGTATTTTAAATATATTTAAAAATATATATCTAAATAGCAGTTACCCGCGACTTAGTCCGCGTTGGACTAAGTCGCTCACAGCAAATAGCCATGTACGCAAGTATGGGTTGCTATGGACGTAGAGTAGACTGCACTGCGATTATTATTAATTTCAGTTATACTCACTCGCATGCCCGTCGCACACAACGCAAAGTCAAAAACCGATACGGAATGGAGTAGGGATCGGGAAAACGTAACAATATCAAGAACGATTGTAAAGAATAACCGAACGCACTGTGGCTGTGGGTATGTATATGTGTATCCATCTGTTATGCTTTCCATGGGTACGATATGCTCAACCCACTCACCCCCAAGCAGAGCTGGCAATCGAAAAATCAATTTAAATTTCTAGCTGATCAAATAGATCTGTCTTTAATATCTTCTAGCTCTGCCTCTGGAAGGAGCTGAAAGATAAATGATGGCTTAGAATACTCGGGGAAGTATTGACTAAGGAGCATTTAAAGCATTTTTGGATTGGCCAAGCCTTATGAATGTAATAGCAGGTTGAGTGAAGTAAGGTTAAATAAAAAAGTTTGCATCCTCTTTTTCAATCTTTATAACTCGAATTTTGAAAAAAAGGCGAAATAGGTATTCGATGATTTTTTATTTTCTATAAACCTACAAATTTTCAAGTTTATACGATTAACGTATCGTGAGTAACAGAAAACCCTCTCTAAAAAGGGCAGGGAGGGTCGTACCGAAAAATTCCTTCTTAATGAGCGTCTACACAGCTAGTGGAACATATCCTGAAAGTTTCATGAACCTACAATTAGCGGTTTGGCCCATATGATGTCTGTCAACTCAATCACGCTACTCTTTTATGTATATGATAATATATTAAAAAAAAAGCGCATATAACCAACATCTATTTTTTTTGATAACAATGTTTTGCAAAAAAAAACGGGATTAGCGGGATTTGGTGGCATTATAATAGACTAGCTGGTACCCGCGACTTCGTCTGCGTACAGTTAGTACTTCGAGTAACTGAATTAAAATATTTACATCAACAACAGCGCCACTTATCGGGTCCGAAACTATCCTATCTTTTAAGCCAACCTATCAGCCCTAGAGCCTACACATTTAAATTCATTGGTATTACACCAAAAGGATAAAATTTTATTATCCCCAACTTGAGAAATAATTGGTTCGTCATTTAAACTTGCATCCAATTCTTCATCCCATTCACGTTTGGTTTTCAACACAAAAAGTAGCGAATGTGACGCAGTTGCCTATCACAACACTATTATAGTGTTTGACGAACCAATACTTGTTAAATATCGTTCACGAATTTGAAATAAGCTATTCTGCTTCAGAAATTACACTTTTTTTTCTCATTGGCCCTTTTTCATACGACTTTTCAGAATGCTGCAACGGTCACACAGTCTTTGTCGGAGTCGCTTGTACGGGCATGATGAATGAAAGAAAAGTACCTAGTTTTTACACAACTGCGTAGTTAAAATTTAATGTAGTAAATGTTCAACTTTTTCAACTGTTAATATTTGAAAAAAAACCTAAATATGCAAAATAAGAAGCAAGAAAATCACTTTTTTTTACACTTCATTTGTTAAAATTGGTTGAGCGTGTGAATAGCAAAGGTAAATATACTACTAAAGAAACTACAGAAATAATATAGAGTGGATTTGTATTTACACTAACAATAAATCAAACAAATTAATTCACCTATATCGTCTTCACTTCTTGAATTCTTCAATTCTTTACTGTAGATATCAATGTAGGTAGTATCACAACCACTAAAAATAAAAACCTTAAATTCAATATACATATTTACACCACCATACGCCCATCATCGCACGTCATCGGCCATCTGCGCATTTCCTCAGAAAAACATTGTCGCTGCTGATTACATCCCACTCACCTCGCCTACTTCTCTTTTGTTTCACTTTATCGGAGAAAACTTCACGCAGTTTTTCTTGAGATGTATGTGCTTGTGCGATATGCGCCACCCACCCACCCCAAAGCAGAACAGCGACCGAGAACAACGGTTGCTGATAATTTTCGATTTGAGAAAATAAATTTAGTTTTTTCGTGTTAGATTTTGGGTTGTAGCTTAGCTTCTAGATGACACAGAAAGCTGATTGATGGCTTAAAATAATTATAGAAGTTTTGGCTCTTGTTGGTATTTTGTTTTGTATAATTAATAAAAAGACAGTAAAGTCAGAAAAAAACACATTTTGGTCAAAAAAGCTCCCCAAAAATAGGCATGGCAATGTAAGGAATAGCCTATGTCCTTCTCAGGATCTTAAGAGACATTTCAAAAAAAGTTTCATCGAAATCTGTGCAGTAGTTTTGACGCCAATCGTGAACACATGAAAACGGCTTTATTATATGTATAGATCGGGATTTTAGAAGACGGGATTTAAAAAAAAAAAATTTATTTTAGCAGACGAGATTTTGAAACTTTTTTTTCGGAATTTTTGAAAAGCAGGATTCCGATACGCTCCACCCACATTCTTCTCTGGTTGATTTGGTTGATTGAGAAAATCTGACCGGAACAACTCGATTCAATCATTAGCGCAATAAAAACGATCAAGAAGCCCGAAAATCTATGAAATTTCTATGCATTCAACTCAATTCAATTCCAAGGGAGTTTCAGTCGTTCAGTCGGGATGTTAATAATTTAATCAATTTTGGGCGGTACGAAGTTCGCCGAGTTTGCTAGTATATGCATAAAAATAACCTTCGGATTATAACTATACAGAAAAAAACAAAAATGGTTATTATAGTATTTGTTTTAGTTAAAATTCTTCTCTTAATATTTTAATTTTATATCTTAGCGCAGCTTTGACATGTTTATACAGAGTCGTCCAGTTTCTTCCATTGAGCATTTCAAGTAAAGGGTTTTTCAATAAGAGCGCTACAAAAGTTTTTTTAAATAAAACAAAAACGGTTTTGGATATCAATGAAATTCTTTATTCCTGTGAAAGTACTTTCGATGCCATTATGTATGGAACTCGATTTCTTTTGCATGGCCACCACGGGCACGCTCGCAGAAGTCCAGATGCTGAACCCAATTTTCGGCGGTTTTCAAGCATAAATCGGCCGATACTGCTGCAATTTCACGTTCGATATTCGTACGAAGTTCATCAATCGTCGCTGGCTTGTTGGCATGGACCATAGACTTGACGTAGCCCCACAGGAAATAGTCTAAAGGCGTCAAATCGCACGACCGATTGGACGTAGCGCTCTTAACGTTGAGGCCACTGACTCCGAATTTCGGTAGTAAATTTTAATAATTTCGACTCGTTGTTGGCTCGTATATCTTTCCATCATGAAATGGCAAACCTTACTGAAGAGAAATGTCAAAAGAGCGGCAAGAAATTCGGCGTCGTTTGCTGTCCCTGTCGCTCTACTTTTCAAGCGTCCCTATTGAAAAAACCTTTACTTCATCGATTGTGTAAATGGCTTTTCCAAGATATATTTTTCTCAGCTCTATCAGCATTGGCCAGACTCCTGTGAAGTGCATTATATCTTCACTGCTGTATATTACAAAGACTGCATTGAGTTGGGAAATCAGGGCGATCTGGCATGTAATTTAATGGTAAAAGCTCTCCTCTTGCCAAAGAGTGTTGATATTTGGTCAACTCCGGATCTTACGTCAAAATAGCTTATCTTGCTTGAGTCATGTATCAATTTTGAGTAGCATGTTCTATATAAGGATGAACGCGCTTCTTCTATGTATAATTCGTGTATCTTTTCATCGAGCGCCTGAAGTATCTTATAAAATTCCAATTTCATCTGCTGCGAGTTTCCCACTTCTAGATGTAGGTAGAGTACATTCAGTTCTTTCAGCCAGCTCTTCCACTGTTCAAAACATGATAATTTTCAAGCGCAATTGTTGCCACAATCGTAGGTAATCGTGAAGCGTTCATATTAAGAACTTAAAGTACAGTCAAAATTGAGTTTCAAAGATGTAATGAACATTGTTGGGAGTCCAGTCTCAATGTAAAGCATGTACGTGGGTGTCGTCCTAGGAAGGTGGAGTATTCTCTTAAGAAAAAAACGCAGCAACTGTACCACAGAGTCATTTTGTTGGAATCCCCATACCTGTGCTGCATATCGTCGGCCTTATAAAAATAGCTCGTAACTCCACCTTTGGGGGAAAATTACTTTTTAATGCCATCTTATAGGATATTTTGTAGCGTATTAGTCTAGAAAACCTCGCATCTCCCTGAAAACTCTTAATTAGCTTAAAATATGAATGAAAAAATACATTAAGTAATATACAATATAAGCTCCGTAGGACATTTTCGTTCCTCCTGTAAAATTTGAAACGATATAGCAGAATTGATCTGGCAGTTGATTCAAAGATCTGGTACTTTGCTCGCAGACTTATATTTTTATTTTGCATACATGTCTTACATATGTTTATGGTTGTTTTTGCGTTTTTCAGTTTCATCTAAATGAACCTTCATGTTATTTTTTGGGTTAGTGTTAGTCCAAGATATTTATAGTGTTCCACTATCTCAACTGGTTCTCTATCATACCTCCACACATAATTCCCGTGACGCTGCCTCTTTCCCCTGTCAAATACCATTATTTGAGATTTACTCCGATTTACTGTGAGGTTCCACATTTTGTAGTATTCTTCGAGTTTCGTGATCATCATCTGGAGCTTTATTGGTGTATCAGCTAACAGGACAATGTCATCTGCATACATCAGAGGTCGAATCGCGTCGTCCGTGAACGGGCATTACGTGACGGAATTTGTTTTTGTTTCACATGCAAAATCGACATAATTCCGTGAACGTATAGCTCGTTCACGGACGACGCGATTCGACCCCAGTACTTTTTATTTAAAGTTACGCATTTCAATTCATCCGTTCAAATAAGTAACTATATCGTTCAAGAACAGGGCAAACAGGAGCGTACAGTGGCGGATTTGCCCTAAGGCCCAGTAGGCCCGGGCCTAGAGCGGCCAAATATTAAGGTCGGCAAATCGTGCCACAAAATCACTGATGATAACAAGATTAACAAGAAATAACTCAAATGCAAAGTATCTTAATATTTTAAAGGCTCGCGTACCGTATGATTATAATCTTCCTAAATCAGTGTTTTTGCGTATCGAAGTATAAATAATTTCGTACATCGTACATATAAAATAGTTCGTACGTTTAGTTTAATATAAGTGATCTACAAGGTGGGCCAAAAGAAGTCATCCGATGTTGTTTGGCTCTAATTTTTTTCTAAATGAAAAACTTCGATTCTCTTTCTTGATTATGTTTATTTGAACCTTTAGAATTTTCATGGTCAAGTCGAGAAGATGATATCGGCCAAATGGCCGCCGTCACAATTGATTGACATACGGGCTCGTTTAAGCAATGGGATGTATGACAACAGTGGACGGTGCGCGCTATACTTAATTACTTAACGGGCTCCCGACCCGTGGAGAATCTTTGCCTGAGACACTGCAGTCTTCCATCCTCTGCGATCCCGGGCACGCTGCTTCCAGTTATCCAGACCAAGCGCTCTGGCATCCGCGACGGCTTGGTCTTTGAAACGGTAACGTTCTGTCCTAGGCGGTGGACAGATGCTTGTTTGTTTGTTGATAGCATGTACAGGGTGGCGCACCAATTGTGCTACAATAAGAAATTCAAATAACTTTTTTTTTAATTGATGTATTTCATTTTTTTTTTTTATTGGTTAGAAAATTAAATTTTATTTTAAATAGTTAGTTGTTTCTAAAGATTATAGACCGCAAATGACCTCCACGCTCTCCCACGCATATGCGGCTCCTGTCCAAAAATTATTCATTGCGGCCTGAAGAGTTGAAGTTGGGATCGCCTCAATTATTGTCGTTATGGACTGCTTTAATTCAGTTAAATTCCTGGGCTTCGTTTTATACACCTCTTGCTTGACATAACCCCATAAAAAGAAGTCTGGTGCAGTCAGGTCAGGTGACCTTGGGGGTCAGCGAAGAGTGGAGTTCCTAGAAATTAATTTGTTTGCGAATTTTTTGTTTAGCTCCGCCATAACTGGTCTGGCTATATGTGCAGTTGCTCCATCTTGCTGAAACCAAACGCTGTTGAATGGTATACGTCTTCGGCGCAGTTCTGGGTAAAAAAACTTCTTCAACATCTTTAAATAACGGTCCCCATTGACAGTAACGGTTACACCGTTTTCTTCAAAGAAGTACGGCCCGACAATACACCTTGATGAAACTGCGCACCACACAGTGACTCGTTCTGGGTGCAGTTCCGTCTCATGGAGCATTTCTGGATTAGACTGATTCCATATACGGCAATTTTGCTTGTTTCCATTGCCGTTAAGATCAAAATGGGCCTCATCAGACATGAACAAACAATTGATCAATGTGTTGCCTTCTTCGGCCATTGATATCATTTTTTGGCAAAATTCCAGGCGAACAGGCAAATCCTGAGGGTTTAACTTGCTAGTAATTTGGACTTTGTACGGAAACAAGTTTAAATCGTCATGAAGTATCCGTTGTAATGACCGTCTACTAACTCCAATTTGCCCCGATAAGTTTCGGGTCGAAACCCTCGGATTGGCCTGTATTGCAGATGCTACTGCTGCGATTGTATCCTGAACCCGAACATTGGCATCTCGATGGTACGGCCTTCGTGCGATGCTTCCAGATTCGGCAAACATGTTTACAAACCTCATAATGGTCCATCTACTCGGGGGATTACCGCCAAACTCCCGCCTAAATTCCCTTTGGACGGAAATGACGGACTGCAAAGCATGGTACCGTTGCACTATCCAAATTCTTTTCCCCGTAACCCAAGCATCCATTTTTATAAATCTAAATAGTAACCTACAAAATAAAAAAAAAATAAGCCGATTACTCACACAGAAAAAAAGTTATTACGTTTTATTTTTGTAGCACGATTCGTGCGCCACCCTGTACTCAGTCTTGTCCTCATTTACTACAAGACCAACGAATTTCGCCTGTTCTTCAATCGCCGTAAAAGCCTCTATCACGGCACGCTGGGAGCGACCGATGATGTCAATATCGTCTGCATACCCCAGTAGCTGGACGGATCTGTTGAAGATAGTGCCTTCCGTGTTGACACCTGCCCTGCGCACTATCTGCTCTAGCACGAGATTGAAGAAGTCACATGATAATGCGTCTCTTTGCCGAAACCCGGTGCATGTTTGGAATAGCTCGGAGGAACTACTTCCAAATTGCACATTGCAGCGTGTGTTCTCCAGCGTCACGCTACATAGCTGGATCAGTTTTGCCGGGATCCCGAATTTGGCCATCGCCACATAAAGCTCCTGAAGATGAATGCTACCATATGCGGCTTTGAATTCGATGAATAGGTGGTGAGTCTCGACTTGAAATTCATTGGTCTTTTCCAGGATTTGCCTCAGTGAGAAAATTTGGTCTATAGTCGACCTGTCCCGTAAGCCACACTGGTACGTGCCGATTAGTGTGTTGCAGAACGGTTTGAGACGTTCACACAGTACGTTGGATAGGATCTTGTATGCGACATTAAGCAGGGATATGCCTCGATAGTTCTTCCAAGACATAGGATCGCCTTTTTTGTAGATGGGGAATATGGAGCTGATAGTCCAGTTATCGGGCATGCTTTCTTCCACCCATACTTGGTTAATGATTTGGTGCATGCGCCCTACCAAAACATCACCACCGTATTTGAAGAGCTCCGCTGGTAAACCATCAGAGCCGGCAGACTTGTTGTTTTTTAGCTTTTTTATTGCTAAGCCAACTTCTTCTATACTAGGTGGTGGAACTGGATCTTCACTGACTGGACGTGGGTTCTCTTCTTGCCCTATCACTCTCTCTACATGATGCCCATTTAGCAGCTGCTGGAAGTGCTGCTTAAACACATCTACTATTCCCTGCGCTTCGGTGACTAGGTTTCCATCACTGTTTCGAAGAGCCTGCGTTCCGGTCTCGAAGCCAGCAGCCAGTTGCTTGGCTTTCTTGTAGAACTTCCGGATGTTGCTTCGATCGCGGGACTCTTCGATCTCCTTGAGCTGGGAGACTGCGTAGGCCCTCTTTTTCTACGCAGGATTTTCTTCTCCTCCCTCCTCCTGGCTCGATACTCTTCCCTCGCTGCCCTTGTTTGGCGCTGCAGCGCCTTCATATGTGCATCTTCTGTCACCTTTTTCCTGCGTACGCATTCATCATCATACCACGGGCTCTTTCTCTGTGGTGGCTGGTACCCTAAGGTGGTTTCGGCTACCTCTTTGATGATGTCGCGGTACTGGGACCACTGGGTGTTGGCATCTGTGGTAGGTGAATGCACTGCGGAGAGTTTCTCACTCAAGCGCTCTTTGTCGACTCTGAATACTCTAGGTGTGCTAAGGCGTCCAACGTCGAATTTCTTCTTCTGGGCGGAACGCAGCTTCTTCTCGTTGGATAGTCGAGCTCTGAACTTAGCCGCAACAAGAAGATGGTCAGAGTCGACGTTTGCCCCGCGGAATGTGTGCACGTTAAGGATGTTGGATGCGTGCCTCGCGTCAGTTAGCACATGGTCGATTGATTGGAGAGCGCCAGGTTGCTGTGTGGATCCTTTAGTCTTGGAAACCTAGTGCTACTTATCACCGTATTACGAGCTGCCGCGAAGTCAGTTAGTCGGTAACCGTTGTCTATGGTCGTTTCGTGGATTCTGTGCTTACCAACTAACCCGCCAAAGATGTTTTCCTTTCCGATCTTAGCATTGAAGACATCGTACTCCGGACATGCTCCGTAGGCACCGTCCACGAGATCATAAAACTCCTCCTTGATAGGGACTTCAGCCTCGTCGGTAGGGGCGTGTGCACATATTAGGCTTCTGTTTTGGAAAGTAGCTCTGATGCGGATCATAGCTAGGTGATCACTTATCGGCTTAAAGTCAATGACTTTTGTCCTAAGCCGATTTCCCATGACGAATCCGCATCATAATACATGCAATCTTTTATGGCAGCTGTAATAAATATCGCAATTTTTTCCTTTTCATCATACCTGATCCTATCCATCGTATCTCCTGGATCGCGGTAATATCTGCCTTGTACCGCGTGAGGACAAACTCAAGTTTTTGAGTAGCACCTGGGGTGTACAGCGTTCGCACGTTCCAGGTACATACTCTTAAATCGTTGTCCGTTGACGTTCCGGGTCTGGTTGCCGTTTGAGGAAAATTGTTATCCGAGGTTCCTCGTGTCTCTCTCAAAACTATTCTTTTTTTTAAATGGTCGGGAAGTTACCCCGACGGCACAACCCCAAACCTGGAGGGCCAGGCCCTTGACCTTAGGACAGCAGGCCGGTTACTCCGGTGCCAGTAACTTAGTGAGAAAACAATACTCCTCCCCCCTCTCTCGTCTGCTGCCACCAACGACCTTCCAAAGGGGTTGTTTACCCAATCTCCAGTCGAGGTACTAGGCACTCACCAGTCACCAGGTGGCGGTGAGAGTAGGAGTTGATAGTGAGAGGCTAGGTGTGAACGCTTGTGTTCTCATGACATCGCATCACTACCCTTCAAAACCGGTGCGCGCTATAGGGTCATGTTAACCGAGTTTTTTTTGCTGCAATTGGACTAATTAGGACTGGAGGAAATGTGGTTCCAACAGAACGGAGCTACGGCACACACTGCGCGAGCCACAACCGATATTCTGAAGGCGGCGCCTCATCTCTCGTTTTGGCGATTTGCACTGGCCCGCAAGATCGGCCGATTTAACCGTTCCTGACTTTTTTTGCGGAGTTTTTTGAAGTCCCGTGTTTACGTGAACAAGCTCGAGACCCTAGAAGCCCTCAAGGACAACATTCGAATGCCATAAAACGTACCCGTATGGCAATCAATTGTGACGGCGCCCATTTGGCCGATATCATCTTCTCGACCTGACCAATACAATTCTAAAGGTTCAAATAAACACAATCAAAAGAGAATTGAAGTTTTTCATTTAGAAAAAAAATTAGAGCCAAACAACATCGGATGACTTCTTTTGACCCACCTTGTAGAAAGAATAGGTAGGTACCTATTGTTATTAAGCGCGTGTCAGTCAAGCTCGTGCGGTCGCGCGTGCTGTGCGTTTGACAAAGAGTACGCCGAGTGGATAAGTGTCAGAGAAAACAGCTGTTCTTTGAAAAAACTTCCTTCAAAAATTGGATTCTCTCTTATTTCAACTATTTCTAATTCTAGGTACTTTTCGTCCATGTAATAATTAAATAAGCCCATCCTTCCATATTTTTCCGCAACAAAACAACAAATACACAACGATCTGTCAGAATTTAGCTTGAGACCTATTAAATGGGCACGTTAAATTTTGTCCAATCATCCCTATAAATTTGTAAAATATTATAAACTAGCTTTATAAGCTAGCTTTTAGTTAAACAATTTTCTGAATCAATTAAAAGTGGGAAGAAAGTAAAATTATGAATTATGTATCTATGTAGTCGATAATGATGGGTGCTGAGAAAGGGGCGGCACATGGCCTGGGGCCTAGGACTGCAAATCCGCCACTGGCCCCATAGATACAGTAAACGTATCTGACAAACTGCTCCCATCCCAAACTTTTGCTACACAGTTTTCATACAATTTTTTTTTAAAGTTTTCAACATCTTGGTAGGCATTCCCAAAGCCGATAGTTTAAAAAGTAGGCATATATGTTTTACCTTGTGAGCGGTTGATATCAATGACAGTACTAAGGGTAAAAATTTGGTCTACAGTAGAGTACTCATGTCGAAAACCAGCTTGACACTCACTTAGTATGTAATTTTTTTCAATCCAGTTTGCCAGTCGTTTGAACAGGAGACTTCCGAAAACCTTTCGGACAGTGTTTAGCATTGAGATTCCTCTATAATTTTCAACAAAATTTCGGTCGCCTCAAAACGCGAAATCGTTTTTTCTAGCTCGGAAGCAATCACTATCAAACCATTCCTGTTTCAAAAAAAATTATTGTGTTTTTACTTTGATCTTAAACACAACTTTTCGTATTACATTTTGCAGGCATTCGATAGTCACAGCTTCATCTCTACGTAGCAGATTTTCCAATTCCCGGTTCAGTGATGTTTGGTAGGCTTCCTTACAACTGGTTTTCCACTTTATTCTGGATCTTTTATTTTTAGCTTTACTGACACAGGCACATGGTCAGAAAAAGTTAGAGTGTGCACTGTGAAATCAGACACGCCACAGAGGCCACTATCCGAGACCAGAAAGTAGTCAATCACGGAGCATGCGTTTCCTCTAACAAATGTATACTCTCCTTTAGGGTCACTTATGGATCTTCCATTCAGGATTATCAGATTATATGTTTCTGCGAAATCTAAAATAGTTTTCCCTTTTCTGTCGGCTTTAGAATCTTTTGACGTTCGATTGTCGATAGTTTCGCATAGTTTCTGCATCAACATTGTTGTTGCTGCTGCGGGTATGTGGATGGCGCTGCGGTCTTGCAGGGGGGTGTTTTGTTGTTTATTTTTATTTATGTCAGAGTTGACAGCAAGTTCCACGATGTCTCATCTAAGCTCAGGACAAATTGTTTATATCTATCCCACATTTAAGTCCATGTTCTGTGTTCCATGTAAATGATTTTCCCTCAATTAATAGTTTATCGTCTCTTAATTGTGTTTTCGTTCCTGGTCGCTCAGTGGCAAGTGCTTCCTTAAAAAATTAACTTTGTTCGTTTGTTACGCACGAAGTCGGATAGTCTTTATGAACACTTATTCCGGTGCCTCTTAATTTAGATGAGCATTTCAGAATGTTGATAACATCAGAGCTGTGCTTCAATGTGACAATCAAATGGTTTATTCCGTTGTTTTTGCTACGAGTCAAACGAACTGATTCTACTTTATTTTCCGAATCTTGAGTCATTTTGGCAGATTTCTTTGACTTGTTTAATAGGATCAACAGTCTCTTGGCTTAGCAGATGAACAACGATATTCTTTTCGTTAGATTTCTGGATTATGCGTTTTATCTGCATCTGAAGTTTAACACATCTCTCTTCTGTCTCAGCAATATTTTGTACAAGTGCCTGTTGTCGCTTGCTTGCTTGTCCGTCAACCCGTCCAGGTCAGCCTTTGTAGGCAAATGTTGAAGATGTTCCGGCTGAGATCGTCAATGGACATATTGCTAAATACCATCTTAGTGAATTGTTATCTCTTGCTTTCAGGTAATGCGTCTGGGGATACTTGACCGATATTTCGTTTAATCATGAATGTAAGCAGAAGTCCTTTGCCGTCGGTCTTTGGCAAGCTATTTAGATTTTGTTTTTAAATTCTAAAGCTTAATATATATACAGTACTAGCTGACCCGGCGAACTTCGTACCGCCTAAAATTGATTAAATTATTGACTGAACGACTGAAACTCCCTTGGAATTGAATTGAGTTGAATGCATAGAAATTTCATAGATTTTCGGGCTTTTTGATCGTTTTTATTTCGCTAATGATTGAATCGAGTTGTTCCGGTCAGATTTTCTCAATCAACCAAATCAACCAGAGCAGAATGTGGGAGGAGCGTATCGGAATCCCGCTTTTCAAAAATTCCGAAAAAAAAATTTAAAAATCTCGTCTGCTAAAATTAATTTTTTTTTTTAAATCCCGTCTTCTAAAATCCCGCTTGTTCAAAATCCCGATCTATTTTAAAATCCCACCAAATCCCGCTAATCCCGTTTTTTTACAAAACATTGTTATCAAAAAAATATATGTTGGTTATATGCGCTTTTTTATTATATTATTAGATATATATTTTTAAATATATTTAAAGTACTCGACCAAAAAGAAAACGCATCCGAATGTTTTTAGTTTTTACTGTAAGCACACATTTGTTTTTGCATTGTTTTTACGCATTGCGAAAATAGTATATAATGCATATAAAAACCTACCCCTTTTTAACGGTTTTAACCTTATCATTTTTTTTGCAGAATAACATATAGATAACATTACTTTATATATTTTTTTTTTATTATTGAAGATTGTTATCTTTATTACTTAAAAATTGTTTTTGATATTATGTATTTCTTATTTTGTTACTTCCTCTAAAAATGATTAATGTTAAAATAAACTGCATTTCAAAAAACACTCATTGATTAATTTATTTTAATTTTCTTACTATCCCGCTTTTACAATCAAAAGTAGTTGCTTTATTTAAAAAAAATCGATGCAACTACTTTTGATTGTAAAATCGGAATAATAAGAAACGGGATTATAAGACGCGGGATTTTAAGAATCGGGATTATAAAAAGCGGGTTATCGAACCCAACCCGAATGTGGGCAATAGGTAATCCTCACTTCTGCCTTTTAACCGAGTACGCGATTGAGCTTAACGATAAAGTCCACGATCGTTTTCAGGTTTTGTTTAAAGAATCGTGCGGTGATGTCATGGCGGTCGCTCGAAGTTTGCCCGGGAAATAAGAATCGCCGTTCGGATAATTTTTTTTCACTTCACATTCGATAAAGGTGCTACAGAACATTAAATATCAGTAGTTGCGACTTGGGAACACGGTGGCTCAGTGGTTAGTATGCTGGACTACTTGGGGGAGTGGTCAACTTCTAAAAATGGTAGTATACAATATAACTCCCCTTCTTTCTACCAAGCGATATGCGCCGTACGGCCTTCGCACACATAGGCCACATGCCACATCATATATTCTTTAATGCTTGCGATACAGCGCATACACATCCAAAACATTTCATGGAAATTGGTGGAGTAGTTTTGGAAATCGACAGAAGCGCCACTTATCGGGTCTAAGACTATTCCATCTTCCTATCTGGAACCAAATATGCCCATCCACAAAATTCCATTGAAAGCAGTTGAGTGGTTTCAGAGATTGACAACAGCGACACCTATCGGGTGGCCACCAACACTATCCTATCCTTTAAGCTGCAACCAACCATACACATCGACCAAATTTAATTTAAATCGGTTGAGGGGTTTCGGAGGTCGACACAGGTATGTTCACTAAAATGCCTTAACTCGTACAACCAATACGAATACAAAGCTCGTTTTTTATTTTTCATGAAAAATGCTAAATGTCCATGCAGCAGAGCTAGTATTTGCCTATTCCTGGTAGGAACCTATAATAATAATTTATCATACAAATGATTCTTTGCGTTTGTTCGACTGAATTCGGGGAAGGAAAATTTTGAATCGCTTGACGTTTAACATTTTCCGGCATTACGGGAATCAAATGGCATTCCCTGACAATGAAGATTTAAAAAAAAAAACTGAGCATCCCTCTGCGTTCATGAAAAAAACTTTGTATATGACGGATTGGATGACAGTCGGGTACGGTGGCGGTGTTAAAATTCCGGTAATCAGCACAAGGTCTCTAGTCTCGATTTTTTTTCTTCTTAACCATGTGCAGGGGAGAACGAGTGTGAAAAACAGATAGCTGGCAGATGCCTAGCTGATTCATGTGCTCGAATTCAGTTTTGACTGCCTGTGCTAGCATCTAGGCGTCTAGGCAACGACACTGGAGAAGAGGGCCTTTTTTGATAATGTGATGAACTATCGGATGTTTTTTGAAGCGAAATAATTCGGTTCTTGAGTAGGTCCTTGTCATAAATGAAATACTAGTAAAACTCGAAAATAAAGGGGTCAAGGTAAGCGCTTATGCGGACGATGTAACAATGCGGTCTTGGAGTCAATCCACAGAAGACTGAATAAGTCTTGTTCTGTAACAAAAGAGTGATTCCGAACTTCGATCCTCCAAATATTGAAGGCATACCCCTCAGGGTCGCCGGGAGTGCTAAATATCTGGGTACAATCTTAGATAGGAAGCTTAACTGGAAAATGAACGTCAATGAAAGAGTAAAGAAAGCTGCAAACGCTTTCTACGCATGTAATCGAATCTTCGGCAAAAGGTGGGGACCAAACCCTAAAATAATTTTGTGGATGTATACGGCTATAGTGCGTCCAATACTCACGTATGGAAGCTTAGTTTGGTGGCAAGCCACAAACAAAGCATCAAATCTCAAATTAATGACCAAAATACAAAGACTAGCGTGTATTAGCATAAGTGCAATAAGGACAACACCTACGGCTGGAATGGAGGCAATCCTCAACCTGATACAGTTAGATCTTTATATGCAAGAATCTGCAGCCAAAAGTGCCCTTAGGATCAGCCAATCCAAAAGCTGGAAAACCTTTTAAATGGGACACGCACAGATTCTGAACAAATATATGGGAGATGCTGTCACTTCTGACTACTTGTCTCCCTACCTTGACTTCGATAAACCATTCTCTTGCTATTTTCCCAGCAGAGAAGAATGGAACACAGATGAACCCACAAAAAGGAAATCGATATCCATCTATACAGATGGTTCTAAGATGGACTGTGGAACAGGTGCTGGAATTTTCTCTGAAGAATTGAATATACATCACTCGATCAGATTACCTGACCATAGTAGTGTGTTTGAAGCGGAGGTTCTGGCTATCGGCGAAGCTGCCCATATGGTGTCAATGTTGGAATTACCAAGGGATGATATTACCATATCCATTGACAGCCAGGCGGCTATAAAAGCAGTGTCTGCTATTGAAATTAAATCAAAACTAGTTCGCCGCTGCCGTGAAGACCTTAAGGTTCTCTGCTCGCAGCACATAACGCGCTTATGCTGGGTTCCTGGACACAGGAATAAAACCGGCAACGAGAGAGCTGACGAACTGGCTAGGAATGGATCCGCTATGGATCAAGATCGTGCGATCAAATTTATCAGGCCACCACTCTGTAATCTCAGAGAGGGTGGAAGATAAGATCCGAATGAAAGCCAACAACAGGTGGAAAGAATTAACTACCTGCGAAATATCAAGGAAGCTATGGCCGGAATACAATCCAAGTCGGACTAGCAAACTCATGCAGTTTGACAGAACGTCGTTGTATAAACTGGTAGGGGCCCTTACAGGTCACAACTTCCTAAGAAACCACACACTGAAACTGAAACTCAAGAATGACGACATATGTAGGGGGTGTAAAGACGAAGAAGAACACGAGGATACACCTCACTTCCTCTGTCACTTGAGATATAGAACACTTGGTAGATACTACTTCCAAGACGTATATGAACTTTCGAATGTCTCTTTATCTGATCTTTGCAGGTTCATAAACTTATCAGGATGGCTGGACAAAGTCGAATAACGTGAGGGAGAAAACTTCATCGCCAACGACATCGGCTAACCAGTCAACAAGGGCATCACAATGGGTCCACAAGGACCTAAGTGGGGTACTGCAGGGTTAGTCTGCAGCATCCACCCATCAACCGAAATTTACATAATTTCGCCATATTTATAGTTGATTTGGTTGACATGGTCCCTTAGATTTGTATGAAAGTGTTAGAGCTAGCAGGACAATGCTTGGCGCGGGTCGTGTTCATAGTTCATGTATAATTTAAACTTGTACCCTCATACTGAAATCGTCATTGCGGGCGATTTCAATATTCACAATTCTGACTGGCTTCGACATTCTGGACAGTCAACACCCGAAGGAATTTATGTTCAGATCTTTGCTGAGGTAAACCAATTAACCCAGCTTGTAAATGCGCCAACACGTGTACCAGACATTGACGGTTAAAATGCCAACACACTGGACTTGTTTCTCACCTCCCACCCTAATAAATACTCCATTGAAGTATTATCGTCAGACCACTGTACCATATCAGCTAATTTCTCGTACTCCGACCACAAAGTTAAAGAAAAAACTCCGAAAAGAACCGTTTGGCAATACGAGAAAGCCAACTGGAGCGGACTTAACAGCTTCTTTAGGAGTTTTAACTGGTCGTTATGCTTTCTCGATAACGACGTGGATGCCGCCGCTGATATGGTAACAAATATAATCACCTTAGAAATCCTTTATCCCTCACAGGATAAAGAGTATCAAACCAAAAGAAAACGCGTGGTACGACTCGAGCTGTAAAGAGGCTATTAGACTAAGGGAGTTGAGTTTTCGGTCTTACAAGGCCAACATATCTGAGGAAAACCGAAAAAAGTTCAAACGAGCCAGGAATGACTGCAATGCCCTTATAAAGCGTGTCAAATTCTCATACGACCAAAAGCTGAGGCAAAAAATACTACAATGTCCCAAGGGTAGTAAAAACTGTTGGTTATTTGTAAAAAATGTTAATAACTCGGCCTTTCCATCGATCCCCAATCTCATTTACAATGACACTCCAGCTGTCAGCTCTTTAGACAAAGCTAATTTGTTTGCTGCACATTTTGCAGCCAGCTCGGTGCTCCCAGATTGCGCTTTGCCTCTAGCTGTGCTCGAGAGCGTCGAATTTACCATGGGACAAATCCATTTTCGCACTCGCACAGTTGCAAGGGTACTACATGATCTCAACATAAATAAATCCGCTGGTCCAGACTGTATCTCCCCCATCGTTCTGAAGAGGTGTTCTTCCACACTGGAAAAACCACTGCGTAGGCTTTTTGATCTCTCCTATTCTTCTGGACTCTTCCCGAGAAGGTGTAAAACAGCATTTGTCCAGCACGTCCTTAAGAAAGGCGAATCTTCTTCTCCCACCAATTACCGACCCATAGCACTTACGTCCATTCTTTCTAAGGTCATGGAAACCCCGATAAATCGTCATCTTATGAAATATCTTGAATATCGGAAACTCCTCAATAGGGTGGAGCGATTTTTTAAAATTAAGATTAAGGTTCCTGTATGACGTCGAAGTTTAAATTTTTGGGATAATTTAGCTATTTGAACCGTTTTTGCCGCACTTGGTGCCCTTAAGGATGGAATTTAAAAAAGAAACTTTCCTAGCTGCTATCCATGTCATTATAGGAAAGCACTGTAAAAATTTGAGATCTTAGGTCCAGCGGTTTGGTCTGTACGCCATCTGTCAGTCGGTTATGGAAATTTTTTATATGTAGATTAAAAAAAAAATTTCGTAATTTTTGTATTGTATATATTTTGTAACAAAACAAATTTAAACAACACTAAAACAACATCGATATAAATATAATGGTTGAAATTATCGTTATATTTTCATTTATAATATAGCGCATGGGCCCAATTTGATTTAAAAGAAATTCGACTGTATTTCCAAATTCAGACTGTTTGCACGCAATAGGACCTGACTTAATTGTTTTCTATTTGCATTCTTGTTTGTCAGTGCCTGTTACTTTGTCCTTTGATTGGGAAAATGCCAAAAACACGTAGTGAAACCGAGTGTGAAGTTTTTGGAGCACCTTCCGAACTTCAAAGCAATGTTCTTCCAACTTATTGTGATGTAATGAAAGCGTTTATGTTTATTAGAATTTCACTTAAGGACAAAATGAAAGGATATGATCCAAGTGTTTCCGAACTTTGTTCAAAATTAGTGATTGATTTGAAAAGTGTGTGGTTAAAATCATCACTCCCTATTGTGTCAGATCAGCAGATTTTGCATAAAATTAAAACGTACAACGAAAAATATAAAGCTATAAAAAAAAATATAAAATCAAAGCGAAGCCAATTTATTCAAAAACTTAATTTATTCAAATCGAATAGCAATCAACTTTTTGACTTATCAACTTGCAAATGTAAAGATTTTTCTATTTGTTCTTGTATCACAAAAGTACCACAGGCCGAACGCAGTTTCTTACTTGACCAGAGACAATCTAGGAGAATGGCGATTGGTAACGTTGACTCTAAATTAACGAAAAGGATTAAAAAAAAGAAACGATCGCAAAATTCAGGAGGATCTTAAAAGGAAAAAGCATGAAGATGCCAAACAATGAAAGAAACTCAAAAAAAACCTACAAATATCTGAAGAAACTGAGAGTGGCTGTGATATTTCGAGTGATGACGAGGACGACATCCAAATTTTACCCAGCATAATAAGTCCGTCGATTCAAAAATTGCAGGCTAGGATAAAGCTGACAAATTTAGCTTCAGCTTGTGAGAGAACAGGAGTATCCGACAGGTCAGCATCAATCCTGGTAAGTTCTGTTCTACAAGACATTGGCGTCGTTTCCAAGCTAGATCCTTCAAAAATAATTGACAGAAGCAAAATAAGACGAGAAAGAAAAAAATTACGTCAAAATCTTCAATGTCAAAGTGACAATATAACAGGGTTATACTTTGATGGAAGAAAAGACAAAACCATGGTTTTGGAAAAAAATGGCTTAAGATCATATCGGAAGATTGCAATTGAAGAACATATTGTACTTGTTTCGGAGCCAGGAAGACAATATCTTGGACATGTCGCTCCAACTTGTGGAAATGCCAAAACAATATCATCCAGCATAGTTGACTTTATAAAAAACATCTTATGTATCGACATGCAAAAAATTAAGACAGTTGGATGCGATGGAACTATTGTGAACACTGGTTCTAAAAATGGTATCGTATGTCAGCTTGAAGCGGCCATAGGTAAGCCAGTCCATTGGTTTGTTTGTTTGCTTCATTTCAATGAACTTCCTTTTCGGCATTTAATGGCATATATTGATGGCAAGACTAATGACCCCAAAGGCTTTTCTGGGGTCCTGGGAAAAGCTCTTGATAGTTGTGATAATTTGCCAATGCAGAGATTTAAGAATATTCCAGTGGAGCTGCCTGAAATAAGTGTGGAAAATCTAAGCACGGATCAGAAATATCTCTATGAAATGTGTGTGGCAGTTTCTCATGGCAAAGTATCTTTAGATTTAGCACAACGACAGCCATGTAAAATGTCTCATTCAAGGTGGCTTACAACAGCTAACAGGATTCTACGACTTTATGTAGCAACTGCGAAACCTACAGCGAAATTAGTTATTCTGACTACTTACACAATAAAAGTATATGCGTTTGCTTGGTTTCAAATTAAAACTAAACCCTCTTGTTTGGATGGACCAAAGCATATTTTAGAGATCATAAAAGCTTGTAAATACCTACCAAAAAAACTTAAGGCAGTAGTTCATCCGGTTATAGAGCGCAACTCGTTTTTTTGCCATCCAGAAAACATTTTAATTGCGATGTTAGCTGATAGCCGAAGCCATGTTCGGAAATAAGGTTTGACGAGGATTCTAAAATGCAGAGCGGAGATGAAAAAAAATAAAACGAGTGTAGTCCGCCGTTTTATTATCCCGAAAATAAATTTCTAAGCCGATGATTATATTGATCTGATAAAATGGGCTACGGCTGATGTCACCGAACCTCCTTTAACGCAAGATATATCAGATGAGAACTTACGAGACATGGTTGAAAATGTGTCTAATAATATGGATTCAGTTATAGACAAAGAGCTTTTAAAATATCCCTGTCACACTCAAGCAGTCGAAAGATGTGTGAAGCTGGTGACAGAAGCTTCTGCTACAGTATGCGGTCGAGAATCAAGAGATGGATTTATCAAAGCTAGGATCTCATCTCGAAAAATGTTGCCGCAATTTGAAACAAAGAAAGAATTTGTTAAGACCCTCAAAAAATGAAATATTTCGTAAATTCGATGGGTAATCTAATTTGTTAAATAAAATAGTTAGTTGCTTGATAAATTGGTAATTCTAGAATGCTAGAATGAGAATGTAGTCCTTGAACCAACACCCACAGATAGAGCTTGCTTGAGTACAATGTAATAAACAAATATGTAAGATATAATAAATTCACCCTTTCTACCAAAAATAAGATTTTAAAAAACTTTCATTTTCAGGGAACTGATTTTGAAGACAACATATAAATATTTAAATATTAACAAATTTACTTTCTCTAAATGAATTAAATCTTATAATTACATATTTTTTATTATAAATCTAGTTTCCTTATGTACAAAATACAGTATTTCCAGTACAAAAAAAAAACAATAAAAAAAAATTAAAGGATATTGTTTTTGAATATAGGAACCACAGGACCTTTTTCGTTTTTGTTAAAAACCGGTAGTAGCGTTAAGAAATAATCAAATTCAACTTTTAGAACTATAGGCATTAAAAAAAAAATTATTAAAAAAAAATGTTTAAATTCACTCCGGCCTACTCCTCAATGACCGGCAGTACGGTTTTCGTGGCAACAGGTCCACTGGTGATTTGATGACTTATCTCACCGAGAAGTGGAACCAATCTCTCCACTTCGGTGAATCGAAGATTGTTGCGCTTGATATTTCAAAAGCATTTGACAGAGTTTGGCACCAAGCTCTTTTGTCGAAAATGCGTGCTTATGGGATCGATGCGTCTCTTGTTCAATGGATTAGAAACTACCTTTCTGGCCGTTCAATTCAAGTTGTTTTGGATGGTTTCAAGTCTGAAACTCACCATATAAATGCTGGTGTCCCCCAAGGCTCCGTTTTGTCTCCGACTCTCTTTCTCATTTTTATAAATGATCTCTTGTCTGCAACTTCTAATCCAATCCATTCCTTCGCTGATGACAGCACTCTTAGCTTCTCATATTCTTTCCAGGACTCACGTCCCTGCTCTTCGGCCGTAGAACTGGAACCGCAACGTATGTTAAGCTCATTAAATTCCGACCTTGACAGCATTTTAAAATGGGGTTCAGCCAATAGAGTATAATTTAATGCTTCGAAAACACAATGCTGTCTGCTGTCTCTAAAGCGAAACCAGATCCTATAGCCATTATCCATGAATGGCACTTGCATCACCGAAACCGAAAGACTTTCCATTCTCGGTATGTGCGTTCATGACAACCTTCGTTGGAATGACCACATACACGAAGTCGCTAAGAATGCTGCGAAATGTCTAGGTTTTCTCAAACGGTGCAAGAAATATTTTACCCCTTCTGATCTGGCTACAATTTATAAGGCGTTCATTCGCCCCAAATTAGAGTACAATTACTATATCTGGTCTGGTGCGCCGAAAACCATATTGCACCTACTGGATAGGATCCAAAATCGTACGTTGAAACTAATAGGAGATACGAATATCGCGAATTCTATTCATTCGCTTGAACATCGAAGAAACGTTACGTGTCTCACACTGTTTTATCGCTTTTTTAACAAACAGTGCTCAAATGCAATACTCGCCTTGATAGGAATGCCCATCAGTTTACCATTCAGCCTATCTTCGGACGTATAATGAAATATAGAGACTCTTTCATAAGCCGTACAAAACGAATGTGGAATGCCTTGCCCGGCTCTGTCTTTCCTCCTTAGTGCAGTTCGCAGACATTTAAAACCAATGTGCATCGGTATCTAATATCTTCTCTATCCCAATTTCCTTAATGCCAGCGCTGTGTAAATCACATTGCACCATAAGAGTAGTCATAACCTCTTAGCACGTGTCAATTACAAAAAAAAAAAAAAAACTTTATCTAATCTTTATCGTAAAGTTAAAACTACATAAAAACTGAAATCTTGAATATTGTTGCAATTGTGAATTATCTTAAAATTAATTTCAAGGTCAAAACTATAAATGTAAGCCAAATTTACCCTTAAAATTTTCCCTTTCTATATATCAGAAAAATGTTATAAATGAAATTTGGAGATGGTTGCTCGATCTTTTTTGTGTTGGACCACAGCCGAATAAAGACCTTTAAACCAGTCTTTTTTTAATAGTTTAATTTTGTTGATGTCTCAAAAACAATTATCCGTTTATCCCTCATTTCGACACACCGAACTTAGCTACGAAGTCGGCTTCCAGTATTGGTCGATTGACTGAAGCTTCAATAAACGAATGTACGTCTCAGCTGACAACAGAAAAAATGGATTGTGAGATCATTTAAACTTTGAGTTACTATTCGGTTTGTAAGGAAAAGAAGATTATTGTTTTTGTCCTTTATAAGTGGCGAATGGGAGTGTTCTGCATGTTTGCCGCTGCAACAGCAAGCTTATGTGGTTTGGGTTTTGTATAGGATGTAGAAATTGCACTTTGCCAAATTTATATGGTTAGTCGAACTTTTTGGCATTGTTCTTTGGAGAGTTCATGGAAAGACTTGTCACAAACCGATAATAACGCAATGTTTATATAATGCGGTAAACGTCGCATCCATACATTTTTAACTATCTCATCACTAAACTATTCTCCAGCGAGCATATTCATCGATATCAGCTTTGTCTACCAATGCTTCTAAACGTTTAGTTTCTGAAACGGAATTCCTCTCAATCAAAGCTGCTTTTAAAACCTTTTACTTGTCGGTGGTAGGTAGGGGGCTTCGCGAAAATGTATTTTACTAAATTACAGCAGGTCTTGGGAGGTATGAAGCGACAGTGAGAAATTTTTTTTTTTCCGAACTACTAATTCTATGCACCATAAATTGTGCCTCCGTCTAGATGAACCACGTGACCGAATTCTGAAAGTACTTGAATTGAATTTATTTTCTCTGAAAGCCTCGAGGGCGTACAGTTTACGCCATTGCAAAAAGTTTTCGGAATATGGACGTCAAATCGCGCACAGACATAACAAAACGAAATTCTGTTTGCTCTAATTGCTTGGGCTACAACCATAATGTAAATAATATCATAAGCACAAATCGCTGTTTTAAACGCAAGTTAAAACACTACACCTTACAGGCACACCAAAACTTCCAAAATCATTAGTGCCAACAATCTTTTCCCCAACAACATTTTCCCAATAGCGGAGCCTGCAAACACCGTCAATACGAATAAAAAGCCAACACAACAAAATCAAGCTGTTGGACACCAATTAAATCAAAATGTAATTGCCTATAATCCTAACAAACCGCAAGAGGTTATGAACTGTTTACCTTCCACTTCTCAAAGTGCATTATGCACTCAAGTCAACGTTACAACAATACAACATTTTATTCGAAATATGAATTCGACAGATACTTCACAAATGGTATCTACTCATCAAAATCAAACGTGTGCATCGCTATTAAATCAAACGCATACAAAGGCATTACTAGCCACAGCATTGGTTAAGGTTATTGCAATCGATGGCAATCAATATATCCTAAGGGCACTAATTGACCCTGGCTCAGAAGCAACATTTGTCACCGAAGGTGTGGTTCAATTGCTTAAAATTAAAAAGCAAAAAATATCAGCACAAATCAAAGGCTTAGGGCAGACTTCAACTGGCCTATCGCAATATAAAATTGAATTCACTATTCATTGAATAAATAATTTTTTGCTCGAGCAGTCAATGCATTTGGCCTCAAAAAATTTACGTCAATGCTACCAACTCACCAATTGAAAACAAATGGGTGGACCCATCTGACCAACCTACCACTTGCCGATCCCTCATACAGCTCGCCGGGAAACATTGACCTGCTTCTAGGTGCTCATGTATACGCATCGATAATTTTTACCTTGTCAAGGGCCGGTTGAAGGGTAGTGATGCGATGTCATGAGAACACAAGCGTTCTCACCTAGCCTCTCACTATCAACTCCTACTCTCACCTCCACGTGGTGACTGGTGGGTGCCTAGTACCTCGATTTGAGATTGGGTAACCAAAACCTTTGGAAGGTCGTTCGTGGCAGCGGACGAGAGAAGGGGGAGGAGTGTCTTTTTCTCACTAAGACACCTCCTCTGTTACCAGACGGCAGCGGAGGAGTTCCCTAGATGGAACCAACGGTGGCCGTCTACAGTTCCAGTCAGGTCGAATTATTTAGTGTAATCCCTATAGAGCTGCTCCGACATATTCGGATACCAGGTCTATAGGGAATTCCAATACCGAGGGTGTTGGAGAAGAGTTGGTGACGGATGAACCCTAAATGGGCCAACGGCAGCGCTCACATCCCAAAGTGGGTTACTGGCACCGGAATAACCGGCCTGCTGTCCTAAGGTCAAGGGCCTGGTGTTGTATAAGGCCAAACTAACAAATATAGTTCTAACAGCCATTGGCTATATACTAGTATATAACACAGTTAAATCAGTTGCCTGTGGAACCACTGGGAGAAGGAAATACTCACTTGTTAATTGAAGTCTAAGCAAGAGGGTTCAAATTATAATAAATTAACATCAACTTTAAAATGCAGTTTTCTTAACAAAACATGGCGAAGTCGTAACTAAAATAAAATCAAATAGTGATGGTAACGACAAGATCACAAACAAAAAAGAAAGTCGGTGAAAATACACGAGAACATTCAATATTGGAAATTAGTTCGGATGACTCAGAGGAATTAAGTGATATCGAATTGTGCAGATATCTAGATCAAACTTTTATACTGAAAATAGTTGTAAAAACAAAATAAATTCCAAAATGGATTTCAAAGTGCCGGGTCACCTAGTCATGGAAGGTAACCTATCAGAAAATTTTAAAAAGTTTCAACAAAAGTTTGATATATATATGCGGGCATCAGAAAGTGATAAAAAAGACGAAACAGTAAAAGTGGCTATACTACTTAACATAATAGGAGATGATGCTATAGACGTTTATAATACCATGGAGATCAGCAAAAAGAAAAGCACTACATTGAAGGCAATATTGGAGGAGTTCGAAATTTACTGTAACCCTAAAAAAGACGAGGTGTATGAGCGGTTTAAACTGTACAGCCGAACACAAAAAGAAGAAGAGACATTTGATCACTTTTTGACAGATGTGAAACAGTTGGCCAGCACGTGCGAATTTCACCAAGATGAATTGGGAAAGGCTATTCGAGATAGAGTGATATTTGGAATCCGATCGAGGTCATGTCAGGAGAAGTTGCTTGCTGTGGGGAATATTTCTTTAGAGGACACCATTAAGAAATGTCGACTGTTTGAACTGGAAAAATCGAGGCTCGAGGACGTCCAGAACACAAGTGTATATGACATAATACAAAACGCGGGAAGACCATCGATCGATATAGTAAAAAAATTGAATACTAACAGTAGTTACAAAAAATAAACTAACAATTTTAATCATAAATTTGAAACAAATAATGTCAAATGTAATCAAAACTCTAATAATAAATTTTCTTCGAAACAGGTTCAATATACCAAAGGGTACGAGTGTTGTGAACGTTGCCATAGACAACATCTGCCGAATAAATGTCCAGCTTTTGGTAAATTTTGTGCCAAATGTAATTTAAAAAATCATTTTGCAGTGGCATGCAAAACAAAACAGGTAATGGACATATCCATTCAAAATAAGAATAACGAAAATGATCAAAATGATAGCTTACGAATTTGCGATCCAGATGAAACGAATTATTTTATTTATGATGTTTGTGCAAAAAATAGAAATTGTTGGATAGAAACTATCAACGTCGAATCCGTTGCGATTCCATTTAAATAAGATACAGGCGCGGAGGTAAATGTTTTGCCAAATTTTATACTTTAATCTTATAAAAACGAATAAGAAGGCAAAACCGTATGAAAACTTTAGAAGCTTTCGGTGGAGAGCTTATTCATCCCAAAGGTGTTATCGTTTTAAAATGTACAATCGATGACAGAAGTTTAGATCAAGAGTTTTTTTATAGTAGATAAATGTACAGTGCCAATTTTAGACATTGTTGCATGTGAACAACTATGTTTAATCAGTCGAGTTAGTACACTGCAATATCCAAAAAATATCATTATTAATCGAAATATCGACATTTTTAGGGGAATTGGAAAATTTCCAATACCATGTCAACTGCAAATTGATAATACAATTACACCGTCCGTAAAACCACCACGACGTTTACCTTCAACTATAATAGAACCAGTTAAAACAGCTCTCAATGAATTAGAAGCAAAAGGTATAATAGAAAAAGTTCACAGTCCAAAGGAATGGGTTAGTAATTTAATTATAGTTGAGAAACCAAATAAACAAATTAGAGTCTGTTTAGATCCAAGAGATTTAAATAAAGCGCTTGAACCTGAAAAATTTTTAATTCCAAAATTCGAAGAAATAAAAGAGAAACTTACCGGCATGAAATTCTTTTCGGTATTGGATTTAAAACACGGATTTTGGCAAGTCGAATTAGATTCCAGTTCAAGCGAATATTGCACGTTTAGTTCACCTTTTGGATTTTTTAAATTCTGTGGGCTGCCTTTCGGCATAAGTGTAGCCCCTGAAATATTTCAGAAGTACACCTACCAACATTTTAGCACAATACCAGGAACATTTGTCTATATCGACGATTTGATTATTTGCGGTAGAAATGAAAAGGAACATGATAGAAATTTGAATTTAGTTTTTGAAAGAGCTCGAAATATAGGAGTTAAATTTAATGAACAAAAATTTTAGTATAAATTGAGAAGTGTTAAATACATTAGTCATATATTTTCGGATAATGGAGTAGCTCCAGATCCAGAGAGGGTCAAAGCTATATTAAATTTGGAAAAACCAAAAAATAAAAAGGAGTTACAAAGGGTTTTGGGTATGATCAATTATGTCCGCAGTTTCATACCGAACTTGGCTCATGTTTCTAGTTGCTTACGTGACCTTTTAAAAAATAAAAATGAATTTATCTGGTGCGATGTGCACACAAAGGCTCTAAATAAAATAAAAGGGTTAATCGCAAATGCTCCTATATTAAAAATGTTTGACGAATCGAAGCCCACTATTCTGCAGTGCGATACATCAAAGAATGGCATAGGCTGCTGCTTAATGCAATCAGGGGCTCCTTTAAGTTTTGCATCCCGATCTTTGAGAAATCGGATATGCTCAGATCGAAAAAGAACTACTGGCTATTACTTTTACTTGTACCAAGTTCCATCATTATATATATGGAAGACCAGTGACTGTTCAGACTGACCATAAGCCTTTAGTCAGTATTTGTAAGAAGGATTTAGACAAAATATATAGGTTACAACGCATGAAATTGAAATTAATGAAATATAATTTAAATGTGGTTTACGTCCCAGGCAAATATTTGCATATTACAGACCTACTATCGCGATCGTATTTAAAACACGAAATTAATGTAGAAGAAGACAATTTTAATGAAGTTATACACTCTTTAAATATAAGCGAACAGCGAAAGGAACAATTACAAAGAGAAACAGAAAACAACATAGTTTTAACTAAACTCGAAGTTATTTTGAAAACAAAATGGCCTAGCAGCCTAAAAAAAAGTAGATAACGATTTGAAAATGTTTTATAAATTAAAAAACAGTTTATTTTTAGAGGAGGATATAATTTTTAACGATAATAAAATAGTTATTCCCTTATCACTACAGCAAGAACACCTTAATATTTTACATGTAGACCATTTAGGTATAAATAAAACAAAGCAAAGAGCACAGACTCTTCTATTCTGGCAAACAATGATTAAAGATATTGAAAATTTAATAACCAACTGCCAAATTTTTTATTTTTCAAATCACCCTTATCTTATCCTAATTGATTATTATTCCAAGTGGTTAGAGATTGTGGATCTTAAAAATAAGTCTAGTGTTGAAATAATCAAACATTTAAAACAAATATTTTCTACCCATGGAATACCACAAGAGATAATAGCAGATAATTCACCATTTCATTGTACTGCGTGTCTATCATTTGCTAAAGAATATGGGATAAAATTTACTTTTAGTAGTCCCTACTACCCAAAGTCGAATGGACTTGCCGAAAAATATGTCGGAATAGCCAAGCATTTATTAAAAAAAATTCAGTCTTCTAGGCAAGATGTTACAAACGCTCTTCTTGAATATCGTAACACTCCATTAATTGGAATGAAATACTCTCCAGCTGAACTTTTATTTAACAGGCGCCTTCGCACTAAAGTACCCATGCACGACAACCTTCTTATTCCAAAAATACCAGTTAACGTTGATGATTTTATAAACAAATTGAAAAACAAAATTCAAAAGCATTACAACAAAACATCATATTTAAAAAATGATTTTTTATTAAATGAATTCGTTTGGATGCAAAAACCTGATAGAAAATGGTACAGCGGAAAAATTATTTATAAATGCCCGGAACCAAGATCATATATCGTTGAATTAAGCGAGCGGGGGAGGTATAGGCGGAACACAAAGCATATTACAAAAAGATGTAATAATAATACAATACCTCTAGAAAACAATAAAACGTATGCCTATGATCGCAAAGTTCACAACACCCGTAGCCAGGTAAAACATTTGAAGTAATACATAATATAACTTGGTATTTATGTTTATCATTTAATTTAATGAATTGAAATTTCGTATATTTTTATATCACAGAAATTAAATTGTATTTGCATGAAACCTAAACCATGTTTCAGAACTATATATGTATTTTAAAAAAAAAAAAAAAAAAAAGGGAAATGATGTATAAGGCTAAACTAACAAGTATAGTTCCAACAGCCATTGGCTATATACTAGTATATAACACACAGTTAAATCAGTTGCCTGTGAAACCACTGGAAAGATTTACTTGTTAATTGAAGTCTAAGCAAGAGGGTTCAAATTATAATAAATTAACATCAACTTTAAAATGCAGTTTTCTTAACAAAACACCTGGCCCTCCAGGTTGGGGGTTGTGCCGTCGGGGTAACTTCGGATAACGATTTCCCCCAAACGGCAACCAGACCCGGAACGTCAACGGACAACGATTTAAGAGTATGTACCTGGAATGTGCGAACGCTGTACACCCCAGGTGCTACTCAAATACTTGAGTTTGTCCTCACGCGGTACAAGGCAGATATTACCGCGATCCAGGAGATACGATGGATAGGATCAGGTATGATGAAAAGGAAAAATTGCGATATTTATTACAGCTGCCATAAAATATTGCATGTATTAGGATGCGGATTTGTCGTGGGAAATCGGCCTGCGGAGCCTGTCCGGAGTACGATGTCAAAGTTGTGCTCGGGGACTTCAATGCTAAAATCGGAACGGAAAACATCTTTGGCGGGTTAGTTGGTAAGCACAGAGTCCACGAAACGACCACAGACAACGGTTACCGACTAACTGACTTCGCGGCAGCTCGTAATACGGTGATAAGTAGCACTAGGAACTGCATAACATCCATCCAAGAACCGTGGGTGTGGAAAAATCGCATCTGTGGCCTTGGTGAGTTAAGCGGTTCGCACAACGTTCTTTACGATAAGGTGTCCGAGAGACCAAGGACATGTCTTGTTGTATCGAAATCCCTAACGGCAGTTACAATCAAACAGTTCTGTTGCCAGGATCTGGTTGCTGCAACTATTACTTATCATGCTAACGGCAATTGGGAAACCTTTGTCATTGCATCGGCTTACTTTCCCTACGACTCTTTAACTCCTCCACCACCAAAGGCTGTTGTTGAGCTCGTAGAGCACTGCGAGTCCAAAAAGATAGGTCTTATCTTATGTTGCGATGCTAATGCTCAAAACACTGTTTGGGGCAGCAGCAAGTGTAATATACGAGGAGACCGTCTTCTGGACTTCATCCTATCGTCTGACATCACCATCAACAATGTAGGTTATCGACCTACATTTGTTACAGCCAGGAGACAGCAAGTAATTGATGTTACCCTGTCCAACAGGCACTGCAAGACTATCATAAATTGGAGAGTATCGCCAGATAGCACTTTGTCAGATCACAGATACATCGAATTTCAAATCTACTGTGAAGTTTCACCTTCGCTGGAGAGGAGAAATCCAAGGAAAACAAATTGGGCTCGGTTTGAGGAGGAGCTGCCGGTGTTGAAGGGTAGTGATGCGATGTCATGAGAACACAAGCGTTCTCACCTAGCCTCTCACTATCAACTCCTACTCTCACCTCCACGTGGTGACTGGTGGGTGCCTAGTACCTCGACTGGAGATTGGGTAACCAACCCCTTTGGAAGGTCGTTGGTGGCAGCAGACGAGAGAGGGGGGAGGAGTGTTGTTTTCTCACTAAGACACCTCCTCTGGTACCAGACGGCAGCGGAGGAGTTCCCTAGATGGAGCCAACGGTGGCGTCTACAGTTCCAGTCAGGCCGAACTATTTAGTGTAATCCCTATAGAGCTGCTCTGACATATTCGGATACCAGGTCTATAGGGATTTCCAATACCGAGCCAGGGTGTTGGAGAAGAGTTGGTGGCGGATGAACCCTTAATGGGCCAACGGCAGCGCTCACATCCCAAAGTGGGTTACTGGCACCGGAGTAACCGGCCTGCTGTCCTAGGGTCAAGGGCCTGGCCCTCCAGGTTGGGGGTTGTGCCGTCGGGGTAACTTCCCGACCATGTAAAAAAAAGAATAGTTTTGAGAGAGACACGAGGAGCCTCGGATAACAATTTCCCTCAAACGGCAACTAGACCCGGAACGTCAACGGACAACGATTTGAGAGTATGTACCTGGAACGTGCGAACGCTGTACACCCCAGGTGCTACTCAAAAACTTGAGTCTGTCCTCACGCGGTACAAGGCAGATATTACCGCGATCCAGGAGATACGATGGATAGGATCAGGTATGATGAAAAGGAAAAATTGCGATATTTATTACAGTTGCCATAAAAGATTGCATGTATTAGGATGCGGATTCGTCGTGGGAAATCGGCTTAGGACAAAAGTCATTGACTTTAAGCCGATAAGTGATCGCCTAGCTGTGATCCGCATCAAAGCTACTTTCCAAAACATAAGCCTAATATGTGCACACGCCCCTACCGACGAGGCTGAAGACCCTATCAAGGAGGAGTTTTATGACCTCCTGGATGGAGCCTACGGAGCCTGTCCGGAGTACGATGTCAAAGTTGTGCTCGGGGACTTCAATGCTAAAATCGGAAAGGAAAACATCTTTGGCGGGTTAGTTGGTAAACACAGAATCCACGATACGACCACAGACAACGGTTACCGACTAACTGACTTCGCGGCAGCTCGTAATACGGTGATAAGTAGCACTAGGTTTCCAAGGCTAAGGATCCACACAGCAACCTGGCGCTCTCCAGACGGTCGAACCGCCAACCAAATCGACCATGTGCTAATCGACGCGAGGCACGCATCCAACATCCTCAACGTGCACACATTCCGAGGGGCAAACGTCGACTCTGACCATTTTCTTGTTGCGGCTAAGTTCAGAGCTCGACTATCCAACGAGAAGAAGCTGCGTTCCGCCCAGAAGAAGAAATTCAACGTTGGACGCCTTAGCACACCTGGAGTAGCCAGAGTCTACAAAGAGCGCCTGAGTGAGAAACTCTCCGCAGTGCATTCACCTACCACAGATGCCAACACCCAGTGGTCCCAGTATCGCGACATCATCAAAGAGGTAGCCGAAACCACCTTAGGGTAGCAGCCACCCCAGAGAAAGAGCCCGTGGTATGATGATGAATGCGTACGCAGGAAAAAGGTGACAGAAGATGCACATATAAAGGCGCTGCAGCGCAAAACAAGGGCAGCGAGGGAAGAGTATCGAGCCAGGAGGAGGGAGGAGAAGAAAATCCTGCGTAGAAAGAAGAGGGCCTACGCAGTCTCCCAGCTCAAGGAGATCGAAGAGTCCCGCGATCGAAGCAACATCCGGAAGTTCTACAAGAAAGCCAAGCAACTGGCTGCTGGCTTCAAGACCGGAACGCAGGCTCTTCGAAACAGTGATGGAAACCTATTCACCGAAGCGCAGGGAATAGTAGATGTTTTTAAGCAGCACTTCCAGCAGCTGCTAAATGGGCATCATGTAGAGAGAGTGATAGGGCAAGAAGAGAACCCACGTCCAGTCAATGAAGATCCAGTTCCACCGCCCAGTATAGAAGAAGTTGGCTTAGCAATAAAAAAGCTAAAGAACAACAAGGCCGCCGGCTCTGATGGTTTACCAGCGGAGCTCTTCAAATACGGTGGTGATGTTTTGGTAGGGCGCATGCACCAAATCATCAACCAAGTATGGGTGGAGGAAAGTATGCCCGATGACTGGACTATCAGCTCCATATGCCCCATCTACAAAAAAGGCGATCCTATGTCTTGCAAGAACTATCGAGGCATATCCCTGCTTAATGTCGCATACAAAATCCTATCCAACGTACTGTGTGAACGTCTCAAACCGTTCTGCAACACACTAATCGGCACGTACCAGTGTGGCTTCCGGCCCGGCAGATCGACTATAGACCAAATTTTCACACTGAGGCAAATCCTGGAAAAGACCAATGAATTTCAAGTCGAGACTCACCACCTATTCATCGACTTCAAAGCCGCATATGATAGCATTCATCGTCAGGAGCTTTATGTGGCGATGGCCGAATTCGGGATCCCGGCAAAACTGATCCAGCTATGTAGCGTGACGCTGGAGAACACACGCTGCAACGTGCAATTTGGAAGTAGTTCCTCCGAGCTATTCGAAACATGCACCGGATTTCGGCAAGGAGACGCATTATCATGTGACTTCTTCAATCTCGTGCTAGAGCAGATAGTGCGCAGGGCAGGTGTCAACACGGAAGGCACTATCTTCAACAAATCCGTCCAGCTACTGGGGTATGCAGACGATATTGACATCATCGGTCGCTCCCAGCGTGCCGTGATAGAGGCTTTTACGGCGATTGAAGAACAGGCGAAATTCGTTGGTCTTGTAGTAAATGAGGACAAGACTAAGTACATGCTATCAACAAACAAACAAGCATCTGTCCACCGCCTAGGACAGAACGTCACTATTGATAGCAACAATTTCGAGGTAGTTAAGGAGTTTATCTACCTCGGAGTAAACATGAACTCCACAAATGACATCCTAGTGGAGATCCGGCGAAGAATTACCCTAGGAAACCGCTGCTACTTCGGTTTGGCAAAGCAATTGGGTTCAAAACTCCTAACTCGAAGGACAAAATGTATGCTTTACAGAACCCTTATCCTGCCAGTTCTGCTTTATGGCGCCGAGTGCTGGACGATAAGCAGGAAGGGAGAGCTGATACTGGGCTCCTTCGAAAGAAAAATTCTTCGGCGGATTTTTGGTCCTGTGTGCGAGGAGGGCGAATGGAGGAGAAGATACAACCGCGAACTCTATGAGCTGTACCAAGATGTGGATGTAGTCCAAAAGGCCAAAATACGTCGACTACATCGCTCGGCCACATCGAGCGAATGGACAATAATGCTCCAGCTAAGAGGATCTTCGAATCCCAGCCGCCAGGTTCGAGACGACAAGGAAGACCGAACCTCCGTTTCAAAGACCAAGCCATCGCGGATGCCAGAGCGCTTGGTCTGGATAACTGGAAGCAGCGTGCCCGGGATCGCAGAGGATGGAAGGCTGCAGTGTCTCAGGCAGAGACTCTCCACGGGTCGGGAGCCCGTTAAGTAAGTAAGTTGAGGAGGAGCTTGGCAATTCTGTTAAAGCACCTCTCAAGCTGAGATCAATACAGGGGGTAGAGAGGTCTGCTCAGGATCTGAGCAGCGTCATTATCCGTTGTTTTGAGCTAGCGTGTCCAGTTTCAAAAAAACTCCTGTAGAAAACCGGTACCTTGGTGGAATACCGAACTGCAGTGTATTCGCAGAGAAACCAGAAAGCTCCTAAATAGGTCTTTAAAAACCAACTTAGCAGAAGACTGGAATCTGTATCGATCGAAACAAAAAGAATTTAAGAGACTAATTCGTAAATCGAAAACCGACTCTTATAGGAAATTTTGTGAGGAGGTCGCTGCACTAAGTGCAACCAGTAGGCTTGTAGGAATCGCTCCAAAAATGTGATGGTACCTACACTGAGACAAAGGCGGAGACTTTTAGTCTCCTGCTGGAGACTCACTTCCCGGGAAATCAGGTCATTACGTGCTCTTCAGTGGTACCGCCTATGGTGGCCACTTCTGAACTAACAAACACCACGCGGCGTAGTTGGTATGTTGCATCCAGAGTGGTGACGGACGAGGCTATCAAATATGCAATTGCATCTTTTGAGAGTTTCAAGTCACCGGGCCCGGATGGAATTTATCCGGCTATGCTGAAACAAGGTTTTAGTCAGCTGATGCCGACGCTAAAAAGAATTTTCACCGCTAGCTTGGCCTTGGCCTACATACCTTCCCCTTGGCGTATGGTTAAAGTCGTGTTTATACCAAAGATAGGTAAGACCGACTACACTCTCGCCAAAAGTTTCAGACCCATAAGTCTGTCTTCCTTCCTGCTGAAAAGCTTGGAGAGACTGGTTGAACTGCACGTGCGCAATGTTGCTCTTCGATCGCATCCTCTTTCTTTGATGCAACATGCCTATCAGCGTGGAAAATCCTGTGAAACCGCGCTTCAAAACCTTGTTGGTAGGATTGAAAGTGCTCTTGATCGGAAGGAGTACGCGCTCGGTATTTTCGTCGATATCGAGGGTGCTTTTGATAATGCGACTTTTGATAGCATGTGCAATGCAGCCAGACATCATGGTGTAGATGAAACATTGGTTTTGTGGATTAAAGCAATGCTAATGTACAGGACGTTGGTTGCCGAGGCGGATTGTGGCATATGCGTCATGACTGGGGTGAACAGAGGCTGCCCTCAAGGTGGTGTTCTTTCTCCGCTCTTATGGTGTATGGTAGTGGACTCTCTGCTAACGGCTCTCAAACTTCCTGGAACCTACACACAAGCCTATGCGGATGATGTCGCCGTTCTGTCTGTCGGTTCAGACCTAAGGACCGTCTGCTCTCGGGCGCAGAGATCTTTGGGCCTTATCGACGATTGGTGCACACGAAATGGGTTTTCAGTGAATCCTCTTAAAACTACGGTTGTTCTCTTCACGACAAGGAGAAAGATCACAGGTCTGACTCAGCTTGTGCTAAAAGGCGTCACTATGCCGATATCCGATGAAGTCAAATATCTAGGAGTAATCCTCGATAGAAAGCTTCTTTGGTCCAAGCATGTTGAATCAAAAACCGATAAAGCGCTGTCAACTTTCTGGCAGTGCAAAGGCGCTTTTGGCAAGACATGGGGCTTATCTCCTAAAAAGGTCCTTTGGATCTATACGGCAATGATAACACCACTTCTCTCATATGCATCGGTTGTATGGTGGAACAGGCTTCCGCGGAAACGTGTTACTGCCTCTCTTGCCAAACTTCAAAGAACGGTTTGTCTTGGATGCACAGGGGCCTTCCCTAGCACTCCGGGCTCTGCTCTAGATGCTATGATGAACCTCCCCCCTCTTGATATTTTTATCATGGGGTGTACGCTGAAAACCATTTCTCGGTTAAAGAGAGGTGACTTTGGGTACCACGCGCATTGGAATTTTGAGGAACTTGTGCGAGAATTGTCCTTTGACCCATGTCTTATGGACATGCCGTCTGACGCAATGACCCCAGAAATCCTACTGCGACAAAACTACAATGTCAACTTTCCTCAGGAAAAGGAATGGTTTCGGTCAGACTCTGAGCCTGGGAAAGAATGTCATCGTGTATTCACGGATGGCTCCAGAACTGGACAAGGGTCTGGTTCTGGTGTCTTTGTGGAAAGTGAGAACATTAGACTACACTACCCCTTAGGTAACCATGCGTCTGTCTTCCAAACGGAGATTTTCGCTATCCTTATGGCTATGCGCTACATTGTGACAAACAGGTGGAGGGCTAGAAGCATATGTGTTTGCAGTGACAGCCAAGCTGCATTAAAAGCATTGCTTAACCCTCTTACCTCGTCCAAGTTAGTGCTCGAACTCAAGCTTTCTCTGAACTTAGTCGGAAGGCTCAACACCGTGAATCTTGTTTGGGTCCCAGGTCACACTGGTATCCAGGGAAATGAGATCGCTGATGAGCTTGCCAGACGGGGTTCAGAAGAGGCTGTCTCAGGACCTGAACCTGCGTTGGGTCTGCCTGCTTCTGTGGTTAGGTCATCCATTGATACTTGGGTTTCTCGTGAACACGAGCGTCGGTGGCGAGATTGTGCTGGATGTAGGCAGACCAAACGATTGCGTCCGGACATCTGCAAAAGGTCCGCGTCTTTCCTTCTATCCCTTAGGAGAATGGACTGCAGACTGCTTGTGGGCGTCCTTTCGGGCCACCAAGCTTTTGCCAAACACTTAAATGTGTTGGGCTTGAGCAACACCACTATCTGTCCTGCTTGTGGAGAGGACGATGATACAGCGGAACACTTCCTCTGTAGCTGTCCCGCCTTTGCTCGCAACAGGTGGCGGATCTTTGGGGCTGATGTGGTGAGTGCCGAACATCTAAGCTCTTCATCACTGAAGATCCTTCTCATCTTTCTTCGAAAGACGGGAAAACTAAGTACAGGAATGTAAGGTGTCTGTTTGGCAGTACAATGGACCTGTAGTTTGTGTCTGAGTGCTCCATCGGATAGTAACAACCTCCGACAAAAAAAAAATAAAAAAAAAAGCACTAGGTTTCCAAGGCTAAGGATCCACACAGCAACCTGGCGCTCTCCAAACGGTCGAACCGCCAACCAAATCGACCATGTGCTAATCGACGCGAGGCACGCATCCAAAATCCTCAACGTGCACACATGCCGCGGGGCAAACGTCGACTCTGACCATTTTCTTGTTGCGGTCAAGTTCAGAGCTCGACTATCCAACGAGAAGAAGCTGCGTTCCGCCCAGAAGAAGAAATTCGACGTTGGACGCCTTAGCACACCTGGAGTAGCCAGAGTCTACAAAGAGCGCCTGAGTGAGAAACTCTCCGCAGTGCATTCACCTACAGTGCATTCACCTACCACAAATACCAAGCCCGTGGTATGATGATGAATGCGTACGCAGGAAAAAGGTGACAGAAGATGCACATATGAAGGCGCTGCAGCGCAAAACAAGGGCAGCGAGGGAAGAGCCTCGAGCCAGGAGGAGGGAGGAGAAGAAAATCCTGCGTAGAAAAAGAGGGCCTACGCAGTCTCCCAGCTCAAGGAGATCGAAGAGTCCGGCGATCGAGCAACATCCGGAAGTTCTACAAGATAGCCAAGCAACTGGCTGCTGGCTTCGAGACCGGAACGCAGGCTCTTCGAAACAGTGATGGAAACCTAGTCACCGAAGCGCAGGGAATAGTAGATGTGTTTAAGCAGCACTTCCAGCAGCTGCTAATTGGGCATCATGTAGAGAGAGTGATAGGGCAAGAAGAGAACCCACGTCCAGTCAGTGAAGATCCAGTTCCTCCACCTAGTATAGAAGAAGTTGGCTTAGCAATAAAAAAGCTAAAAAACAACAAGTCTGCCGGCTCTGATGGTTTACCAGCGGAGCTCTTCAAATACGGTGGTGATGTTTTGGTAGGGCGCATGCACTAAATCATCAACCAAGTATGGGTGGAAGAAAGTATGCCCGATGACTGGACTATCAGCTCCATTTGCCCCATCTACAAAAAAGGCGATCCTATGTCTTGCAAGAACTATCGAGGCATATCCCTGCTTAATGTCGCATACAAGATCCTATCCAACGTACTGTGTGAACGTCTCAAACCGTTCTGCAACACACTAATCGGCACGTACCAGTGTGGCTTCCGGCCCGGCAGATCGACTATAGACCAAATTTTCACACTGAGGCAAATCCTGGAAAAGACCAATGAATTTCAAGTCGAGACTCACCACCTATTCATCGACTTCAATGCCGCATATGATAGCATTCATCGTCAGGAGCTTTATGTGGCGATGGCCGAATTCGGGATCCCGGCAAAACTGATTCAGCTATGTAGCGTGACGCTGGAGAACACACGCTGCAATGTGCAATTTGGAAGTAGTTCCTCCGAGCTATTCCAAACATGCACCGGATTTCGGCAAGGAGACGCATTATCATGTGACTTCTTCAATCTCGTGCTAGAGCAGATAGTGCGCAGGGCAGGTGTCAACACGGAAGGCACTATCTTCAACAAATCCGTCCAGCTACTGGGGTATGCAGACGATATTGACATCATCGGTCGCTCCCAGCGTGCCGTGATAGAGGCTTTTACGGCGATTGAAGAACAGGCTAAATTCGTTGGTCTTGTAGTAAATGAGGACAAGACTAAATACATGCTATCAACAAACAAACAAGCATCTGTCCACCGCCTAGGACAGAACGTCACTATTGATAGCAACAATTTCGAGGTAGTTAAGGAGTTTATCTACCTCGGAGTAAACATGAACTCCACAAATGACATCCTAGTGGAGATCCGGCGAAGAATTACCCTAGGAAACCGCTGCTACTTCGGTTTGGCAAAGCAATTGGGTTCAAAACTCCTAACTCGAAGGACAAAATGTATGCTTTACAGAACCCTTATCCTGCCAGTTCTGCTTTATGGCGCCGAGTGCTGGACGATAAGCAGGAAGGGAGAGCTGATACTGGGCTCCTTCGAAAGAAAAATTCTTCGGCGGATTTTTGGTCCTGTGTGCGACGAGGGCGAATGGAGGAGAAGATACAACCGCGAACTCTATGAGCTGTACCAAGATGTGGATGTAGTCCAAAAGCCCAAAATACGTCGACTACATTGGCTCGGCCACATCGAGCGAATGGACAATAATGCTCCAGCTAAGAGGATCTTCGAATCCCAGCCGCCAGGTTCGAGACGACAAGGAAGACCGAACCTCCGTTTCAAAGACCAAGCCATCGCGGATGCCAGAGCGCTTGGTCTGGATAACTGGAAGCAGCGTGCCCGGGATCGCAGAGGATGGAAGGCTGCAGTGTCTCAGGCAGAGACTCTCCACGGGTCGGGAGCCCGTTAAGTAAGTGAGTACATAAATATACATACATACATATATATTTATATTTATATATTTTTTATATTATTTTTTTTTTTTAAGTGTTTCATTCATGTGGAATAAGTTATCTAAAATAAATTGTTAAAGAGAATAATAATTATGTCGTCTTAAATTGTCATCGTCATCATCCCCCTATAGTTTTTCATGATGCTACCTACTATGACCGAACCTGAGCCTAGATGCATATGCATGCAGACACCATGCTTGTGCACTGGTTGCAAACAGTTGCTTGTAGATTTTTTTTACTTTCTCTGAGTCAGCTGTGAGTCCTGCGTGATCCACTCACATTAGCCAAATGTGTTTTTATGACGTAATCACCGACTGTATGATTCTCTCATTTGCAGGGTCATAAGTGAACTTCAATACACTTTCGTTCCTCCCCACACCCAGCCCTGAGTAGCCGGAAAAAAATTGTCAGAAAGGAGGCATCTGGAAGGAAATGTGTATGAAGTATATTTTTGTATTTGGCTTCCTTCAATTTGAGTAGCGTACACGTTTATGAGCAGAGGACTCTGCATAACAAATGCTACACTCATGACCCTCAAGCGATGTAATGTCGTTTTCCATTGGACAAAAAGAAGCGTCCGGGAGAGTCCGGAATCGAAAAAATGCCGTTCCATTGGCACAAAAATACTCTTCTGGTGATTCTGAGAAGAGAATTTCGCTTCTCGATTTCAAGTCAGAATCCACTCAAGAAGCACTCATACAAGTGCAATTTATGTATTTATTACAAGTTAGCTGACAGCAGCCGTAGATTATTTTTTGACATTTCACCAATTATTTTGTGGATTCTGTCAGAAGCAGTTTTGCTGTTCCATTGGATTTCAGAATGAGTGGATCCCCGAGTGAAACCAATGGAAAACGACATAAGTATCTGTTTATTCCACTTCCAATAAATTAAGTTGGCAAAAAGAAAGAAATCAATTATCGAAACGCAGAAAGGTTTATTCTTTTGATGTTACTCTCCCTGTGGTCAGCAGCAAAATAGACCGAACCACATATCGAAATTACAAAAGTAGCCAAATTAAGTGAACTGTAGAATTTACATAATGCAAAAATGAGAATTTGAGAGAACGTAACATTACAGTAGATTACATTGTACAATGCAAATGAATTGAGCGTAAGTTAATGATAAGCAAAGACAAAAACGGTATGGGTACATATTATGTGTAACAAGAATTAAAGATTTAAGAGAATATTTGAAGTAACAAGATGATGCAAGATTAAGTATATACAAGCAGTTAAAGTTAAGGAAATCAGCTGGTAGAATTATAGGGTAAACGCTTTGATGTTTGTTTGTATTTGTTCCAGAACATTCAGCCCCCCTGAAAGACTCCGGTCTTTCAGATATGAGCAGTGGTACAACCTTCACTATGGGCCGATCATATTCGTTGAATTTAGTTTTTACAGTGACAACACGAGTTTTCTTGTCGTTTCCCGGATGGGGTTTTACAATACGGCCAAGGATCCACTTTGAGGGAGGCAAATTGGGTTCCTTCAGGAGCTCGATGTCGTCTTCTTTGATTCTTTGAACACTTTGCCATTTTGGTCGCTGTTGCAATGATGTGAGGTATTCTTGATGCCATCTCTTCCAGAAACCCTGCATAAGAATCTGTAAAAGATGCCAATTAGTTCTTGGTGAATTTGTGAATTCTATTTTTGGTTGTGGAACCGCAGTATAGGGTTCACCAATCATAAAATGCGAAGGTGTTAAGGCAGTGGGTTCACTGTCGGACGTTGGCCACATCGGGCGAGAGTTGAGCAATGCCTCAATTTTTGTCAGCAACGTGTAAAGCTCCTCGTAAGTGAGAGTGCGGTCACCAATCACTCTTTTCAAATGGGTCTTGACAGATTTTACCCCTGCCTCCCATAATCCACCGAAGTGAGGTGCAGACGGAGGTATAAACTTCCACGAGATATTGTCGCCGGAAAGGTGATCGGCAACGATGGATTGATGTTGTTGACTGAGAAGGCAAGCATGCATTTCATCAAGCGATCTCTTGGCCCCTTGAAAATTGGTGCCGTTGTCGCTCCAAATTTCAATGGGCTTACCACGACGAGCTACGAAGCGATCGAGGGCTAACAAGAAGGCGTTAGTAGAAAGGTCACCGACAAGCTCTAAGTGTATGCCTTTCGTTACAAAGCATACAAATAAAGCGATGTAACATTTGACGAGTTTAGGGTTTCTTCCGCGAGATAATCGTAGAGTTAATGGGCCGGCATAGTCGCAACCGACTTTACTAAAGGGTCGCGCGAATCGAATACGTTCCTTTGGTAAATTACCCATTAGTTGAGTTGATGAATGTTGTCGATGACGCAAACAAATTACACATTTGTGAACTAGGCTGCGAAGTAGATTTATACAACCTAGTATAAAATATTCTTGTTTTATTAGACCGAACAACTGAGAAACACCAGCATGAAGATATTTTTTGTGGAGATGTTCAGCAATGAGTCGTGATATTGGATGGGATTTATGCAGAATAAGAGGATGTTTAGCATTGTATGACAAGTTCGATTCATTTAAACGCCCGGAAACGCGAAGCACTCCATTTGAATCAAGGAAAGGAGCTAACGATATCAGTTTGTTGTTTTTGGACAAAGTTTTATGGGTTTCGAGAGCACGGATTTCAGAAGGGAATAACGATTTCTGCGCACATTTTATGAGTTCAATTTTACTATTATGAAGTTCTTTGGTTGTTAGTGAATTGTATTGACGACCGATTTTAATACGAACATTTGAAATGAAGCGTAAAACAAATGCCACTACGCGAACAGTTTTCAACCAATTTGATGATTTCCTTAAAACTTCTTCGAGAATATTGCATGTATGTATGTTGGTTAATAATACCTGAACCTTTCTAGTACT
Organism: Cheilosia impressa; assembly: GCA_948293265.1. Classification (NCBI taxonomy): domain Eukaryota; kingdom Metazoa; phylum Arthropoda; class Insecta; order Diptera; family Syrphidae; genus Cheilosia; species Cheilosia impressa. Next base: position 60,981,156 of record OX411880.1, read on the forward strand.
TCTCTCTTCTAATTCTGATGCAGAAACGTCCTTGATGCATGGGTTTGATATTGGCCATTGAGTCCTTTCTTCCTGAAGCCAAAAGGGTCCTTTCCACCACATCTCATTTACTTGTAAAAGAGATGGTGAAACTCCACGAGTAGCGATGTCGGCTGGGTTGCTAGCTGATCGAACGTGGTTCCAAAGTGGGCGAGGAATTGACGATAGAATCTCGAACGTTCGGTTTGCCACAAACACTGACCACTTTTTGGGAGGTGCAGAAAGCCAATGTAAGACTATCGACGAATCTGTCCAAGCAAAAACCTTAATGTCTTTCACCTGTAAAGATAACTTAAGTTTATTGATAAGTCGAATTAGAAGAGTAGCTCCACAAAGCTCAAGCCGAGGGAGTGATAGTACTTTTATAGGAGCAACCCTTGTTTTGGCTGCTACTAAAGAAACGTTTACCAGTCCTTCTCTGGTTGTACTACGGCAGTATACTACAGTCGAGTATGCATCCAGTGAAGCATCACAAAACGCATGTAGTTCGAAGCTGTCTTTATTGTTCCACAAAATTCTAGGGATTGTAATAGATTCAAGTAGATGAAGTTCGGTACGAATCAATCTCCATCGTTCGGCAATATCCTTAGGGACATCTTCATCCCACTTTATCCCTTCTCTCCATAAGTCTTGGGAAAGTATTTTAATACCAACGATGACTGGAGCTAGAAATCCAATGGGGTCAAAAATCCGCGAAGACTCCGATAATATACGGCGTTTGCTGTAGACAATAGAGCTGCTCAAATGTACCTTGAAGAAGAAACTGTCTTTGGATGGACACCATTGCATACCAAGTAGTTTGACGGTAGAGAATTCTTCGAACTCTTTGGGAGAAATTTCACGTTGTTCTACTGGTAAGGAGAGTAGTAAAGGCCAGCAGTTGGTCGTCCATTTCCGCAGATTAAAACCGCCCGATTTGAGTAGATTCACAAGTTCTGACCGAAGGGAGGAGACTTCTTCAATTGAATCCGCGCCTGTCATGACATCGTCCATATAGAAGTCGTTTAACAATACGTCCGAAGCACGGGGGTAAGATTTCTGTAGGTCAACGGCTAATTGGTACAAAGTTCGAACAGCCAAAAATGCATGCGGTGCCATAAGTCACTGTCAAGAGACGGTAATGTTTAATCGCTTGGTCATTGGAATTTCTGCTTAAGATTCGTTGGTAATTTGTATGCTTATCCGAAACTCGTATCTGGCGAAACATTTTCTCTATGTCCCCAGAGAAGAGTGTCATTTAGGGATTGGTTGTCGGAAGACTTTGCTGAGCCATCAAAGACTACTCGAACCTTGGTAGTACTGCTGTGTTCTTTTATAACAGCATGGTGGGGTAGATAGTAGCATTGGGTTGAACCCGCAGCCAATTCACTGGAAGGTATCTCTTCCATATGCCCTAACTTCACGTAATCTTCCATGAAGCGAACGTATTCATCTCTCAAATATTGGTTTGAAGCTATTCTGCGTTCAGTGGAGTGAAGGCGATTTAACGCCACGGAGAAGCTATTTCCAAAATCAGTTTCCTCGTCCGTTTTGAATGGCAGCTGAACTATATACCTGCCGTCAGGTAGACGCGAATGGGTACTGACGAAAATGTCCTCTGCACGTTGATCATCAACCGACAGACTTGTTCTTTGATCAACTTCTTCAAGTTGCCAAAAACGCTCGAGATCAAAAGTGTTTTCAGTATCCAATTGAGTACAGTAGGTATCTGCACTGTAGCAGTTGGAAGAGATGATGTTGTCCATGTTGCCGCACACAACCCAGCCAAATATAGTGGGAATAAGATCTGGGATTCCTTGATCACTCTGAACTGCTGTGCCATTAAAGATACTGAAAGCCTTATCTGCACCAATTAAGACGTCAATACGCCCAGGCATATTAAAATTAGGATCTGCTAATCTGAACGAAGAGAACGTTTTCTTGTCGGAGATCTCATGGACAGATGCGGGCAATAAAGATGTGAGCTTGGAGACAACGTAGCAATGGACTTGTACGAACTCTTGAGTATAGCGAGAAAACAATTTTAGTATTACAATTCCATTTGTGACACCAGCAGATGTCGACCCAACTCCTAATACAGGAATACGAGCAGGTTTTCGAATAAGACCCAATCGCTGGACAGTGGTCTCGGTTATAAAAGACACTTGCGAACCTGAGTCTAACAACAACCAAACGGTTTGAAACTGCCCTTGTTTATCATAAGCATGAGCAATAGCTGTAGGCAACAACGTTTGGGTAAAGCGAGAGGGTTTAAACGAATTGCCGTTAGCTTGTATCGATGAACAAAGCGCTAATGATGGTTGTATTGTTGGTAGAGAATTGGTTGGTGGCGAGTTGGTGGATGGCAAACTGTTAGATGGGGGAGACGATGATTCGGCAACAATACAATTTGCATCAGTAAAGCAGTAAAGCATCACATCGAAGCTCTAAAAATGACACTAGTTCATGAACGGTGGCGTCATCCCTGGATCCGATCTCTCTTGCCCATGCTTGTCGCGTGTCATGATCGAGTTTTTGGAGCAAGAGATAAATGATCCAAGGGTCGCGATTGGTAGATCCTAAGGCATTCAAGCCCCGAATAGTTTCATCAGCAGAGTCGGTGATTTTACGGAGATTGCTAACACTGCAGGTGGTCGTGCTGGGTATTGATAGGAAAGACTGAATATGCGACTGAATAATTAAGTTCGATCGATCCTATCGCTTTTCAAGTCGATCCCATGCATCCAAATAATTAGCTTCCGAAACAGTAATATCCCGAAGTAAATCAGCAGCCTTACCGCGTAAATACGATTTAAGGTAACGGAATTTTTGCGCGGTAGATAATTTTGGATTTGTGTCGATAGTGCCCTGAAACAGATCTCTGAAACTGGGCCATTCTTTATATTCACCGGAAAAAGGATGGATATCGATTTTAGGAAGAGAGATCGAAGCACATTGGGTAGAGTTAAGATTTTCGAGTAAGGAAGCTTGCTGAGTTATCTTATCGACATCTGATTGAACGACGTCGGCGGATTGTTTTTCAGATTTTTTCCTATCACGAATCACTTTAGTAATGGAAGATTGAGCCAAAAAATACTTCAGAATTCAGAAAACTCGGATTCTAAATTCTCGAGTTCATCTTCCTCGGCGGACTCTAAAAGTTTCTTTTGCATTGATACAAATTCTTTCCAATCTTCTTCGAGTTTTAGCAAGCGTATTTCAAGTAGTTCTAAAGACACGCGTTCGTCTATGCTTTCTGCAAATGATACCGCGCGAGTCAGCCCACCTTTGGCGTGCCCACGTATTGTCTTTATAGAGTTCATTTCTATTATCAATCGACGTAAATGTCTTACTATATCGATGGTAACCGCGCACGAATACTTTTTTTTTTATGGTTATTGGGGCTTAATACAGTAGGGGATTCAAAAGAAATGTTCACCACGTGACTCCGATCAATTCACACACAAAAAAAAATAAAAATTTAATTGTTCATTGAAAAAAAACCATGCCATAAGTCCTGTACTCATACCATATGTATGGGTTAGTAAATCTTTAAATTATCCGCGATCAGAAGGACCAAAAAATGTTTATTCCACTTCCAATAAATTAAGTTGGCAAAAAGAAAGAAATCAATTATCGAAACGCAGAAAGGTTTATTCTTTTGATGTTACTCTCCCTGTGGTCAGCAGCAAAATAGACCGAACCACATATCGAAATTACAAAAGTAGCCAAATTAAGTGAACTGTAGAATTTACATAATGCAAAAATGAGAATTTGAGAGAACGTAACATTACAGTAGATTACATTGTACAATGCAAATGAATTGAGCGTAAGTTAATGATAAGCAAAGACAAAAACGGTATGGGTACATATTATGTGTAACAAGAATTAAAGATTTAAGAGAATATTTGAAGTAACAAGATGATGCAAGATTAAGTATATACAAGCAGTTAAAGTTAAGGAAATCAGCTGGTAGAATTATAGGGTAAACGCTTTGATGTTTGTTTGTATTTGTTCCAGAACAGTATCAATAGCTCGCCCGCTACAGATCTTTTTATTGTGGAAGAGGGGATATAAATAAAACCGCTAGGGGAATAATGTCGCGAATAAGTTCTTACACGGATTTTACTCGAGCTGTATAAGGTTCTATTTTACACTTGCTCAAATGAGTAACAGCGTCGAAAAACAATGATTGATTTTCTCAATGTAATGAGTGAAGAGTGTGCGTTTCGATTCCCGGAAAAAAAAATCCATCTAAAGTTTTTTTTTGACTGCGCCACCTCTCGCGAACTTCTGACAAACATTTACAAAATATCCGAGAGTATTACTGTTAAAGTAATTCTTCTTCTTCTCAAATAGCTACTAGGTACTACCCGCTTCGCACAGGAACCTCTAAATTTAATAGCAAAAGCAAGTCGATTAGGAAACTGAACGCATTTGAAATCGAACGATAAATCTGGTGGAATCATTGGATTTCTCGGAATAAAAACAACTTCACCTTTCTATTTCCCTTTTAAAATTGTTCAATAACTGTCATCGTGATTATACCAGACAGCGTTATTATTTTGTTGCTCTATTTTCTAACGTGTAAGATTTCATATGTCTGTTCCCAGCAAGATCAGCAGAAGAAAATTCTCACGATTAATCGCTGACTGTGCTTGACACCTGGTAATTTAAGTTGTAAATATTTGTACCTAACGTAAGTAATATTTTAGTATTTAAGCAAGAAGAATAATAAATACGGATTCATTCGTAAAGAAAGCTCTTAGAGAATTATCATAAGACTTCCCCTCACCAGTGGTAAGGGGTCTTGCAACATTTTCTCTAATCTTTACATATGGTCCTTCGAGTCATTAAAACGAATCAGTGAATACATTTTACATAATATACTACTCCAGTATATAAAACAAATAACAAGCGTTGCCAGGGCTAACACTGGTAGTGAAAAAAAAAGTGAATACATTTTACATAATATACTACTCAAGTATATAAAACAAATAACAAGCGTTGCCAGGGCTAACACTGGTAGTGAAAAAAAAGTGATAATTCAATTCAGTGAAGGAAAAATAAGCCTAAGCAATCATGGATGAAGAGATTGACATTTTTATAATTGTTGCTAGACAAAAGGCTCTTGCTGAAGAGCTAGAAAAAGCAACTATAAACTTCAAGAAGGATAGCGCGTCTAGGAAGACGCTCCGCTATAAAGAAGAACGCCTTCAGAAAATTCAATCAGTTTGAGAAGAATTCGACGAGAATCACAGTATAATAAAGAATAAAATAAAATTCGATACTCCATACAAATGGAGAGAGATACCTATGGAAGGGTAAGAGATATGTATACCGATCTAAAAACTTCGCTCGAAAAAATTTCACCCGCAGAAGAAACGCCATCTTGCTCTCCACCATCCATTTCGACAGATAACCATCTCCAGACTCTCCGATTAAAAAAGCTAAATATAAAAATAGAAGCTATCATCGGAAACATGGAAGAATTTGAGGAAACATTCCAAGAATATTCGCAGAAATATGTGAGTACCAACAGAAAATTTTGTTGGATCAGCTCAAAAATATGACAGAATTACATGAAGATTACATGGCAAATGCAACAGCTGAAGATATGCAATCCCCATAGGTCATTAAAAAAAAATATAATGACATTAAGAAAGACATAAACCAATGCCTCCATCGAATGGCTTCGGCATTACGCAAGTCCAACAAAACAAGAGAAACGGATCGTTCAGAAACCAAACTGCCACCTCTGAAGATACCGACATTTAAAGGAAATTATCTGGAATGGCGATCATTTGCCGATATATTTTCCACCATAATACACAATAAGCCAAATTTAAACACGGCAGAAAAGATAGAGTATCTGAAAACTCATTTAGAAGGCGAACCAATGGCATTAATTCAGCACCTTACAATTTCAAGTGCTAATTATGCATGTGCCTGGGAGACCTTAAAGGCACGATATGATAATGAACGAAAAATCGTGTCAATGCATTTGGATAAAATGCTTAAGGCTGGTCATCAAGGAGCCCAGTCGACAGCGAACTCTATTAAGGCCATCCTAGACACAACAAAGGAAGGGTTGTCAGCCATTAATAATATGGGTCTGAACACAAAATCCTGGGATCCGATTATTGTGCACCTAATAACAAAAGCATTAGACCAAGAAAGTAGAAGTTTGTTTGAACAAAGTTTGGAAAAACCGAACAAGATGCCATCGCTTCAAACGCTATACGATTTCTTAGCAAGGAGATATCAGGCATTGGATGTACTAGCTTCTACAAGGCAAAGGCAGTATAAGGCTTCAGAGGAAACAAAGAACGTGATGCGAAACTTCGACGTGTCAACAAAATCAACCTGTGTATTTTGCCAAGGTGAACATAACATAAATGCTTGTCGTAAATTCATGGGTTGGAACCCAAAGGAGCGCAGCGAACAAGTAAAGGCAGCGAGACTATGCATAAATTGTTTGCGACATGAAAAACAAATTCCATGCATGAGCAAAAATAAATGCAAGCAGTGCAACAGAAAACATCATTCCTTACTGCATTTTGAAAGGGTAGAAGGACGGCAATCGGATCATGCCCAGGCTGACGTACACATTCAATCTAATCATGGTCATCAGAACCAAAACATCTTTTTTGCTACAGCAATTGTAAGGGCGCGCGGTGCTTCTGAACATGGTCAATACACTGAACTTCGAGCACTTATTGATCAAGGTTCACAAGCCACTCTAGTAACAGAAGCTCAAGCCTTGAGACTGAAGAAGCAGAAGGTTCACGTTGAAGTAAGCGGTCTGGGAGCTACTGAAGCAGGAACAGCGCGAAATAAGGTAGAGCTAACAATCCTCCCGAGATTCTCATCCGACTTCGAAATTAAATTAGAAGCCCTTGTGTTACCAAAACTAACAAGAACTCTACCAGATGAAGAAGCAAATAATAGGATGGATCACCAGTTTGGATCCATAAAACTAGCAGATCCAACGTTCAACATCCCTGGAGGAATAGACCTAATCATAGGAGCAGACTTTTATGGAGACATAATACTTGATGGTTTGAAAAGAGGAATTGGAAATTCTCTTATAGCACAGAATTCCCAACTAGGATGGCTTATTTCCGGTCGGACATCAACTCAAAGAAATGACAAAATCAAAATAAATGGTCTTGTCGTTCAAACATCATTAGATAAACAGCTTGAAAGATTTTGGGACATTGAAGAAGTTTCTCCACACGGTCACCAGAAGTCTACTGATGAAGAATGCGAAAGGTTTTATCAGGAATCCCATTTTCGTGATAAGGATGGCAGATACGTAGTTAAAATTCCATTTAAAAAGAAGTCGACGGATCAAGAAGAAAGGCTGGGAGAATCCAAAAACAGAGCATTGGCCAGGTTACTGCAGCTTGAAAAGAAGTTCAACACCAACAAAGAATTAAGGGCTGATTACATAAGAGTGATGAATGAGTTCCTCCAACTAGGACATATGGTGGAAGTCTCCAATATGGATAAGTTCGACAACACGTGTTTCTACTTACCCCATCACGCAGTATTCAAACCAGATAGTACTACGACCAAAATACGTGTAGTGTTCGATGGATCTGCAAAATCATCAACTGGATTGAGCCTGAATCAGTTAATGATGGTGGGCCCCAGACTTCAAGCCGACATTACTACTATCATAATGCGATGGAGATCTCACAAGTATGTCTTCACCGCAGATATCGAAAAAATGTTCAGGCAGATAAGGGTCAATAGTGAGCACCAGGACTACCAACGCATTCTATGGCGCACTAACCCAAATGAGCCAATAAGGGAGTACAAACTCACAACAGTGACTTATGAAACTGCTTCAGCACCATACCTAGCTGTAAGAACCCTGCTACAATTGGCTGCCGATGAACAACACGAATATCCAAGGCCGGCAGAGATAGTAAAAAATGATTTCTATGTCGACGATGTAATGACTGGAGGAGATACAGTAAGGGAATGTAAGGAAGCCCAAGGACAACTAGCTAAGCTACTAAAGGCTGGTGGATTTCATCTTCGCAAATGGACAGCAAACAATTCGTCACTTTTAAAATCAATATCGGATGGACTTAACCAACCTGAAGTTAAGTTCAATAAGGAAGAAACAATTAAAACTTTGGGAATGCATTGGAACCCTTTAGCTGACACATTCCAGTTTAAGGTCCACGTAACAACATTACAAGAAAGGCATGGATCCACCAAACGTGCCACACTATCGGAAATAGCACGTCTTTTCGATCCATTAGGATGGCTGACGCCAGTAACCATCACTGCAAAGAGACTTATGCAGCGGATTTGGAAGGCAGACATTGATTGGGATGATCCATTAACAGATGAATTGCAACACTGTTGGGATCGGTTCAGACATGCTGAATCCATTAAAATTCCAAGATGGATTGTAACCAACAAACGGCAGAAAATCGAGTTACATGGATTCTGTGATGCATCTGAAGGCGCCTACGCAGCCGTTGTATATGCAAGAACTACCACGTATAATACAAAACTTGTAACTACATTATTGACATCCAAAACAAAGGTTGCACCAATCAAAACCAAGCTTACTACGCCCAAGCTCGAACTATGTGGGGCACATTTATTGTCAAGACTCCTCAAGGAAGTGCAGATTATATTTGGAGCACAGATTAAAAATGTATTCGCATGGACAAATTCAACAATTGTTGGTATTCATTGCCAACAGAATATCTGAGATTCGAGAACCAATAAATCCAGATTGTTGGAGGCACGTCAGATCAGCACACAACCCCGCAGATTGTGCATCGAGAGGTTTAACTCCAGTGCAATTAAAACATCATTCATTTCGGTGGAGTGGACCACACTGGCTTAAGGGTAGCATGGAATACTGGCCTATACAGTCAGAAATCGAGCAGGTACGGTCAGTAAGTGAGACCATTGAACCAAGAGTTGTGTTAACGTCTGTAATAAAAAGAGACACCATGTTGCACAGATTTTCTTCTTACACAAGGCTGATCCGAACTATGGCCTATTGTATACGATTTGTGTTTAACATAAAGCACCATAAAAAGAACAGGCGGACAGGAGAGCTCACACTAACCGAAATTGAAGAGACAAACAAGGGAATAGTCCATTTGGTGCAACAAGAGGCATTTCCGGAGGAAATAAGATGATTGAAAAACAGAGACAACATCCCCAAGAAGAGCAACCTACTTTCGCTAAATCCCCAACTGGACGATGACAACATGCTAGTTGTTGGAGGGCGACTTGGGAACGCCAGCATAACTCATAACGAGAAACACCCGTTTATTTAACATATGGTAGCGTTTTTACCAAATTACTGGCGGAATATGTACACAAGAAAACTCTTCACGGCGGTATCAATCTGATGATGGCCACACTGAGACAATCATATTGGATCCCCCACGCTAAACGATTAGCCCGGAAAATAGTTCATCACTGCGTCCGATGCTATCGCTTTAATGCGTCATCTAAACATCAAATAATGGGAATGCTGCCATCTCCAAGAGTAACACCATCAAGGCCATTTACTCATTCTAGAGTAGACTATGCAGGACCATTGACAATTAAAATGTCGAAGGGAAGAGGAACTCGGACTACAAAGGGCTACATAGCTATATTTGTTTGTTTAGCTACAAAGGCTATCCATATTGAGCTTGTTAGTGACCTAACATCAGAAGCCTTTCTCGCAACTGTGAGGCGCTTCATATCAAGAAGGGGCTTGCCATGTCACATATACAGTGACAATGGAACAACTTTCGTCGGAGCCAATAAAGAACTTCAAAACCATCGAATACAAACCATTAATCAAGCGGAGAAAGATGCTTCAACAAGGTTAGTTATGAATCGAATACAGTGGCATTTAATACCACTAGCAGCACCGCACTTCGGCGGCTTGTGGGAAGCTGGAGTTAAGTCCATAAAATATCACCTCAAAAGAATAATTGGGGATACCAAGCTTACCTTCGAAGAACTGTCCACTCTTCTAACGCAGATAGAGGCTTGCTTGAACTCTCGACCGCTGATAAAAGTAAGCAATGACCTAGAAGATACTCCAATTCTCACTCTTGGTCATTTTCTTATTGGATCCGCTTTGAATGCAGTACCCGAGCCCCGTTTAGACGATACACGAAACCATGGATCGCGCTGGCGGTTATTACAAAAGATGACTCAAGATTTCTGGAAGACATGGTCTACGGAGTACTTGTCACATCTTCAACAGCGAACAAAGTGGAAGGGAACTGAAGCAAATGTCAACATTGGCGACGTCGTATTGATTAAGGAAGATCGATTACCCCCAACAAGCTGGCTGATGGGCCGCATTACCGAAACTCACCGGGGGCAGGATAATCATGTTAGAGCTGCAACTATCTACAGTAACAAGAAGTTTATAAAGAGACCCATTACAAAACTATGCCTACTACCAATTGAAGATGAGGGATTGTTGCCAAGCAATGCTGAAATTCCAAAACGTACAGTAAATGTACATCTTGCGCAAACCACATTAGATCGGAATCCATAGAACCAATCCAAACGGCCGTACGCTCCATTAAAGATTCATACACGTCAGGAAACGAAAATAAAACGACGTTTAGTGTAAGCCCAATAAGGTGGCTATTGTTTACCAGTTTGGTTATAATTGCTCTTGGACATGGTAACACATTGTCATTAAACGAAAAACTTGATCCCGTAAAGGTTATCCCATTTAAAAACCGCCCAGGAATTTACTTTGAGAAGATTGGATGTGTAAACCTAATTACAAGCGACTGGAAAATAATCATTTATTACAACATGACCAACTATTAGAGAGAATTTGATGGATTCCAAGACCTTATGAAGGATATGAATGACTTTTGTAAAACTAAGTCTGACGTTTTCACTCACAATATAGTCCATCAATTTAACCATCAGTTAACGATTATAGAAAACAATAACGACTTACTGCATACGCAAGGAGCTGGAAATTCAAAAAGGCTTAGAACAAAACGATCTCCTTTCGACTTTGTTGGTACGGTGGCAAACAAACTTTTCGGTGTACTAGATGAGTCATATGCTGAACACTATGAGCAACAAATTCAGCAAACAAGAACAAATGAGAATCACCTACTTGAATTGATAAAAAATCAGACGTCAGTAGCAGAGGCAACAAACAATATATTACAGAAAAATACTGAAACCATTACCGCACAACTGCAAGCATTCCAAACCGATTTTGAGAATCTTAAAAACATGACATCCAAATCGATCAACCAGAACAAAGCAAAACACACATTTTTAGCAGTGACAACATACGCAACGTTAGCTACGTTGAATTATCAGCAAACGCAGACTTCTCTATTGAATGTACTGACAGATATTCATCAAGCCAAAATTAGCCCTCTGGTGATAACACCAGACCAATTGAGATCACAACTAATGTTAATAAGAAGCCACTTGCCCCCGCAGTTGTCTGTAGCAGGAGACGAAGCACACTCGAGCTTGCTAGGACTTTATAAAATGTTCACAGCAAGAGCAAGAATAACTGATAAGAGTGTCATATTCGACTTAAGAGTGCCGCTCATAAATACAGAAGACTTCGATCTATTCAAAGTCACACCCGTTCCAACTCCCCATAACAATGAATATGTTTTCATTGAACCGTCGCTGGATTATCTAACAGTTAACCTGTTGCGAGAAGCGTACTACAGATTGACGAAGGAAGAGCTGGCACAGTGCACAATAACCAGTGAAAAATATTTGTGCAAGCAACAGCATCCGATGTTCAATCGCCGCTCTAATGTCAGCAAATGTGAAATGGATCTACTGACGCATGAGAAGGAACTGTCATCACACTGCAAATTACGCAGCATCAAACCATCTCCTGTATGGATTCAACTCAACAACGGCAACAGCTGGATTTATGTCTTAGACAGGTTGTATACCTTTAACGTTATTTGTGGTAGACATATCTAGGAGATATCATTGCAAATTGTATCACATTATATATCAGTAGTTCCAGTAGCATAAACGCAGCATTCATTCCATTGGCAAACTTGACAGAGCTGTTGTTTGAATATATCCAATATATCCAAACCACTAGTTATTCCACACGTCATACTAAAATCAGACAATGAAGACATCAAAATTCTTAGCAAATGGATAACGGATATAAAAAATGAGGAGCATTTCTCCAATATTGCAGCAGTACATCCGATTCATCATGGACTGACTTACAGCCTAATAACTATACTATTTATTTTGATGATTTCCTACATCATATGGCGATACTATAAGATCAAGAGAAATGTCTAGATAGATGTCCAAGCTCAAGAACTACCACCAATACCTGCAGCTCGGCGTTTTTCTAAAACCGATTTCTCTGTGACGTAAAGGGCGGCCCCAGCATGTCATGGTGATTATACCAGACAGCGTTATCATTTTGTTGCTCTATTTTCTAACGTGTAAGATTTCATATGTCTGTTCCCAGCAAGATCAGCAGAATAAAATTCTCACGATTAATCGCTGACTGTGCTTGACACCTGGTAATTTAAGTTGTAAATATTTGTACCTAACGTAAGCAATATTTTAATATTTAAGCAAGAAAAATAATAAATACGGATTCATTCGTAAAGAAAGCTCTTAGAGAATTATCATTAGACTTCCCCCCACCAGTGGTAAGGGGTCTTGCAACATTTTCTCTAATCTTTACAATAACCTTTTACCAAAGCAAAGCCGAGGTTGATTTCTATGAAATAAATTTTAATTTATTTTCATTGCTGCTGCATATAGTGTAGGTAACTTATTAATTAAACTCACCTATAAGAAATAACTTCCTTCAAATAGTTCGTGAGTACTTTTCCACCAACTTCAATTCTCCTTATCGCACTTTTTGTTTGCTTCCCATTAATAAAGGGTACGATGTGAGTGAAGCTATATCCAATATCAATAATAATGCAATTTCCAAAATTGTTTAATTGAAAAGTATAATTATAAGCCGCCAAATCTGCCGTTGAGGTTCTTAACATACCACTGCATTCATATTCTTCAAATATTATTTCCGTCATTACCTCCTGTTTATAAGTAATATATAAATATAATGGGCATAAAAATAAATCACATACTTGAATATTATATAGATTAAGTACGGGCTCCGTAATGATTAAAACATTGTTCCGTAATTTTATATTTGAACAGTCCGTGCTGAAGATATAATCCCATACTGTTTTCTGAAAATAAAAAAAAAATTTATGCATTAGGTGATACATGATAATAGATTTTCACGGATTATAGGTACACAGCCTTATTTATTTGCTTGTTATTTAGTAAAAGCTACATGCATTGCCTTTTCGCTTTCTCCTTTAAATAATTAGAAGTTTTTCATTGCGCAGTGACTAACACGGCTTCTCCATGAGCAATATTTCTTAGAAACAATGATAGTATGCAATCAAATTTAGGGTGGGTATTTGGGTGGGCTTACTAATTTTTTTGTTCAAATGTCGCTGATGCATTAATACTTTGTCCATTCGCCATCGCGGAGAAAAAAAACACAAATGTTAAACTTCACAGAAATGAGAGCCCTTAGCATACTATCTATACTATAAAATGTTGTATAGCATACTATGTATGATCTAAATGTGGCGGAGCTGGCCAAGTACTCTCCGCCCAAGGCCTGGGTATGGGTTTCACTGCCGTACACACACCCCGATAAAATACTCGGCCTTCTCCACATCCAGAATATGGAACTTAAGGCCGGCTCAAGGAATGTAATTAAAACAAGGCCTAGAAGGCAATTTGGCAAGCACTTCCCGTTGAGCCTTAATAAGGAATCGCTCCCACCCCTTAAAAAGACAAAGGGAATGGTGCGATATAGCATGGGGAAGGTCATGATAAAGATCGTGACCCATGATGATGAAGACGATGCAAATAAACCTGCATCACAGTAAGGCTGCGACAACAACCTACAACACTGCAAGGCTGCTACTGCTCTTTTAAGTAGTGGGCTTGCGTTCCGTAGAACAAAGAACTGCATAACATCCATCCAAGAACCGTGGGTGTGGAAAAATCGCATCTGTAGACTTGGTGAGTTGAGCGGTTCTCACAACGTTCTTTACGATAAGCTGTCCGAGAGACCTAGGACATACCTTGTCGTATCGAAATCCCTCACGGCAGTTACAATCAAACGGTTCTGTTGCCAAGATTTGGTTGCTGCAACTATTAGTTATCATGCAAACGGCAATTGGGAAACCTTTGTCATTGCATCGGCTTACTTTCCCTACGACTCTTTAACTCCTCCACCACCAAAGGCTGTTGTTGAGCTCGTAGAGTACTGCGAGTCCAAAAAGATAGGTCTTATCTTGTGTTGCGATGCTCAAAATACTGTTTGGGGCAGCAGGAAATGTAATATACGAGGAGATCGTCTTCTGGACTTCATCTTGGGCTCGGTTTGAGGAGGAGCTTGGCAATTCCGTTAAAGCACCACTCAAACTGAGATCAATACAAGGTGTAGAGAGGATCTGAGCAGCGTCATTATCCGTTATTTTGAACAAGCGTGTACAGTTTCAAAAAACTCCTGTAGAAAACCGGTACCTTTGTGGAATACCGAACAGCAGTGTATTCGCAGAGAAACCAGGAAGCTCCTAAATCGGTCTTTAAAAACCAACTTAGAAGAAGACTGGAATCTGTATTGATCGAAACAAAAAGAATTTAAGAGACTAATTCGTAAATCGAAAAACGATTCTTATAGGATATTTTTGTAAGGACGTCGCTTCACTAAGTGCAGCCAGTAGGCTTGTTAAATTCCTCAAAAGGGACAGACCACGTAAACTGGAATCGCTCCAAAAATCTGATGGTACCTACACTGAGACAAAGGCGGAGACTTTAAGTCTCCTACTGGAGACTCACTTCCCGGGTCCGCCTATGGTGGCCACTTCTGAACTAACAAACACCACGCGGAGTAGTTGGTATATTGCATCTAGACAAGTCACCGGGTCCGGATGGAAAGCGTATGGTTAAAGTCGTGTTTATACCAAAGATAGGTAAGACCGACTACACTCTCGACAAAAGTTTCAGACCCATAAGACTGGTTGAGCTGCACGTGCGCAATGTTACTCTTCGATCGCATCCTCTTTCTTTGATGCAATATGCCTATCAGCGTGGAAAATCCTGTGAAACTGCGCTTCAAAACCTTGTTGGTAGGATTGAAAGTGCTCTGGATCGGAAGGAGTGCGCGCTGGGTATTTTCGTAGATATTGAGGGTGCTTTCGATAATGCGACTTTTGATAGCATGTGCAATGCAGCCAGACATCATGGTGTAGATGAAACACTGGTTTTGTGGATTAAAGCAATGCTAATGTACAGGATGTTGATTGTCGAGGCGGATTGTGGCAAATGGGTCATGACTGGGGTAAACAGAGGTTGCCCTCAAGGTGGTGTTATGTCTCCCCTCTTATGGTGTATGGTAGTAGAATCACTGCTAACGGCTCTCAATCTTCCTGGAACCTACACACAAGCCTATATGGACGATGTCGCCGTTCTGTCTGTCGGTTCAGACCTAAGGACTGTCTGCCCTCAGGCGCAGAGCTCTTTGGGCCTAAGCGATGATTGGTGCACAAGAAATGGGCTTTCAGTGAGTCCTCTTAAAACTCCGGTTGTTCTCTTCACGAGAAGGAGAAAGATCACTGGTCTGACTCAACTTGTGCTAAAATCCCGATATCCGATGCAGTCAAATATCGGGGAGTAATCCTCGATTGAAAGCCTCTTTGGTCCAAGCATGTTGAATCAAAAACCGATAAAGCGCTGTCAACTTTCTGGCAGTGCAAAGGCGCTTTTGGCAAGACATGGCGCTTATCTCCTAAAAGGGTCCTTTGGATCTATACGGCAATGATAAGACCACCTTTTTCATATGCATCGGTTGTATGGTGGAACAGGCTTTCGCGGAAACGTGTTACTGCCTCTTTTGCCAAAATATTGCAGCACTAGCTACCAGGGCTTTCAGCTGGCTATTACCAAAATAGGTTTAAGTTTTTTTTTATATTTAACGTCACAGTAATAAAATAAAGTAATGTTCTTGGTATTATATACTATTTTCTAGTTCTAAGTTTTTGAAGATTTCGTAAACTAAATTTACATTGCACCTACATTTAGGTTTTCTGTAGATGCAAGTTGTTTTGTGGTCATTTTGACTGTAGGACATTCAGATATTATATGTTTGATTGTAAGCGTTGTATTGCTGTTACATAAATGACAGTTTTCGGGTTCACTTTTTGTCATAAGGAAGCTATGGGTGATGTAAGTGTGTTCTAAACGAAGTCGTAAAATGATCTTATTTTTGAGGTTAGAACAATTTAATGGATAAACTGCTTTCTTAGCCTGTGGGTTAATCGTTGTGTAGTGATGTAAGTAGGATTTCCAGCCCTCAAGTCTTACATCTTCCCAGAATCTAAATATTTTCTTTTTGGTGTCTTTGTTATTTTGACAATAAAATATTATTATAGGCTCAGCTACTGCTGCTTTCGTTGTCCGGTCGGCTTTTTCGTTTCCGGTTATGCCTACGTGTCCTGGTATCCACATTAGTTTTACATAAAAACAGTTTGCCATTAGTTTGTCTCTGATGGTTGCAATTTTCTCCGTTTTATTATTGATATTTTGAATGGCTTTGATTACTGACAGGCTGTCGGTGCAAATAATAATTTTTGTTGGTTTTGCTAGTTCGGTGGCTTTTAGAATTGCCATAGCTTCTGCTGACAATTCCGATGAGAAATGTAAGAGGAGTCCTTTGGATAATGTTTTGCTGTCTTGATCAACGACTGCAAAGGACGTACCATTCTTACATTTTGAGCCGTCGGTAAAAACGAAGAAATAGTTTTTTTGTATATAGCTTGCAGAGTTTCGAGGAACATTTGTTTGTACGTTTCATGGTTTGTGGATACTTGGGGCAGCGTGTTAAGATCAGTGACAAAAGATTCCTTTTTTAGCAACCATGGAGGATGGAGTGGGGATTTGGATGTTTTGCTAAACATGGGTATACTACCTATAGATTTGGCGAGGCATATTATATTGTATATAGTAGAAGGGCATTTGGGTGTTTTACGTCGACGGCGGATCTTTTTTACATCCAGAGCAATTGGTGTTTTGTAGATGCAGTTTGATCTGCAGTGAAGTGATTTAGTCGTATCTCTGTTGGATAGACGGGAGACCAGTTAAGATGTTCTTAATCGATGTACTTCTAAATGCTTTTAGGGTGGTTCTTATTGCCGAATGGTATATGTGTTGGATGAGTTTAAATGACGATTGAGAGCATTTCCCATAGATACTTAGTCCATAATCAATTGTTTATTTAAAATAACATGTATACCAATTCTATCGAATGCTTTTTCAAAGTCGATTGATAACACCGAGACGTGATTTTCATTTGAAAGGGCGGGTGCATCGACCGTGTTTTAATGCAACTTCGTTCGTATTAATGAAATTATTTTTTTCTAAAAACTAAAGAAGCTCTCAAATTCTATAATATTAATTGGGGTCTCAATCATCTTTGCAGATGAGTTTGTTTTATATTTATATTAGAGTGTCCCGTGTAGTCGCAATATTTTTCATACGTAGAAAATTATCGGAAAAGTTTTCATTGCTTGAGTATGGACCAAGTGTTTGCGAAATGTTCCGCGATTTTATAAATTTTATTGAGTGTGGTATATATTTACCAGTTAGAGCCTTAACATCAGCTCACAGTTTCTTTGATGTAGCATTTGGATTAATGTTTGAGGTTGTTACGGATGCGGAAACCACATCTGCATTCATAATGATTTTTTTTTTCGTCACCCTATGAGATGAATGGAATTCGGAGAAAGCGATTCGGACTCAAACTAAACGTTTGACAGCCGGAACCAGTATTTTCCTATCAGCGTGTGCGTGAACGCGTGCTGCCGTACAAGCCTTTCTCGCGACATGTCTTAAGGGGGGTCACCTTCTTTTCTGCCTGACTACCTCACGAGAAATATCTTTGCGAAAATTAGATTATCCACTGAAAGGACGTAAGTACTCAATTTTTCTATCAGGAACTATCAGAAAAATAAAATATGGAAACAGAATATTGGTTTTTTTTTTTGCAGCAATATTGCATTAACCCCAACGCAGAGCTATAATCCTCCCAGAAACAAAATCAGGCTGGAGTAAATAGTTCTAAACGTGCTGCTACCTGTGCTACCTATGGGAGACGAATATATCGTGTTTTTTTTAAGTGGGGTTGTTAAGATAAGCTAAGTTGAAACTGAAGTATTAATATTACCTAAAGTCAGGCGTGGGACCAGACATCGAGGTGTCACCGTTATTAATGCTATTATACATATCAGATGTACTGACCCAATGTCTGTTCCCACGCATTGTTTAATGTCTTATCAGAACTTGCACTATTTAAGTTTCAGCGTGAGACCAGACATAAGACATAGAATTCGCGCTTCACGCGTATTACATTTCGGTGAATGCTTGGTCTCACGCTCACCTGTATGTATCTAGTTATAGTCGATCTAATATTGTATTTTTTGGGCAGAGTCTGATTCGAACCGCCAAGGAATAAACTTGTATTAAATTTGATTGCGCTTGATTTTTCTTTCTAAGACAAATTTATCTGAACATTTGGCGACCGTGACAGGACACTTATATCAAAGTGAAATTTACAGTTCAGTGCAACGTGGTGTTTTGTTTAGTTTAGTTTATTATTTCTAAATTTGGTGAAGTGATAGGCAAAGAAAAAACCCAGTAAAATGTCGTTGGAAAGTGAAATAAGTGAGTTGACGCAGTACACCAAACAACAGGAAATTGTGGGCGAAGAAATTGTAATTCTGGCTCGCAATTACAAGAAGGATGGTGACGTAAGGAAAACGCGCACATACCTGGAGAGTCGGTTGGAAGAATTGGAGAAAAAATGGGAACAATTCGACAAGACCGATACCATCATCAGAGATAAATATCCTCAGGAATTGGAACATCCTTACTTCAAAAAGGATTATTTCGAAGGCGTACGTAGGGTCGCAGAGCAATTGCGCAACGATATCGTGCTTCGATTAAATGCCTCTAATTGGGAAGGATCGGAAGATGTTGGTGCGACAGGTGGAGCAGCTAAAACGGGCGCAATACCAAAGGGCTTGGATCGATCTGGTGCATTATCAAAAGGGTTGGATCGCTCAGTTGCACCCAAGCAGGTGGCAACGAAGAGCATACCCGAAAGTCAACCGATGGCGACACCAAGGACGATGGGGGCGAGAGAAAGGTTCCGACTTCTAATAAATATTCTGCAGAAATCGTTGCATAAGTGCGTACTGGAGCAGCAGCAAAGACTTTCGGAGCAGTTTTGTATAATCAAAAGGAAAACAATCCAACAGAATTGGGATGAGATATCCACGATTTATATTAGATTGGAGGACCAGGTTACTGTTGAAGATGTGGTCACTTATTTTGACATGCAGGAGCGTGTGGAAAAGGCGTTACTTGACCTCTTTGAGGACATAAAGGTTCCACAGGCAAATTCAGTTACCAGCAATCCAACTATGAAGCTGCCAAAAATAGAACTCCCCAAATTCGATGGGGAATATTTGAATTGGCGGCAGTTCTATGATCTATTTAAGCAGCTTATTCATGATCAGCCCATACCGCCCGCTCAAAAGCTGTACTTCTTGCGAGCAAATGTTACAGGAGAAGCACATAGATTGATCCAACATTTCCAAGCAACCGATGACAACTACGAAGTCGCCTGGGAGACATTAGTAGATCGCTATGATAATAAGCGATTACTTCTGACCGCGCAGTTGAGCAGATTGTTGGGGCAGAGTTCATCCACTGGAACAGCGGCAAGCCTTCGGAAGTTGCACGACACAACAAAGGAGGCAATGCAAGCGGTAACCAATCTTGGCTTTAAGGTTGATGAATGGGACCCTTTGATCGTCCACCTTATGCTGCAGAAGATGGACAAGGAGACCAGAGCCCTTTTCGAGCAGTCGCTGGATGATCCGAGAAGCAGTCCAACCATGAAGAGCTTCTACAAGTTCATGGAGTCTTGATTTCAGACTCTGGAGGCCATCAGCAGCCGAGACGAAAGAAGGAAGCAGTCGGTAGTGGTTGTATCGAACTCAATGGATAAATTTAATTGCACTGTGTGCAATTCTGGTAAGCATAAGATTTACAGCTGTTCTAAATTTCTCTCTCTTTCAGATGAAGAGCGAGATAAACTTGTACGCAGGTTGCAGCTGTGCAGAAACTGTTTGAAGGCGGGTCATTACTCTCAATCATGCCAGTCTCGAGGTTGCCAGAAATGTGATGGCAAACACAACACGCTGCTACATCAGGTCAAACGGCAGCGTCAAACTGGTTACCATCCGAAGGGGAATCAACAACAAGGACATGGCCCAAACCAGCCAGTCAAGAGAGGAGATGCTGTCAACAATCAACAACAGCAAATCACAACAGAAGGCGCTACACAGAGCTTAGGTAAGCCATTTAAAACTGATGTTAATAACAGTGATAGGGCAGCAGATTCGGCGTCGACCAGTGCTACAATAGTAAATGTCATTTCCTCGTGTGGTACGCGAGTGCCCTGCCGGGTACTGTTGGATTCTGGATCCCAGCTGCATTTTGTAACAGCAGATGGAACAGCAGACATCGGATGGATATTCCAATAAGCGGAATAGGTGCACAAGAGTGCAGGGCTGAATTTAGCAACCATTGAAGCCGGTATCATGTCACGAATCAGCGATTATCGGCCATGCCACGAGGTGGACATACCACATTGGAATATACCATCAAACATGAAACTAGCTGATCCCTCCTTTACAAAGACTCCTCACATTGATATGCTGCTAGGAGCGGACATCTTTTCCGAATTTCTCATCCCAGGGGAGTTCAAAGTGTCAGATGATCTCCCGATACTACGGAATACTAGTTTGGGTTGGATTGTGGCTGGCAGTGCTCCGGAAGCCCATGTAACTAATAAGAAGTCATGTTCGTATACCCATATTGCGAACAAGCCGTCACTAAATACATTGGAAAAACTTGTACGAAGTTTTTGGGAGTCAGAAGGACATGACACTCCCGTCAACACTATGAGCGAGGAAGAGCATGAGTGCGAGGAGCATTTTAGAAACAACACGACGGTTAGTGAAAATGGTCAATTCAGGGTGAAATTGCCTTTCAAAGGCGATCCAGGAACGCTTCTAGGAGAATCCCATGAGATAGCGAGAAAACGATTCCTATCACTAGAACGAAAACTTGAAAACGACGCACAACTAAAGGACTTGTACGCAGAATTTATAAAAGAGTATGTGTCGTTGGGTCACATGAGCCTAATATCTGAACATATGATACCTGAAGTCCACTATTTTCTTCCTCATCATTGCGTCATGAAACCTGAAAGCTCAACAACAAAGCTCAGGGTAGTATTCGACGCATCTGCAAGAAGCACATCCGGTCGGTCACTTAATGATATCTTAATGGTTGGTCCCACAGTTCAACCAGATTTATTCTCTATCATAGCAGATTTTCGAATGCACAGATATGCATTCACTGGAGCCTCAGCAAGATGTATAGGCAGATCCTAGTAAGTCCTGAAGACAGGGCGCTTCAGCTAATACTATGGAGATCGGAACATGATCGGCCATTACAGACATACCAGCTGAATACACTTACTTATGGTACAGCGTCTGCATCCTACCTGGCCACGAAATGTCTTCAGAAGTTGGCGGACGAAAATACGACCTATTATAATAAGGCTTCTAAAGTGATTAAAGGCAATGTCTATGTGGATGACTTTCTCACTGGAGCCGAAACAATAGAGGAAGCAAAGGAGCTGCTAGAAGAAATAATGCTTATTCTGAAGTCTAGAAACTTTGAACTAAGAAAGTTTTGTACTAACGATCCATCAATTTTGGAGAATATTCCTGAAGAGCATAAGGAAAAGTTAGTCTCATTTCATCAATCAAAAGTTATCAAAACACTCGGATTAATTTGGGATCCGGTCTTTGATAGTTTCAAGTATAGCTTTAAAGTTGATAAGCCCGAAAAGTTAGAAATGCAGATATGTGAGAGAACTGTTCTCGCTGATCTGGCTAGATTGTTCGATCCTTTGGGACTGCTTGGACCCGTGATAGTACTCGGCAAACTTTTTCTTCAAGAGCTATGGAAGACAAACTTATCGTGGGATGATAATCTTTCAGAAGAACAATTGAAAAAATGGAATAACTATATGAGGCAATTTTCAACCTTGAACGAGTTGCGAATACCACGGCATGCACTAATCTCATCGGCAAAGGTGATTGAATTGCATGCATTTTCTGATGCCAGTTTAAATGCATTTGGGGTCTGCGTTTACCTTAGATCGATTGATGAAGATGGCAAGATCTTTTCGCAACTGTTGTGCTCCAAATCAAGAGTTGGGCCGCTTAAAACAACAACTGTTGCACGATTGGAGCTACACGGGGCTGTCCTTATGGTGGAATTAGTCGAAAAACTGCTAAAAGTATTATCAAAGAAAATTGATAAGGTGTATTATTACACAGACTCGACTACGGTATTGGCGTGGATAAAATCGCCTTCTTACACCTGGGAAACATACGTGGCTAACAGAATAGCAAAAATTCAATCATCCTCAGATACACAGCAATGGAACTACATAAAGGGGGATCTCAATCCAGCTGATATCGTCTCCAGAGGTTTGACTCTTGCTGCTCTTACTCAGTCAACGGTGTGGTTCAACGGACCAGTATTCCTCAGCCAGGATGAGGAATCATGGACGAAGGAGTCCTATACAATCTCTGATGAAGTTGCGGGAGCGCGTAAAACAAAATCGGTGTTAGCTGCTTGTTTATCTTCAGGCACGGATTTAGTAGGGTCTGTTAATCACGAAAATTCATTTTATGTTCTTCAAAAAATATTTTCATTCTGCTACAGATTTTATAGCAATTGCAGGGCGACAAAACCCTTGCGAAACGTAGGGCGACTATCTGTGGAAGAGTTACGACAAGGGAGTCGATTAATATTTATTTATACGCAAAGAACAGCCTTCGCAGAGGACTATCAGCGGTTATTGGAAGGCAAGTCGTTACACAAAACTTCGAGTATAGCGTCGTTGAGTCCTTACATCGATAATTAAACTAAATTAATTCGGGTTGGCGGAAGACTAAAAAATTCCCACATTTCGCCGGATGCTAGACATCAAATATTGATGCCAAAGAACCACATTGTAACTAAGCTGCTGCTAATGCAGTTGCATGAAAAGTATATGCATGCGTCGCACAGAGCATTGATTGCAATATCAAGGCAAAGTTATTGGATTTTGAGCGTTGGCAGAATAGCTCAACAAATAATTGGTAAATGCGTAAAATGTTTCAGATCGAGGCCAAGAACTATAGAGCAGTTAATGGGCAATCTGCCGAGCGGAAGAGTGAATCCATCTCGACCATTTTATCACACAGGAGTTGATTTTTGTGGGCCAGTAAAAACACAAAATAAAATCAGAGGAAAAGCCCCAACCAAATCCTATTTAGAAGTGTTTGTTTGTTTCGCCACTAAAGCGGTACATTTATTGAAGTTGTTGGAGATTTGACTTCTGAAGCGTTCATAAACGCGCTGAAGCGATGTATAAGTCGAAGAGGAGTGTGCCACTCCATATTCTGTGACAACGCTACCAATTTCGTTGGAGCAAAAAATGAGCTTATAGAGCTAAAAAATACCTTCACCTCAAAGCAAATGCAGTCAGCCATCGAACCCGCATGCTTGCAAGACAGCATAAATTGGAAATTCATACCACCTAGATCACCGCACTTTGGAGGACTGTGGGAGGCGGCCGTTAAATCTGCAAAGGGAATGCTGATTCGGTATCTCGGAGAAGCCTCGTTGACATACGAGCAATTATTAACAGCAGTCAATCAAGTAGAGGCAATATTGAACTCGCGGCCCTTAACACCTATCTCTTCAGATCCTAACGACTTTGAAGCTCTTACTCCTGGACATTTTTTGATAGGTGCCCCACTAACAGCACTGCCGGAGCCAGATGTCACTGATGCGAAATTGAGCAATCTTACTAAATTTCGTCAAATACAAAATATACAGCAACATTTTTGGAAGCGATGGTGGACAGAATATCTTCATCTGCTACAGCAAAAAATGAAGTGGAAAAGCGAATTTCACAATTTAAAACCTGGGACACTGGTTGTGATAAAGGAGGCAAACATACCCCCAATGCGATGGAAATTAGGTCGAGTAACAGAAGTAATTAAGGGCGCAGATAATCTAGTTCGCGTAGCAAATGTCAAAACACAAAGCGGCACTTATCAACGAGCAGTACATAATTTATGTCCTTTGCCAATCGAGAATTCGAGTGCTGAAGAAATTGATAGCGGGATAGAACCAAGCCCTAATCCAGGTGCTGATACTGGAAAGCCACAATCGCATAAAAGGGCTCTCCGAAGCGGCAAATTATCAAAAGTCGCTCTTCTTTCTACAATACTGTTCATATTTTTTGCCGTCCCAGGATCCTTGGCACAGACGAACGACGAAGTTGTTGTGAAAAATTTAGACAATGCCGTCGGAGTCTACTTCGAAGATATAGGTAGAGTTCAAGTGGTAAATACATTTTGGAGTATATATATTTACTACAACTTAACAACATATTGGCACGAGTTTGAAGAAATAAAATTGCATCTTGAATTATTAGATAGATTATGTGGAAAGGAAATGGCTGAGCAAATATACTGCAGACCAATAGCGGACTCTTTACAACACAGAGTCACTGTAATTCAGCACAATAATGAACTTCTTCACAGTTGGCATGAGCCAAAGTATGAAAAGGTAAGGATGGCTAGATCTCCATTTGATATCGTTGGCACCTTAGCAAATAGTTTATTTGGTGTTCTAGACCAAGAAGACGCCAAGCGCATAAACGAACAAATTGTTAACGTAAAGGAAAATGAGCGTCATATGACAGAGCTTTTGCAAAAACAAAGTTCCATAGCCGATTCTACAGTTAATATATTAAAGCGAAATACTTTAGAAATCCAGAAGCAATGTAAAGCACTTCATACATATCTGACGAAAACCATTGACGCAATTCAATCAAAGCAGCAGTCATCTGAAATGAGACATAATTTGGCATCGCTGACTTCTTACTTGAGTTTAATTGTAACAAATTTCGAAAAGGTCCAAGAAGTGTTTTTAGATGTGATGTTAGATTTACATCATGCGAAGATTAATCCCCAACTTATAACACCTAAACAATTCAATGAGCAGTTACAGTTGATTAGAAACAACTTACCTTCGACTTTAAGATTGCCAAAGGGAACTATTGTAGACATGTACAGAATGTCCTCTGTCAAAGGTCGCAGTCTAAACGACTCTCTTATATTCGAAATGCGACTACCATTAACAAACAACGAGGAATTTCAAGTGTTTAATTTGATTAAAGTGCCAATATTACATGGAAATGTTAGCTACTTAGTGGAGATATCGTCACCGTATCTGGCAGTTTCATTAGCCAGAGATAAGTTCTTCTCACTAACGGAAATCGACTTAGCATCGTGTAAACTGGTACCGCCTCGAAACTATTTATGCACTCAGCCACATCCAACCAACACGCAGCGAGGAAAGTTAAACGGATGTGCGATGGATCTCCTAAATCACGCGCAAAACGCCTTATCGGAATGCGTATTGAAACCAACTGCTACTCAAGACCAATGGAGATCTCTAAAGAACTCTAATGGCTGGATTTTTTCCATGGCATCCAGTACAACCGGTCACCTTGTGTGCGAAGGCAACACCAGAAGTATAGCCGTAAGTGGAAATGGGTTAATGGAGTTTCAGAGATCCTGCGTACTAAAAATGCCAAACACCATTATCGATGGACGTATAACATATAACAACACAATTAGCAACTCATTCATTCCGAGTGCTAACATCAGCAATTGGATATTTAACCTAAATGAAACAACTACGAATTCCGTACCACCCGA
Organism: Cheilosia impressa; assembly: GCA_948293265.1. NCBI lineage: Eukaryota > Metazoa > Arthropoda > Insecta > Diptera > Syrphidae > Cheilosia > Cheilosia impressa. Next base: position 61,007,168 of record OX411880.1, read on the forward strand.
GGTTAATGACATTGACAATACACAATTCGACGTCCTTAAAACCAGAATCGACGAAGTCATCAAGCACGCCAAGGCGTTACCAGCTGGACCAGCATATTCGACAATAAATGCACACGACTATCACCACTACGGACTAAGTTATCACCTTTTGGCTGGCATGATAGGGATGACCGGTGTCTATTGCTACCGTCGACGAAAGCCTAAGCCGGCACCTAGACAGAGAGCGTCGCGTTTTGAGGTCAACGTTTAGATATTAAGGTTTAGAGTGTTAGAAACCCTCAAAAGGGGGGAGTATGTTAAGATAAGCTAAGTTGAAACTGAAGTATTAATATTACCTAAAGTCAGGCGTGGGACCAGACATCGAGGTGTCACCGTTATTAATGCTATTATATATATCAGATGTACTGACCCAATGTCTGTTCCCACGCATTGTTTAATGTCTTATCAGAACTTGCACTATTTAAGTTTCAGCGTGAGACCAGACATAGAATTCGCGCTTCACGCGTATTACATTTCGGTGAATGCTTGGTCTCACGCTCACCTGTATGTATCTAGTTATAGTCGATCTAATATTGTATTTTTTGGGCAGAGTCTGATTCGAACCGCCAAGGAATAAACTTGTATTAAATTTGATTGCGCTTGATTTTTCTTTCTAAGACAAATTTATCTGAACAGGGGTGATGATCTGCCCATGTATGCATATATTTAGTTATACCAAACAAGAGCTAGTTCCATGCTTGAATTAAATTTTGAATTTACTTATATTAATAAAATCCTATAGTAAAGTAATAATTATAAAGGTAACAATTAGGGAAGCTTTTCTGCAATAAATTAAATCTATATTAGCCAAAATGCAGTGATTTCTTTAGATGGGGTTGCGTGTGGGGGAAGTCTCAGGTATCACAAAATGTGAGATGCAGTAAATCGAGTAGGGTCCGATTAGGGGCAGTTCCGAAAGTGAGTACTAGAACTGTCATGGTGAACTTATAGTGTAAAGGGGTGGGAAATGTACTCTGGCAATACATTTAGAATTAAATATAATGATGCAGTGTCCGTCCGGGTTTTTTTGTTCCCCCTTTCTTTTTTTTACAAAATTCTTTGCATGAGACATTTAATTTTTTTTTTTCCGGATCAAGAAGCCCTCCCGGCCGACGCTCCTAGCCTAATGCGTGGGCAAGCATGCCAAGTACAGATCCGTAGAGTAGGACCAGAACGATGAAGCGCGCAACAAAGAAATGGCGCCCAACTTGTAGGCACTCAAGAGATTTCATCATAAATGGAACTCTTTTATGCAGGCTTTTAGCCTTGCAGTTCAGTGTATGATGTTCCGCAGTAAGTCCCGGTATTTAAATTATAGTGTTTAATCCGCGTAGCGACTGTTTGGAATTTCAAATCAAGCTGAGTTTTTTTTTTATACCCTCCAGAGGAAGGTATATTCACTTTGCCAATACATTTGTAACGCCAAGAGGGAGTCACCGGAGACCTCATAAAGTATATATATTCTGAATCAGGATCACATTCTGAATCGGTTTAGCCATGTCCGTCTGTCTGTCTGTCTGTCTGTCTGTTGAAAGCATGATAGCGCCCAAAGTAATTGACGTAGGTGAATGAAATTTGGTGAAAGGACTTCTTTTTATCGGCGTCAGGTTGGTATTGAAAATGGGCTATGTCGGTCAAGTAGTTCTGGTACCTCCCATGCAAAACCAATATTGGACCCATGTTCCTCTCTGTCTGTTGAAAGCAATATACCGCCCAAAGTAATTGACGTAGGTGAATGAAATTTGGTGAGAGCACTTATTTTTATCAGCGTCAGGTTGATATAGAAAACGGGGTATGTCGGTCAAGTAGTTCTGGTACCTCCCATACAAAACCTATATTGGACCCATGTGTCTCTCTGGCTGTTGAAAGCACGATGGCGCCCAAAGTAATTGACGTAGCTGAATGAAATTTGGTGAAAGGCCTTCTTTTTATCGGCGTCAGGTTGGTATTCAAAATGGGCTATGTCGGTCAAGTAGTTCTGGTACCTCCCATACAAAACCAATATTAGACCCATGTGTCCCTCTTTCCGTTGAAAACACGATATCGTCCAAAAGAATCAACCTAGGTGAATGAAGTTTTGTGAAAGGACTTCTTTTATCGTCGTTAGGTTGGTATTACAAATGGGCTATGTCTGTCAAGTAGTTCTGGTATTTTGCATGACTTGTATGCAGTGGAGGGTATCAAAACATCGGCCAGGCCGATGATAACACTTTTACTTGTTTTTAACTTATATAGTCCTACTATTTCCAGCGAAGGAGATAGAAGTTGCATATGAGCTTTTTACATAATATTTTCTATTATAGTATAGTCCGTTTCTATTATTTATATTTTATAACACACTGGAAAACGTTGCTACTTATATTTTTCTACTGCATCATCGAATACACTACTGGTATAGTCGATTATAAGTCCGTCTGTTAATTAACATAGGTATACCTACTAATTCGGTTTACGCATCCTATTACACGCAATTCGAACATGTTTTTAAACATATAAAAACACGAACGATACTTTAAACCACTGCACAACCCCAACCCTTATTTTTTTTATATTTAAAACTCCTTCTTTAACTCATTATAGGTTAACCAGTTAAATTTTATAATTTTTTTTTTTTGAGAATTGAGTATTAGAAGTTAGTCAAAAAATTTATTTTAAAAAGATAATTTGTTTCAATTTAATATGGAAGGAAACAGAAGGCCAAATACTCGTTATAGAGGCAGGGGAAGTTTTTCATCGAATTCAAACAGACTTTCCGCTAGTTCTGTTAATCGTACCCCGATTTCGGGACAAATTAAGTCCAGACCAGTCGTTAGGCGTACTCCGGTTGCACTTGTCGTTAATCGCAACGCTCCTTGTGTCAGTAATGGAAATGCATTACCGTCTACGGAGAATAATTCCAACCGTTAGCAGTCTGCTATCGAAGAACGAAATGTTTTATTAGATCCTCCTGCTGTAGCTGTACAATCAGATGGAAATAGTAGTACAAGTACTAGTAGTAATAACGCCAATGGTAACACTGCAGCTTTGTCTTCTGTTCCAGTATATAGAGGAGATATTGAATCAATATCACTAGCGTTTTAACGTATTATCGAGGCCAACCAGCAAGTTTTTATAAACGAACTGAGAGGCATTAGGAATACGTTAGTTGGAAGGTTAGATATATTGGACGCGAATATGCCAAATTTGAGACAACAAGAAGAGCGTGAATATTCCAGGTCCTTCGAACGCTACAACACATAATCAGTTTGTGCCACCGCCAAAACAACAACAAGTAAGCAACTTTTCAGAGTCCACTGGTTCATCAACAAATTCACTTTTTAAAATTTATAAGTGGCAAATCTCTTACGATGGCTCGGACAATGTTTACGATTTCCAATTTAAGGTTAAAACCCTTAAGGAACGTGCTCAGTGTAGCTGGGATCATGTTTTAGCGAACTTTCATGTCCTGCTTAAAGGCAAAGCCCAATCTTGGTTTTGGTTTTTCTTAAAGCAAAACCCTGGTGCGACGTACGATAATCTAAAAAAATGCTCAAATCAAAGAGTTTAGCAAGGTTGAAAATGACCATGAAAAGATATTGAGAATGTTATCACGCCGTCAAAACCACAGAGAACATTTTGATGACTACTACACCGATCTGCTACAGATGAATGCTCGACTTAGAGAACCCTTAAGTGATGTGAAAATGATAGAATTGATAAAAAAAAATTCGAAGGAGAACTTGGGTTCTTCTCCTATTTCCATATCAGGTCAACAGCTTAGATCTTTTACGCGATGTGGCGAGGCAAGCTGAGATTTTTCTAAATCATCAAATGGCTCAGCTACATTCAAGTCGTAGAAGATCTGTGCGCTTACTTAGCTAAAATAGATCACTCTAGATATCCAAATGATACCTCCAAGTTTAGTTGTTGAAATTGTGATCAAATTTACCCCTTCGGGTAGGGGACAGAATATACCCGAGGTAGGCATGCCTGTCGTAAGAGGCGACTAAAATTCCACTAAAGCGGAGACGAAAACTTCGCAAAACCAATGCGGCAAAAAGTAAAACAAATGACCCGGTCCTCCTGGTAGGGGGTTTGTGTGTAGAACCTACTGAGCTACCTAGTAAAACTGATTCAGTTAAAACAAAAAAAATATGGCAATGAACAAAACAAGAGATATAAATACCCCAGGTGGCAGACCAGGTAAACTGGAAAATCCACCCTCCTCGGAGGTCGGTCCCATGGATTCTGGGGGGGACCATTTATTGCTTCCTCAACAAAGCTCCAAAAGGAGTTCACTCACGCCGAGAACTCCACCAAAAATGGTCGCGCCAAAACAACATACGGCCAAAGATAGCGCTATAATCGTAAGCATTCCGAACATTCAAAAAGTAAAATGTGGAAATGAAATCAATATAGCTGAAAGTGAACGTAAAACAGATTCACAAGCGAAATTAAATGCCAGCAGCTACTACACTGAATGGCAAGCTGAACTTAAAGCAAGGAAAAATCTTGAAGAAGTTGTCTTAAGCTTGCAAAAACAGATAAAAGAACTTGAAAAAAAGGTTAGCCTTTTGGACAATACTGCCCAACCATTCCAATCAGTTCAGCAAGATAAACAAAAGGAATACCTCACTGATGAAGAGGAGCTTGCACGAGAGACAGAAAGACATCTGACTAAAAGTAAAAGACCAACGAAGAAACGAAAGGCAGAAGAAAGTCCTGAAACATCTGCCAGAATCTTTGACAATGTGGCTACGCCAAAACATGCAAATTTGCAAGCTAAGACGAAAGATAAAAGGACTGAAAAGACAACCATTGGCTTGAAAAGACAGCCTTTACCACCACCAATAATGATTTCTGGTGTAGACAGATTTGGTGAGCTAAAAAGTATTATTGAGCAAAAATCTAAGAAAACGTGCAAGCTCACGTCATATAGCAACAACAATTGGAAAATAAATGTTGATGACAGTGACACTTATAGATATATCACTGATGAGCTAACAAAAATGAAGTTGCAATGGCACACATATGAAAATAAAGCTACTAGACCAATTAGAGTAGTCGTCAGAGGTCTTCACTTCTCGTGTGATGAACATGATATTGTCGAAGACTTAACTAATAAAAAATTTAAAATCATAGAAGCCAAAAACTTAATCAAAAAAGAAAAAACATCAGGTAATGAAGGGGAAAAAACTACAAGAAATAGAAAATTACCCCTTTTTATGCTCTCCTTTCACAATCAGGAAGATATTGAAAAAGTATACGCTATTAAATCAATAATGAATATTGTTGTCAAGATTGAGCCTCTTCGAAGAAAATCCAACTCTTTAACTCAATGCAAACGATGCCAAGCTTTCGGGCATACACAAAGCTATTGCAAAAGAGATTTTGCGTGCATTAAATGTGAAGGAAAACATCCAACAAATAATTGTCCACAAAAAAAAGATGAGAAAGTAAAATGCATCAACTGTCATGGAAACCACCCAGCTAATTATAGGGGCTGTCCGGCAGCAAAAGAATATCAAGAAAAGAAAAAGAGAGGTACTGCCAAACACCAACAGAACCCTCTTAAAAATACGAACAAGAAACAGGTAAATGTCGAAAACAGCGAAGTCGACAAAATACCAATTGCGACAAAAACAAACATACCAGTTGTGAATAACAAATCATATTCCCAAATTGTGAAAAATACACGTAAAGAAGAAGAAATATCAGTAAAGGAAATGCTTTCTACTATTATTCAAAGATTGGATAATCAAGATAAAGTTATTAAGCTATTGAGCAAAGAAGTTTCCAAAGGAAAAAATCAACAAAATAACAATGACTGAAAACCTAAAAGTCGTTACCTGGAATGCAAATGGTTTACACCAACACATCTCTGAATTTCAGGTATTTCTACGCAATGAAGACATTGACGTCTGCCTGATTTCTGAAACCCACTTTAAACAGGGAACAACAATTAGAATTCCTGGGTACCTCTGTTACCACTCTCCCCATCCTTCTGACAGTGCCAGGGGAGGTAGTGCTGTAATTGTAAAAAGTATTTTAAAACCCTACGAAATGCCCAAAATAGGAAAACAAACCATGCAAGTAGCGATAATAAACATTGCGACTAAAAGCAAGCAATTTAACATAGCTGCTATATACTGTCCACCTAGACATTCGCCTACAGAGGAAGATCTTAACGACCTTTTTCGAGCTCTAGGTACTAACTTTATCATTGGAGGTGACTTCAATGCAAAACATACCTATTGGGGGTCCAGATTAGTAACGACGAAAGGCAGGAAGCTTTACAAAGCAGGGCGAAATTTTAATTGTAACTTTATTTCGACTGGATCGCCTACTTATTGGCCATCCGACCCAGCAAAAATACCAGACCTTATTGACTTCTTCATAACGAAAGGAATCAATAGAAAAGAAGTAAGAGTTGAAAACAGTGATGATTTGTCGTCGGATCATACACCTGTAATCTTAACGATTAATGGCATGTCAGTAGAGCAGATAAGCAATGAAAGACTTACCAGCAAAAGAACAAACTGGTGTAATTTTAAAAAAATACTCGAAGGTTTTATAAACCTTAGAGCTCCACTGGCCACAATAAGGCATATTGACATCGAAGTGGAACAATTCATTGCCGATATTCAACAGGCGGCAGAAGATAGTACACCAACTATTCAGCAACGTAAACAAGCATCGATAAAATACCCCACAGAAATTAGGGAACTAATATTAGAAAAGAGAAGAGCCCGGAGAAAATGGCAAATGACAAGATATCCCGGCGATAAAACTCTATTCAATAGACTTAACAATAAACTTAAAAAAAGTATCAGTGAGTTTAAAAATAGAACTCTTACTAAATATCTTTGCAATTTAACTGCTGACAAAGTCACAGACTACTCCCTTTGGAAGGCTGCCAAATATTTAAAAAGACCTCAAACGCAAGATCCCCCGTTAAAAACATCTGATGGGAAATGGATCGGCGACCCAAAAGAAAAGGTCAAACTATTTTCGGAACATTTAACAAATGTTTTTAAACCTTTTCCAAGTAGTGTGGCAAACGAACGCCTTGAATTCTTTGATAGGATAGATGAAGACGTAATCCCTTACGTTTCACTTAAAGAGATCAGCACATGTATTCATAAGCTCTCTAATAGAAAATCGCCAGGTTATGATCTTATAACTGCCCAAATTCTGAAGGAACTACCCTTCATAGCATTGGTTAAACTTAAGCTTTTAATTAATGCTTGCTTTAAGCTAAGATATGTTCCTTATCATTGGAAGATAGCAGAAATTATAGTTATACCTAAACAAGGTAAACCCCCATCAGAAGTCACCTCATACAGGCCAATCTCACTTTTACCAGTACTATCAAAACTTTTTGAAAAACTGCTTCTCAAAAGACTAGACAGAATAATAGAACAAAGAAGGCTTATTCCCACCCACCAGTTTGGGTTTAGAAATAAACACTCGACAATAGATCAAGTGCATCGCATAACAAATATTATAGAAAAATCGTTAGAAGAAAAGCAAGTTTGCTCTACACTATTTTTAGACGTTGCTCAGGCTTTTGATAAGGTCTGGCATAAGGGCTTACAGTATAAACTTCATAGGGAACTACCAAGACAATACTATGAGATACTTAAATCTTATATTTCAAATAGATTCTTTAGAGTTCGCTATGGTTCAGCGTATTCTGAACTCAAAGAATTGCAAGCAGGAGTTCCACAGGGAAGTGTTCTGGGACCAACCCAGTACTTATTGTATACTAGGGATATACCACATACAAACGATGTGATGATAGCTACATTCGCAGATGACACTGCTCTTCTATCAACTGATGGATGCGTGACTAAATCCACAGAAAAGCTACAAAATTCTGTTAACGAGATATGTGATTGGGCCCAACGATGGCGAATTAGACTAAATGAGTCAAAGTCCACTCATATCAATTTTACAAATAAAAAAATAACAAACGCTCCTGTGGTTATTAATAACCAAGTAGTTCCTTATTCTAACACAGCTAAGTATCTGGGTATGAATCTAGATGCTAAACTGAAATGGAAGGAACATGTGAAAAAGAAAGTAGAAGAGTTAAATATTAGGTATAGAAAACTGTATTGGTTGCTAGGACATAACTCTGAAATGTCCACTGAGAATACAATTTTAATATATAATCAGATACTAAAACCTGTTTGGACGTATGGTATCCAATTATGGGGTTGCACAAAGAAAACAAATGTGCAAATAATACAAACTTTCCAAAACAAAGTCCTTCGGGGAAGAGTAAATGCCCCGTGGTATATTAGAAATACTGACTTGCATCGTGATTTGCAGATTGAACTTGTAACGGAAGTAATTAAAAAGTACGCAATTCGTCACAATGACCGTCTGCAGATGCATATTAATCCCGAAATAATAGACGTCTTAAATGTACGATATAATATTCGTAGATTAAGAAGAACTAAGCCTCACGAACTTATAATCTAAAAAATATGAGAACCCGTATCTAAATTGTAATACCTTCTCAAACGCAACTGAACGTTGAAAGTAAAATCATTTGTCGATCTTTCTTTGATTGGTCATGATTAAGGAGGTGTTTTTAGTGCGGTTAGAGTCCCACACTACTCTGGGTTTCTAACCCCATTGTGTCTTTCGAGATTTTCACCTTCAATAACAAAAAAAAAAAAAAAAAAAAAAAAAAAATTGGTCACTCGTTCTATGAATGTCAAATGGAGTCAAGAAGACTTTTCTGTTACCGTTAAGTTGAAAAGAATGTAACGACCCCTAAGTGTCCCAAAAATCATTCGGGAAACAGGAATGTGAGCGAGATGGCAGTCGGGGACTCTCGTTCAGTCGCCCAACCCCCGAGCCAATAGAACCCTCTCAAATATCTTCAGATAGTTATAGACCGTCTGAAGATACAAAAGTAAATTATCTTGACTTGTCCTCTCAAAATGAAGTACCACCAAACAAAAAAATAACTCTATTGGAACGATCAACTCAAAATGTAAATATAGCTGTGCAAACAGACAATTCAGTGGCCACAAGTTTTTTTTTTCATACTTTTCGGGAGAGCAAATCAAAGCTTCAAATCATAACTACAAATCAGGAAAATTTGTTTGTAAGCATATTTTTTTCCTTGGAATATATTCTGTTGTAGATATGGTCATAAAAAATTAAGTGGAAATGGAATTGGATTTAAATGCTGAACAATATTATGCCTATAACTTAATTTTGTCCTAACTCGAGTTAAGCGGTTATGCCTTGTGGCCACTGAATTATGCTCAAATGTCTTTTCACGAGAGAGTTGAACGTTATCAAAATACAAAAAAATCTAATTTTTGGTATTTCAAACAATAATAAAGTTTCGAATTCAACAACTTCAGCAGGAATCGCTACGCAAATCGAAAGAGGCGTAGAAGAGTTTTAGAGTCGGCCTTCATTGATGACTCTAGTGACATGAGACCATATTTAAATATAACGCTTGGAAGTGAGAAAGTCTACGCTTTACTTGACTCAGGTGCGTCTGTCAGTATATTTGGAAAGGATTGCCTAGAATTTCTGGAAAGGAATTCTTTTTCGATTAAGCCCGTGAAAGCGAGCATAAGCACCGCTGATGGATCGAAGCAATATATGCATGGCTTTTGTCAAATTCCCGTGAATTTTAACAACTGCACGAAAAACATTGATTTTTAGGTATTAATTTGTGGAACAGTTTCAATATAGTTCCGAAAATAGTACCTAATAGTAGATTTCTGCATTTGAAACAATATCACCGGACGGTAACATTCATGAATTATCTCCCATTCAAAAGTACACATTGGATAAAACAGTTGAACTCTTTCCATCAAGTTTAAAGTTAGGTCTTGGAAAAATGAACATAGAAGAACACCTTATTGACACAGGTGAGGCTGTTCCAATTAAAACGAAGCATTTTCCACTCTCCCCTCCACGTCAAGCAGAAGCATATGCTGGGCTTGATCGAATGCTTTCTCTTCAAGTAATAGTCCAAAGTAATAGCCCGTGGAGTTCTCCCATTGTCTTAGTACGAAAAACCGGGAAAGTTAGGCTTGCCCATTTATTTATTTATTTATTTCAATCAAATGAGTACATCAATGGTTCTCGCTAGATTAGATACTTAATACAAACAATTTATACTTAAAAATTACCACCAAAGCCTAACAAAAGGATTAGTTTATTCCTAAATGATTCTCTACTAATATTAAATTCAATAACATCACAATATTTATTGGATTCCCTAAGGCATCTAAAAACTGGTTCATTGTAACCATAGTTAACGCTATGATAGGGTATATGAAATAAAAAGCGGTTCCTAAGAACTCTCGCAGGAGCATAAAATCCAACTAATGATAGTACAAAAGGGCAATCGATATGATCATCTATCAAATCGCGAATAAACATAACGGAAAAATATTGCCTCCGTCTGAAAAGTGGTAAGATACCAAATAATTTGCACCTCGTCTCGTAAGATGGCATTTCAATATTCCATCGCAGTCTACGAACAGCTACTATAGTAAGACGCTTTTGGATCTTCTCAATTCTAAAAGAATGTACTTCGTAAAATGCATTCCATACTATACTGCAGTATTCAAGATGTGATCTGACAAATGCAAAAAATAGACATCTAAGAGTATGAGGATCTTGAAAGTCTTTCGAATTCCGCAATAAAAAACCAAGCATCTAATTACCTTAGGCAACCAAAAACTCAATGTGCTTGCAAAAGCTAAGTTTTATGTCAAAAATAACTCCGATCTTTTTTGGAGCAAGTAATGGACAAAGGGGTATTATCGATTACGTACGTAAAGGGAATTGGAGAGAGGTGGCGATAAAAAGAAAGGCTTTGACATTTAGAGACATTGAGATGAAGGTCATTGTCATTACACCAAATACTTAACTTTACTTAACGGGCTGCCGACCCGTGGAGAGCTGGAGCATTATTGTCCATTCGCTCGATGTGGCCGAGCCAATGCAGTCGACGTATTTTGGCCATTTGGACTACATCCACATTTTGGTACAGCTCATATGGTTCGCGGTTGTATCTTCTCCTCCATTCGCCCTCCTCGCACACAGGACCAAAAATCCGCCAAAAAATTTTTCTTTCGAAGGAGCCCAGTATCAGCTCTCTATAAGGGTTCTGTAAATTATACATTTTGTCCTTCGAGGAGTTTTGAACCCAATTGCTTTGCCAAACCGAAGTAGCAGCGGTTTCCTAGGGTAATTCTTCGCCGGATCTCCACTAGGATGTCATTTGTGGAGTTCATGTTTACTCCGAGGTAGATAAACTCCTTAACTACCTCGAAATTGTTGCTATCAATAGTGACGTTCTGTCCTAGGCGGTGGACAGATGCTTGTTTGTTTGTTGATAGCATGAACTTAGTCTTGTCCTCATTTACTACAAGACCAACGAATTTCGACCGTTCTTCAATCGTCGTAAAAGCCTCTATCACTGCACGCTGGGAGCGACCGATGATGTCAATATCGTCTGCATACCCCAGTAGCTGGACGGATCTGTTGAAGATAGTGCCTTCCGTGTTGACACCTGCCCTGCGCACTATCTGCTCTAGCACGAGATTGAAGAAGTCACATGATAATGCGTCTCCTTGCCGAAATTCGGTGCATGTTTGGAATAGCTCGGAGTAACTACTTCCAAATTGCACATTGCAGCGTGTGTTTTCCAGCGTCACGCTACATAGCTGAATCAGTTTTGCCGGGATCCCGAATTCGGCCATCCCCACATAAAGCTCCTGACGATGAATGCTATCATATGCGGCTTTGAAGTCGATGAATAGGTGGTGAGTCTCGACTTGAAATTCATTGGTCTTTTCCAGGATTTGCCTCAGTGTGAAAATTTGGTCTATAGTCGATCTGCCGGGCCGGAAGCCACACTGGTACGTGCCGATTAGTGTGTTGCAGAACGGTTTGAGACGTTCACACAGTACGTTGGATAGGATCTTGTATGCGACATTAAGCAGGTGTTGGAGAACGTATCGATCGAATTATGTATAAGTTATAAGAATTTCTAATTGCTTTCATATTTTTTATTGTTTAAAGTTATTTTCTTCTAATCACGTATTTAATTCTCAAAAGGCATTGTAAAATTACACCACTTGTGGTTTACCCTATTTAATTTCTTCGGCGATTGCACTCAAATGCACAATAGTGCCGGTACCCGTTTACCATCATATTTCATGTAGGTATATGACGCAATCGAGCAGCGGCACTGGCTTGAGAGAGCAATACCGGTTTGGCCCTTCTGGCTTTGCCATACATCGCTTGCCTTGGCACTTGCTATTGCATATTTTTTTCTTTCTGATAGCAACCACCAAGCGCGAAACATTGTCTTGATGCGATCATTAATCAAATAAATACTTTATAACGTTTTGCAAGTCGATTTTTTTTTTTTTTTTTTTAGCTTAATCGCTATCAAAGTTGGTCCTTCTAAAAGCCGGATAAAGGCATCAATTTGATGAATTGTAAAAATTGTAAAATTTGTATATTTCGCGAATATTTTTTCGTTTTTTGGGTGGTTGCTAACAAATATATTTTCATCATTCTGGAGATTCGTATTTCGTCATCTCGAAGGTAACACAAGTATCAACATTTTCAGCCTTATTGTGAGTTTCACCCGAACAATATTCCACCCGAAAAAAAAAACTGATTTCTGTTCTGAAATGTCATTTTTTTCGGTTGGAATATTGTTCGGGCGAAACTCACAATAAGGCTGTTTACCTTTTTGTGGTGCTCTGCTTGGAATTTTGCTTGCTGTCTTGTTCCTGCTTCTCGTCGCTGCTTGGGTAGTGCGTTGCCTTGTTTTGACCAAAAATGTTGCTGCTGTCTATTCGGGGTTCATTTCGCATAGAGCGTGTTCGGTTAACCCTCAATTAGTTTTGCCTGTAGACTTTTCGATAAAATGGATATTTTAAAATAATCACGTGGACATTTAAAAGGCGCCATAACAAAAGCGCATAATTTCTCGTTGAAAATGGGCGCCGATATTGGGGTTGAAGTTCTGGAAGCGCGGTTAGAACGTTTAAATGACGCTTGGAGAGACTTTTGCAGTAACCAAAATGAACTTTTCAAATATCACGCCGAAGAAGGGTATGGTGATCCCGAAATAGACTTCGACGTGACCGAGGGGAAATATATCGCGACCAAAGCTGCCCTGGTTAAAGCAATTCGTGCGAATATTAGCTTAAATGTGGCTGTTAAAGATAAAGTATCGGTTCCCTCGCACTCTAATTTCGTTGCCCCCCCTAAATCCCCTGAAATTGAATTACCGCCAATAAAGCTACCGCCGTTTTCGGGTGATTATCGAGAGTGGACGGGATTTCGTGATATGTTTCTAGGTAGCATAGACTGCAAAACTAACCTTTCGGGCTCGCAGAAATTACGTTATTTGAAATCGTTTCTACGCGAGATGCAGCAAAGTTGCTAAATCATATTAACATTTCTGATTCGAATTATGAGCAGGCTTGGGAAAAGCTTGAGCATCGATATGACAAACCTTTATATATTATTAACGCGTATATTGAAAGCTTCTTGAAATTGCCAACCGTTACCCACGTGGATGGAGCTCATTTACGTAAATTGGTGGACAATGCTGATGAGGTTATTCGGGGTCTCCAGTCAATCAAAGCAGAAGGACGAGATCCGTGGTTAATCTATATTTTGCTCAATAAAACCGATATCGAGACTCGTAAAGCCTGGTCGTTGGAGAATAGAAATTCCGAGGAGTCCACTATCAAGGAGCTTCTTGTGTTTTTAGAAGAGAGGTGCGATGCTTTAGAAGCAAGTGAAACAAAAGGTCGTATTATTCGAAATGCTCCGCGGTCCGTTAATTCTTCGGGTAACGTGAAAAGCTTAGCGGTATCTAGAGTTTCGTGTCCTAAATGCAAAGACAATCATCTCCTTCCACAATGTCCACAGTTTGTGAGTATGCCAATTCATTCCCGCCGTAGCTTCGTTAGGGATCAGAGATTATAATACAATTGTCTAGGGACCCAACATTCCTCGTCCCGATGCCGAGTCCGAGCTCGCTGTTCCCATTGCAATACCCGCCATCATAGCTTAGTGCATTTGGATGTCCAAAGTCGGTCTACGGACGAAAGCCAGGTTATTGAGTTGCCAAATGAAGGAAGTCCTTCTTCGTCTGTTTCGGTAGACCCTACATCTCTGGTGAGCCATCACATAAAAAATGAATTACGCCCATCGGGCATTTTACCCACAGTCATTGTTGAGGTATTGGATGCTCTGGGAAAAACTCATCCTTGTCGGATGCTGCTCGATACAGGCTCCCAAGTATCCTTCGTCACTGAGTCTTTGGTAAAGAGGTTAGGCCTTCATCGTCGCCACGCCCGTTTACCGATTTCTGGAATTTCTTCCCTCGAAGCTGGTGTTACACGTGAGGCCGTAACTCTTCAGTTGCAGTCTTGCATTTATTCGTTTGACATGGAACTTGAGGCATACATCCTAAATAATATTACTTCGCAAACACCTTTTCGTTCCTTTGAACTGAATAGCCCCTTACTCCTGGAAAACCTTAAGTGGGCTGACCCCGGATTCAACAAATCAGGACCCATCGATATTTTGCTCGGATCGGATAAAGCATGGAGTATTTTGCGTGATGGTCGTCGCTCGGATAAAGATGGGCAGTTAATTGCCCAGAACCCTGTCTTTGGTTGGGTCATTACGGGTAGTATACCCGATAAGAAGGTTGTTTCGCTTCATGTAGGGCTTGACGTGGACGTTTTGTTAAAATCCTTTTGGGAAATTGAGGAAATCGGCCCTCATCCATCCACCATTAGCAACGAGGAACTGGTTGATGTTCACTTCGCCGGCACATTCTCTCGAACACCGGATGGTAAATGCATGGTCGAACTGCCATTTCGGCAAAATGATGTTAAGTTTGGTAATACGCTCTCGGGAGCACTTTCTCGGTTAATAGCAATGGAACGTCGCTTCTCTCGTTGCGAAGATCTTCGCTCTGAGTACTGTAACTTTATGAAAGTCTATGAGGAGTTGGGCCATATGGAACGGATTCCAGACAACGAAGTTGAACCCACTTCTGGAAAGGTCTTTGACTTGCCTCATCACGCCGTCGTTACCAACAAGATAAGGGTTGTGTTTGATGGATCTCATAAAGATTCGCATGGGCTCATGAGATGCTGCATATCGGACCCCCACTCCAGCGTAATCTGATAAACGTGTGTATACGATTTCGGTTGCACAAATACGTATTTTGCGCTGACATTGTAAAAATGTCTCGCCAAATATGGGTAAATGCTAATCATCGCGACTTCCAACGTATCGTGTGGAGAAGAAGTACGGAAGAACCCATTTCCCATTTTCGGCTATGCACCGTAACTTACGGTACCTCACCTGCACCCTATTTAGCTATGAGAGTTCTCAGACAATTGGTGATAGATTATCAGGATCAGTTTCCCCTAGCCTCGCATTCGATATTGCATGATTTTTATGTCGATGATATCATGTCCGGTTCTGATTCTCTGTCTGAAGTCATGGAGTTGAAGCAACAGTTGGTTGCGCTTTTGTCGTGCGTAGGTTTGCAGTTAAGCAAATGGAGCTCCAACTGTTGGACTATATTAAGCGATATCGACTGCAATCGATCTATTTCCCTTGACCTCGACAGTTTGACACAATGGAAAAAGGTCCTTGGTCTAGTGTGGAATCCCTACAGTGACAGTTTCACGTATTCAATATCATTGGAGGATCAACAGACACCAACCAAAAGAAAACTACTGTCGGAGGTAGCAAAGATTTTTCATCCTTTGGGATCAAAATACTTTTGTTGCAAATCGGAAGTCTGAAATCTTAGACACTTTGCCGCGGTCGATCTGGAGCTATATCCGTTCTGGAGAAAACCCTGCCGATGCAGTTTCGCGAGGTGTAGAGCCTAGTAAGTTGTTGCTATTCGATTTATGGTGGAAAGGCCCTGATTGGATGTGCTTGGACTTCAGCCATTGGCCCTTGGGCGAAAACCTAGAGGTGGGAGAGGTACCGGAAGAGAGAAGGATACGGGTAGCTGCAAACATATTATCATGTCAAACTGCACATTTTATGGAAGATCTGGCGAATAATATATCTTCGTGGTCGAGATTGCTAAGGATTGTAGCGTTTATACAATGATTTGTTCAAAATTGCAAAAGGAGTAGCGAACACCGTTTAAATAGTTACCTTTCGTGCTCTGAGGTCAATATGTCCAAGAACTTTTGTCTTCAATGGATCCAAAACGTATTTCAGGAAGAAAGGCATTCTCTTCGCTCTGGCCAACAGGTTTCCACTCGATCGAAATTGTGTTCACTATCGCCATTTGTCGATGAAGTGGGATTGCTGCGTGTAGGGGGAAGAATCGCTAATGCTGTTGATGTCCCTTTTAGCATCAAACATCCCATTATTCTTCCAAAGCATAATCCATTAACCAAACTTATTCTTATAGACGCTCATGTTAAGTTTCTGCATGCTGGTGTTTCCCTTTTATTCAGCTTGGTCAGGCAAGAATTTTGGATCATAGGATGTCGAAACTTTTTGCCTCAAACGGCAACCAGACCCGGAACGTCAACGGACAACGATTTGAGAGTATGTACCTGGAACGTGCGAACGCTGTACACCCCAGGTGCTACTCAAAAACTTGAGTCTGTCCTCCGCGATCCAGGAGGGGGTGTACAGCGTTCGCACGTTCCACGTACATACTTTTAAATCGTTGTCCGTTGACGTTCCGGGTCTGGTTGCCGTTTCAGGGAAATCGTTATCCGATGCTTCTCGCGTCTCTCTCATAACTAGTGTTTTTTTACATGGTCGGGAAGTTACCCCGACGGCACAACCCCCAACCTGGAGGACCAGGCCCTTGACCTAAGGACAGCAGGCCGGTTATTCCGGTGCCAGTAACCCACTTTGGGATGTGAGCGCTGCCGTTGGCCCATTAAGGGTTCATCCGCCACCAACTCTTCTCCAACACCCTGTCTCGGTATTGGAAATCCCTATAGACCTGGTATCCGAATATGTCAGAGGGATGGAAAATAAGAAAATAACAATAAAATTAGTACAGATGACAACGACACATAAATTAAACTTACCAGACGATGCAGTCCAAACCACGCGGATAAGAGAACACGAAAATAATAAAACACACAGAGAATGACAAATGACATATAAGTGAATATGCGCACTTAGTAGTCGTTACCCCTTTTGGTGCACTGGTCTGCCTGTTCACACCTTCCGGATAAAAGGGAACAAACGAAGTGCTACCAAATTCGAGAGTTTATGCGTGGGGCTGTTGCAATATTATAGCAACAAGGTGATATTTAGGTAGTTATTTTTAAATAAGTATAGGAAGTAGAATAAGTTCTCGGATCACAAATCAAGTTGGGACAAGGCAATTTAGATTAAGATTAGTGAGATACAATCGGTTAGGGTCATTGACAGATGTGATGTTTAGGTGCCTGTAGAAAGAAGTGGTCAACATGTTGCAGGAGATAGAGTAGTATGGACAGAATACAAAGGGTACAACAGTAATGATAAGAGACAAAGTGATGTTGCCATTCAGCTCACACTTAGGGGTCGGAGATTTGAATTTGATGGTTGGCAAAGAAAAAGAAAACGGTTGAAACTTGACGGTCATAGCTAGGTCATTAGAAACCATTCCGAGTGTCTAAAGGCTGCAATAGTGAAAGTTAAAGGATCCCACTTAATAATTTCGTTGAGAAACGATTCTCTATATGAAACCAGTGGAAAACAATTCAAGAGGGGTATCTTTAACTGTGCCGACAAAAAGAAAGTCCAAAGCATTTGCCAAGTTCATAGAGACTATAAGCAGAGGTATTGGGTTGGGGCAAACCGTCATGAGACGACCCTCACCTCTTCAGTGGTTTTTATGACCGGGTGGCCAATGGAACGAGACTCCCGGACACTGACACGTTAGCGCTGCGGTTCATCCAAAGAGCGTAGGGTTTCGACCAAAAGTGTGACAAGAAACGCAGGCAACGGGTGTACAGGTCCACGAGCATTTTTTAGATAGATTTTTTTTTTTTTTTTTTTAGTGATGAGTGATACCTCCTAATAGCGGAAACCTCCAGGGCGATTGGGTATCGAAAAAAAAAAAAAAAAACAATTCAGAAGTGAATTAACAAAGTAAAATTTTATTTAGAATTAGTGAATTTTTTTTTTTAATTTCTTTGCATTGCTTGAGAGTAAAACATTTATGTGAGTAGATTATAGTATTCTACGACTATGATTACGCGGGAAAGAGGCGATTAAAACCCATATTTGAAAATAACCCCATTACAGGAAAACATCACTCTGAGTGCTGCCGGCAGGACGACGAGGTACGTCGCTAAATAAAACGCCGTAAGTTTGTTTTTTCATTATTTTGTTTGTTTCGAGGCAAGAATTTCGCCCGTACCGACATTTAAATTAAGCTCAGAATCACAAGCCATAAAGAACGCCTTCAGAAATTAATTATAGATATACTAGTATCGCTTGTGGTTGAAAATCGACCATACCTTTTATAAGAACGTAATACTAAAAAACGGTTCACAATAATTTTCGTTATTATTGTACGTATTTTTTTTTCCAAACGAAAAGAGCGACATCTAGATATCGAAAAAAATACGTAAATGAGCTGTTCCATCGGAAACAGGTTCTAATCTAAGGTGATTTATATCTTTGTATATATATTCCTATAGTAGCGCCAATCCAGTAGTACCAGTATCCTGATAGGTGTCGCTACTCATACCAAATCGAGAATTAAATTACTGAGAGCTTTGAGCCTTTGATAATTTTATTCCTTTTAAAAAAGCTTTCGTTGAGATTTGTTCCTCCATTCATTTGATAATTGTTCGTCGTTCGGTTTCGGTTTTTGTTTATTTTGTTTGAATTTCTGTTTCAATTATAAAAATGTAGGCGATGTGAGTTTTCAACTACCTAATGACTGCCGAAGACCTATTTGGGTTAAACATTCGGGAAATAGTGAAATATTCAGTCGTTTACCTTCAAACACATTTTTCTGCGGAGAACACTTTTACGAAAAGGACATTGTTAGAAATGTGAGGACAAATTTGAAAAAAGGGTGAAATCCAAAATCGTGTAGTGAAATATGTGTATGCACCGATAAAAACATTGACCGAAGCTATGAAAATCTGAAGTCTAACTTTAAACTAAAATGTTCAATAAAACGAAAAAGATACCTCAACGACCAAGTTTTAGTAAGCCTACCAGATTTAATAAAAAATAATGCAGATGATCCTAAATTGACAGTCCATCGCGAAGCCTTACCTCCTAAAACATATTTAAAGAATTGCTCTCTTCCTCGATTACCTGATTGTATCTCTCCCCTTGAATTTCTTGAGCCTGATTACCGATATTTCCAGAATGAAGAAAATGAAATGAAAGAAAATGAACCATATCAGAAAATCCCAAAGACTCTTTTCGACACCCCTAAAAAACTTAAAAATTACCCAAACTATAAGCTACAAATAGACATTGAAAAACAATTGGATGGTAGAAATGCCCAAGTTTTAATATGTGTAAAAACTATTTCATAAAGCAGAACAGAATTGGCCACGTAATGAAAAAGACAGTTATTTAAAGTTTTTTTATAAGTCCCCAGCTTTGTACAAACATATGTTTAATTAAAATTTTTATTTGCCTAATATTAGGACAATTCAACGATGGCATTCTGAAATAAATCTAGCCACAGGCTTTTCCAAACAAGTTTCTGATCTTCTCTCACTTAGGTGTGAAACTTTCTCCGACTTAGACAAAAAATGTGTAATGCTCTTTGACGAAATGAAAGTTACCCCGCGGCTGTAGCTACTTCAACAGCAGACTTTATTTCAAGAATTAATTCCTTATTTGACAATTTAAATAGCATTTCTCTATATTCGTCATATCCAAATAAATCTCCAATTACAACAAGTTCCGAAATTTTAAAAAATATTCACTCATGTACTTACATCTTTAATTTCTTTGGGTGCTACGTCGAATCCTCCATGTTTTTCAGGTCTGGTTCAAACTCTGAAAGGAATATTGGATTTATGGGAGTCAATAAGCACTGACAGCAACCAAAAATATTTGTTACATCAAGACCCAGAAGAAAATTTATTTTCAATAGTAAGAACTAACAAAGGATCATATGATCAAAATCCTTCTGCTCTCCGATTTACCGGAAATTTAAAACAAATCATTTTTTTAAAAATTTACACCCAACATCAGATTACATCAGTTACGATATAGCAAATACAGAAACCATATTACTACATTCCAATATTAAGAACCTACAATAAGAAGATGATTTCGATTTTGACATTTCAAATTTGAATGAAAACCTTGTAACTGTTTGTCCACCTGAAATAGAATGGGAAAAAGAAGAAACAAACCATCTTAACATTTTAGGTACACCAAATAATAATTGTATAACTTCGATCTCCAAGGAAAATTGTGCAAAACTAGCACGAAATGCTTGCATGTATTTCGTAGGATTTTCAGCTCACAAATTGAAAGGCAAACTAAAGAGCTTATACGACAACAAAAACCAGTTTAGAATTTGGTTGCCTAACTATTCCAACAGAAGAATTTGAAAAGGATTATCTAAAAATTCAGAAACAATTTGAAAAACATTTTCCCTATATCCAGTTTAAATCAAATTTACTTTCAAATCTTACTCATATCTTCAGCCTTAACCGATTTTTAGAAAACTGTTTTTGTTCCCATAGCACCCATAAAAGTTCAATACTTAAATTCATATTAATTTGTCTCATCAAATTATCAATAAAAAAATTTAACAAAACCTTAAAAATTCCAAGAAAAAACAATAAACCATTCATGCAACAACATGCTCTACAATAGATACGAATAACAATAACCATAAATAAGCATAATCCAACAACATGGAAGGATCTAGCGACATAGATTTATAATTGCTTGGAAAAAAATTGTATGAATATTGTATGTTTAACAAAAAATTAAAATATTAAAATTAATTTAAATATGTATAAAAAACAATTTAAATATTGTACCCATGTTAAACAAAAAAGGCCACTGGCGAAAGATGTGGGCTAGATAATTTATAAAGGAAAACAAAGGTAGGTAGGCACCTACATAGAAGAACTCACAGAATCGGAAAAAAAATATTTATTTACAAAAACTTAATACAGTCACACCTCCATAAGTCGATCATCCTTAAGTCGAAAAGTCGTACAAATGTATTAAAACTTAGACAAAAGATTTTAATTTTCCCATATAGTCGACTCTCTCTAAGTCGAAACCCTCCTCAAATCGGGCTTGTAGCGGAGGGGTAATTAGAAGGATGAAAAGGATAACAATTTACTAGAACAGTTGCCAAAGAGAAGGAAAAAAAATATTAACAAAAAATAATTTGGGGGCGTAACTTACTATTTTCTAGCAATGAAAATGAAAAAAAAAACTTTTAGATGGACGGATTCATGCGGGGAGGACGTCATAAAATCCATCTACTTCAATTATCACAATAGGCTCCTTTAAGATAAGAAGCCGCAGTGCCAGAGCCCCTCGAAGGCTCTCCCGCTTCATAATCTACCTACTTATATAGCAGCTGAAAATACTGTATTGCTATGTTGACGGACTTAGACATTTGGTAACAAATCTTAGATAGTGATCGGGAAGGAAAAATTAAATATGGCAACCAGTCCAAAATACAAATTATTTTCTTTGATTACTTTCGTTTAAATATAGCTTTTTTTTTGACGAAACACCGATAAAAACTTAAAGCTCCGTCTAAATGAATTAAGGACAAAAACCAGTTTTCATTATTGAGCGATTGAAGCGCCAAAGCTTCTGTGGGATACTGGTACAACATATTTATTAGATTTCTTGGCGCTACTATAGGAATGTATATACAAAGTTTATATTTGAATATGTTGCTATGGTAATATGGCGGCGAAAAATTGATTGTCACCAAAATCCTTTCAATTACTTGTTTTATATGGGGAATTCATAACTTAATTTTACCATCCTTAATGGCGGCAAGTACCCACGATTTTTTGTTTGTGCACATCGTGCCATAGTACCTTTCAAATAACATAAGTTTCATTCTCCTCATTTCATATCTATCTATCTCTCGAATTCTTCGGCCAGAGAGATGGCCATGGATATGTCCACTGAGACATGGGGTGGGTAGGCCAACATCGTCAGGCACGTCTCGGGACGAGACGAACCTCACCGAAGAGCGACCGCCACACACCCGTTATTTAGCGTTGCTCCCTTGACGAACCAATTGTATCCAGCACAGGACAGCACAACACCAGTAGCAGCTCCAGAAAATACACGCACTGTAGATATGATAAAATCACGGACACTGTGTAATTTTGTTTGTGTTTATTTTAATGTCTTTTCACAAAACTGTCTAGATCCTCAAATCCTTAAGATCGAAGGTACAAATGTTGTCGCAAGGACAATAGCAAAATAAATTGGAACTGAATCCACACTATAAATGAAATTAAAATTGCTGAAATGCCGTGGGATCTAGCACAACTAGCGAACAAAAAAAAAAGCTACCAATAAAACAACAACAAGAATTCAGTGTGACACTTCTGATTTAATGTGTTAATTCATCACCAATACATGCACACCTCTTTTGTTTTCCCATGTTGTTTAGTGGGAGGAGCCAATTATTCATCTTCTGAGCGCCCAATTTATGCATTTGGGTCATTGCTCGCTTGATTTATTCGGTCTTTAGCTTTTGCAGCGATATGCTGATGAGGAAGGGTGGTAATTAAACTATAATAAAATACAAATGCGAGTCCTTTTAAAACATTTCTTGACTACAGCTGCCTCGGTATAAAATATGTTGTACGGACAAATTTACAACCCCGTTTTAGAAAATCGTAAGTATAGAAAACTATCGATACTATCGAAATGTTAAACTATCGATGTTTGAGGAACACAACCTTCCTGTGTCCAGTTAAATAAAAATTAGTTAAATCTATATATATAAAAATTGAGCCTAAAATTGTGTTGGTTTGTCGCCGATTCACGCCTTAACGCATCTACCGATTTTAACCAAATTTTCACACATCTCTGGTTTTGGTCTATATAACATTTTTGTGAAGTTTGGTTGAAATTGGAAAACGTATGCGTGTGTTGTGCGTGCTTGGAAAAACACATGAATTTCAGTACATTTTGGTTTTTGAATGATTTTTTTAGTGATTTGACATCTCAAGATGTCGTTCGAGAAGCTGAAGACTACTAATTGGAAGATTATGACAATTTGTTTACCAAAACCGGAGCAAAAAAATGTGTTTGTACTGTGAAATAAGTTTTTTCTTTTTATGAGAAATAAATTTTTATTTTGTCAAAATACTTTTTCAAGTTTTCAATCAGGTTATTCATGTCTTCCCAACATTTCGAAAAAGTTTAGTCCTGCGGTTCCTACGCTGGTACCTTTAACTTATTGAAGATTGATTTCTTATAATTTAATTTTTTCTTTTAGTTTGTATCAAAAATGCCACCTCAGCGGAGAAGTGATATTGGAAGTCGGTTACGTAGAACGTAAAATAGATCAAAGGAAAGGCAAAATCAATCAACAAAGACAACAACGAGCTGAACAAATCAATGATAATGTTGTTTTAAATGGTGCTGGATTTCGATATAATAGTGCCATTGATTATAGTTTGCACAAATTTGTGGTTATTGGCTATATCAATATTGTAATGCATTCAAATTTTTAAATAAAACTTCTGGAATGTGTTGTGCTTCTGGGAAAGTTCTATTACCAGAATTAAAATATCCACCTGAACCATTACGATCATTACTTTCTAGCACAACACCAGAATCAAAATTTTTTTTGGATATCATTCAAATGTACAATTCATGCTTCCAAATAACATTTCGGCATCAGGCATTTCAAATGAAACATTGAATTGACCGAATTACGTGAAGCAGTATGTCGGCGCAGTGGCTTAGTGGTAAGCGTGTTGGACTACTAAGCGAAGGGTCCCAGGTTCGAATTTCGAAAAAAAAAAAATTCCAACTTACAATTTTTTTTCTACTGCTCCACATCTCGCAAATGTCTGACAAACATCCGAGAGTATAATTGTCGTGAAAGAGCTTCTTAATTGAACGTTTGGACTCGGTATAAAATTGTCCTTCCCTTCCATCCGTCCCAAAAATAAAAAAAAACTCACAAAACTAATAGTTGTGAGAAACTAGGCCTTAGGTCCCTACGGATCTGTTGCGCCAATAGTTATTTATAGTATGTGCATTCTCGGAATTATTTCATGCTTATTTTGAGATTCGATTCTTTCGAAAGTGTGAGGAATTTGAAGAATCTGTATTTTGAATTTCGAACAGAAAGGAAGTTCATTCTATCAATCGAAAGTTCATCTTTCATTCCAATGTTGAGTATATTTTCACTTTCTATTCGTCTGTATTTTCCTAACGCTAACCAGTGATAATTGTTGTTTTTCCATATTTTCTTGAGGGATTTTTTTTTTTCCGAAATGGATTTGAGGCATCCTCCTGTATGAATTGTTTTCTTCTTTCATCCATAAACAAAACAATCGCCATGTCTGCTGGTATTTGTCACCGATTGTTTACAGAAAAACTGTATCAAATAAATTTTTGTTTTGTTTATACAATAACCACATTTAAGAGGTAGTGTGACCAGAATTGAGTTGAATAAGTAACTTAAAAACTTGAGGTTCAATATAACATAATACCTTCTTTTTGCATTCTTTACTTCAACAATATGGGTTCGCAATTTTATAACAAAATTTAAAACCTTTTTTAGATAAGCTCATATTTAAACTTCAGACTTTAGCATGTCAAAATATTACTAATAACACATTTTAATATTCTTAAGCCTGGTCCCATTTCAGAAAAGACTTCTACTTCACATTTTTGTAGATCGTAGCATGTATTTCTCAATAAGTAGTTAATATTTTAAATATTTATATAGTTTTATTAAAACAATGAAAAAAGAGCCTCTATAAAAAAAAAACAAAAGTATGTTCACTCCGTATAAAATAAAAATGTGCAACCGCTGATTTCGAAAGTTGAATTCATTAAAATTCATTTTATGACATTCTCGATAGTGAATATTATTCGTTCGAATCTCAAAATACACAAAGTTCATTCGAACGAATAGAGACATAGATTATTCGTTCGAATCTGAAAATAAGCATGACTATATTCATTTCATTAACGAATTTGGGCGGAACGAAGTCCGCCGGGTCAGCTAGTTGTTAATAAATTTAAAATAAACTATGTATTTGTTAATAAGTAATAAATATGTAATACATGTGTCATAAAGTTATAAAAAAAAATTGACCTTAATAAATTAACGATAAAAACTAGTAAAAATACCTTATTTTTTGACATAAGACATTAACCGTTATTCCGAGTGGCCTTTGCGACGATTTATGAATCGCCGATTTGAATTTTTTGGAATTAAGAGAGGCGTTTTTGAGTCGTTGAACTCCATTTGTCACCGAACGTAATCCCGAATAGCACAGATTGTGATTTGCAACAAAACTTCGATTGTATTTCTGTTATATTTAAGTAATCTGTAACAAAATCCGTTCTATATCAGTTGAATTCATGTTTATGATGGACTAATTGTAACTTTGTCATTCGAAATGTTATAAATACTTTTTTTTAAGTTTTAAATTTGTTTACAAAAAGGGGGGATGTTTGAAAGTAGTTTCATAAAAGTTCGTAAGTTAGAGTTTTAAACAGGTTGGTAATATATTGCAGTTACATTTAGTAAATTTTCATTTTGGGTACCTCTAACTAAAAAGTCCATGAAACTTTTATATAGCAGAATTTTAACAATGAAGTAACTTAATTACAATCAAAAGTTGTAAAGTTTTTATCATGTACAAATTACGTTTATAGAATTTTATATAAATAAAGAAACTTAAAGTCATTGCTAAGTTTTTTATATGTTCTTACAATGAATCCTATATTAAAAAGTCAAATATGTTTCATTATATGATAGCTATTCTAACGCCATTTGGAATTATTAGTTTCAGTCGTCGTCAATCACTGCTGATTAGTGAGATCATTTTTAATTTCTTATAATAATTTTGATGAGAAAATCGAAATGTCAGCGCCACGTTTCATGACGTTAATTTCATTAAAACTTAACATACTTCACAACATCAAGTAGTTGAACTCAGCGTTGCCAAATCAGCTTTTCGCAATAATTCTAGAAGATATAACCTCGAAAGTAATATTGTTCCACGCAGATGATCCGCAATTGAAAAATATGTTGTAAAAGTGAAATCAGGTTTTTTTATCCTCGAAGAGGAAAAATAGCACTGATATCTAGTTTTATCATTTAAAATTCAAAATGTAAATGTAAGTTAAAAAGTTTAAAGTAACTTAGATTTTTGGGAAAAATATTGCTTACATTCTTTGAAAGTGTATACTCACCTCGATAATGACAGATAACTGACGAGGATAACATTTATTATAACTGTAACACAGCCGTGCTATTTATAATCCCCGGTTATATCTTATATTAAGTTTTTCTGAGAATGTTTGGCAACAGTGGCTATAATGTGTTCGACCAAACCAAAGTAAGTTACAAAGAAGTTATAATGCTATTAAAGCTTATTTTCAATTATAATGATGTTCCAATAAATATGGAAACAACAGTTTGCTAACATTCAGTTGTTATTTTGTTGTACCTTCATTTCAATACCATTTCAAGGAACATTGAAGTTGTAATAATGGTTCATGTTTTAATAAAGTTTCATGTAACAACCGCCATATTTTTCACTATATTATGTACGCATTTAACTTCATATTTTAAGATGCGAAAAATACCTTTCAATTTCCCCAATACAAAACATAGTTTCTACAATTCAGTTTAATAGAAACTGATATAGAGGATATATTAAAACTTGTTTCTACAAGTCTTTTGCGATTTTGAAGCTTAAATACAAATTTTAATATATTCTGATTTTTAAACATTTCTCTATTTAACACTTTTTTGAAGGCGCGTGAATTTTCCGGTACCAAAATATTAATGTTCGTGACGAAAGTAGTATTCGTTGGAAGATTTTGGTCAAAAATTGCAGCAAATTCGAACTTCCAACATAACATGCTTTAGATATTAATGCCCTTCAGATCGAATACAGTCACCTTTCCCTTTATACTTCATAATTTGTTTGTCTACATGTAGACTCAAAAAGCATTCTAATAATAACTTATTTAAAACTTCTCGAATGTTTATAGAAACATTTTTTATGCAACTCAAGAGTTACGTTAAAAGCAACATGTTTTCGTTGGAACAACGTAATAAAAACTATCATTTAACAAAAAATAACCTAAGTAAAACACAAATACAACAGACTTGTTGCAAAATATCAGGGGAAATGCGGCTATTTTGGTTACAATGTGGATGTGACAATGTTACTGCAATACTTAGGAAATAAATTGATAGTTATATTAGAGTTGTATGTACCAAATTATAACCCAAGTGTGCTATTCGGGGTAGAACCTATTGGCGTACGACGAACGTCATGAGAGAAACTTCACTGTTATTCTGTAAGGCCTTGAACGCCACAAAACGAAAACGAAAAAAAAACGACGGCAAGTAGTGAACAACGACTAAAAATTTAATGTGGTATTCGATTGGGCTGCTTCAGATTTCAGATTTCTCGTGTCTAATCGAACATAAAAACGTCACTTGCTCTTTTTTGTGTTGATATTTGTGCGACTGGAATATGTGTAGACTTCGACACTTTTCTAATGGCGTTTTTCATTGAAGATCCGAGAGAAGTGCCCCGAAGTTCAGAATTGCTCTTTTCAATAAAATTCGTTGGAGCACTTTTGCAACAGTGATAGACACCATAATATTATGTGTGATTAGATTTTCTGTTGTTACTTGTTTTTTTGTTTTTCTACAGTATATATGAATGTTTTAATAGGCCAAATCAATATATTTCAAGTTCAGTTTACATTTTGCACGTATAGTTGCATATTTTCGGATCACAAGCGAAAAAATTGTTTCTAATAACACAACAAACATTTAAATCTGACATTTTGCTAGTGTGTGTTGATGAGTTCAGGGCAATTCTCTCAAAATATTCCGGACGCTTCTTTCGTGTTAAGAATTGACCTGGAAGTGCACTTTTTTTTTTTAATGAAACATAGAAAACATAGAAAGAGCACTTCTAGATTTGATCTTTTCATAGAAAGGGCACTTCTTTTCTTCAATCGAAAACGCCATAAGCGTTTTCCATTCACTGGTTAAATTTTATATAAAAACATTCAAAATGCTCGCTCTGATATATAAACATTTGTACATAAATAATTAACAAAAATAGATCCACCCGATGAAATGCGTTGAAAAATTTCACGAAAACGTATACAAACTTCACTAGTTGTCAAAATCAAACGTACTTGTAATGGTAAATCTAAAGCAAAATCTGAGAAAAAAATTAAGATTCACAAAAGTGCTGTGAAATCTGAAAAAGATTGTTTTTTTTTTGTACCAAACGAACATAAAAATTTTTCTGAGAGCAAAATAAGTGCTCTGAGGGCGCCCAATCGAATACCACATAAATTTTCTTAAATTGCTAATTTATTCAAATGACTAGTCTAAATTAGATTAATTTCTGGGGTAAAAAAACCAGAAACAATTTAAGACTGGTCGAAATGATGGAAAAAACCCTTCGCTAGCAAAGGGACTTCAAAGGGGAGTCTTAAATGTTGATACCAAAGTTGAATGGGATTCCATTGCTCTAACCCTTTATAGCTTAGGGCCACCATCAAGAGATAGAAAAGAGTGGCAATACTTGATTAAATTGATTTATTTAAATGAATTTGTTTTCCTACCTTTGTATCCGGTAGATCCAATGGATTGGATTTTATCCTTATCTGTTTCCGGATGCGTATGAGTTCAGTTTTTCTTTTATTATCGTCGTCATCACTTTCACTACTCCAAAACATTGCTACACTATTAATTTTTAGGATACAACTTACAAATTTCTTTCAAATATACAAGGTGGGCCAAAAGAAGTTATCCGATGTTGTTTGGCTATCATTTTCGAAATGACTTTTTTTGTGGGGTTTTTTTGAGGTCCCGTGTTTACGTGAACAAGCCCGAGACCCTAGAAGCCCTCAAGGACAACATTCGACTCTGTTCCGAAGTTCTCGCAGAAGTGATGAAAAATGCCATAAAACGAGCCCGTATGGCAGTCAATTGTGACGGCGCCCATTTGGCCGATATCATCTTCTCGACTTGACCAATAAAATTCTAAAGGTTCATAAACATAATCAAAATACAAAATCGAAGTTTTTCATTTAGAAAAAAAAATGAGAGCCGAACAATATCGGATGACTTCTTTTGGCCCACCCTGTACAAATACCATAAACTGATACTGCCATTTATCTGTCATGTGCACATATCAGCTGGTGTGGATCGTATGTGGAATGTGAACTACTTACCGACGACGTATTACCCTGTCGTGGAAGTTAGGGAATAAGTATTCAAAAATGAAACGCCACAAAAAACGACAAACGTCGTGAAAGTAAAACGCCACTCGGAATAAGGGTGATTTTTATACCCTCCACAGGAAGGTATATTCACTTTGCCCATACATTTGTAACGCCAAGAAGGAGTCACCGGAGACCTCATAAAGTATATATATTATGAATCAGGATCACATTCTGAATCGATTTAGCCATGTCCGTCTGTCTGTCTGTCTGTCTGTCTGTCTGTTGAAAGCACGATAGCGCCCAAAGTAATTGACGTAGGTGAATGAAATTTTGTGAAAGGACTTCTTTTTATTGGTGTCAGGTTGGTATTGAAAATGGGCTATGTCGGTCAGGTAGTTCTGGTACCTCCCATACAAAATCAATATTGGACACATATGTCTCTCTGTCTGTTGAAAGCACGATGGCGCCCAAAGTAATTGACGTAGGTGAATGAAATTTGGTGAAATCACTTTTTTTTATCGGCGTCAGGTTGGTATTGAAAATGGGCTATGTAGGTCAAGTAGTTCTGGTACCTCCCTCACAAAACCAATTTTGCATGACTTGTATGCAGTGGAGGGTATCAAAGCATCGGCCAGGCCGATGATAACACTTTTACTTGTTGTAATTTAAATCAATAGAAAACAAAAACAAAAACCCACACAACTAACGAATCCCGTATTTTAAGTGAATCGTAAAAAAAGAAGGGTAGAAGGGTGGTGTGAGGGAATCGCAACAGCGACCACTTAATTGCCTAATCTCAGTAGGTATATTTAAATCAAACCTACTTCGATATCCGATACTCCTTCAATAAATTACATTGTATGTACAGGGTGCGGCAAGAAAACTTGCTGATTTGTTTTTGGCGTAAAGCGGGGGGGGAGTGGTCGGATGTGGGTGGTGTCTCATTTTTTAGGGGACTTCTTGAAGTTTCATCTACGCCGCAGTCAGTCGACATCATGCATTGGACGAAAGAGCAACCTGCATTTGCCTGCGAGGCTTACTTTTCCAACGGTCGTTCCATGATTTCCACTCAACGTGCTTTCCGTACTCGCTTCAACATCCATCCCGCAGACGATATTGGAGTGATCACAATCCATCAGACGCCACTGCATTGTGAACGTGTCACCGTATGGTGTGCTGTTTCGAGAATAGGGATAATTGGTCCTTACTTTTTCGAACAAAACGAACGCACTATTACGGTGAATGCAGCTCGCTACAGAGAGACGATTGAAGAATTTTTTATCCCAAAACTCGATGAACTGGACCTTGGTGATGTGTGGTTTCAACAAGATGGAGCCACGGCCCACAAAGCACGAGCATAAATGGATCTTTTGAGGGAACATTTCCCCGATGGTCTTATCTGCTTGAGGGGCGACCTTACGTGGCCGGCACGCTCACCTGATTTGGCTCCGTGCGATTTTTTTTATGGGGGTACCTTAAATCTATCGTTTACACCGATCGGCCTCGAACATCAAATCATCTGAAGGACAACATTCGTGAAGCAATAGCGAACATACCCATCGATATGATTCAAAGAGTTCAGAGGAGCTTCGAAAATCGGGTATCTCAGTGTATCGAAAACGGAGGCCATCACTTCTCCGATATCATCTTTAAAACCATGTAATGAAAAATTCAGATCGTGTGTAACAAGAATAAACAAGTTTTGTAACGGTATGTCCACTACTTTTGCTTTTATTTCCTTTGAAAATCAGCAAGTTTTCTTGCCGCACCCTGTACATATATGCCATTGCCTTAAGAATGATATTACTTTGATGACACAATCTGTGCATGCGTGCAATGGGTATACAAATTATATACCTAAACAATACTGGGACGAGGGCACGATCAGGGTACATTTGTGAACGACAGTAAATATGTCAACTCAGCATCGTACGCTCGTTATGCTAAAATGCTGATAAGGCATAATATTGGGATCTCAATAATAAAGGTGGGTTTTCGATAACATTCTGTGTAATATAAAAGAGACACAGATCAATAGAGATTCGCTTGCGAGCCGTGACTACTGTATTTAATCGGAATCCCCGCCTTTGAGTGCAGACTACTGCCGAAAAGGTTCTAGCTCAAGGCGCAAAGCCGGAGCTAGTGGGTATCACATAGTAGAAGTGGCCATAGGACCAGCCAACGTTACAACCTGTTTATCGATTTTAGCTATACAGAGCCATGTCTAGTTTTGGAATCCCTGCCAAACTTGTAAGATTGTACAGAATGACGATTAAAAACACACAACGCTCCATAGAGGTCGAAAACAATATCACCGAAGTAATGCACTGTCATGTGACTTTTTCACCAACATTCTTGAGAAAATTGAGCGAAACTCGAAAGCCAACACCAAAGGCACATTTTTTCAAAAGTCTGTGCAACGACTTGCATACGCTGAAGACATCAACATCTTTGGCAAGTATCAGTGCAGAAGCGGCAAAAATGGGTTGATTTATTTTCGGTCCCGTTATGATTTGATGAGCTTTAGAGTAGCGAATTCTATGTGCTGTACAGCGACATCGTTCTAGTTAGAAAAGTACGTACCAGTTGTCTAAAATGGCTGGGGCATATAGAGCAAATGGACACCAACGCTCCGGCCCGAAGTCTTCGATTCCAAGCCGGAGGGACAACGCAGTAGAAGACCTCGCCTTAGGTAGCACGCGTTCCGTTAATCTCAGATTACGATAACATCTGTAAAAAATATATGTCCAGTAATAATAAAATCCATTCTCACGCTGTGAATTGCAGCGTCAACATTATAAACATATAAAAACCAATTATTTTGAGTTGAGTTAATTTTTAATAAAGATCACCAGCGGAAGCTCTGGGAAAATAAATTTAGTTTTTTTTAATCAGGTCGTGTCATCCACCATAACTCACGCAAGTTGAAGGGGACCTCAACCAACTTGGAGTGGGCACCTGGATGCAGTTAGCCATACACCGGACTAACTGGAGAGGCGTATTGGTTGAAGCCAAGGTCGACCCTTGACTATAGCGCCACCTAAGTATTTTGTGACGTAGCCATGTTCCGGACGACGGACAAACAGCAACAGGCTCGGTTCGCACGCGGAAAGGATTTTAAACTCCAGTATTTAATTGGCTGATGCTATTCGCCCGACGTTCGGGGCACGGCTTCGGGGCACGACTACGTAACGAAATGTCAGATGGGTCGACGGCTTCGGGACACGAAAACGTAACGAAATGTCATCGCTGGACGGAATTTTAAAATCGGCACACAGAATTGCGGAACTGAGACACTTTTTACAAATAAATGGAGATGATTTTTAGAGACGATTTTTTATTTCGTTAATTACAAGGTTTATATTAAGAGTACAGGACATATTTCTACTTATTTACATGAAAGTTGAGCATATACTTCGTATACATATATCTTAAACTTTTTAAAATGAATAACTGCACTTGCAATCCACATTAAAGTTCTAAAACTTTGATCTTAATTGATAGACACCATTAAAACACTATTTATTTATATGAAACAAAAGGAGATGGAAATGGCAATTGATTTATTTATATTTAATGTATACATTTCATACGCTAAAGTTGCACATATTAGTAAAAACACGAAATAATTAGCTTTATTCGGTGTGCTGTAATAAAATTCTCTATAAATGTGTCATTTTTAGAGCGACGGCACGTAACGTAATAGGATATGTCACCAAATGGATGCGTTCACACACCATATAGCACATTCTCCGTTTGGTACATCCAGAGATGAAAATATTAAGTTGGAATTGTGGAATGTGGCACATCGCCTTGATTGTATTCGATTGCATTCATGATTTTTATTGATATTTATTTTGATCTATTAATGTTTCCATATATTTCCATTTTAAAAGTAAGAGGTTATTTATACACATGTTCTTAACTTAATACTAAACATTTTTGCAATCATTTTGTACTAAGAAACATAATATGGGATCATGGTTAAACCAATTTGGTTGATAATTAGACCATGAGTAACATATTTTTTAATGAGATTTAAAATTTAAATTTCAATTGCATAATACAATAAAGTGTTTCGCGAAGCCCATCTTTTCACTCGGCCTTACCAATAATTAACTTTAGTCTGGCAGTTTATGCAAAGACCCCACACTTTCCAAAATCCCTTTACCAATAAACAAATATAGTTGCCAGAATATCGCTAACTGTAGGGTTAAAAGTTAATGTTCAGAAACCCATGTTTATCTGGGGCATTAGCTAAATAAATCCTTCCGAAATGTCATTTTGAAGAGGAGTGTTGCCCAACTATCCTAATGGATGGTATGGAATTTCGTAATAGGAGCAAATTTACATACGCTGTTGTTCAGCCTGACCGTTTATAATTATAAACAAATTTTAGTAAATTGTTAATATTTTCTGATTTTATTCGTTGGAATACAAAAATGCAAGTGGTTTTCAAGTCCAGCAAACACAAATTTGTATAAATGTATGCACAAAATTGAAAAATACCTAATGCACCTTTGTTTTATTTCTAAACACTTACCCCCGTATTAATAAACAAAAATGTGCACAAGTAAGTTAGCTAGTAGGCATCAGATAGCATACAAAAATTTGACGTAACTGCTGAATAACGAGTTGATAACTTTTACGCAGCGTTTATTAACATGTGGGTTAAAATATGTACTTCGAATATTTTGATTAAAAGAAATGGTTAGTGCTTTTCTCTGCTTTATTTTGTTTAACCGCTAGTGCTTGCTTTATGATTGATTTTCATTTTAGTTTGTAACGAATGCATGCTAATAAAAAAAAAATTTGATATAAGTTTGCGATCTTTCCAAGAATTTCTTGAGAGTAGTCGCTAAGAGAATAAAATATCTGTTCATTTAATATTGGACAGCTCATAGCTGAATACTTTTTTTTTTTACAATTCTCAGTACCTTAGGCGGCAGGTAGATTTTGGATGAAGATCTCAAATATTGGTGTGGAAATGGTTGTTGTGAAAAGGTTTATTTCGCGGAAAATATAGATAGAAGAATTGTCAGCATTCAGCAAAATCCATGCGAAATAATAAATTTGGGAACTGCTGGAGGAATATCAGGTAGTATGTGCGAATTTAAGATATACAAAGTTCTGTATTACTTAGTGCGAATTCATCTGGGAGAACACATGACAGTTTATGTATATGTAGAAGAATGTCCAAGGCTTTATTTTTTTTTTTTCCGAATTAAGTAATAAAGCTATGCAATTTTTAGAAGATCAAATTGTATTTATATTCACACCTTCATATACTTTTGCAAGTACTGTTTTGCAAACGGAAATGAATAAGCAGGTTATTATTTCTTTCGAAAATATTCACTTCTAACGATCTAAATGTGATGTTTAGACTACCAATAAGTTTTGATTTGCATTATCAGCCAACGAATAAATCAAAGCATTCTAATAAACTGTGTTCCGTTTATTGTATAATTTAAAAGAGACCTTATTACGACACAAATTCAGTCATAAATCAATCGTGAAGTATTAGAAAACAAAGGAAAGCGTACTATAAAAAGTACCGAAAATTGTGTCCGATCGAACAATAGGGCATTACAGATTTGCATAGGATATTTGACAGATCAGCGGATATTTTGTGCATTTCCTATTTTCTGTTTTGTTTTTTGCTTATAATAAGCTTCAGAAAGCCTTCAAAAGAAATCTGTTGGGCAAATTAATTTGCATTTTAAATATTCCTTTTTTTAGAATAAAATCCTCGTTGTGAAATAAACCATTGACCTTGTTTTTCACGAAAACAAATTATGAAATTTGAATTCTGCGATGACAAAAAATGTAATAGTTTCTAAGAAAGTTGTCGCACTAGCAAATGTGGAGGTCTAATTGTTTATTGGTACCGTTTCACTAATGCTGTACATTTTTACTAAAGCTGGCAACCAGCTAATCGTCGACATTAGTGTTTGATTATTAGTAAGGCCGACTATCTTCTTGGTTCAAACGTCAAAAAAACTTGTAGGATAACAAAGCTGGTTTATAATGGCCAGAGTAGTGTTTTGTTCAAATATTATTGAAAAGCGCACAATTCCTCGCACAACAACTTCTCAGTTGTAACCAAATACAATTGATAAACATTATTTTTCAGTTTAACAATGATTTTATCTTGTTTTTTGTACTTTTTTATGATTTTTCTTTCTTATTTGGCACTGACGTTGTCGCGAACTAACCTATTAAGCAGTCTTCGCATTAAATTGATTTATGTCTTTTGTTTTTATTGTCGAAACATTTGTTATTTATGTCGTTTTCGATTTTACTTTTCAGATTTTGATCTAAGATTTCAGATTTCTGCTACCAAATCGAACATAAAATCCGATTTTGTTGGTTCTTGTGTGTATTGAGTTGGCCGCCAAAATATTTTTTTTAATAAATAATTTAATATAAAAAATCACTTCCAGACTCGGAAAATTAATATTTGAGTTAAAAAAACAATCCGTCCAACGATAAACAATTCGTAACCACCAGGTGTGTGTCATACACATTTGCATTAGTGAAAGTATGTGCGAAATCTGAGAAAAAATCGAGAGCGTCAGATCAAAAAAAAAGATTGATTTTTTTGGCAAATCGAAAACGACATTAGATGCAGATATGCTTTATGCCGCATTTACACAGTCACACATTCCTATCACGGAAGATTAAAAGGATGCTAAATACTAAATAGCCGTGTGAATGAAAGGGACGGCATTACCTAACACGCAAAAAAACGTGACACGTTTTTTCGTCGCCCATCTAGTTTACGTGGTAGGAATTATGGGAAAGCTATGCATGTTGATATTTTTATAGCGACGGCTCACGAAATTTCGCTTTCCTATAAAACAAAATGCCTTCCGGAAGTGATGAGCGGACAATTATTTATAAATTTCGTACTACTGATTGATGCATTTTTGGTTTAATTTACTGAAACTTAAAATCGATCTCATTTCACATGTTTTAAATCAGAAATAGAAATATTTTCAAGAGATTACAGAAACTATATTCCCCGGAATTTATGTGTATTTTTGTTTTACGTATTTATAATTATGGGCAGCACATCCATGACACTTTAAGCGTCTGATTTGTGATCTCATTCTTACTCCTTTACTAGCAGTGACTGGGGAAAAACGGATTTCTCTCTCACGTCTCGTGCAAAAATGCGCGTGCGTGGTGGTGTAAATGCAGTTTTAAGGAAAAGGAGAATTAAATGTAAATGCGAGTTCACCCACTATATGAATTTTTCAATATTTTAACATCATACTAAAATCTGATTTTTATAGTTAAGAAAACTTAAAAGATATTGCAACTTATGCAATTCAATATTATTCCAATATTCAACATCTCATGTAAGCAACCCTCCGATTAGATACTGGAACAAATCGGAAGTGGAATTCCCTAAGCATGATGAAACGACACGAATTGGTGCAAAAAGATGTCATTAATGTGGTTTTCCATTGGGACAAGAAATCAAAGATTTTTTTGATCTAAATCCATTGAATAAAAAAATCAATCTTTTTTTCGATTCGGATCACTTTTTGCAGATCTCGATAATTTTTCTGATTTGCACATACTGCCACAAATACCCGCAGCTGTTTTACGTCATTTTAAGAAGTTTTGCTTTCAAAACAAATGCGAAAAGTTTCGCGAAAATCAAAATAAGGAAATACATAATTAGCAATGGATATAATTTTGTAGAAATTATTGTCTTCATTGTCTTCCTCATCATCTGGAAACTACGAATCACCGAAACTACTTCATATATCATATGTATCCACAACAGGGAGAAACGTTTTTCAAGTCGATTTCCGTAGTTGATTTTTCTAAAAACGAATGCAATTTGAACAGCTGATAATGCTGTCAATTCACGAAATGTATTTAAAAAGGAAAAGGGAGTTTCCTAACTTATATCCTCAATTAAGAAAGGATGAAATAAAATTTTGAGTATAAAAAATGTTAAAAACGTATGACTACATCCTAGAAAAAATCCAACACCATCATCCTTTGTGATGCTTTCGATGAAGGCAATATTTTATTTATTTTATTAACCATTCTAAAATGTCAAAAATTCAATTTTGTTTCATTTCGGCAAAATGTTCACTTGTTCCACTGAAAACATCCAGTACCATTGTAAATCATGATGGGTTGACACGAAACGTTGAGAAAATATTTGCGAATGTAAATAGAGACCTGGGGTCAAATCGTCTCTTCCGTGAACGAGCAATACGTGACTGAATTTGTTTTTGTTTCGTGTGTAAAACCGGCATAATTCCGTCAACGTATAGCTCGTTAACGGATGTGGCGATTCGACCCCTTGGAGTCAGAATATGCTAGGTTCGTTCGCGTACGCGGTTTGAATCGAACGCAATCGATATAAATCGATCGCAATCGCACAAAGTCTATACGCAAACTCATCAAAAATGACAGAAAAAGAGAAAATTTGCAAAATAACGAGTAACGAGTAGCTCCTCCAGCTCAGAGAATTTCAACCGGCAAAGTTCTGATAAATAAGTAAAATGCACAAAATAATAAAATTTGTAAAAATAAAAAAAATTCGGTGGTGCTCGAATGTTCTCCTAGATATGTTGCAAAAAAGTAAGTAATATATTTATTTCTGTTTTATTAAATGCTATAGATGAATGTTTTGCTCAATTTTTTGAGTTTGACAGATTTATAGTGTTTGGCTCGGGAAAGTACGCGAATAGAATTTATATTATGCGTGTTTTTTTGAGCTTCGATCGCAGTAAAGCAAGGCAAAGTAGGATTTTCAGCACGCAATTACAACAACTACGATCTACTTGACACTTCGAGACTCGCAGTAGTTGTTGTAATAAGTGTGCTGAAAATCCTACTTTGCTTTGCTTTGCTGAGATCGAAGCTCAAAAAAACACGACTATTGTTAGGACTTAGGATACGCATATGTAGTGAGTAGAAATAAATATTTTGATTTGGAACGTGCTAAAAATTCTACTTTACTTTGCTTTGCTGAGATCGAAGTTAAAAAAAACACGCCTTTTATCACTTTTAAAGACGATTGGGAAAAAAGGAAAATTGATCAATACATGCCGGAACAAATACGATTTTTTCGCCTCTTGATCAAAACAGCCAACACAAAAAACCGAATATCAAAGTGAAAAAAAATATGGAAACATATGCATTTGCTTCTAAAGCATTTGTGGTAATTTATTATTTAGTTATCAAGCAAAATTCAAGTGAGTACTGAATGCAACCATTTCTCGTATTGTCAGAAGTGACATTTCGTTACGTGTCGTGCCCCGAAGACTTTGACACATCTTACGTAGCCGTGTCCCGAAGCCGTGTCCCGAACGTCGGGCGAATAGCATCAGCCAAACGAAGTGGCTATTCGCCCGACGTTCGGGACACGACTACGTAACGAAATGTCAAAGTTAAATCGCGGCAAATAGGGGTAATGTGGCTCGCTTCGCTCGCTTAAAGGGATCTAAACTCCAGTATTTCATGTTCGGGCACGAGCCTGTACGTTTTAAGGTCCAACTCATTTCTTAAAACACTATTTTTAATGAAAATACCATTACGTTACGTAGCCGTGTCCCGAAGCCAGACAAACGTCAGTCAGTACAAAAAGGCTGATGCTATTCGCCCGACGTTCGGGACACGACTACGTAACGAAATGTCAAAGTTAAATCGCGGCAAATAGGGGTAATGTGGCTCGCTTCGCTCGCTTAAAGGGATCTAAACTCCAGTATTTCATGTTCGGGCACGAGCCTGTACGTTTTAAGGTCCAACTCATTTCTTAAAACACTATTTTTAATGAAAATACCATTACGTTACGTAGTCGTGTCCCGAAGCCAGACAAACGTCAGTCAGTACAAAAACGTCGGGCGAATAGCCACTTCGGTACAAAAACGTCGGGCGAATAGCCACTTCGGTACAAAAACGTACGTACGTAGCAGTGTACCTACGCCGAAACAAACGTCAGACAATACAAAAACCAGACAGAATAGCCATTGCGTTTTATAAAACATACCTGTGCATCCCAATTAACTAGTAAGCCCTTTTGAAAACAAAGCATATAGAATAGCCCGGAGGTATCCAAACAACTTTCAATTTGTTGACCAATAAATGCTCTACGTCTTTCGGATTTGACTTTCATAATGCAATTCGGTACGATTCTAGAATTCAAACACAAATTAAAAAACTTGAAATAAATATGAAAAAAGACATTTTACAAAGGATTGTTATCGGTTGCCAAACCAACTTTCGCTGTATATCCTCCATTATCCAAAATTACTACCGGCATTTCTTACAAAGTATGAAAATAAATAAATCGTCCTATGTTGTGTTCATTTAATTCTCAGGTATCGTGAGTCCAATCAAACATCAAAAAACCAAATTGTTTTTTTATTGCTAATTTCTGTGTTCTGAATTTGTAGCCGCCGACACTATTCGTCGCGTGTTTTCAATTAATTGATTTAACATATGGCCTAAAAAATAGGTAGGTTGCTAACATAAAGTATAAACCAAAGATAAACAATTACTGAGAAATATAACTTTCCAGTGGAAAGGCCGCTGCTGAGACTGTACTGAGACCACCAATTTCAGCCGATTTCTGGTTACTTGCCTACAAGCTATATATTTATGGGGTGTCAAATGCTAAGTGCTCTTGTATTGTTACATAAAATTTGTTTGACGTGGCTAGCACTAGTGCCCACTAGTGCGCACTGAGAAGTGTCAGCTAATTTTCACGCCTGTCAAAAACCCTGCACAATCCTAAAAATTCGACTTCTATATCGAACGCAAAATGTTGCCCTGAAGTCTGTCAGCTGTTGATATTGACAAATATTTAATTTTGGTAACACTTTTTCCCGTTTAAACTGCGTTTACACGATCACGCACGCGCATTTTTGCACGAGACGTGAGAAAGAAATCCGTTTTTCCCCAGTCAATGCTAGTAAAGGAGTAAGAATGAGATCACAAATCAGACGCCTAAAGTGTCATGGATGTGCTGCCCATAATTATAGGTACGTAAAACGGAAATAAACCCAATTTCCGGAGAATATAATTTCTGTAATCACTTGAAAATATTTCTATTTCTGATTTAAAACATCTGAAATGAGAGCGATTTTAAGTTTCAGTAAATTTAACCAAAATTGCATCAATCAGTTGTACGAAATTTATAAATATTTGTCCGCTCATCACTTTCGGAAGGCATTTTGTTTTATAGGAAAGCAAAATTTCGTGAGCCGTCGCTATAAAAATATCAACATGCATAACTTTCCCATAATTCCTACCACGTAAAGTAGATGGGCGACGAAAAAACGTGTCACGTTTTTTTGCGTGTTAGGTAATGCTGTCCCTTTCATTCACACGGCTATTTAGTATTTAGCATCCCTTTAATCTTCCGTGATAGGAATGTGTGACTGTGTAAATGCGGCATTATTGTTAAAAATGAGTGAACTAAATTCTGAATTTGGGTTTGCCATAATGCAAACAGTTGATAAAAGTGTTTGCAATGCAGATGACGAGTTTGAAATGAGTGAAATGACAGCAAAACTCAGCACTGAATTCTTGCATCCACAAAAGGTTTGTTTGACGTGGCTAGCACTAGTGCCCACTAGTGCGCACTGAGAAGTGTCAGCTAATTTTCACTCCTGTCAAAAACCCTGCACAGCCCTGAAAATTCGGCTGCTATATCTAACGCAAAAAGTTGCCCTGAAGTCTGTCAGCTGTTGATATTGAAATATATTTATCTTTTGGTAACACTTTTTCCCATTTATTGTTAAAAATTAGTGAACTTAATTCTGAATTTGTGTTTTCCATAATGCAAGTACCGTCAACTGCCCTAACAATGACCGGGCCCCTAATATTGACCAAAAACAGGAAAATGTTTCCAAACACAGTGGTGGGTAGTTTATTTATAGTTTCTATTTAATTTTTGGTTTTTTGTATTAAGCTATTTGTCACTAGATGTCAATGATGAAAGGAAATACTAAATGTATGTGCATTTTAGCGGGAACTTTTCATGTGCACCTTAAATGGTGTGATTTTGGGTGGTGTAAACTTTTGCCTGTTGTGCCGAAACTACCGTTTGTATCACAATATAATTGCTAAGGGGAGTAGCTCAACGTTTTTTATAATGGAAAATATTTTTGTTTGTCTATAAAAATACTATACAATTATAAATAATCAGGTTTTAAAAAAAGGTATTCGAAAATTTATCACATTTCCTAACATTGACCGACTGGATCCTAACATTGACCTCTGTTTCTTTTTAACTTTTTCCTACAATTACCAATATTTTTTTGAATATAATCACCTTTAATACTTCATTAAACTAATTCTTCTTAATTTTATTTAATTTTAATTTAATAATCTTGTAAATAAAAGGTAAAAATTAGGTTTCCTTAATTTAATTAATTTTTAGTATTAAAAAATGTATCTACATTTTAAGAAAATATTAATAAAAATAATATTAATCAGTAAAAGCAAATCTAGTTAAATTTTAACTTTTGAGAATAAAATAAAATAATAAAAAAATACAGTTGAGAATTATTTATTCCTGGTACATTTTCTCCGCTTGTCAATGTTAATAACTCGATGCCCTAACATTGACCACCGACTTTTTCCTATTTAAATCAAAAACGAATCGACAAAATTTGGTAAATCCTTGCTATTATGATTCAGAACGATAGTCCCCATAATCTAATAGTCGAAAGTTGTGGGTATCTATAATCAGAGCTGTAAAATTCAACGTCAAAGTTCAAAACTGGTCAATGTTAGGGTAGTTGACGGTAGTTGATAAAAGTGTTCGCAATATAGATGACGAGTTTGAAAATGAATGACAGTAATCGAAATGACAGCAAAACTCAGCACTGAGTTCTTGCCCCCACAAATTAACTGGGGTCAGTACAGGGCACAACTAGGGTGCCCTAGAACCCATGTCAAACACAGGTTTTCAGTACCAGGGCAAGTTCAGTGCTATATCGAACACATTAGGGTTAACCCAGTGCGCACTAGGGCCCACGTCAAACAAACCTAAATTAACTGGGATCAGTACGGGGCACAAATAGGGTGCCCTAGAAGTCAGAGATGAATGAATAAAAGAGATGGATATCTTTCGTACGTCTATCCCCCCAAAACCCATTTGTTTACATTGTTGTTTTTGTAATTTCTACCCCCGTCTGTGAATACGTGTGACAGAAAAAAAACATGTTGCTAATGGCCGGCCACCATTCCTTTTTGCTTTTCTAGGCATCGCGCTGTTCAGTTGCTTTGTCTTTCGTATTGAACTTGTTGGGTTTTTGTTAAGGCTTCGATTAAAATAGAGAAAATAGTGAAAAACACATTTCGGAATATCGAATTCTTGCATTAAAGTCCAATTCATGAACTCACAAACACTTGAAATGAAATGAGCAAATGTGCGTGACTTCATGAATTTTTTGGGAAAACAGCTTGTAGGCCGCCGCCTTTCCACTAGAAAGTTGTCCATCTCTGTATTCCATTATCTTTGCTAGAAGCAATGTCAAACACAGGTTTTCAGTACCAGGGCGAGTTCAGTGCTATATCGAAAGCATAGACAAACCATACTGCGACCCCCAACTCACAATCCTCTTGCCGCTGGACCCCTCAGTTTTTTTTTAAATTCGCCATTTTGTATTCCTATCGGTGTTCTGTCAATTGGGAATCCGTGTGACATGCAAAAACATACAAAAAATACAAAAATAAATGCTTGCAACCGTGGGGAAATTTGCAAGAGTTCGGGAATACCACATTTTAGAATAACTGAATGCCATTGGTTAGTTATTATAAATTTTTTTAATGTGAATAATTTTATTTGTGTGGTTAATAAAGCTATCTAAAGGAGATGTTTTATATACTAGAAATATATTGGGACAAATATGGTTGTGTATTTCCCGCTTTTGGATATAATTAACTTCGATTTCGTGTGTACATTTTTCTTAAATAATAAAGAAAATTTTCTCCAAATGTTTTTATTTTCCCTCAACCAATCTACATTCTTAATTTTTCGTAAATATTTTAAGCAAATGTACACTTATTCCTAAAAAAAAGTATTATTCACACGTAACAAACAATTTCAAATTTAACGGATGAAATTCTATGAACGCTGCAAGCCACTTTGCCCAAAGCGGAAGTGGCATATGCAAGGTGCGAGTGTATTTGTGAGCCGGAGTTTCTGAAGTTACGTGACATTTGTCAATACGAATTTCTATGTAACAATACAAGTGCTCTTAGCATTTGCCACCCCATAGAAATATAGCTTGTAGGCTAAGTAACGGGAAATCGGCAAATGTCACGTAACTTCTAGAAATAAGTGTACATTTGCTCAAAATATTCACCAAAAATTAGCAATGAAGATTTGTTGAGTGAAAATAATAATATGTTGGGCAGATTTTCTTCATTATTTAGCAAAAATTTACACACGAAATCGAAGTTAATGATATCCAAAAGAGGAAAATACGCAACCATGTTTGTCCTAATATGTTTCTAGCATATAAAACATCTCTTTTAGATAGTTTTTTTAAACATTCAAATCAAATTATTCGCCTTAGAAAAATTTATAATAACTAACCAATGGCATTCAGTAATGTAAAAATATGGTATTCCTGAACTCTTTAGCATTTTCCAATAGTTGCCAAACTTGGCAGCATTTACTTTTGTATTTTTTATATGTTTTTGCATGTCGCACGGATTCTCAATTGACATAACACCGATAGGAATACTGTTAACTTGTGGGTTCTATTTGAAGACTGATTTA
This sequence comes from Cheilosia impressa, assembly GCA_948293265.1. Lineage (NCBI taxonomy): Eukaryota > Metazoa > Arthropoda > Insecta > Diptera > Syrphidae > Cheilosia > Cheilosia impressa. Next base: position 61,051,422 of record OX411880.1, read on the forward strand.
TTAGAATTCAAAGTGCTACAAAAGCCTTAACATTATTGTTACACATATTACTCTTATATATAACTTTAACAATATACAGTTATTGGTATATGTGTCTAGGTATAGTAAATACAAAATTACAAAAGTATTTTGTTCCTACACGTAGGGATTTTCGATCTAAATATGACGCCGTAGGGAAAAAAGGACAGATTTGTATAACGTAGGGATTTTTCAATTCAGTTGATTTTTCCGAAAAATCGTACCACACATCCGGTTTTAGTCAAAAAATATTTATTATTTTTGTTTACCTATTTAATTTTGCTCTTACACTCGTCGATATTCGCTACGGAATAAAATGAGATGACTATTTTGAAGAGTAAACAAAAAGGAAAAAATCATTCGTGGTTGAGATAGCGTATGAGAAGTTAAATTCAATTTTATTTGTCTAGGTATGGATAAAATAGCTATATAGAGAGATTGTGTAGTGAAATATATTCGACGGTGTAGGGAAAAAGTAAGGATGTTCTTTGTGTACTGTAGGGATTTTTTGTTATTTTATGTAGTATCACTGGCTGGGGGTCTCAGTATGGTTTGCGTCTGGGCGGCTGCCTTCAAGCTCTTTTCCTGAAAAATTCATGAAGCATGCAAAGATCAAAGATAATTTAAACAGAGGTGGAAAGCCTGCTAACTACAAGCGTTTTCCCGAAAAATTCATGAAGTCACGCACATTAGCTCATTTTATTGTAGGGTCTGTGAGTTTATGAATTGAATTTTAATGTATGAATTCGCTGTTCCGAAATATGTATTTCACTATTTTATTTATTTTAATCAAAGCTTTAAGAAAAACCAAACAAGTTTAATGCGAAACACAAGGCAATTGAACAGCGCGATGCCCATAAAAGCAAAAGGAATGTTGGATGGCCACTATCAAGTACCAACATGCTTATTTTTAAGTGACATGTATTCAAAGACATGGGTTCAAATCACAAAAACAACAACGTAAACAAATGGGTCTTTTAATCATTCATCGCTGCTTTTCCAGTGGAAAGCATAATGATTATATCTGTGGCAATAAGACAGAGTAGCTTATGTCAAAAAAAGTGTTTTTGAAATAATCGCATTTTTGTCTAAAATGGTTATTTATGATTATTTTTTAAAAATTGTTAGCCCCAATGGTAAAATAAGGGGTTTACTTAATATTTTATAATAGTTTACGGAAATTTTTTTTGAGGAAAGTAGCAAAAAATGGGTTTTTTAAACTTATTTTTTTTTGTAAAAAAATCAATCAATTTGGGTATAATGAATGCCTTAAGTAATTTAAGCTTTTCTGTCAAACCCGCAAAACTAAATAAAACTGCCCTAAGTTGACTTAAGATTGGATGACGAAATGAAAATGTGAAAATAATAGACATATGGAATTTTTCGTTTTGATTTTTTTAATAATATTTTATAAAAGTGTATGGATAAGAAAAAAAACAAACATACAAGTTTACCAACAACTACATAGTAATATAGTAAGTAATAGTATTAGTTACTTACTTTCTTACTTAACGGGCTCCCGACCCTTGGAGAGTCTCTGCCTGCAGCCTTCCATCCTCTGCGATCCCGGGCACGCTGCTTCCAGTTATCCAGACCAAGCGCTCTGGCATCCGCGATGGCTTGGTCTTTGAAACGGAGGTTCGGTCTTCCTTGTCGTCTCGAACCTGGCGGCTGGGATTCGAAGATCCTCTTAGCTGGAGCATTATTGTCCATTCGCTCGATGTGGCCGAGCCAATGTAGTCGACGTATTTTGGCCTTTTGGACTACATCCACATCTTGGTACAGCTCATAGAGTTCGCGGTTGTATCTTCTCCTCCATTCGCCCTCGTCGCACACAGGACCAAAAATCCGCCGAAGAATTTTTCTTTCGAAGGAGCCCAGTATCAGCTCTCCCTTCCTGCTTATCGTCCAGCACTCGGCGCCATAAAGCAGAACTGGCAGGATAAGGGTTCTGTAAAGCATACATTTTGTCCTTCGAGTTAGGAGTTTTGAACCCAATTGCTTTGCCAAACCGAAGTAGCAGCGGTTTCCTAGGGTAATTCTTCGCCGGATCTCCACTAGGATGTCATTTGTGGAGTTCATGTTTACTCCGAGGTAGATAAACTCCTTAACTACCTCGAAATTGTTGCTATCAATAGTGACGTTCTGTCCTAGGCGGTGGACAGATGCTTGTTTGTTTGTTGATAGCATGTACTTAGTCTTGTCCTCATTTACTACAAGACCAACGAATTTAGCCTGTTCTTCAATCGCCGTAAAAGCCTCTATCACGGCACGCTGGGAGCGACCGATGATGTCAATATCGTCTGCATACCCCAGTAGCTGGACGGATTTGTTGAAGATAGTGCCTTCCGTGTTGACACCTGCCCTGCGCACTATCTGCTCTAGCACGAGATTGAAGAAGTCACATGATAATGCGTCTCCTTGCCGAAATCCGGTGCATGTTTCGAATAGCTCGGAGGAACTACTTCCAAATTGCACGTTGCAGCGTGTGTTCTCCAGCGTCACGCTACATAGCTGGATCAGTTTTGCCGGGATCCCGAATTCGGCCATCGCCACATAAAGCTCCTGACGATGAATGCTATCATATGCGGCTTTGAAGTCGATGAATAGGTGGTGAGTCTCGACTTGAAATTCATTGGTCTTTTCCAGGATTTGCCTCAGTGTGAAAATTTGGTCTATAGTCGATCTGCCGGGCCGGAAGCCACACTGGTACGTGCCGATTAGTGTGTTGCAGAACGGTTTGAGACGTTCACACAGTACGTTGGATAGGATCTTGTACGCGACATTAAGCAGGGATATGCCTCGATAGTTCTTGCAAGACATAGGATCGCCTTTTTTGTAGATGGGGCATATGGAGCTGATAGTCCAGTCATCGGTCATACTTTCTTCCACCCATACTTGGTTGATGATTTGGTGCACGCGCCCTACCAAAACATCACCACTGTATTTGAAGAGCTCCGCTGGTAAACCATCAGAGCCGGCGGCCTTGTTGTTCTTTAGCTTTTTTATTGCTAAGCCAACTTCTTCTATACTGGGCGGTGGAACTGGATCTTCATTGACTGGACGTGGGTTCTCTTCTTGCCCTATCACTCTCTCTACATGATGCCCATTTAGCAGCTGCTGGAAGTGCTGCTTAAACACATCTACTATTCCCTGCGCTTCGGTGACTAGGTTTCCATCACTGTTTCGAAGAGCCTGCGTTCCGGTCTCGAAGCCAGCAGCCAGTTGCTTGGCTATCTTGTAGAACTTCCGGATGTTGCTCGATCGCCGGACTCTTCGATCTCCTTGAGCTGGGAGACTGCGTAGGCCCTCTTTTTCTACGCAGGATTTTCTTCTCCTCCCTCCTCCTGGCTCGATACTCTTCCCTCGCTGCCCTTGTTTTGCGCTGCAGCGCCTTTATATGTGCATCTTCTGTCACCTTTTTCCTGCGTACGCATTCATCATCATACCACGGGCTCTTTCTCTGGGGTGGCTGGTACCCTAAGGTGGTTTCGGCTACCTCTTTGATGATGTCGCGATACTGGGACCACTGGGTGTTGGCATTTGTGGTAGGTGAATGCACTGCGGAGAGTTTCTCACTCAGGCGCTCTTTGTAGACTCTGGCTACTCCAGGTGTGCTAGGGCGTCCAACGTTGAATTTCTTCTTCTGGGCGGAACGCAGCTTCTTCTCGTTGGATAGTCGAGCTCTGAACTTAGCCGCAACAAGAAAATGGTCAGAGTCGACGTTTGCCCCTCGGAATGTGTGCACGTTGAGGATGTTGGATGCGTGCCTCGCGTCGACTAGCACATGGTCGATTTGGTTGGCGGTTCGACCGTCTGGAGAGCGCCAGGTTGCTGTGTGGATCCTTAGCCTTGGAAACCTAGTGCTACTTATCACCGTATTACGAGCTGCCGCGAAGTCAGTTAGTCGGTAACCGTTGTCTGTGGTCGTATCGTGGATTCTGTGTTTACCAACTAACCCGCCAAAGATGTTTTCCTTTCCGATTTGAGCATTGAAGTCCCCGAGCACAACTTTGACATCGTACTCCGGACAGGCTCCGTAGGCTCCATCCAGGAGGTCATAAAACTCCTCCTTGATAGGGTCTTCAGCCTCGTCGGTAGGGGCGTGTGCACATATTAGGCTTATGTTTTGGAAAGTAGCTTTGATGCGGATCACAGCTAGGCGATCACTTATCGGCTTAAAGTCAATGACTTTTGTCCTAAGCCGATTTCCCACGACGAATCCGCATCCTAATACATGCAATCTTTTATGGCAACTGTAATAAATATCGCAATTTTTCCTTTTCATCATACCTGATCCTATCCATCGTATCTCCTGGATCGCGGTAATATCTGCCTTGTACCGTGTGAGGACAGACTCAAGTTTTTGAGTAGCACCTGGGGTGTACAGCGTTCGCACGTTCCAGGTACATACTCTCAAATCGTTGTCCGTTGACGTTCCGGGTCTAGTTGCCGTTTGAGGGAAATTGTTATCCGAGGCTCCTCGTGTCTCTCTCAAAACTATTCTTTTTTTTACATGGTCGGGAAGTTACCCCGACGGCACAACCCCCAACCTGGAGGGCCAGGCCCTTGACCCTAGGACAGCAGGCCGGTTACTCCGGTGCCAGTAACCCACTTTGGGATGTGAGCGCTGCCGTTGGCCCATTAAGGGTTCATCCGCCACCAACTCCTCTCCAACACCCTGGCTCGGTATTGGAAATCCCTATAGACCTGGTATCCGAATATGTCAGAGCAGCTCTATAGGGATTACACTAAATAGTTCGGCCTGACTGGAACTGTAGACGCCACCGTTGGCTCCATCTAGGGAACTCCTCCGTGGCCGTCTGGTACCAGAGGAGGTGTCTTAGTGAGAAAACAACACTCCTCCCCCCTCTCTCGTCTGCTGCCACCAACGACCTTACCCAATCTCCAGTCGAGGTACTATGCACCCACCAGTCACCACGTGGAGGTAAGAGTAGGAGTTGATAGTGAGAGGCTAGGTGAGAACGCTTGTGTTCTCATGACATCGCATCACTACCCTTCAACACCAGCAATAGTAATAGTAACATGTTTTATAATGGATCATCTGGATCGCCTTCCGTCAAATCTGGATGAAAGTCTTCAATTTGTTTAGAATTCAGATTTTGGTAAAAGGTGTGGTAAATGTTGTCAATTAGGGCAGCATTTCTAAAAGATCTTCTTTTTTCTTTTCATTATTTTGAAGAGGTGCAGAGTAAAATTCCTGAAAATCGCTTATTTTAATGGAACTAAATCCCCGGCGCCGTATATTTAGAGTCTTGAATTCTTCAACTTCGCTCAGAGAAGTTTTGAAGTATACAGTACCAAACTCCTTCGTGAACCTCATCCATTTTACATTTTGCCAAACAAACTTCTCGCCATTTTCATTGACTTTACGCCACATATATTTCTCCTTGGATAATCCAGAAAAATTTAAAATATCATGCTGATTAATTTCCTTTACCACAAATTTCTTTTTTACACCCACTGTTCGGACAAACTGATACCAATCACGGGGGTGCTCTATTTGTACTGTTGTCCGTTTCTTCTTTTTTTCTATTAAAGCATGATCAACGTCACACTCCATATGGGTGTGACCTGGGACTAGAAATTTGTGATCAATAATCTCTACAGCGTTTTGGTTTTCCAGTTGTAAAAGTGTTCCGAGCATGGTGGCAACAAATGTGTTTTTATTTTGCCCTGGGCAACAGTCGCTGTACAGAATAACGTGAACTTTTATTAATGGGTCAACCTCGGCCTTTGATTTATCTGAGGCTTTTGATTGATAAGCGCGCTCAGCTTCAAAGTGATGTTTAGCCTGTTCCTTTTTTAGAACACTGCGTTCCTCCTCTCCAGCCATGTCAATCTTCATATTTAAAGTATCACATTTGTGACAGGTGTCTAACTTCGGTTTTTTAAATTTTAAATTGAGAGTAGGTATTAACAATTTTAGAAAATTTGGAAAGAGAAATGGTTGAACCAAACTTTTCGCAAAATAGTCGATATAATTCGGCAATTGACAGGTCGCCTGACAAGTATCTTTTCGACGTATCCCGTCGTGTATAGTGAGATTCATAAGATGGGAAGCTGTTGATAAAATTTTTAATATGTCTCTCCTTCTCAGCAGAATTTTTTTTGGGGCCAGGGTGCTTTCCTCGCATATCACCATTCTTAAAAGGGCCTGTGCTTTCCAACTTTTTCTTAACAATTGTTTTAATAAATTGCTCGGATTCACAAAGAGTAAACCCAAAGCATTTTTGGCATACTCGTACTCTTTCGCCATTTATGTCCAATGAGTATGAATTTGTGTGCTTCCTATTTCTAGGATTAGTAAGACTCTTTTAGCAAACGCCTGCCGAAGTTCATAAGAACCAAGCTTCCAATATTGCTCAAAAATTAACTTCTGTTTGTCAAATGGTAGTTTTTCCTTGCATTTGTTTCTGCAGTTCTCTAATGGGCATATAGTTCGTTCTGCCACAACTTTTCCAGCTGTTGATACATAGCTTTTTCCAGAATTCCTTTTTTCCTTTCGCATCTTTTTTGTCTGATGTGCGTTAGGCTCGACAGCTTCATGATCTGCAGATACAGGTTCACAATCTCCAACCAAATTTTGCTCGATCTGTCTGCCAGCGATTTTCATTTCTAAAGAAATATTCGATATATCACTTACGTTTTCTGAATCAGAAGGCACGAAATCTGGATCACAAACTGAGTCATCGTCGTCAAAGTCCCAAACGTTCCCGTTTCCATTTCTTGAAAGTGATCACCATTGTCTACGCATTAATGAGGTGTATTTTCTGTTCCCGATTCTTTCCGTAAATTTAGTTTCTCCAAAATATTAGGCCCTATATTTTAATTCAAAAAAATCATTCAGGTACTATTTTCTTGTTTCACTTTTAAAATACTAGTCTTACTCTTTATTGAATAATTTTTGGTATTTTCATGATTTCTAGACCGCTCTTGATTTGATTTAATGTCAAGGCATGGAACTTGTTTTGTTAGTGCCATAGAAAGCATTTTTCTTGCACGATCCATATTTTAAACGTTTCCCGAACTATGTATGCAAATTAAGCAAAACATTTAAAAGGACTATTTTTTAAATAATAAAAACTTAACATACCGGTAATATCAGAAAACAAAAAAAAAAGGACTTGCGATCACTGTTGTTGTTTAAATAAAACTATCTGTGAAACAATGTAGAACAATACTAACTCTATACAAAATGCAATTAAAAAAAAAACACTTAATCACCTTACAGCACTTCTTAACCACTCATGTTATGTTACCTATGTTAAAGTGGCTCTCGGTGAGAGAAACACTTAGACCGTTAATCGGCCCATTGTGCGTACCACAGGCGTTTAGGGGTTCCTTTACTAGTTACTCGTTGTGAACCATTTACTTCCGTTGATAAAGCCAAGAATGCTAGCAGCGCTGAGGTAGCATAGATCGCTGAGATCATTGAGGAAGTAGCTTCCTAAATGCGCCATCCTTAGGTTGGAAAGGGCAGGGCAGCTGCAGATGAGGTGAGTGACGGACTCGTCCTCTTCTTCATCCCTACAGCTTCTACAAAAGTCATTATGTGGCAGCCCAAGTCTTTGAGCGTGTCTGCCCAGAACACAATGACCGGTGATGATATTAGCGATTAGTGAGATACTGCGTCTGTTGAGACGCAGAAGCTCTTTGGATCTTTTTGTATCCAGTGTCGGCCAAGTAAGCCTGGCAACGTCACAATATCGTAGATGTTTCCACCTATGATTTGCTTTTCTTGTTGCGTCCGCCTTGATAATTTGCTTAACGTATGAGAGCGGTATCTGCACGTTATGCAGATTAACACTATCAACGCCGGAGGAGCCTAATCTCGCAAGTTCGTCAGCTGCACAGTTCCCTGGGATATCACAGTGTCCCGGAACCCAGCAAAGGGTGAGGTCGTACTGTCCAGCTATCTCGTTAAGAGATACGCGGCAACCACCCAAGTCAATGTTTCGAACTGATGTGCACCCAATAAAACTATCTACTTGATATAAGTTACGGTTATTTAAAAATAGCTTTTCAAAAGAAAATCTTATGTAGACATAAGTGGTTATGATTAACTTTAATTTTTCAATTTATATTTTCTTAGTTTTGACAGAAGAACTTATGTTAACATAAGTGTCCGTAAAATTCGAACAACATTTTAACAGAACATCTTAAGTCAATATATGTTTTTTTGAAAAATTGAAACAGAACTAACAAATTTGAAACTTTGCATGACTTACTTCGACATAAGAGTTTCTGTTAAAATTTAAAATTTGAGCTATTAAGACTTACGAAATTTGCTTGACATAGGCTACTCTGTCGAAAGCATAGCATGCTGTTTAGATATAAGCGGTTAGGAATATTTTTATATTTCTGTAACGAAAAATGCCTTTTAAATGGGGGTAAGAGAGAAAAGTATATCTCAAACTGTTAAATACAACCAATCGAAAAACTGAAAAATCGCTTATGTCGACATAAGCTACTCTGTCTTATTGCCACAGATATTATAGCAAAGATTAATTAATTAACTGCCTAAACGACTTTTCACATGAGAGCGAATTACGATCTGAGAACAAGCGAATATACGTAGTGTTGAACATTTTATTCATATAGAAACTTTATTCAGTCTGAGGATCGCAGGTCGCGAATCAGTTTCATTATTGAAGTTTATTTTCGAAGGAATTTTTCGTTCGTGGGTTTGTGGATCGCGGCTATTTTATGTGGATTTTGTATTGTATTGTATTGTTGTATAAATAAATAAAATAGAAACGTCTCGATAGATAGCGGAGCGTATTTAAAAAGCAGATTTAAGAACAAGGACGGACAGTTGATTTATAAACAACTAGCTGACCGGGCGAACTTCGTACCGCCTAAAATTGATTAAATTATTAACATCCCTTTTGATAGTTGAACCTCTCTATTGAACGACTGAAACGCAGTTGGAATTGAATTGAGTTGAATGCATAGAAACTTCATAGATTTTCGATTTATGATTGAATCAAGTTTTTCCGGTCAGATTTTCTCAATCAACCAACTCAACCAGAGCAGAATGTGGGCAATAGGCAATCCTCGCTTCTGCCTTTCAACCGAGTACGCGATTGTGCTTAACGATCGTTTTCAGGTTTTGTTTAAAAACTCGTGCGGTGATGTCATGGCGGTCGCTCGAAGTTTGCGGGAAGAAAGAATCTTGGTTCGGATAATTGTTTTTCCCACTTCACATTCGATAAAGGTACTATAGAACATTAAATATCTATAGTCTTAGTCATATCATATTCATAAACAAACAAATACCTACCAGCATATATAATTAGGGCACTCTAACTGGTTGGCGGCACATTGCGTGTACAATATGAGCATGTGTAATCCATTCCGACATGACTGGAAAAGACAGACTAGAATTTAAGTGAAGGATAAAAAAATTAATTTGATATCAATAGTTTTATAAATAAAAAGAAAAATAAACAAGTGACACTTATCCTTGCAATAGCGTTCATTCTTGTTGTCTCGTCTTGCAATTTGTTTGTTTATAACTGCACTGAATCGGAAATGTCAAAATGAGTATGTGAACCGGTTGAGTTCAGGGATGCATGGTTGATGGAATTTTTAGATGCATGTTAGCATAGTTCGTATGCAATGTTTATTGAGTGGGTTTGAAAATCCGAAGAGCAGAACGCTGAGAAAAGATGAAGAAGGTAACACGATATCTAGTAATTTTAAAATTTACGTAGATCTCGTTCGCTCCGTATAGAGGTCAAGTGGCGGTCATGGAATTTACTCAGACGTCACACAGAAGAAATCGTGACCTGAGCCTGAGGTGTCTGTAAAATAATTTTCTGCATGTGGATAGTGGAATCTAAATTATCCACCGCCCCCCCCCCCCCTCTACCCCACCAATGCAATGAAAAGTCCAACAGTTCCTAGTTGAAGAAAACGGAACTAACAAAAAAAAAAAGGGAATATAGTACCTGATGGAGGAGCATCGTCATTTTCATCGTTTTTTTTTTTTTGTTTGTAATTGTTTTAGTTTTAAGTGGCGTGAGTTAGGTTTTAAGTTTTTTTTTGTGATTTTTATTCTGTTTCAATTTCATATTTTAGTGTAAATTTAAAGTCGGCAAGAAATTCAATTTACGTGGTCCGTTTTGTCTTCGCGTTCCATTTCCGTGTTACAGTTTTTTTTTATTCTCCCCACCCCTCCCAAATTGAGCTCACTCTGGGTAGTTGACTAGTAGGGAATAAGGTAGTTCTTCTTTTTGCGACCATGATCTGCGGGAATTAAATTGAAGAGATTTTTCATTTTTAATTAATTATAAATTCTTTTTATTGTGTAATTTCGTTTTGTTTTTACCTTTTTATCACTTTTGCCTTCCTTCTTAGATGATGATAATTTTAATGCTTAAAATTAATCATAAACAAAATAAATGTGCTTATCCACGCCCAAAATGAAAACAATCTATTTTATTCAAACGCACAGACGCTTGATGGGTTGTTAAACTAAATTTTCAGGGGTGTAAAAGGGTTTGTCGACGCTCTCGATTAATGGCTTGATCTGGTGAAGTGATGTAGTCATCATTGGGGAAGTTCACAACTGGCCACCGAACTTCCAGGTAGGGTGGGTTAAGTTATGGCCGCGCTGAATACCATCAACAGCGCCCTCTCTCTCTGTGGAAATGTCCGTCCGAGTCTGAAAAGATTTAGTGTAGGCACGATAAATGTTTTGTATATAGGTATTGTTGGTGTGTGAAGACAAGAACCCTCACCATTCCGGCGAGCAAAGTCGAGTAAAGCAAGCGTGCCCCGCTCCTCGCACCCAACACTCCACCCTTCTCTATCACATCCTATCCATCTGTCATTTCCTCATCCTGTCTCCTGTAATTTTTAAATCCCAACGTCCTTAAACTCCTGATACATGCCTATTACAAATGGCGCCCAACGTTTTTGTTTGTCCTAGTCTTATGTCCTTTATGTAGTTTAGTCCACAATTGTTTCTGCTGCCAACAACAATGAATTCGTAAGTCTTCATGTGGGTAGTTGATAAAAATATCACCTTGAATTGCGATGAGTTTATTGTTGTTGACAGCAAAAATAATTGGAACCTGTTATGTCTTGTCTATTCTAGTCTAATTCTAATTCTTTCTTTATGTGAATTTTACTATCTTGTCAAAAAAACTAGAATTTTCATATCTTAGTATATTTGTCTTACTTACATGGATTCAGTGACCGTGATTAAGTGGCTATCGTCTTAACATGTTGCATTGTTCCGTCTCTTTATTTCGTTTAGTTTTGTGTGTTGTGACTCTCACTATCTCAAGTCTTCCAGCAAAACCTTCTAGGTATATTGGAATTACGGGGATGGAGAGAGATACAACGATGTGTGTCCCTGTTCTACCCTCTCATTTTATGTAGTTGTTTTTCACATTAAGAGGATTTTTAGCATTAAGTCCGTCCGCAGTCTTCTTTCTTCCTTTTTCTTTTTATGTCAAGCCAATCAAACCACGATATTAGCCAACAAAGAAACCACCGAAAGCATACACCTGAATCACCCCCGATCTGAAATAAATACAAACAATTAACAAATTTTAAATAACACGTATTAAATAGTTTTAAAGTTGAGAATACATTTTCGATCATTATATAGATATGTACTTTAAATGTCATTTTTATTTATAAATACCTTTTTTCTATTATATATTCATTTTTGTTGCGGCAAGTATTAGTTAAGCCGTCTCATATAGGCAAATAATACCCTTCGTTTCTTTTAATTTATTATTTTTATTATTTATTTTCTTATCACTTACAGCTAAAATACAATATTTATATCTGCAGAATATGTATAACGAAAATAATAGTAATCAATCTGTAACTTAAAAGTTAGTGTGGAGTGACACATCTATTTAATTAGTATTACAAAATAATGTTGATGTGGGGGAAAACATAGGTTTTACAATATTATAGTTGGGTTCATAAAAGAAGAACAAATTCAAGGAAAACAAGAAAGAGAAATCGAAAATGATAATAATACAATTGATAGCTAACAAAGTTAAATTAATAATATATTAATAAACTGCATTCAATTAGGATATTACTTGTGCTGATGTTTTTTATAGCAGATCACTTCAAAGTAACGATTCAAGGACTTCATAATTTAAGGTGAATAACCAATCTTTAACCTTTTTTAAAAACGAATTTGAATGTATGGATGTTCGAACAGAGAATGGTAACTTATTGAACATTGAAGGGGCCATAACAGTGTAAAAATGCGAAAAATGGGTTTTGTAAAAAATTGGAACATTGACAAGATGCAATGTATTTATACGAAGACTATATAACTGTATACTCCTACTAGGAATATTACCGCTTTGCTTATAAAATTCTTTTAGTACTTTAAAAACGTAAAGGTGCCTCATTGGTAAAATATGCAGGTCTCTAAATAAGGGCCAGCTCTGATTAAAACGATTTTTGTTACAAATGATCCTTATTAAATATTTTTGAGCTATTAACAATAGTCTGAAAGAGCTAATATAAGAACCACACCAACTTGATATACCATACTGCAACTTATTGTGAGCAAGACCGTAATAAATTGTCGTTAAAACTTTTCTGGAACAATGTTGTTTGATGAGATACATTTTGCGCGTTACTAGCAATTAAGGTGAATAACCAATCTTTAACCTTTTTTAAAAACGAATTTGAATGTATGGATGTTCGAACAGAGAATGGTAAGTTATTGAACATTGAAGGGGCCATAACAGTGTAAAAATGCGAAAAATGGGTTTTGTAAAAAATTGGAACATTGACAAGATGCAATGTATTTATACGAAGACTATATAACTGTATACTCCTACTAGGAATATTACCGCTTTGCTTATAAAATTCTTTTAGTACTTTAAAAACGTAAAGGTGCCTCATTGGTAAAATATGCAGGTCTCTAAATAAGGGCCAGCTCTGATTAAAACGATTTTTGTTACAAATGATCCTTATTAAATATTTTTGAGCTATTAACAATAGTCTGAAAGAGCTAATATAAGAACCACACCAACTTGATATACCATACTGCAACTTATTGTGAGCAAGACCGTAATAAATTGTCGTTAAAACTTTTCTGGAACAATGTTGTTTGATGAGATACATTTTGCGCGTTACTAGCAACATGTGCGTTTTAATGCTTTGAATATGATCTTTCCAATTCAAGTTATGGTCAATTAATACTCCGAAGTATTTATAGTGTTGAACTGATTCAATTTTAAAACAACTACGATTAAAATTACATTTTCCACAACTATGAACAGGGAAACAAAATTTTTTACAATCATGAGCATGAAAGCATAGATTAAAATCGTTCAAAACGTTATTTGATAGTTTGAAGGACATGAGTTTTGTTTTCTCGCTAATTATCAGTTTATGTTCCGTAAACCATAGTCTTAAGGTTTCTAAATCTTCCGAGATCTTTGTAATACATTCGTATCCCGTATCAAACTGGTATGTAAAGGCTAAATCATCTGCAAATGAAGTTTATGCTCCATTTAAACTCAGTTCAAAAAGTGAGTTAACATAAACTAAAAACAGCACAGGACCAAGAACTGAACGCTGTGGTACACCATTTTTTAAAACACGAGAGTCACTAAAACTGCCAATTACGTTAACTTTTTGTTTTCCATCTCTGAGATAAGATGCAAACCACCTGTGGATTACTCCTCTAAAACCAGCATTGAATAATTTTTTTAGGAGCAAGTCATGGTCAACCATGTCAAACGCTTTTGTCATGTCAACAAAAAGAGCCATGGTAGATTTGCTACAGTTAATACTTCCATACAACTGGCTACAAACTCTTAGGATAGCCTCCTCGGTTGACATTCCTTTTTTTGAAACCAAACTGATTACTGCTAAAAAACTGAATTCTGTCTAAAAACGATAATATGCGTGATTTCATTAGTTTTTCAAAAATCTTCGAAAACGATGGTAGTAAAGGCCCCTAATTTGAGCCCCCCCCCCCCCCAGTAATGAGCCCCCTGGATGTTTTTCGTTCAAAAGCTAAGCTCCTGTTATCTAAAACATAAAAACAAATATTTTTCAATTTCCGTTACTTCTTTACTCGTATTGTTTCAATTGTTTTCCTATATGGGGTTTTCCCAGTTGGTAACAGAAAATCGGTAAGTGCGGACGTTTCACTTGTGTGTTGTGCAAAAGTGTTTTTAGTCAGTTTTGCTAAGAAAGCATTTATTTAAAGCAATTGGGAAAGTATTTTGTTTATATTTTATATTAATTCATACATGTTTATATTAACAATAAACATTCATAGCAATTATTTTCATATTAAATTATATTAAATATTATTTATTTATTAAAATATAGTGGGGGCGCACAACTGGGATTCAAAAACGATTAAATCCAATAATGAGCCGGGTGGGGCTCACTATTGGGCAAGCACAAAAAAACGTTGTTCCATTTACGAGCCAGGCCGATTTGCATATAAATATTTATAAAATTACTCATCGCATTTCCGTGTGTTAGTTTTAAGGCCTTGAATGATTAAATTTGGGGAAAAAGCAATTTAGTATAGATATTAAAAATGTCCTTTTTTGATTTTTGATTTTTATAAATAGCAAAATTTGTCGAAACTAAATATAATTAATTATTCGTATTAAACCCTTAATAGTACTACGTACACTCTTTTATAGATTTATTTTGTCTAATATATAAGATATTTTAAAATGTAATTTGTATTTGAACATTTTTGAAAGCAACGGTTATTTTGATAAAAAAAATAGTGGATTTATATACGGGCTCGTTATTGGAACGGGAAGAGCTCAAATTAGGAACATGAGGGCTCAGTACTAGAACATTCCGGATTTTTTAAATATTTTCTTTTTACTTAAATCGTATGAAAACTAACAAAAAGGAAAACAAAAATTTGATCAATCATATAAATAAAATTGGTGTAGTTCTGTTCGACTAAGATTAAATTTGACTGCATGTCTTTAAATGCAAAAATTTTAGAAACTACTGAATATATTCTGGTGCATTTTTCTTAGTTCTATAGAGGATACCTAGGCCTACAATATCCACTTTGTTTCAACTCTCTATCTCTATAAATTCCGGAAAAAATTGGACAAGAGTAATTTTTTTTTCGTTTCGTTTCGCTTTTTTCTTTCGAAAATACTGGGAGCATTTAAATATAGTAACCAACATCTTATAGAGGACATCTGCGGGTACAACTTAGGATATCCATTAACTCGAAAACTAAAAGGTTTTTAAAGAAATAGGCAAAATTTTAAACATTTCTACTATTTTCACCTGCGTGAGTTGATATGCACTTCACTCTCAAAGGGAAGGGAAAGGGAAAACGGTGTTTATAACAAGAATACCTACAAATAATTCCCCGCAGTTATTCATTTCAGTTTAAACGGATTTAATTTCCTATTAATGTTTGTTCTTCCATGACAATTAATAAGTCACAGGGTCAAACTTTAAGAAAATCGGGAGTTGATTTAAGAAAGAATTGCTTCACACACGGGCAGTTATATGTAGCGTGCTCCAGGGTAATCAGGTAAGCAGGAAATATCACTATCTTAGCCGATAGAAACAAAACCGCTAACATAGTGGTATACAAAGAAGTGTTACATTAATAAAAAAAAGTGAGTTAAACATTATAACATTATCTTCGCTCATTTTCATTGTCCACTCAGACTCAGTCTTCGGGAGTTTTTTTTTAGATCGGGTTCAAGTCCCTCACTATTGAAGAAGGCTTCCTCACTTTACACCTCTACAATGTCTTTCGAGAATTTTTGATTTTTCCTTCCAGCGATTTTCAAAAGAAATACGTTTTGATGTCCCCTATAAGACAGTAAATTTCTTTATTTTTTTTCCATCAACTGTTCTGAAACCACATTTTACACGGGCGAAGCCGGGAGGGTACAGCTAGTCTATTATAAAATGAAAAACTTGTTTAGATATATGTAAACAGTTAATTTTGCGGAAGCGGCAAACTCAAAACTATAGTTAAGGGGGCTCACTACTGGGGCTTTTACCCTAGTAGGGAAATGGGTCTGTAGTTGGACATATCTTTCTTATTACCTTTTTTAAAAAGTGGTATGACTTCAGCGACTTTTAGCTGTTGTGGGAAACTACTATTTTGAGCACTTAGATTAAACAAGTAACATAAAACGTCCGCCACATAGAAGCACATTTTTTTCACCAATACACTCGATACACCATCACTAGTACAAGACTTTTTGTTTTTTAACGATAATATTGCATTGCAGACTTCACTTGAGGAAAACGGTTCGAAAGCAAAACTGTTTGATTGTGTGTTTTGTGTGGTTCTTAAAGAACAATTGCAGTCGGTTGAAATCTCTACAGATGGTTTTAGTTTTTCTCTCCAAACTGTTAATACCTAATGGTTGTCTACTTTTTCCCAAAATGCTGTCAACAACCTTCCATTCATCCCTTATATTACCTCTAGCTCGTTCAAAAGAGTCAGAGTAAAATTTGTTACGCATGTCTTCAATATTTTTGTGCACGGATTTACACAGATTATCATAGTGTTTTTTGAGTTTTACGTTTTGTGGATGACTTCTGCATTTTTTCGCTAGATTGTTTTTTATTTTTATCTGCTGCAAAAGATAATAATTCATCCATGGCTTTAAAAATGTTTTTTTGCTCGAGTTATGAGGGGACAAAATAGTACAATTTTTTATGTGATTGTTTAAAATTGTAAGAAAGAGATCGAATGCAATTGATTGGTCGGTTTCATTATAGACTATTTCCCAGAATTCATATTTTAGACAATCATTTAGAAGAATATAGTCTGTGCAATATTTCTTTTTTAAGGGTGTGTTGCCACTACTTACTGCATTGGTGCCACAACACACATTAAGTGCAATCATACAATGATCTGTTAATTTAAGATCATATACAACACCATTAAACATATTCTTATTGTTTTTTTGAGTACGCATAAATATATGATCAATGCAAGTTTTAGTCGAAACAGTTATACGGGTACGTTCATTAATAAAACTCTTAAGACCATTTGACGCCATAAGAAACAGATAATTCTCAGTATCTCTATCAGATTCATTTAAAATATCAATATTTATATCTCTAAAGTTCTTTTCTTTACAAGCACTCAGAGCATCGCTTAATTCACCAATGAAAATACATTTACTAACTGCTTGCAATCTATAAACACTCAGCATCGCATAACTCTCATTCATGAAATCAAAAGACAATTTCATAACATCAGCACTAAGAAAATTAAGCTTCATACAATCGAGTACATAACCATTTTTCACATAAACTGATACACCTCCAGCCGATGGGTTGAAAGTCGCTAATGAGTATGGGTAGGGAAATGTCAAATCGTCGATGCAATTCGTCGGTGGTATGTATATGGCGGGGAAAAGTGCAACAGGTAGCCGGTTGAATGCTACCGCCTCGGTCGCTCAGCTGGGGTGGGTTCAGGGCTTTAACAGCTAAATTTAAATTATGGGAATAAAACGAAATGGGTACTTAACCTTTCTTTGAGATGATGAATATAATCGTTGATTCGATTACAGTGGGCGCCACACAATCTTTTTAGAAGGAATTGTGAAACGAATTTCTTACGGTTGTATGAACGGGTCGCGTGTCCTGCTTTTCAGGGATTTTTAACGGAACGAAAGCCAACGTAGTGATATTTATATGATAATTATGTATCCTAATTAACCCGGATCTATAGGCTATAAAATATTATCTAACAAGTGCAAATAAAACACTGTACTTATCTGCTTCCTTTGTCCCCAAAACCTGTCCTGGTAGGTAACTTCCTGTCTGTCCTGCCGCTTGTATTTTTCTCTTTCCTCGCCTGCTCTTCTCCTTCCTTTCACCTTTTTTTTTTTATCACTTCCTAACACTTCAATTCTGCTATTCTACTAATAGCACTTGTAACAATTAAATTCGGCTATTCAACTAATAGCACTTCTAACAATTAAATGCGGCAATTCAACTAACAGCGTTTTCCAAAAATTATTTTCGAATTCTTTACGGTTTGTAGTCGAGCTGTCTCTTGCTGATCTCGTAGTTAACCAAAAAGTGAACTCCTTGCTTAACTTCTCTTTTGTTTATACCTCATACATACGTATTCGTTCATTCAGCAAAACGGGACTATATTATTGTCCGCGACTGCAACACTCCGTTTCTTTTGGCGGAGGTTCGTGCGGACTCCCGTTCTTGCTCTCAATCATACTGTTTACGTTCTTTGGCGAATTCGCCCGAGAATTAGGAATATTTCCCAATCTCAAGCTTTTCACTGAACGCATTCACTCATACCTTTCACACACTGCATTCAGTACATGAAACATTCTGCCTTACATTTTATATCCAAAATGTTAAAGACTTTAGCCAATTTACAGCTCGAGTAAAAATCGTGATAGAAATCGTTCGCGACATTATTCCCCTAGCGGTCCTATCTTTTAACCCTATACCAAAAGCGCAAGGATTTTCCTTTAGCAGGCGAGCCATTGGAACATACAATGCTTGGGGATCATGAGACCGTGTTCCTATGTATGGAAAGCAGAATCGTGGGGACAGAGGTTGCTGATCGATACCTATTTCGTACTTTTGTTTCGTTCCCTATGCTATACGTGGGCTTTCGCGCAGATTTTGGGGTTGGGGATGAGCCTATAGTGTGCCATTTCTTACACATAACTTCTTTTATGTTGGGGCCCTTAGCCACTGCTGAACTGTTTCCACTGACGTTGGGGTGGACATTTCGTGTTTTCTGTTTATGTATTTTATATTGTCTTGCGCTTGTGACTATATTTTGTATTGTATGTGATTCGCTCGTCACATTGTCTTCAATGTTATGTTTTCGTTGACGAATATGTACTAGTGTGTTTTAAGTATTTGAGTTCCTCGTTCCGGTTTAGTATTCTCCCATTGATTTTGTTTTTTTGTCCACCCGTGATGTTTCTGTCTTGTCTCTCTCTCTCTCTCTCTTAGGACTGCCCATCCCTGCCCTTCCAATTGGGCCGTTTGGGTACCTGCTTTTGCTATCCTCCCGAGGGTCATAGCGAGCAAGATCGTTGGATATTAAGTATACCCAACAAGATCTGCTATGCCACTTCCTCAAGAGAATAGCGGAAGGACGGGAAGGTAAAAAAAAGGAATGGGTCGGAAGGTGGAAAGGTGGGAGACGACCACATATTTTGTTGGCTCGTTTTGAACGCAACAAACCATATCTCACTCAGAACAATAACAACAGGCAAATTCACTAATAACTCAAGATGTGCTATCAGTGCTGAAAAACTTTTTCTAGCGCTACGAATGTTTTGATATAAGCAAACAATGTCAGCACGATTAAGAGAATTGACTGGGTATTCACATGTATTAGGGACTAAACACGAAACAGAATTAAGAGAATTATTCATAACTTATTAAAATCAGCAGCACAAGTAATTCTTACTAAGTTCTCCCCCTCCTTCTTCCGCATATAAACTGTTCCATTTTTAGTCCATACATATTGGTACCCTTTTTCTCCCTTCAGTGATAAAGCAGCATTAAACAGTTGACGTGTTTGGTACGTTAAGCAGTCATTTAAGTACATCTTCACCGGTCTCCCATAAGCGTTACTGTTGACTTTGAGTATTGTTGTTGTAAGTTGCGTTTTATTTTCTCTTTTCGCTTTCATCATTTTCTCCTTGCACTGTCGAGAAATAAATTTGACAAACAGAATATTTTTCTTTGTTTGATTACTGCTAGCATTTGGTGTATTTTTTTGCCTTTTGATTGTGCGTTTTGTGTAGCAAAGGTCAATCAATGTCTTCCTTCGTTACGTCGACAAGCAGACCATCGCGGAAAATCTTCAGCGCCAAGTCAATACTAGAAATGTCGCTGCAGTCAGGTGGAATGTTATAGATCTCCACAGCATTTCCGATGAGTTGTTGTTCTAGATGATCAACCTTCTTCTCGAGTTGCTGAATTTTCAGCTCGCATTCTTTATTTCTGATTTGAAGTTCCTCTATCTCATTCTTTTGAATTTGCTTTACTTCTAGTATATCCGCGTAAATCAAATCCAGTGTAACATTAGGCTTCGGTGGAGCGAAAGGTGTTTCATTAACAGGTGTTAGGTGTTTTGTTCAAATGTTTTGTGGAGATGTTGAATTTGACTGATCGGGATAGAGACGCACGCTGGCGCTTTCTCTAATAGCGATTCTCGTGGTTTTTTTGCAGCACATGCATTGCACTGCCAAAGTTTATTCTCCTTCTTCATGAACTCGATGTCGGCAGGCATGACATCAACGCAGGCTGCATGGGAAAGGCTGTTGCAGTCCCTACACATCACCTTTAGTTGAGTACGCTCCACTTTGTTTCCACACGTTTTACACGACATTGTGAAATGTGAATATAAACAATGAGTTAATGGTACAAAGGATAGAAAAATTAACTTTTTATTGTTCCCGACGCGTGTGTGCCCCACAACAAACAGCTGAGAACTATTTCTTTTTTTTGTTTATACATTTTTTCCTTTTTGTAGTTTTAGGTGTAGATATATCAAGCGCACTGTCATATTGTATTAGTGTGCTGTCTTGTTTTGATTTATTTATAACCGCTACAGTTCTAAATTCGTTTATTTCGCTTCTCGTCGTAATTTTGCTTCGTGTGATGAGTTTACCTAAGGACGAGTCGAAAAAGCATAGAGTTAGTCGTGGTTACAACCCAAATTATAGAAAAATAATAACCCGTTCGCAATCCCATTCAGCAGGAACTAGCTCTAAAGCAATGGCTTTCGTTGCACGTAGTCCGCCACCAGCGAATAGGTCGGCGAAGTCTAAATCAACCATGTCTAGCCAATCTTTCACCGATCCTGGAAGTATGCAGGCGAACAGTGAATCTGCAACTTCTTTAGAATCTGTCTCAGCCCCCTCTTTTAGTTCGCTCAGCCAATTTGGTGCCGCATCTATTCAGGCCCAGAACGAAAGCACCAGAACTCTGGTGGATGCATCTAAAAAGCAAAGTCCAGTCAATTTACGAACAAGCCAGTTTGTTTCATCAGAAGATACAAACTTACCCAATCTAGAACTCTCCAGCAATCAAGCGATCAAATCCGCGTTTTTGTCTCAGCAAAACTCTCTTCGAGATGAAATATCGGCGGATCTGCGTCAGGAAATGAGAGCAAATTTTCAAGATTTTATGAAGGATTTTCAAATTAATCGTCCTGTTGTTCAAGCGGAACAGACACTCCCGAAGAATAATTCTTCGAACACAGGCACCATACCAAAACAAACTCTTCCTTTGCCTCCGCAGCCTTCAACGCAGCATGAGCAAGCTCAGCTTAATGTAGCTGCTCAACCATTTCTTCCCAATGGAAATCACCAAAGAAACAACAACAATAAATCGGGTAGAGGCAAGTCCTCAAATAAAAATTATCACCAATCTCATGCATCATTTCAGCAGGTGGGTCATCATTTTGAGATGCCCTTTCCCAACCAACCAAATCAGTCTTTTGAGACGAATAGCCACTCAGGAGTAACAGGTCCCATAAACAATAATAAGAGAGGTGAGTGTCTTTTTAGAATTTCTGGTTAGTAATAATGTTGATATATTAAACAAAGGTTCTAAACCAACCTTTATAAATGCGATACGCGAAGAGGTACTTGATCTCACGCTTGCCAGTCCATTTATGTCTAACTTCATTGTAAATTGGCAAGTGTCGGACGAAGCCTCGTTATCTGATCACCAACATATTAGGTTTGATATACCTGGTCAATCCGCACTTGCACAAAACAGATACGATCCCAAGTCGACGGACTGGAATTTGTATCGAGAGCTTGTAATCTCAAACACAAACATGCTTGTCTCTCCAATTGAATCCATATGGGACCTGGATGAGGCTGCTTACCAGCTCAAAAATACGTTGATAACCTCCTATCATGGTAGCTGTGTCAGTAAAACCAGTTTGAGTAAACGTAAGGTTCCCTGGTGGAATGACCAACTTGCCAAACTCAGAAGAAAGGTTAGAAAACTCTTCAATCGAGCTAAAAGAAACAAAATGTGGGACGAATATAGATCCGCTCTCACAGAATACAATTTAGAATTGAGACGATCTAAAAGAGCCTCATGGAGAAAATGCTGTGAAGACATATCTAATATGCCAATGGCAGCTCGTATCCACAAAGCTCTAAGGAAAGATCACTCTAACCGTGTAGGCCTACTTAAGAAAGCTGATGGAACATACACTAAGGACCAAACGGAAACAATCAAAACCTTATTGCAGGTTCACTTCCCTGGTTCGATCATCCGTGAATCGCACGGAAACTCAAACGATTTTGATCACATGATCGCTACTCCTAGGCGAGCTAATAGTCTATCTGGGAAGATTTTCAGTCCAGATAAGGTTAGATGGGCAGTTGGCTCTTTCAAACCTTTCAAAACCCCTGGTGGAGACGGCATCTTTCCAGCCCTTCTTCAGAGGGTTATTGACGTCATACTTCCGACAATTATAACTATTTTTAGAGCTAGTTACAACTGGGGATATATTCCGACCACTTGGAGACAGGTGAACGTAATATTTATTCCTAAAAATGGCAATAGGCCAAGTGAACTACCTAAATCATATAGACCTATCAGTCTAACATCATTTGTTCTTAAAATAATGGAAAGACTAATTGATGTTCACATTAGAGGCTATATATTAATATCTAACCCTCTACACTCAAGTCAGTTTGCGTACAGAAAGGGCAAGTCCACTGAGGGTGCTCTTCACCATATTGTCAAAAAGGTAGAAGACGCCTTTCGCCACAAGAAAATTGCCTTGGGCGCATTCCTAGATGTTGAGGGTGCTTTCGACAATACCGGATACGACTCGATTGCTAGGGCAATCAGAAGTAAAGGTATCGAAGACTCGACCAACCGATGGATTCGAGCCATGCTGGAAAGTCGGGTTATCTCATCCTCGTCAGGGGGAGTGGCAGTGTCAGTGACAGCAGTCAAAGGCTGCCCCCAAGGGGGCGTGCTCTCCCCTCTGCTGTGGTCACTCGTCATAGACAGCCTACTAGTCAGTCTGCATAATCTTGGTTACGACGCCATCGGTTATGCCGATGATTTGGCAATTGTCGTTAGTGGAAAGCTCTGTGCTACCATTACTAGTAGAATGAGAAATGCTCTACTGCATGTTCTGGAATGGTGCAACACGGAAGGTTTATCCATCAATCCGAACAAAACTATACTTGTTCCTTTTACCAGAAGGAGACTAGTCATGTTAGAACCCATTATCCTGAATGGAACTTCATTAAACTACTCCAACGAAGTAAAATATCTCGGAATCATCCTTGATAAAAAACTAAATTGGAACTCACACATCAAGTCCGCCACAGAGCGTGCCTCTAGGGCCATGTGGGCCTGTAGGTGCCTGTACGGCAGAACTTGGGGTCTTAATCCCAGAATGATATATTGGCTATATACTATGATGGTAAGACCCATTATCTCGTACGCGGCAATCGTCTGGTGGCCGAAAGTACTAGAACGGACTACTGCAAACAAGCTTCAGAAGCTTCAAAGAATAGCCTGTCTCGGCATCACAGGTGCTATGCGCACTTGTCCAACAACAGCAATTGAGGCCATTGTTGGGCTCTCACCACTGCAGTTCTTCATTATGAAGAGTGCAGCTAGATGCGCCATTAAGTTACAGACAGAAAATAGATTTAATTCAGTTGATCATGTGGGTCATCTGCAGATACTTAACAGTATACCGAACTTGGACATGTTCCGCTCAGTCCCGGACATTATGGTTAGGGAGTACAGTTTCGGTAAACTATATGAGGTAGAACTGCTTGAACGCGCTAGTTGGGCCAATGGAGTTCCGACAATGGACCCAAAAAGCCTAGTATGGTACACCGATGGATCGAAAATGGATTCCGGAGTTGGAGCTGGTGTCTTTGGACCCAACACCAAAGTCTCGATACCCATGGGGATGTGCCCCACGGTTTTTCAAGCGGAAATCCATGCGATCGAAACTTGCGCTGATCTTATCTCCAAAAAAGGTATGAAGGGCGCAACCATTCAAATTTTTTCAGACAGTCAGGCAGCCTTACAAGCATTGGCATCCAATACAATGGACTCTAAAACAGTTAAGTGCTGTCACAATGCTCTGCAAACTCTCGCCAAACACAACAAGGTTAGGCTTGGCTGGGTACCAGGCCATCAAGGCATTGCAGGCAATGAACATGCAGACAAACTAGCTAGGGATGGTTCAGAATCCCTTCTCTGTGGACCAGAACCCTACTGCTCAGTCAATTGGACTACTGCACTAAGGCAAATTAACGATTGGGAAAAACAACTTCGTCTTGATCATTGGGAACATGTCCCTGGTCTAAGACAATCCAAACGATTAATTAAGCCTTACTCCTACAAGGAAATCCTTAGGCTCAGTAAGGATAACATAAGAAAGCTAACGGGCTTCCTCACAGGCCATTGTGGCCTTAGATATCACCTCAACAAAATGAACCTTTGTCCGGAAACAGAATGCAGATTCTGTCTGGAGGATGTTGAGTCCTCAGAACACATTTTATGTGACTGTCCGGCTTTTCATTGGTTAAGAAAACGCGTCTTTAATAGAGAGACTCGTACGCCAGCAGATATAGCGCTCTCTGCTACTAAAGACTTATTGGCCTTCGTTAGGGAGGTCGAAAGTCTCTTAGACTAACTTTTCCCATTGATACAACAGATCTTACAGGTCGCAGTGTCAGCCAGCTGGGCATGGGTATAAAAAAAAAAAAAAAAAAAAAAAAAAAAAAAAAACAGGTCCCATAAAAATTGATAAGTGGGGAATTTGTTTCGAAGGAAAGCCGGAGACTCTCGATGTGGAGGATTTTATCTTTCGCCTGGAGACACTCCACTGCCGCCCACGAATGGTATTGGCAGTACCAGAGAACCAACTACCGCCCGGATTGGCTCACGCTTCGAGAAGCACTCATGCGTCAATTCCGGAACTCGAAGTCAAACTTCGATATCATGAGAGATATCATGGACCGTAGGCAAGGCACCTGGGAGTGCAGTGACGATTTATTTTCCGCAATATATAAAAAGAAATCGCAATTACGAATGGAGCTACCAGACGGGGGAGTCGCGTTCCACACAGACCTCAGAGTCGTTAGAGAACTAGTCACACCATTAAATGAATCTGAAATAAATAATAAAGAAATTAAAATTCTAAAAAGAGATAAAGTTTCCAATATAGTAGAAAATAAGAAAAGATTTATAATTAAGCCGTTGCATGTTAGGATTAAAGAATATCATATAGCTAGAAGTAGGATTTTTAAAAACAATTATGTGTGTACGTCCAAAGCTATTTTAAAAGCTAGAAACCGATTTCAAATCCGCAAGGAAATTAGAAAAAGCATAGCTTCGACCATAATCGATACCTCCACTGATCCCAGACCATATGCCAAAATCAATATAGCAGGTAAAAGTGTTTTCGGTCTCCTGGATAGTGGAACGAGCGTCAGCTTTTTAGGAAAAGACTGTTTAAGTTTTGTTAAGTCTCTTGTGTTTTACCAAATATGGGCTCGGTAAAACATCAGTCAAGGAGCACGTTATCGATACCGGAGACGCGGACCCAGTCAAACAACGTCACTACCCCGTGTCGCCAGCGATACAAGCCCTCCTGTATGACGAGATCGACCGCATGATTGGACTCCGCGTTATTGAGGACAGTGAGAGCGCATGGTGTTCACCGGTAGTCTTGATTCGGAAACCCGGCAAAAATCGTCCTTGTCTTGACTCCCCAAAGGTGAACGCCTTGACGAAGAAAGACGCCTATCCTCTCCCCCATATCGACGGGCTACTCAGTCGTCTGCAGGATACGTATTTCATCAGCAGCTTCGATCTAAAAGACGCATTCTGGCAAATACCGCTGAAGGCACGGAGTAGGGAAAAAATTGCTTTCACGGTACCGGGGAGACCCTTGTATCAGTTCACGGTCATGCCCATTGGTTAGTGTAACGCAGCTCAAAGGATGTACCGTCTAATGGACAAGGTAATCCCCTCACGATTAAAGGACCGGGTTTTCGTGTATCTTGATGATTTGCTCATCATCGCTCCCGACTTTGAGACCCATTTAGCCCTGCTAGATGAAGTAGCACAGTGCCTTCGGAAAGCAAATCTCACCATCAACTTAAGCAAATCCAAATTTTGCTTCGAAGAGTTGAAGTATTTAATCTTTATAGTTGGTGGTGGGAGGTTGAAAACAGATCCATCCAAAATCGAAGCGATAGTGGACTTTCCAGTCCCCAAGAATCCAAGGCAAGTGCGCAGGCTTCTTGGTCTAGCAGGGTTGTACAGGCGCTTTATCAAGGACTTTTCAACCTTGACTGCCCCAATAACAGATACACTAAAAAAAAAAAAAAGGGAAATTTGAAATGTCTTCTGCAGGCATTTAATAAATTAAAAACAGCCCTAACGACTGCACCAGTACTGACTCACCCGGATTCTACTCGGCGTTTAAATATCCAGTGTGACGCGTCAGAGTCCGGTATAGGAGCCGTGTTATTTCAGCGCAACGACAGCAACGAAGAATCGCCGATATCCTACTTCTCACAAAAGATGAACGCCTGCCAGAAAAATTACAGCGTAACAGAGAAGGAATGTCTGGCGGCTGTCACAGCTGTACAGAAATTTAGGCCATACGTCGAGGGTATGGATTTCACTATAATTACCGACCACTCCAGCTTGCGATGGCTTATGAGTCTCAAAGACTTGAGTGGGAGACTGGCGCGTTGTAGCCTCAAGCTGCAAGCTTTCACTTTCGATGTGGAACATCTTAAAGGGTCGTTGAATGTGGTGCCATATACCTTGTCCCGTGTTCATCTTGATGGTCTCGACATCCAAGATATCGCTCCTTGGGTGGACTTGGATTCAGAAGAGTTTGTCTCCGATGAATACAAGGATCTGATAGCCACCATCGAAGAACACCCAGACGAGCTGCCAGATCTAAAAGTAGAGGAGAATTTTGTTTATATGCGTTCTTTGCTACCCGCCGGTGACGAAAATGCGGAACATACCTGGAAGTTGTGTATCCCATCCACGTTAACCGAGGATATTATCTCACGGGCTCATGATCCTCCCCAGGCGTCTCACGGTGGTATTGCGAAAACGTTGTATCGAATTCGCCAATACTTTTACTGGCCAAATATGACCGTCCAGATCAGACGTTATGTGTCTAACTGTTCTATATGTAAACAATGGAAACAGTCAAACCAAGTGCTTCGTCCTCCTATTTCTAACAGTTATTGTACCGATCGTCCGTTCCAGATCAAAATCTGGCAACTTTTATGTGTTTGTAGTGCTTGACCACCTGTCTAAATTTGTTTTGTTGAAAGCCTTAAGAAATGCCAGTACCATAAATGTCGTGAAATATCTACGTAACGAAGTGTTCAATTTGTTTGGTCTGCCACAAATTATACACTCCGACAATGGTAAGCAATTTCTAGCAAAAGATTTTCAAGACCTTTTGAAAACGTATGGCATACGTCATTTCAAAACTGCCAACTATTCCCCACAATCAAATGCGTCGGATAGAGTTAATAGAACGCTTCTAGCAGCCATCCGTTCATATCTCAAAGATGATCAACGCGATTGGGATAGCCTTCTAAGCGACATTGCGTGTGCACTCCGTAGTTCCGTTCACACATCTACCGGGGTGTCGCCATATTTTACCCTTTTCGGAACAAATATGATGACCCACGGTAGCACCTATGAACTTGCACAGAAACTCAATGCCGTAGAGGATGGTGAACTCTTAACTCTCTCCCGAGTCCCGACAAACGCGATTGCACTGCTTACGTGAGAAAGTTAAAGAAAATATATTGAAGGCAAACGAGCAAAGCGCTAAAATATACAACACAAGAACACGCATTAATTTTCTACCTGGACAAGAGGTATTTCGAAGAAACTTCGTCCTTAGTGACACTTCAAAATACCTCGCCGCGAAACTTTGTCCAAAATTTGTTAAGTGTAGAATAGTTAGAGCGATCGGTAACAATATGTATGAGTTAGAGAACTTAGCAGGCAAAAAAGTGGGAGTGTTTCATGGAAAGGACCCAAAACAATAAGATGTTAAGTATGTCAGTATCGTTAAATATATAAAAAGCAATATATTGTAGTCACAAATACGTATTATTTATTAACTTTATGTCTTATTTATTTATATTTATGTATAATAGTGCAATATATTAGTCAATTTAGATTATAAGTTAGTATCTAAGCCAGTGGCGGACTAAGAGGCAGTGACACCCGGGCGGTAAAGCAAGCTTACACCCCTTGAAAAATTTAAGAAAAAAACACGAACAAATATTTTATTTAAAGGTGCTTACGAGCTTTTATTGTACTGAATGTTTCGATTATATCATTAAAATCTATATTTTTTGTGTGCTCCGTTTCGATTGAAAGTATAGCCAAATTAGTCAACCTATTTTGGCTCATCGTTGATCTTAGATAAGTCTTTATTAATTTTAATTTGGAAAAGCTTCGTTCACACGATGCCACTGAGACGCTAATTGTTTAATAAATTCTCATCGCCAATGACAGACTCGGTAAAGAGTCTGAAAAATCCCACTTAACAATGAAGCTTAAAAATTCAAAGGCTGTCCAAATTTCTGCATCTTTTAAATTTATCTTTGAAGCTACCATGTGACGCCGAATTCGCTGGATTTCCAATATGATACTGTTGTCTGTAAGTTCTGTAAATGTCGAGGTAAGCATTGGAACCACAGCCCGCAGTTCTTCTTCCGTTCCATACAGCAATATTTTCGGTTGAAGAGCTGAGAAAACTGACGCAATATCTTCCATGGCCTTAGATCGATGCACAAGTTCAGTATAAAATGTATCCTGACATTCTA
The DNA here is from genome assembly GCA_948293265.1 of Cheilosia impressa. Classification (NCBI taxonomy): domain Eukaryota; kingdom Metazoa; phylum Arthropoda; class Insecta; order Diptera; family Syrphidae; genus Cheilosia; species Cheilosia impressa. Next base: position 61,080,323 of record OX411880.1, read on the forward strand.
ACATGGCTCTTCGTGTTTCCTCTTCCAACGTCAAACCAGCATCTTGAGCCTTTGAGCCCTTGGGCGATAAATATTTTATTTCCATATTACTTATATTTATTAAGAGAATAGGCCAGTAACGAAATTCATGCGCACATATATATAGGTAGGTATTTGGGAAACAAATTTATTGTTTTATTTGTGTTTTTATTTTTTGTAGTGTGCAAAGTTATTTTTCTGTTACTGATGGCACCCCCTATTAGTCTGCCACCCGGGGCGGACCGCCCCCACCGCCCCCCCCTTAGTCCGCCACTGATCTAAGCATATTATAGTTAATTTATTTATTTGTGCACGTATATTCTATTATTTATTTATTTATTAGTGTATTCAATCTACGTAGTCATATATGTTATTTATTACTTATATCCAAGCTCATTTATATAATTTCATGTTCACTTTAACTGTGATATACATGTTATCTATATTTGTAACGTCTATAACTATATTATTTATATTTATTTATTATTCTTGTCAGTTTCTATATCTTTTTATTTTATTATGATCTAAGTATCCGTTCCGACTTATGTCCATATATGTAATTAATGACTTTTATATCTATGTTAATTTATTTCTTTATGTTAATTTATTCTTAGGTTAAGTATTTATGTATGTAACACATGCTTACATGTTGCCCTATTTCTATATACGACTGTGCAAAACACTTACCGAAACTTATGCCCGGCTTACAGAGCGTGGGTTTCTTCACCACGACGAATCCACAAAACAGACCTAGTGGCTGACTTTGTCTCTGTACCCGATGTCGTCAAAACTCCTTCAAATCCAGAGATTTCTTACAGTCACCCGTTTTGCCAAATCAAATCTGAAAGATGCAACGAAATTACTAAACATCAATAAAAAATACTACGATACCATTATACCTCATTTCGATCGAACACACCCTGTCCCTGTCCACTGAGGTGTCCCTCATGCTGTCCTGTAATGGGAATGAGAAAACGACATAAGATACAGTACAATAACAAATTCATATCACTCACCTGCAATCACATTTCACCGCACCTCATTGAATCTTTATTTTATCCCTCGTTCATACATCATCCAGTCCATATACGTAAAAATTTCCTAAGTCTTAGTCATATCATATTCATAAACAAACAAATACCTATAAGCATACATAATTAGGGCACTCTAACTGGTTGGCGGCACATTGCGTGTACAATATGAGCATATGTAATCCATTCCGACATGACTGGAAAAGACAGACTAGAATTTAAGTGAAGGATAAAAAAAATAATTTGATATCAATAGTTTTATAAATAAAAAGAAAAATAAACAAGTGATACTTATCCTTGCAATAGCGTTCATTCTTGTTGTCTCGTCTTGCAATTTGTTTGTTTATAACTGCACTGAATCGGAAATGTCAAAATGAGTATGTGAACCGGTTGAGTTCAGGGATGCATGGTTGATGGAATTTTTAGATGCATGTTAGCATAGTTCCATCTTCCGCTACGGTAGGCACCTTGACGTGTGCGTCCTTGTGAAGGTATACTGTCTTTGCAAGGGCGTCTGGTGCGGATTGCAATGAATCAACGGGCTATGCTGTCGACGACGTAGTCGTCAGAATGGTCACCCATGCTAGACAGGCTGTTGATGAGCGATCAACTGAGAACTACCAACCCCCCCCCCCCCCCAAAAACATGAAAGGACAACAAACTAAGGTAAATACTCCAGGTGGAACGCAGAAAAGTGAAAATCCACTCGCGGAAGCGGCAGGGTCACGGATTCTAGAGGACCACACTGATAGTCAAGGGTGTGGAAGCAGATTGCTACTTGACGGCACCAAGCTGAATCGACAGGACGCGAGCGATTCACTGGAGGTTGAAGCTTCGTCAGAGAGTTCTTGGCCGGACATGACCGTCCTGGGGGAGTTATTCTCCTCTCAAGCCAGTAACAGTCTGTCAATTGACTCTGAGACGGAGGACACACTCGTTCCTCGAAAAAGAAAAAGAGCCCCCAAAACATCGCAGCAGAAAAAAAGGGAGGGCTACAAATGTTCCTTGAAATTCCTGAGGAAAATTAAGGAATGCGACACGGCTAAGCTCTCTGAAAGAGATAGAGCATTGGTGAGGAAGCACACCAAGCAAGTCAAACAGTACGATAATCGTCTTGGCAACAAGACACACCTCGTACCCGCGACTGTTGTAGATACGGTCTCACCAACATGCCATGTGGTAGGAGAAAAAGGAGTCGAGAAGAGAGAGGAACGGCCTACTTCGGAGGCAACCCCCACTCCATCGACCTCTAAGACGGTGGTTCCCGTCGTCCTACCACCACAAAATACAGGCTCCGTTCGAAAAGACAATGCAAAGCCTAAAGACCCGACACCACGAAAGCTGGGTGCTTTTCGGAAGGAGGTCAATGCCAAGCAATCCCACCAACGGTCTAAAAAGTTCAAGGACTCTTCCTCCGGTTCCGGAGGAACAATCCATACTCAAGGTGGTTGGTCTGCGGAATAAGGAGCTGAACGTGGGTGAGTGGAAGGTGGCAAGCTCCAGGCCGAGGGAGAAAGGTGGCGGTAGGGATCTGCGCATTGCGGTGGATCCCAAATCCGCCAACCATCTGAGATCCTCAGCAGGGGTCGTCAAATTTGGGTTGGGGAACATCAAGTTCTCCTTCCCTAGTAGCGATGACCAGCGCCGGAAAGCTCAGGGTGGTGCAGATTAATTTGCATCACTCTCAAGCTGCCACCGACGACCTGCTGCTTTGGCTATACAAAGCCAAAATCCAAGGACTGAGGTCAAAAAAACTACACACTCCTACACTCTAGCTGTGAAGGTAAACTTAGGAGTTGCATTCTGTTAAAGAAATCAATTAACTTCCTTTTCTCTTATCGTTTCAGGAACAGTGATCTGACAGTGGCGATATGCGACCGCAAGAACGAGCCCAAACTCATTCTTGCATCCGCATATCTGCCTTACGAAGAAGAGGACCCCCCATCACCACTACTAAGGGACCTGGTACAGTACGCCAACACCATCAGAGCCAACTTAGTAGTAAGTATGGACGCCAACGCTCATCACACACAGTGGGGCAGCAGTGATATTAACAAAAGAGGTGAGTCTATATTTCATTTTATATTACCCTCCAACCTACATATTTATTTGTAACAGGGGTATTCATCCAACTTTTCACAACAAAATTAGGGAAGGAGTAATTGCTCTAACTCTAGCGCTCCCAGTAAACAGATTCAGGGTCAACGATTGGAAGGTTTTCCCGAAGTGCTCTTTCTCTGATCATTTCAGGAGAACATTCACAATCGACTTTGAATTACCCAAAGAACTCCCTTTTAGGAATCCTGCCAAGACTAACTGAAGTAAATTTTCTGAACTGGTCGAACGTCGACTACCACCAAACCCCATTGGGACACTGTCGAAATCGACACACGTCAACGAAACAGTCAATCTTCTCACCAGGACCCTAACTGACTCCTTTAAGTCGTCCTCCCAAAAGAACACACGCGGCGTGGTGGACTAGGGAACTAAGACTTCTTAGGACCAAAACCAGGAAACTTTTTAATAGAGCCAAACTGACAAAAACCGATGAAGACTGGAGTGCATATCGCAACAGCTTCAGCGAATTTAAAAAGAAAACTAGAGCAGCCAAACGAGTATCCTGGGCAAACTATTGCTCCAACATTGAATCCACCACAGAAGCGGCAAGGCTCCGGAAAGTCCTTGCCAAAAATCCCTCTCCCGTAGGGTACCTGTGCAAGGAAGACAATAGCTGGACAGCTAGTAATCAGGAGACTCTTGACTTGCTCCTCGGAACACACTTTCCGGGATGCACAATCCCTTTAAACACTGCTAAGACTTTTATTGACAGCGTCAAAACACAACTGGCTAAGGAACAATGGAGCAACACCATCGGTTGCGTCATAACCCGTAGTCTGTGGCCTGTGGTTGACACCAAAAGATCAAAGCTCCTGGTCTCTTTTAACAGAAGCCAAATATGGATGCTCGTCGGGGTTCTAACCGGACACTGCACCATAGGAAACATGGCTCAAAGGCTGGACGTTCTTGCAAATGACTTCTGCAGAAGCTTCAGAGACGAAGAGGAAATAGAGTCCGTGGAACATCTTCTATGCCACTATGCCCAGCTTTACAAGAACGCCGCTAATTCTGTATGGGAGCAAGGTTCTTCGAAAGTTTGGACGACTTGGCTGGGGTACCTCTATCAGACATAAAACTATTCCTCAACAGATCGAAGTGGTTTTGTTAGCCACATGTCCTTATATGTATAAACAGGGTACTCACAATGGGTCTGCACGGCTTCTGGGTGAAAATTTGCATCTGATGCAAAACTGCCCTTCCAACCTAACCTAACCTAACCTAGCATAGTTCCATTGTATATAAACATTATAGTACTATCACTTCGTGTATCCTACCATTGCGCCACCATCGTCTTCATACCTAAGCTCAAATATTTTAGAGGGTGAAGATCATAGATTTCGTTGGTTTACTTTAGTAGGCGCAGAAACCTCGATGGTGGCGGTTGCATTGGTGTCAGCGCTGGTGGCTGATATATTTTCTAAAGGAAAAGTAACCCAAGTGGAACGCGCACATCCTTACATGAATGAATGCGCATACATTTGCTTTGCTGTTTTCTGATATGCTTTCCCTTTCCAATTTCAGAGTGTGGATGAGGGTGGCTTTTGAAGTCTATTCTTTTTCTTTCTCTCCCTTTTTAGTTAGATTTCATAATTTGTCAGGTTTGTCGTCTGTTGCTTTTATGAATGGGATGAGCAGGTACCTACTTTGTGTGTATTTGGGTATGCTTTTTTTTCTTTGGAAGAATTTCTGCATTTACGATTCACGAGATTCTTCAATTCTGCTCAAAGCACAGATGAGTTGGGAATTTGGATTTCTTTCTTCTATGGATAAATGATTGATTATTCTGACTTACTCGGATTATTTAATTGATTGTGGTGGTCCAATCTTGAAGGTATTTAAAAAAAAACTCAAGTTCGAAATGTATGCTTTAAGTTATCAATAAGAAGTATGGAACTTTTTTCGAAACAGTCAGTTACAGTTACAAAACTACGATGAAGTTTTCATAATGTACGTACGGGTGGGTAGGTATTCATTTCTGAATGTTTTTAAATTGATATAAACTTTTATACCTCCCTTCCAACGTTATTTTTCATACTCCTTTATTTAACTAAAGACTTGTTCTAAAATACTTCATAAAGACATGGAATACTAATTCGTAATGTCATTCTTTGGAAATTTAGAAATAACAGAAAGCTATATCATGTCTTATATTTTTAAATTGGTGCTATTAAAAACTATCATATTGAAGCTATGCAAGCCACTAAGGTCTATTTACTTAATTTAAATAATGATTCCAAAAAACAGGACAATTCGCCGAATGAAGTTTACCAACCGCATATCTCTATATATATATAAAAGAGAGTTGCAAAAGCGTTGTGACTTTATAACTCACGAACGGTCAAACCGAATTCGATCAAATTAGGGTTTGTTTTCATGGTCGTGTAGTTGGTTTATCTAAAGTTTGAATGAAATTGGTCAACGCGTTCGTGAGTTATGTCAACATCTGATTTTGTCCATATAAAAAAAAAAAAACTAGGCACCTATGAGCGTGTGCTGTATGTTTACTCTGTGCTGATGTCATACACACGGTAATGACATCACGCACGATTTTATAAACAAAACCTTAAAACGATCATGGACTTTATCGTTAAGCACAGTGTTTTCGGACAATTGCGTTTCTGGATGTACTCTGTCGAATGGCAGAAGCGAGAATTGTGATGTTAATAATTTAATAAATTTTAGGCGGTACGAAGTTATAGGATTTCTTCATAACTTTACATTTTTACAAAATGTAGAAAAACACAAGTTCATAACAGGTATTGAATTGAATGTGATAAGGTTTTCGAAACAATTGTTAAAACAGGTAGTGCATTTATAAATTTAACCCCTTTTTTTTGTAATTTGCAGAAGCAATAAATAATATAATTTCGAATACAAGTAGATGATGGTAAGTTTTATTTGATTTTTAAAAGTTGTTGGTTTATATTTTTAATTTGGGCAAAAGCACCATTATTTATTTTAATTACAACTATATATGCATATTTTTCTCCGTGTTGTTGAGATCATTGAAGCCCTTATTATGGGTTTTTCACATTACCAAATTTAGATGACGCTCTGTCTTATTTTTCGAATATTTCCAATGAGTCGGTAATATTTGGAGTGCATACTGTTCCCATTTAACTGACAAATCTGGCAATACATACTTACCTATTCCATAAAAATATTGCCTAGGTATCTACCTATTTCCTGCGAGAGTGTATTATACGTATTTTAATTTGAGTTTAATTTTAATAAACCGATAGAATTAAAAAAAAAATAATACGATAAAAGAATTATTACCCAGTAGGAGTGTATATATATATACCTTACGAATTTAATAAAAAAAAATAGCTCAAAGATAAAACCGAAATAATTAAACTAAAAAACAAGTTGCCTACCTAGTTTGTTCGACAGTGTGTCATAATAATTTCGAATAATCCTATATTGCTGGTGTTTTAAATAATATACCTAAAATAAGTACCGAATTTTATCCTGAATAGCTTATATACGTTGTCGTTTTTAATGTAGATCCCCATGTGAACGTTTTTATTCCAAATTTTGTTTTTAAATGAACTGACCCAAAATAATACTGTGCAACTTATAAAAGTTGTCAGTTAATTCTCTACAAAACATAGGTATTTCTATGTCATTCTGACTATGACAATTGCAAAACAGATCACTAATGCATAATATACCTATTTATACGAGGATAAAAAACAGTCCGATGAAAGATCATCAACCCATCCACCCTAAAATTCGCACGACCAAAGCCACCTGTAGATCAAGGCCGTCAATTTTATCTCCTTTCGCATATATAATAATGTAACATTCACATCCGCAATTGGGGTTAATTAATTGCAGATATTATATCAAATCAATAATATAATTAAATTGTTGGTCATGAATTCATAACTAACAGAAGTACGACAAAAAGATTAACTTGAAATATACCTACTCCATTTGCATTCAAATATCTACAAGAACGAATTTTCAAATATAAAATAAAAGATCAACCGTCATCTCATCTTAAAAAGGCACACGAACAGAATCGTTTTCTTTCATAAGCACAAATATCCAGATTTGCCTGTCATACGATCGAAATTCCAAATCAGAAATTTGTCATCACGTCTTGTTCAAAGAAACTACTCATGCATGAAGAGATAGAACCTCATTGTGCGAGTAACAGAGAAAAAAAAACCCTTATGATGTTTTTATCCCTTCATTTGCTACGTACCGACCAGCCACCACCACCAACCAAATGTTTCTTTTCACTCATCACAAGTGTGGCTATTCCTCTCTATTTTGGTGCTACAAGAAACTTAGGAAGACAGCAACGCCATCCGACGGTGTGTCCGGCTAAGAAAATTTTCGTGTTGATGATAGTACTATAGTCTCTATATACAATGATAGTTCGTATGCAATGTTTATTGAGTGGGTTTGAAAATCCAAAGAGCAGAACGCTGAGAAAAGATGAAGAAGGTAGCACGATATCTAGCGGCTACACCAGGAGCGGAAGGTTGGCCAAGTATTTGTGGCAACGTTATATATGAAGAGCTGTTTCCTAGCTTCAACTATTTGTGGTGCGAACAACGGCGAGAGAAGTTAAGTCTTACTAAAAGTGGCCATAGTGCCAAAAATATATTTAATTATTCTGCTACACAATTTAAATTTTTCTTGTTTGAAGAAAGTACCTAACAAATTTAAAAAAATAAAATAAAGAAAGTCCTGGATAGGCAAATATTTAAATAGAGTGTCATTGTGTTTATTGGGGTGAGTGTATGATGTAGTTATGTGAGACATAGGATTGATAGTAATTTTAAAATTTACGTAGATCTCGTTTGCTCCGTATAGAGGTCAAGTGGCGGTCATGGACTTTACTCAGACGTCACACAGAAGAAAGTCGTGACCTGAGCCTGAGGTGCCTGGAAAATAATTTTCTGCATGTTTCACCATCCAAAATCAGCCTTTCCGCAGCATAACGCCTATGACGTCACCAGGTTTGGTAGTGTAGTTTTTTTTTTGCGTCAAGAGTAGTTAACTGTGGGGGATAGTGGAATCTAAATTATATCCACCCCCCCCCCTCTACCCCACCAATGCAATGAAAAGTCCAACAGCTTCTAGTTGAAGAAAACGGAATTAACGTCACGAACAGAAATTAACAAAAAAAAAAAAGGGAATATAGTACCTGATAGAGGAGCATCGTCATTTTCTTCTTTTTTTTTTGTTTGTAATTGTTTTAGTTTTAAGTGGCGTGAGTTAGGTTTTAAGTTTTTTTTTGTGATTTTTATTCTGTTTCAATTTCATATTTTAGTGTAAATTTAAAGTCGGCAAGAAATTCAATTTCCGTGGTCCGTTATGTCTTCGCGTTCCATTTCCATGTTACAGTTTTTTTTTATTCTCCCCACCCCTCCCAAATTGAGCTCACTCTGGGTAGTTGACTAGTAGGGAATAAGGTAGTTCTTCTTTTTGCGACCATGATCTGCGGGAATTAAATTGAAGTGATTTTTCATTTTGAATTAATTATAAATTCTTTTTATTGTGTAATTTCGTTTTGTTTTTACCTTTTTATCTCTTTTGCCTTCCTTCTTAGACGATGATAATTTTAATGCTTAAAGTTAATCATAAACAAAATAAATGTGCTTATCCACGCCCAAAATGAAAACAATCTATTTTATTCAAACGCACAGACGCTTGATGGGTTGTTAAACTAAATTTTCAGGGGGTGTAGAAGGGTTTGTCGACGCTCTCGATTAATGGCTTGATCTGGTGAAGTGATGTAGTCATCGTTGGGGAAGTTCCCAACTGGCCACCGAACTTCCAGGTAGGGTGGGTTAAGTTATGGCCGCGCTGAATACCATCAACAGCGAACTCTCTCTGTGGAAATGTCCGTCCGAGTCTGAAAAGATTATTTAGTGTAGGCACGATAAATGTTTTGTATATAGGTATTGTTGGTGTGTGAGGACAAGAACCCTCACCATTCCGGCGAGCGAAGTCGAGTAAAGCAAGCGTGCCCCGCTCCTCGCAACCAACACTCCCCCCTTCTCTATCACATCCTATCCATCTGTCATTTCCTCATCCTGTCTCCTGTCATTTTTAAATCCCAACGTCCTTAAACTCCTGATACATGCCTATTACAATACATAAATACAAACCTTGGTTTTGACGTCACCATTTATTTGAAATTTCCAAAAACACAATCATCGGACGCACTAAGGAAACATCAGTTCAAACACAATGCGACTTATTGATATATATATACCTATAGAAGGCGATAGATAATAAAACGATATGTGCTTAGTACAGCGTCACCTGTACACGTTTTCATTTCTCCTATACCATCCCTGGTTCAAGATAAAAAAAATAAAAAAAAAATAATCAAATCCGTTGAGCTGTTCTTGAGTTTTTACCCGACTAATCCTCAGAAATTGATTTTTATATAAATAATTTGGAAAAACAACAATGAAGAAATCTGAATCTGTAATGCGCAATGGCCGGCAAACGTTATTCAATCGAACAAAACACGAATGCGCAAACGAATGAAGAAACTGCGCAACTGAATCAAATGGCACAGTCAACATGGACCCCCTTTCCAACAAAGTATAAATCATCAAAATCGGTTCGGCCAATCTCGACATATGGGATTACATCGCTTCAGACAGTTTCTTTTATATATATAGATGATTGGTAGAGTCCGTAAACGCTTGTGAAGATAAGTAATTTCGTTTTCGATTTGGCTTTTCAGATTTTGATCTGAGATTTCAGATTTCGGCTGCCAAATCGAACATAAAAATATTTGTTTTCACTTGCACTGGAAATCCATTTCGATTGATTATTAAACATTTATAATAACTCATTTCGAAATAATTCAACATAAAAAATCGTTTCCATACTCAAAAAAAATAATTCAGTCAAAAAAGCAATCCTTCCAAAGGTAAACAACTCGTAACTGCCAGCTGCGTGTCATCCGAATTGGTATTAGTGAAAATATGTGTGAAATCTGAGAAAAAATCGAGATTTCTCTAAAGAGAGTCAGATCAAAAAAAGGATTGATTTTTTTGGCAAATCGAACATGAAAAGCAATCTCAATCAAAAAAAAATAATTATTTTTTCTGAAAAAAATTTATTTTTTTGCCAAATCGAAAACGACATAAGTGTTAAGCAATACAATGAACTAAGTGATTGTGATAAATAAACAAGATTTATTCTTTAATATTTTATTGAAAAAACTATTCAGCGAAAAAGGAAGTACATAAGAAATAAAGGTAAACTAAATATGTGTAGTTGTCAAAATAACAAAACAGAATTACAATGCTGCTAAGTCATCGATTTCCTGCTTAGTGTATTTGAACACCTCCTCTCGCAGCAAGTTCGTCCGCTTATCTTTCTAATTGTAGCCCTAAACGCCTTGCGAAATACAGAAACGAATCCTTCGGAAGTGGCTTGGTCAAAACGTCAGCTATCATTTCACTAGATGAACAATATGAAAACTGGACTATCCTTTTCTTCCAAAGATCTCTTATTTAATGGTGGTAGCAGATGTCTATGTGTTTAGTATGCGCTTCGCATTTATCTAATTCAATAAGTCGAATACCATCCTTGGTTATCTTCGTGCATGACGGTAGGGTAGTCTTTAATTTTGCGCATTTCCGCCAATAGTCTTCGTAGCCATAATAACTCACGACTCGCATAAGAAGCTGCCGCATACTCTGCTTCTGTTGATGACATAGCTACCGATGATTTCATTCGATTTGACCACGCGATACTGCTGCCTGCAAACTGAAACACGTAACCGCTAGCAGACTTCCTATCTGATGTATCGCCTGCCCAATCTGCATCCACAAAACAAACCAATTCACTGCATCTGAAGATAATAGCAACAATTTATCTATATAGGTAACGCATGACTCACTTTACTGCTTTACAGTCGCTCTCAGTTGGGGATTCCACTCGTCTGCTCAAACCACTCACCGTCAATAAAATGTCCGGTCTAAATATTGTTCCGATATATAACAACGATCCTTTAGCTTGTTGGGTAACCTCGGCCTGCTCGTATCTGTTGTTCCCAGAAATCCTGTTTCCATTGGTATCAACGCGGGTATAGCATCAAGTAAATTGTAAATTTTTAACATGTCCATGATCTTACACTTTTGTCTTAGTTGGAATGTGCCGTCCCCTTCCCGTTTAGTTTTGATGCCTAGGTAGTTACTAACGCCAACTAAGTCTTTGATTTTTAAAAACTTTGCGATTTGCTGACTAACTAATTAAATCAAAACATCCGACTTCGAACGGAAAGAGAGACACATGGGTCTAATATTGATTTTGCATGGGAGGTACCAGAATTATTTAACCGACATATCCCATTTTTAATACTGTCCTAACGAAGATAAAAAGAATTCCATTCACCAACCTTCATTTGCTTAGGTTGTTTCCTTTGGACGCTATCAATATTGATTTTGTATGGGAGGTACCAGAACTTCTTGACCGACACAGCCCATTTTTAATACCAACCCACCGACAATAAAAAGAAGTCCTTTCACAAAATTTGATTCGCCTACGTTGATTCCTTTGGACGCTATCGTGTTTTCAACGGACGGAGAGACACATTTGTCAAATATCGATTTTGTATGGGAGGTACCAGAACTACTTGACCGACATAGCCCATTTTCAATACCAACCTGACGACGGTAAAAATAAGTCCTTTCACCAAACTTCATTTGCTTAGGTTGTTTCCTTTGGACGCTATCAATATTGATTTTGTATGGGAGGTACCAGAACTTCTTGACCGACACAGCCCATTTTTAATACCAACCCACCGACAATAAAAAGAAGTCCTTTCACAAAATTTGATTCGCCTACGTTGATTCCTTTGGACGCTATCGTGTTTTCAACGGACGGAGAGACACATTTGTCAAATATCGATTTTGTATGGGAGGTACCAGAACTACTTGACCGACATAGCCCATTTTCAATACAAACCTGACGACGGTAAAAATAAGTCCTTTCACCAAATTTCATTCGCCTATGTCAATTCCATTAGGCGCTATCGTGCATTCAACAGACAGACAGACGGACATGGCTAAATCGATTCAGAATGTGATCCTGATTCAGAATATATATACTTTATAAGATCTCCTGTGACTCATTCTTGGCGTTACAAATGTAATGACAAAGTGAATATACCATCCTGTGGAGGGTATAACAAGTAAAAGTGTTATCATCGGCCTGGCCGATGCTTTGATACCGTCCACTGCATACTTACTTACTTACTTAACGGGCTCCCGACCCGTGGAGAGTCTCTGCCTGAGACACTGCAGCCTTCCATCCTCTGCAATTCCGGGCACGCTGCTTCCAGTTATCTAGACCAAGCGCTCTGGCATCCGCGATGGCTTGGTCTTTGAAACGGAGGTTCGGTCTTCCTTGTCGTCTCGAAGCTGGCGGCTGGGATTCGAAGATCCTCTTAGCTGGAGCATTATTGTCCATTCGCTCGCTGTGGCCGAGCCAATATAGTCGACGTATTTTGGCCTTTTGTACTACATCCACATCTTGGTACAGCTCATAGAGTTCGCGGTTGTATCTTCTCCTCCATTCGCCCTTTTTTTTTGAAGGAGCCCAGTATCAGCTCTCCTTCCTGCTTATCGTCCAGCACTCGGCGCCATAAAGCAGAACTGGCAGGATAAGGGTTCTGTAAAGCATACATTTTGTCCTTCGAGTTAGGAGTTTTGAACCCAATTGTTTTGCCAAACCGAAGTAGCAGCGGTTTCCTAGGGTAGTTCTTCGCCGGATCTCCACTAGGATATCAGTTGTGGAGTTCATGTTTACTCCGAGGTAGATAAACTCCTTAATTACCTCGAAATTGCTGCTATCAATAGTGACGTTCTGTCCTATTCGGTGGACAGATGCTTGTTTGTTTGTTGATAGCATGTACTTAGTCTTGTCCTCATTTACTACAAGACCAACGAATTTCGCCTGTTCTTCAATCGCCGTAAAAGCCTCTATCACGGCACGCTGGGAGCGACCGATGATGTCAATATCGTCTGCATACCCCAGTAGCTGGACGGCTCTGTTGAAGATAGTGCCTTCCGTGTTGACACCTGCCCTGCGCACTATCTGCTCTAAGACGAGATTGAAGAAGTCACATTATAGTGCGTCTCCTTGCCGAAATCCGGTGCATGTTTGGAATAGTTCGGAGGAACTACTTCCAAATTGCACGTTGCAGCGTTTGTTCTCCAGTGTCACGCTACATAGCTGGATCAGTTTTGCCGGGATCCCGAATTCGGCCATCGCCATATAAAGCTCCTGGCGATAAATGCTATCATATGCGGCTTAAAAGTTGATGAAAGGTGGTAAGTCTCGACTTGAAATTCATTGGTCTTTTCCAGGATTTGCCTCAGTGTGAAAATTTGGTCTATAGTGGCCGGAAGCCACAATGGTACGTGCAGATTAGTGTGTTGCAGAACGGTTTGAGACGTTCACACAGTACGTTGGATAGGATCTTGTATGCGACATTAAGTAGGGATATGCCTCGATAGTTCTTGCAAGACATTGGATCGCCTTTTTTTGTAGATGGGGCATATGGAGCTGATAGTCCAGTCATGGGGCATACTTCCTTCCACCCATATTTGGTTGATGATTTGGTGCATGCGCCCTACCAAAACATCACCACCGTATTTGAAGAGCTCCGCTGGTAAACCATCAGAGCCGGCGGCCTTGTTGTTCTTTAGCTTTTTTATTGCTAAGCCAACTTCTTCTATACTGGGCGGTGGAACTGGATCTTCATTGACTGGACGTGGGTTCTCTTCTTGCCCTATCACTCTCTCTACATGATGCCCATTTAGCAGCTGCTGGAAGTGCTGCTTAAAAACATCTACTATTCCCTGCGCTTCGGTGACTAGGTTTCCATCACTGTTTCGAAGAGCCTGCATTCCGGCCTTGAAGCCAGCAGCCAGTTGCTGGGCTTTCTTGTAGAACTTCCGGATGTTGCTTCGATCGCGGGACTCTTCGATCTCCTTGAGCTGGGAGACTGCGTATGCCCTCTTCTTTCTACGCAGGATCTTCTTCTCCTCCCTCCTCCTGGCTCGATATTTTTCCCTCGCTGCCCTTGTTTTGTATATGCATCTTCTGTCACCTTTTTCCTGCTTACGCATTCATCATCATACCACGGGCTCTTTGTCTGGGGTGGCTGGTACCCTAAGGTGGTTTCGGCTACCTCTTTGATGATGTCGCGATACTGGGACCACTGGGTGTTGGCATTTGTGGTAGGTGAATGCACTGCGGAGAGTTTCTCACTCAGGCGCTCTTTGTAGACTCTGGCTACTCCAGGTGTGCTAAGGCGTCCAACGTTGAATTTCTTCTTCTGGGCGGAACGCAGCTTCTTCTCGTTGGATAGTCGAGCTCTGAACTTAGCCGCAACAAGAAAATGGTCAGAGTCGAGGTTTGCCCCTCGGAATGTGTGCACGTTGAGGATGTTGGATGCGTGCCTCGCGTCGATTAGCACATGGTCGATTTGGTTGGCGGTTCGACCGTCTGGAGAGCGCCAGGTTGCTGTGTGGATCCTTAGCCTTGGAAACCTAGTGCTACTTATCACCGTATTACGAGCTGCCGCGAAGTCAGTTAGTCGGTAACCGTTGTCTGTGGTCGTTTCGTGGATTCTGTGCTTACCAACTAACCCGCCAAAGATGTTTTCCTTTCCGATTTTAGCATTGAAGTCCCCGAGCACAACTTTGACATCGTACTCCGGGAGGCTCCGTAGGCTCCATCCAGGAGGTCATAAAACTCCTCCTTGATAGGGTCTTCAGCCTCGTCGGTAGGGGCGTGTGCACATATTAGGCTTATGTTTTGGAAAGCAGCTTTGATGCGGATCACAGCTAAGCGATCACTTATCGGCTTAAAGTCAATGACTTTTGTCCTAAGCCGATTTCCCACGACGAATCCGCATCCTAATACGTGCAATCTTTTATGGCAGCTGTAATAAATATCGCAATTTTTCCTTTTCATCATACCTGATCCTATCCATCGTATCTCCTGGATCGCGGTAATATCTGCCTTGTACCGCGTGAGGACAGACTCAAGTTTTTGAGTAGCACCTGGGGTGTACAGCGTTCACACGTTGCAGGTACATACTCTCAAATCGTTGTCCGTTGATGTTCCGGGTCTGGTTGCCGTTTGAGGGAAATCGTTATCCGAGGCTTCACGTGTCTCTCCCATAACTAGTGATTTTTATTACATGGTCGGGAAGTTACCCCGACGGCACAACCCCCAACCTGGAGGGCCAGGCCATGGACCTTAGGACAGCAGGCCGGTTATTCGGGTGCCAGTAACCCACTTTGGGATGTGAGTGCTGCCGTTGGCCCATTAAGGGTTCATCCGCCACTAACTCTTCTCCAACACCCTGGCTCGGTATTGGAAATCCCTATAAACCTGGTATCCGAATATGTCAGAGCAGCTCTATAGGGATTACACTAAATAGTTCGGCCTGACTGGAACTGTAGACGCCACCGTTGGCTCCATCTAGGGAACTCCTCCGCTGCCGTCTGGTACCAGAGGAGGTGTCTTAGTGAGAAAACAACACTCCTCCCCCCTCTCTCGTCTGCCGCCACCAACGACCTTCCAAAGGGGTTGGTTACCCAATCTCCAGTCGAGGTACTAGCCACCCACCAGTCACCACGTGGAGGTGAGAGTAGGAGTTGATAGTGAGATGCTAGGTGAGAACGCTTGTGTTCTCATGACATCGCATCACTACCCTTCAACACCGTCCACTGCATACAAGTCATTTAAAATTGTTTTTGTATGGGAGGTACCAGAACTACTTGACCGAAATAGCCCATTTTTAATACTGACCTAACGAAGATAAAAAGAAGTCCTTTCACCAAATTTCATTCACCTACGTCACTTACTTTGGTCGCTATCGTGCTTTCAACAGACAGAGAGACACATGTGTCTACCCGAATAGCACACTTGGGTTATAATTTGGTACATACAACTCTAATATAACTATCAATTTATTTCCTAAGTATTGCAGTAACATTGTCACATCCCACATTGTAACCAAAATAGCCGCATTTCCCCTCATATTTTGCAACAAGTCTGTTGTATTTGTGTTTTACTTAGGCTATTTTTTGTTAAATGATAGTTTTTATTACGTTGTTTCAACGAAAACATGCTGCATTTAACGTAACTGTTGAGTTATATGAAAAATATTTCTATAAACATTCGGAAAGTTTTAAACAAGTTATTATTAGAATGCTTTTTGAGTCTACATGTAGACAAACAGACTATGAAGTATAAAAGGAAAGGTGACTGTATTCGATCTGAAGGGCATTAATATCTAAAGCATGTTATGTTGGAAGTTCGAATTTGCTGCGATTTTTGACCAAAATCTTCCAACGAATACTACTTTCGTCACGAACATTAATGTTTTGGTACCGGAAAATTCACGCGCCTTTAAAAAAGTGTTAAATAGAGAAATGTTTAAAAATCAGAATATATTAAAATTTGTATTTAAGCTTCAAAATCGCAAAAGACTTGTAGAAACAAGTTTTCATATATCCTCTATATCAGTTTCTATTAAACTGAATTGTAGAAACTATGTTATGTATTGGGGAAATTGAAAGGTATTTTTCGCATCTTAAAATATGAAGTTAAATGCGTACAGAATATGGTGGAAAATATGGCGGTTGTTACATGAAACTTTATTAAAACATGAACCATTATTACAACTTCAATGTTCCTTGAAATGGTATTGAAATGAAGCTACAACAAAATAACAACTGAATGTTAGCAAACTGTTGTTTCCATATTTATTGGAACATCATTATAATTGAAAATAAGCTTTAAAAGCATTATAACTTCTTTGTAACTTACTTTGGTTTGGTCGAACACATTATAGCCACTGTTGCCAAACATTCTCAGAAAAACTTAATATAAGATATAACCGGGGATTATAAATAGCATGGCTGTGTTACAGTTATAATAAATGTTATCCTCGTCAGTTATCTGTCATTATCGAGGTGATTATACACTTTCAAAGAATGTAAGCAATATTTTTCCCAAAAATCTAAGTTACTTTAAACTTTTTAACTTACATTTACATTTGGAATTTTAAATGATAAAACTAGATATCAGTGCTATTTTTCCTCTTCGAGGATAAAAAACCTGATTTCACTTTTACAACATACTTTTCAATTGCAGATCATCTGCGTGGAACAATATTACTTTCGAGGTCATATCTTCTTTTTGTGCATTAAAGTAACATTTTCTGTAATACCGAATTATTGCGGAAAGCTGATTTGGCAACGCTGAGTACAATTACTTGATGTTGTGAAGTATGTTAAGTTATAATGAAGTTACCGTCATGAAACTTGGCGCTGACATTTCGATTTTCTCATCAAAATTATTATAAGAAATTAAAAAGGATCTCACTAATCAGCAGTGATTGACGACGACTGAAGCTAATAATTCCAAATGGCGTTAGAATAGCTATCATATAATGAAACATATTTGACTTTTTAATATAGGATTCATTGTAGGAACATATAAAAAACTTAGCAATGACTTTAAGTTGCTTTATTCATATAAAATTCTATAAACGTAATTTGTGCATAATAAAAACTTTACGACTTTTGATTGTTATTAAGTTACTTCATTGTTAAAATTCTGATATATAAAAGTTTCATGGACTTTTTAGTTAGAGGTACCCAAAAGGAAAATTTACTAAATGTAACTGCAATATATCCCCCACCCTAGCACCGAACTTGTCGAGTTGTGGGGGCTGAGTAAGGGTAAAGACTCTCGAGAATCTCTCCAGAGGAACCGTGAAACCAAAGGGTGCTCTCCCTTCCCGTCCTTCCCTTCTTGTCCCATTCCTTCCAAAACATTCCTCCTAATTATTCTATTCCTTATCCCATCCTTTTCCGCCTTGGCTGGATAAAGGCGTCATACGACCCGTGCCGAGTATCAACCTGGCTGGGGGCCCAGTTTCAAAAATAGCTCAAGTCGCAAACGGAGTATCCGGATACCTGGCGACCTCCGGATTAGCCAGCCTTATCTGTGTAATGCGGATCTCTGCACAGATGGACCTCTCTTCTCCGCTACTCGTGGGCCCTAATGTACAAACAAATCAAAAAACAAAAACAAAAACAAAAAACTTCAGAGTCCGGTGCTCTTAAACTACCGGCTGGAAGTACTGCCTCTGAGCCCGCTTCCAGTACCAGCGACGGCAGATAAGAACTTGGCCACCAAACCTGATCTTAGTCTTGCCGGAGGTTGCAAAGAGCGCTCAACGCTAAAACCCGGTGCTGCATGTCGTACTGCCTCGAGCTCGCGACATGAAAGCATCTCCACAAGGCAATACAGAGAGCGACGAACCGCCTCTAGAATTCTGGAGCGCTACAGGGACGTCCCTCATTCTCAACTCTCTGAACGAAACAAAGATTCGATCTCCTGGGCAACGAAAGTTGTCAAGGAGATTCCTCCTGACTCCTCAAGAAAGGACTCTACGTCCAAACGACAAAGATCGGTTGAGGAGTCCTCTATTGACCCAAAAAGAGTGAAGGTCAACTGCAGCAGTTCCTCGCTCTCCTCAAAGCACAACAAGCCATTCAGTGATGTCCTTAAGGCTCACCTTGTCATCGCTGTAATAGACAGGAGTGACATAGATGGCAGCATTTCACCTGACAAATGGAGAAAAGTAGAAGTGAAGTTGGCAACTAACTTTCTACAAGTCATGGAGGATCATCCAGGGCCTCCTCCCTCCTGTCGCGATGGCGGATGGCATCAGGGCCATGTGAAGCTAATCGCATGTGCTGATCAAAGGTCCGCGGACCTATACAAAATTGCAATCTCGTCTCTGGGTGAGGTGTGGAAAGAGGCGCAGCTCGAGGTCGTAAGCAGGGAAGAAATTCCTAGCAGACCTAGAACTCGCTCCTGGATCCCTGCCGAACCCTCAGACCCCGCTACGATTATGAAAATTATTAGGGCAAGTAACCCTCATCTTCCCACTGCCAACTGGAAGATTGCTAAGCCGGAGGAACCTAAAGGGGACAAAAGATCGGCGATCATCGTGATCAATGTAGAGTCTCTGGCTCCTCTGGCTGCAACGGAAGGGCAGATTAGCTACGGCTTCGGAGCTATAAATCTTCGGGTTTATAAGAAGGATGAGGAGGACCCTACCAGAGAGGGACTGCGGCCCCCCTCCTCTGCTGACACTGTTGAACAAGTTGGTACTAAACCGACCAGTCCGGCAGCGAAAGCGGAGTTGGAGGGCTGCAATCCCGCTAAAGAAGTGCAATTCTCCGCCTCTACCGAAACTGCATCGGTCAGTAATATATATTAATGGCTATACGTGAGGCAGCCTGCAGACTTGCCTTGTTTGCGATAGATGAAAAAGCTATCGTACTATACATGTAGGGGCAACTGCCGAGACACCCTGCAATTACATTCAACGTTACGTCATTACACAATCAACGCAACTGTTATTTAGCTTTTTCTAAACAAAGCTCATCATTTTCTGGCTATAAATATTAGACACAGAGATTAGCAGTTCTTCTTTTTCTTTATTTCTGCCGTAAGCCGTTAAGCTGTTCATCTACTCTAATCTATTTTATAATTGAATTCTTATTATTCCAACAATAAACCTTATTGAATTACATGATCTGTTGGTCATTCTCTACATATTTGGGGGCTCAACCAACGCCAATAATTGAGTTCTTCTGTGATTATGCTAAGGCACTTAACTGTTGAACAATTGAAAAATAGATTAGCAACTCTCGGACTTGATACACGAGGAGTAAAGGCTGTGTTAATTGAACGATTAGAAGAAGCAATTGTTGCATGCGCATAACTCACATTTCGTAATAACTTTTCCTATCTTAAATTCACACGTCAAAAAATTGTAACGTGGAGGGGCCTAGCCAACAGCTTAGATTCACTTGCACAAAAAATAACCCCAAGCAGTTCAGCATACCTCTCAGCTCAACTAATCACGGAACGTCTCATCGTAAGATAACCGAACATAGGCAAACTACAATTATTAACAGTAGAGCAGATATGATAGCTCCATCCTACAGCGACGAAGGCCATGGTATAAAACTGTCGAACATACTAACCTCTTCCTGTAGCGAAGCAGATGCCAGTATAACAAATGTGGAAATCGTATTAGATAAACCCATCTGCCTGCCTGAACGGTCACAAAAACGTTTAATAGTTCCTTTGGAACTAGCGGAAGAAATGCTCTGCCTACCCGATAAAGTAGGCGATGGAGTCTTCCTCTCTAAATGTATTTTGCCTTCAGGCCAAAATAAATATTTGATAAGTGCCCTCAATACAAATAACAAAACGGCAATCGTACACAAATTAAAGCTGCAACTAAGTCCAGTAAAGAACTATAAGATAATCCCTCTGGAAACCGAAGAAAAACATGCCCCAGAGACGACACATTCAATTCATCACGTGAAATACTTCCTACCGGACAACGAAATTGCGGACCACCCACGGCATAATCTGCGGTTAGAAAACCTCAAAAAGGAACTCAAAGTACGAAAAAATCTTAGTCTAGATGAAAAATAAACGATTTTGAATCTATGTAGTGAATATAATGACATATTCCATCTTAAAGGCGATTCTCTAACGTACACCGACGCAATTACCCATACGATACCACTAGTTCAGGATCAAGCACCGATAAACCAGAGAATGTACAGACTGCCCGAGACAAAAAGGCAAATAATTAACGAGCAAATGAAGGAAATGTTGGAAAATGACATTGTTCAACCCAGCAAAAGCCCGTGGAACTCACCCCTCTTAGTCATTCCTAAGAAAGCAGGTCCGGATGGAAACAGCAGATGGAGGGTTGTGGTCGATTTTCGTAAATTAAATGATAAGACCATTGGCGATGCTTACCCTCTTCCTCGAATAGAGGATATACTTGACCAACTAGGTCATTCCCGTTATTTCTCGACGCTCGATCTAGCTAGTGGCTACAACCAAGTTTTGGTAGATCCAAAGGATCAACAAAAAACTGCCTTCAGCACGAACTATGGGCACTATGAGTTTAAGCGTATGCCTTTCGGCTTAAAGGGAGCGCCGGCTACGTTTCAACGCTTGATGAACTATGTTCTTACCGGGTTACAGGGAATAGAATGCTTTGTATATTTAGATGACATCGTCATCTACGGTAAGAACCTAACTGATCATAACAATAAGCTGATAAAGGTTTTTGATAGATTAAGAAAAAATAACTTAAAACTGCAGCCGGAAAAGTGCAGATTCCTACAAAAGGAGGTAGTTTATTTGCACCAGCACAACTGCCACTGTTCAAAATTTTCCATCTCCACGAACAGTTAGGCAGGTCCAATCTTTCTTGGGACTCGCCAACTACTACCGTAAATTTATACCACAATTTTCAAAAATAGTTCGTCCCCTCACAAACCTACTTCGTAAGGACGTAAAGTTCACATGGACTGAGAAATGCCAAAAAGCATTTCAACAAATCAAGGACCTTTTGGTCTCGCCACCTCTATTGATCTATCCTGATTTTTCAAAGCCTTTTAATCTGACTACGGATGCAAGCGCTGAAGCTATCGGAGCCGTACTGTCCCAGGGCGAGGTAGGTAAAGACCAGCCCATTGCATATGCTAGCCGCGCCTTAAATAAAGCGGAACGTAACTATTCTACAATTGAGAAAGAGTTACTAGCAATTGTATGGGCTACAAAAAACTTTAGATGCTACCTTCAAGGGCGTAAATTTACTATATTTACAGATCATAAGCCCTTGAGGGGAGTATTTAATGTAAAAGATCCGACAACTCGCCTCGTTCGATTCCATCACAAATTGTCGGAAGTCGATTACAAAATAGAATATAAGCCAGGCAAAGCCAATACTAATGCAGATGCCCTTAGTCGAATTCCACAACTTAATGGTGTGAACTCGGCACCAGAACGGCAGAGTTCACGTAAACTGTGTACAGCTACGGACGAAATCCTTACCTATGCAGAATACGAAGCCGAGAAAGCAGAACAACAAATTGAAAAACCTGTAGAGTGTAGGATTTGCGCAAATTCGGATGCATCTAGCTTAATTACGCAAGAAACTGCAGAACCTTTAATAGTTAAGGTACAAGCCGAGGTGCACCGACCACCGGGCGAGCTCATCAAAACCCCAATAAATACCGCAGCATGTAATGCTGTAACGCGATTGCAATCACAAAGGGCAAACACTGCTCCGGATCCACCACCTACGGTTATTCAAAGCATTCAAAACAAACCAAACGATTCTGAAAAGCCGGAAGCTTCCTAACGCAGAGCGAAATGGAATTGCAGGCGGTAAATGCAAAACCCATAGAAGTAATTAGTAGCTCCGAGGAAATACAAACCATTCTTAAGGACTATCATGACTCGATGTTTGGCGGTCATCAAGGTGTAATAAAAACGTATAATCGAATTCGCAAAAAATATTGGTGGCAACACATGCTCAGAGACATAAAAAATTACATCAAAAAATGTAAAAAATGTCAGACCATGAAGGCAACACCTTTGATACGAATGCCAATGATCATCACTGATATCGCCGAGAAACCTTTTGATAAGGTATATTTAGATATAGTAGGCCCATTGGAACAGTCAGAGTCTGGAAATTTGTATATTTTAACCTTTCAGGATAATTTGACGAAAATCGTTGATTGCCATGCAATGCAAAATGCAGAGGCCCAAACCGTGGCTCAAATGGTTTTCGATAATATAATTACACGTTTCGGTATTCCTAAACAAATTGTCACGGACAAACTTTCTCAGTGTTTTATTTAAAGGGCTCTGCAAAATGCTTAAAATAAAAAAGTTGCAGACCACAGCTTACCATCCCCAGGCAAACGGTGCACTCGAACTAGCACACCAGCCAATAGTGGAGTATCTGCGAAGCATAACTGACGAAAACCCCAGGTCGTGGGATCAGTTCCTGCGCACAGCTACTTTTGTGTACAACAATAGCATTCATGATAGCACGAAACGCACACCCATGGAATGTCTCTATGGGTTCACGCCTGACATACCCTCTAACCTGAAAAGAGATCCCG
The DNA here is from genome assembly GCA_948293265.1 of Cheilosia impressa. Lineage (NCBI taxonomy): Eukaryota > Metazoa > Arthropoda > Insecta > Diptera > Syrphidae > Cheilosia > Cheilosia impressa. Next base: position 61,103,532 of record OX411880.1, read on the forward strand.
AACCCATATACAATCATGAAAACTACTGCCATCTTCTAAGATATAGACTTCAAAAATCATATTCCATATCCAGGCGCAACATTTTCGCAAGCAAACACAGGTCAAAAACCTACTTTGACAAAACAATAAGGCCTCATTCATTTCACGTAGGGGATAAAGTACTAATCAAAAGCGAAAATCGAAAAGGAAAATTATCACCAATATGGAGAGGGCCTTATACAGTCACAAGTATAAAAGGACCCGTAAACACAGCTATCAAATTTGGTAGAAAAGAAATTGTGATCCATAAAAATCGGTTAAAGCCTTACTACGAATAAAAAAAAAAAAAATTTATTAATACTTTCCCACCACTTTCCCACCATTATTTTTTTTACACCCCCAGGAAACCCTTAACTGGATCACTTACACTACCAAAATCCGTTCAGCTTGTATAAAAATATAACTAATAAAAAAAATATATTATACATTAATCATTTGAATAACAAAATAAAGTAAAAAAAAAAATATATATATAAATATACATGCCGGTGTTGAAGGGTAGTGATGCGATGTCATGAGAACACAAGCGTTCTCACCTAGCCTCTCACTATCAACTCCTACTCTCACCTAAACGTGGTGACTGGTGGGTGCCTAGTACCTCGACTGAAGATTGGGTAACCAACCCCTTTGGAAGGTCGTTGGTGGCAGCAGACGAGAGAGGGGGGAGGAGTGTTGTTTTCTCACTAAGACACCTCCTCTGGTACCAGACGGCAGCGGAGGAGTTCCCTAGATGGAGCCAACGGTGGCGTCTACAGTTCCAGTCAGGCCGAACTATTTAGTGTAATCCCTATAGAGCTGCTCTGACATATTCGGATACCAGGTCTATAGGGATTTCCAATACCGAGCCAGGGTGTTGGAGAAGAGTTGGTGGCGGATGAACCCTTAATGGGCCAACGGCAGCGCTCACATCCCAAAGTGGGTTACTGGCACCGGAGTAACCGGCCTGCTGTCCTAGGGTCAAGGGCCTGGCCCTCCAGGTTGGGGGTTGTGCCGTCGGGGTAACTTCCCGACCATGTAAAAAAAAGAATAGTTTTGAGAGAGACACGAGGAGCCTCGGATAACAATTTCCCTCAAACGGCAACTAGACCCGGAACGTCAACGGACAACGATTTGAGAGTATGTACCTGGAACGTGCGAACGCTGTACACCCCAGGTGCTACTCAAAAACCTGAGTCTGTCCTCACGCGGTACAAGGCAGATATTACTGCGATCCAGGAGATACGATGGATAGGATCAGGTATGATGAAAAGGAAAAATTGCGATATTTATTACAGTTGTCATAAAAGATTGCATGTATTAGGATGCGGATTCGTCGTGGGAAATCGGCTTAGGACAAAAGTTATTGACTTTAAGCCGATAAGTGATCGCCTAGCTGTGATCCGCATCAAAGCTACTTTCCAAAACATAAGCCTAATATGTGCACACGCCCCTACCGACGAGGCTGAAGACCCTATCAAGGAGGAGTTTTATGACCTCCTGGATGGAGCCTACGGAGCCTGTCCGGAGTACGATGTCAAAGTTGTGCTCGGGGACTTCAATGCTAAAATCGGAAAGGAAAACATCTTTGGCGGGTTAGTTGGTAAACACAGAATCCACGATACGACCACAGACAACGGTTACCGACTAACTGACTTCGCGGCAGCTCGTAATACGGTGATAAGTAGCACTAGGTTTCCAAGGCTAAGGATCCACACAGCAACCTGGCGCTCTCCAGACGGTCGAACCGCCAACCAAATCGACCATGTGCTAGTCGACGCGAGGCACGCATCCAACATCCTCAACGTGCACACATTCCGAGGGGCAAACGTCGACTCTGACCATTTTCTTGTTGCGGCTAAGTTCAGAGCTCGACTATCCAACGAGAAGAAGCTGCGTTCCGCCCAGAAGAAGAAATTCAACGTTGGACGCCCTAGCACACCTGGAGTAGCCAGAGTCTACAAAGAGCGCCTGAGTGAGAAACTCTCCGCAGTGCATTCACCTACCACAAATGCCAACACCCAGTGGTCCCAGTATCGCGACATCATCAAAGAGGTAGCCGAAACCACCTTAGGGTACCAGCCACCCCAGAGAAAGAGCCCGTGGTATGATGATGAATGCGTACGCAGGAAAAAGGTGACAGAAGATGCACATATAAAGGCGCTGCAGCGCAAAACAAGGGCAGCGAGGGAAGAGTATCGAGCCAGGAGGAGGGAGGAGCAGAAAATCCTGCGTAGAAAGAAGAGGGCCTACGCAGTCTCCCAGCTCAAGGAGATCGAAGAGTCCCGCGATCGAAGCAACATCCGGAAGTTCTACAAGAAAGCCAAGCAACTGGCTGCTGGCTTCAAGACCGGAACGCAGGCTCTTCGAAACAGTGATGGAAACCTAGTCACCGAAGCGCAGGGAATAGTAGATGTTTTTAAGCAGCACTTCCAGCAGCTGCTAATTGGGCATCATGTAGAGAGAGTGATAGGGCAAGAAGAGAACCCACGTCCAGTCAGTGAAGATCCAGTTCCACCGCCCAGTATAGAAGAAGTTGGCTTAGCAATAAAAAAGCTAAAGAACAACAAGGCCGCCGGCTCTGATGGTTTACCAGCGGAGCTCTTCAAATACGGTGGTGATGTTTTGGTAGGGCGCATGCACCAAATCATCAACCAAGTATGGGTGGAGGAAAGTATGCCCGATGACTGGACTATCAGCTCCATATGCCCCATCTACAAAAAAGGCGATCCTATGTCTTGGAAGAACTATCGAGGCATATCCCTGCTTAATGTCGCATACAAGATCCTATCCAACGTACTGTGTGAACGTCTCAAACCGTTCTGCAACACACTAATCGGCACGTACCAGTGTGGCTTCCGGCCCGGCAGATCGACTATAGACCAAATTTTCACACTGAGGCAAATCCTGGAAAAGACCAATGAATTTCAAGTCGAGACTCACCACCTATTCATCGACTTCAAAGCCGCATATGATAGCATTCATCGTCAGGAGCTTTATGTGGCGATGGCCGAATTCGGGATCCCGGCAAAACTGATCCAGCTATGTAGCGTGACGCTGGAGAACACACGCTGCAACATGCAATTTGGAAGTAGTTCCTCCGAGCTATTCGAAACATGCACCGGATTTCGGCAAGGAGACGCATTATCATGTGACTTCTTCAATCTCGTGCTAGAGCAGATAGTGCGCAGGGCAGGTGTCAACACGGAAGGCACTATCTTCAACAAATCCGTCCAGCTACTGGGGTATGCAGACGATATTGACATCATCGGTCGCTCCCAGCGTGCCGTGATAGAGGCTTTTACGGCGATTGAAGAACAGGCGAAATTCGTTGGTCTTGTAGTAAATGAGGACAAGACTAAGTACATGCTATCAACAAACAAACAAGCATCTGTCCACCGCCTAGGACAGAACGTCACTATTGATAGCAACAATTTCGAGGTAGTTAAGGAGTTTATCTACCTCGGAGTAAACATGAACTCCACAAATGACATCCTAGTGGAGATCCGGCGAAGAATTACCCTAGGAAACCGCTGCTACTTCGGTTTGGCAAAGCAATTGGGTTCAAAACTCCTAACTCGAAGGACAAAATGTATGCTTTACAGAACCCTTATCCTGCCAGTTCTGCTTTATGGCGCCGAGTGCTGGACGATAAGCAGGAAGGGAGAGCTGATACTGGGCTCCTTCGAAAGAAAAATTCTTCGGCGGATTTTTGGTCCTGTGTGCGAGGAGGGCGAATGGAGGAGAAGATACAACCGCGAACTCTATGAGCTGTACCAAGATGTGGATGTAGTCCAAAAGGGCAAAATACGTCGACTACATTGGCTCGGCCACATCGAGCGAATGGACAATAATGCTCCAGCTAAGAGGATCTTCGAATACCAGCCGCCAGGTTCGAGACGACAAGGAAGACCGAACCTCCGTTTCAAAGACCAAGCCATCGCGGATGCCAGAGCGCTTGGTCTGGATAACTGGAAGCAGCGTGCCCGGGATCGCAGAGGATGGAAGGCTGCAGTGTCTCAGGCAGAGACTCTCCACGGGTCGGGAGCCCGTTAAGTAAGTAAGTATACATATAAGAACTGTAAAATTATAAATATTAAAGTTTAATAAATATAAGAATTAACTATATACGTAGTACAAAAAAAAAAAAAAAAAATTTTAATTTGTAAATCTAGGTAAAAATGTTAAAAAAAAATAAGTAAATAAATAAAAATTTATATAATGTAAGAGTTACAATAAATAGCATGAACCAATTATTTGTAAAGAAAAAATAATAAATAAATATAGATCTTGGCTATGTAATACTTTAATAAAAATATAAAACATAGGATTAAATATCAAAAAGAATATACATACATAATTAACTACTATATAATAAATTGATAATGTTAAAACTGAAAATAATACTAAACTATGAAAAACCTCGTTGAATTGTCCGGTTCTGCCTTCAAACTGGTACCGAATATTTAAAATAATTTTCCGAGTCTTATTCCTCTTCTAAGAATAATCCTCTTTTATTATGGGGGAAGGATTTGTTGCATGCGCATAACTCACATTTCGTAATAACTTTTCCTATCTTAAATTCACACGAAATATTATATCGTCTACCAATTTATTGCATGCGCAAAACTCCTATTTTTTACAAATCTAATTCAAATTCAAAACGCAATAATGCAATGTGTAATGTGCACTCGTTATCTTCTTTAATTCAAATTACCTATGTGACCTGGTCACTGCCAGCGTTCTCAAGCGTGTCGCATATCTTCTTAAAAGATAATGCCAGATGCCAAACAAATTTTGATGCTCGAAGGCAGAGCAGACAATTTAGAAGCGAGAGTTGGTTACCGAAACGCATACGATTAAGACGCAGCTTGCAACCTGTCCAGCTACGATTACTATATTTTGTGAAGTCTATTTCTTGTGTTACATTAATTGTTGTTGTGAAAAGTTAAAAAACCTACCCGATAAAATAAATACAAAGTAGATACTGACTTATATTTTGTGAAGTCTATTTCTTGTGTTACATTAATTGTGGTTGTGAAAAGTTAAAAAATAAATACTTTATTGGTGCAAGTGTTATCCACTCAATATGACAATTCTTGGCATCCTAACGAAAATTGTGTAGATACATTCAGTAACATTTAACCGTCACAAGTACTAAATACTTGGATAACAATAAGAGGATCTTTACATCACCTCGAGACATTAGTTCAAGGTTTCAAAGTGAAAAATTGTAACACAATTAAAGAAGGCGTCATTGAAATAAAGAGCAGCTCCATCAGTTCTGAGGAGGTTTATTCGGAAGCGCTATCAAGTGAGGACGACGAAAGAAGTGAAAGTGACACAATGACGGAAACTGCGTGCCGAATCGCCGTAAAAGATGTCGAGAATTTGGTATCAAAATATAGCGGCGACGATTGTCTTTCAATCACATCGTGATTAAGGAATTCGAAGAATTCGCGCAGTTGTTGAAGTGGTCTGAAATAGAGAAATACATTTTTGCAAAGAAACAACTTACAGGTTCGGCACACAGCTATATGAAAACATGCGATTGTTCATCATACGAGCAACTAAAGTCTAAGCTGATCAAAGAATTCGAGATAACCGTATGTAAGGCTGACATTTACAACAAATTGCAAAATCGCAAAATGCAGAAAAATGAGAAATTCCGCGAATATGTCTATAGAATGCAGGAAATTAGTCAATTGGCCGACGTCGATGAAAAGTCATTAATTTCGTATATCGTAAATGGTGTTCCAGGTCGCGAAGAACACAAAATCATGTTGTATAGTGCAAAAACAATTTCGGAGTTAAAAGAACAGTATGAAGTGTATGAAAAGTTTAAATCGAAAATCGGTGGTACTAGTCTGAGTGGTCTCGGTGGCGGTGGTTGCGTGCCTTCTAATGCGAAATTTTGTCTCAAAAAGAACGAAAGCAGACGTTCTTCAGCTCATTGCTTTAACTGTGGCTCAAAGGATCATCAGCGGAAGGATTGCAAAGCAGAAACCAAGTGCTTCAAATGCAATGGCACAGGACACATGTCAAGCACGTGTCCGCAAAAAGCAGGTTACTCGTATAAAGAGACAAATATTATTTCTGTTCAAAATTGTAAGCAAATTAATATTAATAATGTTTTCTTTCAAGCATTGATCGACACAGGTGCTCAAGTGTCGCTTTTGAGAGAAGATGCATTTAGGAGACTGGGTAAAACTGTGCTTCGGAAGAATAAAATCAATCTCGTGGGACTAGAATCTGCGAAATCTCAAACAATTGGAAGTTTTGCCGGTCGAATTATGATTGACGAGGTCTGCATCGATTCATCCATACTCGTGGTTCCGAAATCAGCTGTAAGTTTTGAAGCGGTCATTGGAAGCGATATTATTTCTAGGGCCAGGGTAGTTTTTGACAAAAATGGTCCAACATTTTATAAAATGGAAGCCGACAACGACAACTTCATTATGCAAATTCAGGTTGACGAAAATGCTGAAATCGACGCTCCCTATCCATACGCTGAAGAGGTTAACCGACTGGTCAAGAACTACAAGCCTATAAAATCTAATAAGTGTCCGATTGAAATGAATTTAGTATTAGAAGATGAGATTCCCGTTTACTCTCCTCCTCGAAGACTTCCTATTAGCGAAAAAAAGGTGGTACAGCAGCAAGTTGAGGAATGGCTGAAAGAGGGCATAGTTCGTAACTCATCATCTCCGTTCGGCAGTGCCGTTGTTGTTGTGAAGAAAAAAATGGATCGTCTAGAGTTTGTATCGATTATAGACGACTTAATTCTAAAACCATAAAAGATCGATTTCCAATTCCCTTAATTGAAACAATTTTGGATAATCTTACAAATGCGAAGGTGTTCACTACTCTGGACTTAAAGAATGGTTATTTTCTTGTTCCTGTGGCTGAGAAGAGCAAGAAGTACACGGCGTTTGTCACAGCTGAAGGCCATTTCGAATTTAATTTTGTTCCCTTTGGACTTACAAATGCCCCAGAAGTGATTGTGCGTTTCATTCACATCATTTTTCAAGACTTGGTGAGTAAAAATATTTTACAAACATATATGGATGATCTTATTATTGCCGCACCAACCGAAGCTGAAAATTTACGAAAAGTTAAGATGGTGTTTGATGTAGCAAGACAATTTAATTTAAAATTTAATTGGTCTAAATGTAAATTTCTGCAGCGAAAAACTGAATTCTTGGGTCATTCAGTTGAAAATGGAAGAATTAGTCCATCAACTGAGAAGACAGAAGCCATCAGAAAATTCCCCGAGCCGAGAAGTGTCAAAGATATTCAGTCGTTTCTTGGAATGAGTGGATTTTTCAGGCGATTTATATGTGGATACTCAATAATAGCAAAACCGTTATCTGATTTAACGAGAAAGGGATCCAAATTCGAGTTTTTTGCTCCACAGCGGCAGGCATTTAATGCTCTTAAAGAGGCTTTAGTTAACAAACCGGTTTTAGCGATCTACAACCCAGATGCCTACACTGAAGTGCACACCGACGCAAGCCAACAAGGCATTGGTGCTATCCTTTTGCAGACAAGCGACGACAATAAACTTCATCCAGTTTTGTATTACAGTAGAAAGAACAGCTTAGCAGAGGAAAAAATGCATAGTTACGTGCTGGAAGTTTATGCTGTGTATAGAAGTCTTGAGAAATTTAGAATCTACTTACTAGGGAAGAAATTTAAAGTTGTGACTGACTGCATAGCTTTTCGTCAAACCGTATCAAAAACAGATTTGTCTAACGCAGTTAAAAGATGGATTATGTATTTACAGGATTTCGATTACTCAGTGGAACATCGGCCGGGCAAAAGGATGACGCATGTGGACACATTAAGTACTTACTTACTTACTTAACGGGCTCCCGACCCGTGGAGAGTCTCTGCCTGAGACACTGCAGCCTTCCATCCTCTGCGATCCCGGGCACGCTGCTTCCAGTTATCCAGACCAAGCGCTCTGGCATCCGCGATGGCTTGGTCTTTGAAACGGAGGTTCGGTCTTCCTTGTCGTCTCGAACCTGGCGGCTGGGATTCGAAGATCCTCTTAGCTGGAGCATTATTGTCCATTCGCTCGATGTGGCCGAGCCAATGTAGTCGACGTATTTTGGCCTTTTGGACTACATCCACATCTTGGTACAGCTCATAGAGTTCGCGGTTGTATCTTCTCCTCCATTCGCCCTCCTCGCACACAGGACCAAAAATCCGTCGAAGAATTTTTCTTTCGAAGGAGCCCAGTATCAGCTCTCCCTTCCTGCTTATCGTCCAGCACTCGGCGCCATAAAGCAGAACTGGCAGGATAAGGGTTCTGTAAAGCATACATTTTGTCCTTCGAGTTAGGAGTTTTGAACCCAATTGTTTTGCCAAACCGAAGTAGCAGCGGTTTCCTAGGGTAATTCTTCGCCGGATCTCCACTAGGATGTCATTTGTGGAGTTCATGTTTACTCCGAGGTAGATAAACTCCTTAACTACCTCGAAATTGTTGCTATCAATAGTGACGTTCTGTCCTAGGCGGTGGACAGATGCTTGTTTGTTTGTTGATAGCATGTACTTAGTCTTGTCCTCATTTACTACAAGACCAACGAATTTCGCCTGTTCTTCAATCGCCGTAAAAGCCTCTATCACGGCACGCTGGGAGCGACCGATGATGTCAATATCGTCTGCATACCCCAGTAGCTGGACGGATTTGTTGAAGATAGTGCCTTCCGTGTTGACACCTGCCCTGCGCACTATCTGCTCTAGCACGAGATTGAAGAAGTCACATGATAATGCGTCTCCTTGCCGAAATCCGGTGCATGTTTCGAATAGCTCGGAGGAACTACTTCCAAATTGCACGTTGCAACGTATGTTCTCCAGCGTCACGCTACATAGCTGGATCAGTTTTGCCGGGATCCCGAGTTCGGCCATCGCCACATAAAGCTCCTGACGATGAATGCTATCATATGCGGCTTTGAAGTCGATGAAAAGGTGGTGAGTCTCGACTTGAAATTCATTGGTCTTTTCCAGAATTTGCCTCAGTGTGAAATTTTGGTCTATAGTCGATCTGCCGGGCCGGAAGCCACACTGGTACGTGCCGATTAGTGTGTTGCAGAAAGGTTTGAGACGTTCACACAGTACGTTGGATAGGATCTTGTATGCGACATTAAGCAGGGATATGCCTCGATAGTTCTTCCAAGACATAGGATCGCCTTTTTTGTAGATGGGGCATATGGAGCTGATAGTCCAGTCATCGGGCATACTTTCCTCCACCCATACTTGGTTGATGATTTGGTGCATGCGCCCTACCAAAACATCACCACCGTATTTGAAGAGCTCCGCTGGTAAACCATCAGAGCCGGCGGCCTTGTTGTTCTTTAGCTTTTTTATTGCTAAGCCAACTTCTTCTATACTGGGCGGTGGAACTGGATCTTCATTGACTGGACGTGGGTTCTCTTCTTGCCCTATCACTCTCTCTACATGATGCCCATTTAGCAGCTGCTGGAAGTGCTGCTTAAAAACATCTACTATTCCCTGCGCTTCGGTGACTAGGTTTCCATCACTGTTTCGAAGAGCCTGCGTTCCGGTCTTGAAGCCAGCAGCCAGTTGCTTGGCTTCCTTGTAGAACTTCCGGATGTTGCTTCGATCGCGGGACTCTTCGATCTCCTTGAGCTGGGAGACTGCGTAGGCCCTCTTCTTTCTACGCAGGATTTTCTTCTCCTCCCTCCTCCTGGCTCGATACTCTTCCCTCGCTGCCCTTGTTTTGCGCTGCAGCGCCTTCATATGTGCATCTTCGGTCACCTTCTTCCTGCGTACGCATTCATCATCATACCACGGGCTCTTTCTCTGGGGTGGTTGGTACCCTAAGGTGGTTTCGGCTACCTCTTTGATGATGTCGCGATACTGGGACCACTGGGTGTTGGCATTTGTGGTAGGTGAATGCACTGCGGAGAGTTTCTCACTCAGGCGCTCTTTGTAGACTCTGGCTACTCCAGGTGTGCTAAGGCGTCCAACGTTGAATTTCTTCTTCTGGGCGGAACGCAGCTTCTTCTCGTTGGATAGTCGAGCTCTGAACTTAGCCGCAACAAGAAAATGGTCAGAGTCGACGTTTGCCCCTCGGAATGTGTGCACGTTGAGGATGTTGGATGCGTGCCTCGCGTCGATTAGCACATGGTCGATTTGGTTGGCGGTTCGACCGTCTGGAGAGCGCCAGGTTGCTGTGTGGATCCTTAGCCTTGGAAACCTAGTGCTACTTATCACCGTATTACGAGCTGCCGCGAAGTCAGTTAGTCGGTAACCGTTGTCTGTGGTCGTATCGTGGATTCTGTGTTTACCAACTAACCCGCCAAAGATGTTTTCCTTTCCGATTTTAGCATTGAAGTCCCCGAGCACAACTTTGACATCGTACTCCGGACAGGCTCCGTAGGCTCCATCCAGGAGGTCATAAAACTCCTCCTTGATAGGGTCTTCAGCCTCGTCGGTAGGGGCGTGTGCACATATTAGGCTTATGTTTTGGAAAGTAGCTTTGATGCGGATCACAGCTAGGCGATCACTCATCGGCTTAAAGTCAATGACTTTTGTCCTAAGCCGGTTTCCCACGACGAATCCGCATCCTAATACATGCAATCTTTTATGGCAGCTGTAATAAATATCGCAATTTTTCCTTTTCATCATACCTGATCCTATCCATCGTATCTCCTGGATCGCAGTAATATCTGCCTTGTACCGCGTGAGGACAGACTCAAGTTTTTGAGTAGCACCTGGGGTGTACAGCGTTCGCACGTTCCAGGTACATACTCTCAAATCGTTGTCCGTTGACGTTCCGGGTCTAGTTACCGTTTGAGGGAAATCGTTATCCGAGGCTTCACGTGTCTCTCCCATAACTAGTGTTTTTTTAAATGGTCGGGAAGTTACCCCGACGGCACAACCCCCAACCTGGAGGGCCAGGCCCTTGACCTTAGGACAGCAGGCCGGTTATTCCGGTGCCAGTAACCCACTCTGGGATGTGAGCGCTGCCGTTGGCCCATTAAGGGTTCATCCGCCACCAACTCTTCTCCAACACCCTGGCTCGGTATTGGAAATCCCTATAGACCTGGTATCCGAATATGTCAGAGCAGCTCTATAGGGATTACACTAAATAGTTCGGCCTGACTGGAACTGTAGACGCCACCGTTGGCTCCATCTAGGGAACTCCTCCGCTGCCGTCTGGTACCAGAGGAGGTGTCTTAGTGAGAAAACAACACTCCTCCCCCCTCTCTCGTCTGCTGCCACCAACGACCTTCCAAAGGGGTTGGTTACCCAATCTCCAGTCGAGGTACTAGGCACCCACCAGTCACCCCGTGGAGGTGAGAGTAGGAGTTGATAGTGAGAGGCTAGGTGAGAACGCTTGTGTTCTCATGACATCGCATCACTACCCTTCAACACCGGCATTAAGTAGGAATCCAATAATCTATGTATTACAGCCTGAAGTTTTAACGCAATTGAGGAAGTCCCAGGAGGAAGACGATTTTATCTCATCAATCAAAGAAGTACTCAAACAGAAACCTTACGATACATATATGATGAAAGGTGAGTTCTTATTTAAAGAAGTCAATGGATTCGAACTCTTAGTTGTTCCACGAAGTATGGAAAGAGAAATTATTAAGATGAAGCATGACGAAGGATATTTTGGAATTTCGAAAACTCAACATTTAATTTCTCAAGAATTTTATATACCTAGGCTTAAAGAGAAAATTCAAGTATGCATAGCAAACAGTGATGGGACTTCTACCACTTAAGTGGCATTTCTACCACTTTTTACACTTTCGGAAATTCTACCAACCTGAACTCGAAATCTACCACCTTTTACTCATCGCTACTAGCTAATAATATTTCTTTTCCATCATTGCATTAAATTGAAAATTGTTCCTATACCTACTCGCCTTAGTTTTACCCATACAGACTCAGCTTTATGCTATCAGTATTTCTCTCTGAGATTTGCATCAGCAAAAACTTCTAGTCCAGTACACCATTTACTGCGCTAAATTTTCTATTTTTGACTGTATTTGTGAGAGGATGTTTTGCTATGTTTGGATATTTTGTGTTTAATAATGAGTTGAATCTATGACGTTTTTTTAGTAGTTTCAAAAACTTTAAATTTTCAAATAATATTTAGAACTATTGGAAGTGAAAATGCGTAAATTCTTGGTTCCTACAGCAAGTTAGTGTGCTTTCTCTAATGCTTGCATTATTTTAGTGCAAGTGGAACATTTTATTTTCTACCACTTTTCTACCACCTTTTTTTAAGGCTATCTACCACCGTTTCGCTTTTCTCAAGTCCCATCACTGATAGCAAACTGTGTTAAATGTATTTTAGCGAACCGAAAGAGCGGAAAGCAGGAAGGTTACCTCGAGCAGCTGGATAAGGGAGAGTGACCACTGGATACGTACCACTTGGATCATATTGGGCCGATAGACATTACGATTAAGCAGTATAAATATATTTTAACAATAATTGATGGTTTTTCCAAATATACGTGAATATATCCCACGAAAACGTTAGCCACCGACGAAGTACTCAGACGATTGAAGGAGCAGCAGCAGGTTTTTGGAAATCCACGCCGTATTATCACCGATCGCGGAAGTGCGTTCACTTCAGGAGCATTTGAGAATTACTGCAAAGATGAGAACATCGAACATATTTTAATAACTACTGGAATGCCGCGAAGTAATGGACAAGCTGAACGTGCTAATCGAATTATTTTGGAAGTGTTAAAGAGAGTTAGCAGTTGATTCGCCAGAGAGGTGGTATCGTTTTGTTGCAAGTGTCCAAATTGCCATAAATAGCACTTTTCAGCGCTCAATAAATCGCACGCCTTTCGAAGTGCTTTTTGGATTCCCAATTAGGAAAAAAGAAGACATGGAAGTTCGGGAACTAGTGAAGCAGGAGCTTTTAAATAATTTCAATGCTGAACGAGATATTCTGCGAATAGACGCACGCAAGCAAATAAAAAAGGTTCAGGAGGAAAATAAATTCGGTTTTAACAAAAAACGAAAGCCGCCACATCAATATGAAATTGGAGACCTCGTGGCGATAAAGCGGACGCAATTTTTAACTGGTAAAAAAATCTGCTCTATCTTTTTAGGTCCATACGAAGTTATCTCCAAGGGTCCAGCAAGTCGATACACAGTCAAAAAGTGTTCACCATCTGCTGAGGGTCCGAGTAAAACCACAACAAGCTGTGAATTCATGAAGCAGTGGCGAGACAATATTGAGAGCCTGTCATCGTCCGAGGCGGACGAATTTAAGGATGGCCGGATGTAGGGGCAACTGCCGAGACACCCTGCAATTACATTCAACGTTATGTCATTACACAATCAACGCAACTGTTATTTAGCTTTTTCTAAACAAAGCTCATCATTTTCTGGCTATAAATATTAGACACAGAGATTAGCAGTTCTTCTTTTTCTTTATTTCTGCCGTAAGCCGTTAAGCTGTTCATCTACTCTAATCTATTTTATAATTGAATTCTTATTATTCCAACAATAAACCTTATTGAATTACATGATCTGTTGGTCATTCTCTACATACATAGACAGCCAGGCAGCAATAAAAGCCCTGATTACACCAACAACAAGATCCAAGTTGGTAAGACAATGCCGGGAATCTCTGAACGAGATTGCGGACAGATGTTCATTAACCCTGTATTGGGTTCCAGGGCACAGTGACATTCCTGGCAACTGCAAAGCGGACGAATTAGCCAGACAAGGAAGCGGCTTTCACTCGAACAACAACAGTGAACCGTACGCTCCCATACAATCCATCAAATTCCTTCTATCTACAGAGGCAATAAGGGTCGCAAACAACAGGTGGAATAGCATTGACACCTGCGCCACATCCAAGCAAATCTGGCCAAACCTGGATGCTAAAAGGACTCAGAAACTTCTCTCCATTAGTAGAAACAAAATCAGCTCCGTAGTGGGAGCATTAGGAGGACATTGCCTGATAGGTAGGCACGCTCGTAGATTAGGAGCCCCCTACAACGATTTCTGCAGGAGCTGCATGGATGCGGAGGAAGAGGAAACCGTTCTCCATCTTCTGTGCACCTGCCCGGCTCTCGCAAATATGCGCAAAACACACTTAGGAAAATACTTTTTCGTAGACATTAGTGACTTGTCTCTCATAGACACACGCAAAATCAGCAAATATATTAGCAAGACCAAATGGTTGCAATAATCTTTCACTTATTTTAATAACTTAGCAGCTGGCCCCATCAGTTACTATTTGGATGGTTTGCTTATGGATGGTAGCGAAGGGGTAACTGCATCGGTCTCCCCTTCGATCCTATCTTACACCAACCACCACTACAACTCTTTTTAATTATACTCTATTCGATAAGTTACCAGAGGACACAGGCGAGGGTACAACCGTTTCGGTTACTACCCGCCTATCCGTAGGCTAGCTGTCGACCGGTCACTTCCTCTTTGACCAAGCTTACTAAACACCTAGCAAGTTATCGCAAAGTAAAGGGCCGATCTAGTTCACAGATATTGGTCAATTTTCGGACGAGAGGTCGGAGGATTACTAGCGGAGGGTACACTGTTTCGGTCACCCATCGCTTATCCGAAGATATATCGTCTAACTCGGCGTCGTCTGAGGTTCACGGGCAAGGGGTAGACTGTATCGGTACCCTTCTCCAGATCCAAAGACAAACCACCCCGGCTCCCTCACAGCCGTAGGCAAATCGCCATAAGTATTCGGCAGCAACAACGAACCCACCAGCATGTCCCGGTGTAGTATATTACCCTGGCCTTCTATTTCTTCTCCCCTCATCATGTGGTATCACAAAGGACCTACTTCTTTTTGGTCTAAGTGTGTCTTTCCAGCCACCTTACCTAACCTAACCTAATATACCGACCACAGCGGCTAAGGTGGCGGCGGACGATTGCACTCCTGGGAAGGCTCCGACACTCTCTCAATGCAATTCGGTCTTACGGATAGATCTGGACATGGACAGTATAGGACTGTCGGACCTGGATCTATCCAGCGGACTCGGCAGCCCATCATCCGTAACTGATGTGTCACTGGAATCGGATACGGATGAGGCTAACAACACTGTGGTGGAGGTTTCTGGAGATAATTGTAGCAACGATGCTGCGGTTACTCCAGATTAACCTACATCACTCAAAAACGGCCTCGGCCTCTCTTCTTCTGCGGCTAACTAAAAGCGCGGAAGACATTGTTCTGATCCAAGAACCCTGGGTCATTAATGATCGGGCACATGGACTCAGGACTCCTAGCTATAAACTTTTCTACGTAAGGAATAAAGGTATACCAAGAGCCTGCATCCTTGCGAAGAGCACACTAAATGTTTTCCTTCTCACTAATTACAGCGATCGTGATACAACGACAGTTAGCGTTGAAGTCGGACTGCGGAACTACTGGTTGACCTCGGCGTATCTGGCGTCTGATCTTCACCTCCCTGCGGCACTACTGGAGAGAACGATTGCTGATGTGGAGAAGTCCAAAGCTGCACTAATCCTGGGATGTGATGCCAATGCGCATCACACAGTATGGGGCAGCACTGACATCAATAAAAGAGGTGAGCTACTTTTTGATTACTTAATTAGTACTAAACTAATCATATGCAATACTGGGTGCGAACCCACATTTGTCACTAGCAACAGACAGGAGGTACTAGACATCACGCTGGTCTCCGATACCATATACTATGATATCAGAGACTGGAAAGTCTCTAACGAACACTCCTTCTCAGACCATAGATACATTCAATTTGGCTTAAACTGCCTCCCTCAGGTCCAACCCGTTTTCAGGAATTTCAGAAAAGCGGATTGGATCAAATATAGGAATAGTGTGGAATCCTCTGTAATTAATAGAATCCCTGTTCCCCCTACTAACACAAATGAATTAGACAACATGGTTGAAGAGTTCACTAAGGCTCTCAATCGGGCTATGTCATTCTCCTGTCCAATAAGCAAACCTCGGGGCAAGCCTAGACCGCCGTGGTGGAATCAGGAGATTGTATCTCTGCGTCAAAAATGTAGGCAGCTCTTCAATCAGGCCAAGCGATCCCGCGAAGCCTCTGACTGGATCCTATATAAAGAAGCCCTAAAATCCTACAAAACCTTAGTTAGGAAAGCCCAACGGAACTCCTGGAGACTCTTCTGTGGAAAGATAGAAGAAATCTCTGAGGCCTCCAGGCTCAGAAAGATTCTCGCATCCACTCCTAATGTAGCGAGCTACCTTAAGAGAGCCGATGGATCGTGGACCACCTCCATTGCAGAATCTCTGGATCTACTATTGGATTCTCACTTCCCTAATAGCAATAATGCTGCCTCTATACCAACTATGCCTTCTGCAAGACCGATAGCAAGCAGCTCTTCAAGTCTTATTACCAAGACAAAAATTCTTTGGGCCATAAAAAGCTTTAAGCCATTAAAATCTCCCGGGCCGGATGGTATAATACCTGCCGAACTTCAGAGGAACTTCGACCTAATCCTTCCTTGGGTATCTGAAATCTTCAAAAGCTGCCTGGATTTTTCTTATATTCCCAAGTTATGGACAGAAGTTAATGTTGTTTTTATACCCAAGGCTGGTAAAAGCTCACACGTAAACCCCAAAGACCTCAGACCCATTACTTTGTCATCGTTTCTGCTAAAAACCTTGGAGAAACTGATAGACATCCACATACGTTGCAGTGTCAACTCAAATCTTCTATCAGCTTCTCAGCACGCGTATTGTAAAGGGAAATCGGTTGAAACGGCCCTTCACTCACTTGTATCTACCATTGAAAAATCTCTCGATTGCAAAGAATTCACACTGGCTGCTTTTCTGGACATTGAGGGAGCGTTTAACAACGTCGAATCAGGGGCAATTCTCCGCGCACTGACGGGCCTTGGAATTGAAAAATCGATTTGCCAATTGGTGAACCAGTTGCTCACCAACAGGTTCATCAACTCAAAGTTGGGCGAGGCCTCGGTTCGGAGGTTCGTCAGTAGAGGTACGCCTCAAGGCGGCGTAATCTCACCTCTTCTTTGGAACCTAGTGGTGAATGAACTACTTCTAATACTGGAAGGGGAAGGGTGCAAGGTAATTGCCTATGCAGATGACGTTGCTATCGCTGTCTCAGGAAAACACCTCAATACGCTTAGAGATCTTTTACAGAATGCCCTCTCTAAACTCTCTAAATGGACCTATAAATGTGGTCTGGCGGTCAATCCTCAGAAAACTGAACTAGTCCTCTTCACAAGGAAATACAAAATTCCCAATTTTGTACCCCCAAAACTTAACGGCACCCCCTTGGTGCTCACTAACACGGCCAGTTACTTGGGCCTCGTTTTAGACAGCAAATTGAGCTGGAAGCCCAATATCCTGCGAAGAGTTCAGAAAGCCACCACGGCTCTGTACTGTTTAAAAAAGCCATTGGAAGAAGATGGGGACTTCAGCCTCGAATTATACACTGGATATATGTATCCGTTATTAGACCTATACTTACGTATGGAGTTCTGGTATGGTGGACTGCACTTGAAAAGGCCATCTACTATAATCACCTTAGCCGTGTTCAAAGAACGGCATGCGTATGCATTAGTGGAGGTCTGAGGACCACTCCAACGGCGGCTATGGACGTAATGTTCCACTTGCTACCCCTAGACATATATTGCAGACAAGTGGCAGCAAACGCAGCCACTAGAATAAGAGCAATTCGTTTGTGGACCAGTCGGCAAACTGATCACTCGTCTATTCTAGATATATTAGAATGTATTCCAAAAGAAACTGATTACACCCTCCCTCAGTTTCAATTCGATAAGAATTTCGAAACCTACATACCCTCCAGAAGTGACTGGGAGAATGATGTAGTGCCTCGTAACGATTCCGTCTGCTTTTATACAGACGGGTCCAAAACCGAAACAGGAGTTGGGGGGGGGTGTTTTCTCTTATGATCTAAATTGCAAAATCTCATTCAGCCTTCCTAATCACTGTAGTGTATTTCAGGCGGAAATCATGGCCATCAAAGAGGCCTTGTCGTGGCTTCGGTATAATGTAATATCTGTAAAGGATATTACCATCTTTACCGACAGTCAAGCCGCGATTAAATCCCTGGATTCTATCATCTTCAATTCAACAACTGCCCTCAATTGCCGAATATCTCTTAATGAGATGGCGAGACAATTCAAAATTCACCTTATATGGGTGCCGGGCCATAGAGACATTCCAGGAAATTGTATGGCCGATGAACTCGCCAGACAAGGCACTACTATGCCGATTCTACCGGAAAAGGAGAATCTCTATATGCCTCTTGCTACATGCAAGCTCCTAATTAAACAAACCGCGTTAAGCGCTACTAATCGCAGGTGGTCTAATTGCACAACGTGCCACACCTCGAAACAGATCTGGCCTCAGCTGGATCTTAAGCGCTCTAAAAATCTTACTACACTGAAAAGACCCATGGTAAGCATTTTAGTAGGTGTCATCACGGGACACTGCCTCATAGGGAGACATGCTCTAAGGTTGGGCCTCCCTTCGAACGATTCCTGCAGAAGCTGTATGGACGAGGAGGAGGAGGAGACTATTCTGCACCTTCTCTGCACGTGCCCAGCACTGTCATTCCGCAGAAAACTATACCTCGGAGAATACTTCTTCGACAATCTCAGCGAACTCGCAAACGTAGGAATTAACTGCCTCCAACGCTTCATTCTTAGCTCTGGCTGGTTCAACGGGTAGTTCATGAGAACACTGATCCTGTGGTATCACAATGGGCCTACTTTGGCCTAAGTGTGGCTGCACTTGAGGCGGCCTGCCACTCTAACCTAACCTAATCTAACTGCAATATATTACCAACCTGTTTAAAACTCTAACTTACAAAGTTTTATGAAACTACTTTCAAACATCCCCCCTTTTCGTAAACAAATTTAAAACTTTAAAAAACGTATTTATAACATTTCGAATGACAAAGTTACAACTAGTCCATCATAAACATGATTACTTAAATATAACAGAAATACAATCGAAGTTTTGTTGCCAATCACAATCTGTGCTATTCGGGAAATATTGGTTTTGTATGGGAGGTACCAGAACTGCTTGACCGACATATCCCATTTTTAATACTGACCTAACGAAGATAAAAATAAGTCCTTTCACCAAACTTCATTTGCTTAGATTGTTTACTTTGGACACTATCGTATCTTCAATAGACAGAGAGACACATGGGTCCAATATTGATTTTGTATGGGAGGTACCAGAAATACTTGACCGACATGGCCTATTTTCAATACCAACCTGACGACGATAAAAATAAGTCCTTTCACCAAATTTCATTCGCCTAGGTTGATTCCTTTGGACGCTATATTTTTTTCAACGGAAAGAGAGACACATGGGTTTAATATTGATTTCGTATGGGAGATACCAGAATTACTTGACCGACATATCCCATTTTTAATACTGACCTAACGAAGATAAAAATAAGTCCTTTCACCAAACTTCATTTGCTTAGATTGTTTACTTTGGACACTATCGTATCTTCAATAGACAGAGAGACACATGGGTCCAATATTGATTTTGTATGGGAGGTACCAGAAATACTTGACCGACATGGCCTATTTTCAATACCAACCTGACGACGATAAAAATAAGTCCTTTCACCAAATTTCATTCGCCTATGTCAATTGCTTTGGGTGCTATCGTGCTTTCAACAGGCAGACAGACAGACGGACATGGCTAAATCGATTCAGAATGTGATCCTGATTCAGAATATATATACTTTATAAGATCTCCGGTGACTCATTCTTGGCGTAACAAATGTAATGACAAAGTGAAAATACCTTCCTCAGGGTATAACAAAACCGACATTTCAGGAAAGGACAAGGACAACGGACTGACTTATTACAGAAAACTAACTTCTGATAATGGCGATGACTCCACCATTCCGTCCGACTCAGACGCGTCTGTTTCGGACGCGGAAACTAAGCTAACTAAACTAAGAACAAGAGACCCTCTCTTCGTAGGGAAGGATCTATAAAACCTTTCACTCCTGTTCCAGGAGCACCTAGCACTATTTGCAGCAACCCGAAAAATCGTCCTGCTTCGGGAAAATCTTCAGTAGTACCTGCTAAAAAGGTCTCAACGACCATAAGACCCAGGTCTTTCGACGAAGTTTCCGCGAAGAGTGCCGATACGGCGCACAGACCCTTTAATGAGGTCGTAAAAGACAACATGCTCTACGGCATCTACATGGGTAATGATTAGGGAAAATGAGCGGGGAGAACTGGCTATCGCTCGCAGCCATTCTAGCAGGAAAAGGTCTCAAATTTCTGGATGGGAATCCTTTAGCAGAACCGCCGTCCTTCGTGAATGGTAGCTTGTTTTCTAGCGGGGTCAAGCTAGTTAAATGCAAGAACAGCGGTGCGGTTGACTTCCTCAAATCAACGGTCCCGAAAATAAATCCGTTGTGGAATGAAGCAGGGCTTCAAGTGTTTCACTGGAGCGATATACCAGTCAGCCCTAAGGGTCGTGTCTGGCTTCCCAAGACTTATACGTCTACCAACGAGTCATTGGTATATTATCAAAGCTGGCGAACCAGAAGAAAGAGGCGGGTTGGTTTCAGACCTCATGAATAAGGAATCGCTCGACCTGCTTAGCAGTAGCGGCTACAAGTTTTCCTACGGCATGGACAAGCTTATCTTAAAGGTTCAGGAGAAGGAGGAGAGACTCTTGTCGGGTGTGTTATCCACGCTGAATAACCTCGGCCTGGATGCCGAGATGAACAGTCCCTCTTCCGTCTCTGTAGAGGAAGGTAACCGGGTCGTTACAACGCAGCCAGCTGATACGGATGGCAGAAAGAATAGCGACGAACCATCTGCAATTAACCTCAGCGAAGAGCTTTCTTCTGATTCGGAGGAAAGCAACAGAACGGTGATAGAGACGTCTGTATCAGTCAGCAATGCTACGACTGCTACAGATTAACCTAAATCACTCCAAAGTAGCATCAGCTAATTTACTGCTTCGCCTGCTAACGGGTGGAGAAGACGCTGTCCTTATCCAAGAACCTTCGGTGGATGGTTAGAATACCATACTTGGACTAAGGGCAAAGCACTATACTATACACTTGCCGTAGGCAAATCGCCATAAGTATTCGGCAGCAACAACGAACCCACCAGCATGTCCCGGTGTAGTATATTACCCTGGCCTTCTATTTCTTCTCCCCTCATCATGTGGTATCACAAAGGACCTACTTCTTTTTGGTCTAAGTGTGTCTTTCCAGCCACCTTACCTAACCTAACCTAATATACCGACCACAGCGGCTAAGGTGGCGGCGGACGATTGCACTCCTGGGAAGGCTCCGACACTCTCTCAATGCAATTCGGTCTTACGGATAGATCTGGACATGGACAGTATAGGACTGTCGGACCTGGATCTATCCAGCGGACTCGGCAGCCCATCATCCGTAACTGATGTGTCACTGGAATCGGATACGGATGAGGCTAACAACACTGTGGTGGAGGTTTCTGGAGATAATTGTAGCAACGATGCTGCGGTTACTCCAGATTAACCTACATCACTCAAAAACGGCCTCGGCCTCTCTTCTTCTGCGGCTAACTAAAAGCGCGGAAGACATTGTTCTGATCCAAGAACCCTGGGTCATTAATGATCGGGCACATGGACTCAGGACTCCTAGCTATAAACTTTTCTACGTAAGGAATAAAGGTATACCAAGAGCCTGCATCCTTGCGAAGAGCACACTAAATGTTTTCCTTCTCACTAATTACAGCGATCGTGATACAACGACAGTTAGCGTTGAAGTCGGACTGCGGAACTACTGGTTGACTTCGGCGTATCTGGCGTCTGATCTTCACCTCCCTGCGGCACTACTGGAGAGAACGATTGCTGATGTGGAGAAGTCCAAAGCTGCACTAATCCTGGGATGTGATGCCAATGCGCATCACACAGTATGGGGCAGCACTGACATCAATAAAAGAGGTGAGCTACTTTTTGATTACTTAATTAGTACTAAACTAATCATATGCAATACTGGGTGCGAACGCACATTTGTCACTAGCAACAGACAGGAGGTACTAGACATCACGCTGGTCTCCGATACCATATACTATGATATCAGAGACTGGAAAGTCTCTAACGAACACTCCTTCTCAGACCATAGATACATTCAATTTGGCTTAAACTGCCTCCCTCAGGTCCAACCCGTTTTCAGGAATTTCAGAAAAGCGGATTGGATCAAATATAGGAATAGTGTGGAATCCTCTGTAATTAATAGAATCCCTGTTCCCCCTACTAACACAAATGAATTAGACAACATGGTTGAAGAGTTCACTAAGGCTCTCAATCGGGCTATGTCATTCTCCTGTCCAATAAGCAAACCTCGGGGCAAGCCTAGACCGCCGTGGTGGAATCAGGAGATTGTATCTCTGCGTCAAAAATGTAGGCAGCTCTTCAATCAGGCCAAGCGATCCCGCGAAGCCTCTGACTGGATCCTATATAAAGAAGCCCTAAAATCCTACAAAACCTTAGTTAGGAAAGCCCAACGGAACTCCTGGAGACTCTTCTGTGGAAAGATAGAAGAAATCTCTGAGGCCTCCAGGCTCAGAAAGATTCTCGCATCCACTCCTAATGTAGCGAGCTACCTTAAGAGAGCCGATGGATCGTGGACCACTTCCATTGCAGAATCTCTGGATCTACTATTGGATTCTCACTTCCCTAATAGCAGTAATGCTGCCTCTATACCAACTATGCCTTCTGCAAGACCGATAGCAAGCAGCTCTTCAAGTCTTATTACCAAGACGAAAATTCTTTGGGCCATAAAAAGCTTTAAGCCATTAAAATCTCCCGGGCCGGATGGTATAATACCTGCCGAACTTCAGAGGAACTTCGACCTAATCCTTCCTTGGGTATCTGAAATCTTCAAAAGCTGCCTGGATTTTTCTTATATTCCCAAGTTATGGACAGAAGTTAATGTTGTTTTTATACCCAAGGCTGGTAAAAGCTCACACGTAAACCCCAAAGACCTCAGACCCATTACTTTGTCATCGTTTCTGCTAAAAACCTTGGAGAAACTGATAGACATCCACATACGTTGCAGTGTCAACTCAAATCTTCTATCAGCTTCTCAGCACGCGTATTGTAAAGGGAAATCGGTTGAAACGGCCCTTCACTCACTTGTATCTACCATTGAAAAATCTCTCGATTGCAAAGAATTCACACTGGCTGCTTTTCTGGACATTGAGGGAGCGTTTAACAACGTCGAAGCAGGGGCAATTCTCCGCGCACTGACGGGCCTTGGAATTGAAAAATCGATTTGCCAATTGGTGAACCAGTTGCTCACCAACAGGTTCATCAACTCAAAGTTGGGCGAGGCCTCGGTTCGGAGGTTCGTCAGTAGAGGTACGCCTCAAGGCGGCGTAATCTCACCTCTTCTTTGGAACCTAGTGGTGAATGAACTACTTCTAATACTGGAAGGGGAAGGGTGCAAGGTAATTGCCTATGCAGATGACGTTGCTATCGCTGTCTCAGGAAAACACCTCAATACGCTTAGAGATCTTTTACAGAATGCCCTCTCTAAACTCTCTAAATGGACCTATAAATGTGGTCTGGCGGTCAATCCTCAGAAAACTGAACTAGTCCTCTTCACAAGGAAATACAAAATTCCCAATTTTGTACCCCCAAAACTTAACGGCACCCCCTTGGTGCTCACTAACACGGCCAGTTACTTGGGCCTCGTTTTAGACAGCAAATTGAGCTGGAAGCCCAATATCCTGCGAAGAGTTCAGAAAGCCACCACGGCTCTGTACTGTTTAAAAAAGCCATTGGAAGAAGATGGGGACTTCAGCCTCGAATTATGCACTGGATATATGTATCCGTTATTAGACCTATACTTACGTATGGAGTTCTCGTATGGTGGACTGCACTTGAAAAGGCCATCTACTATAATCACCTTAGCCGTGTTCAAAGAACGGCATGCGTATGCATTAGTGGAGGTCTGAGGACCACTCCAACGGCGGCTATGGACGTAATGTTCCACTTGCTACCCCTAGACATATATTGCAGACAAGTGGCAGCAAACGCAGCCACTAGAATAAGAGCAATTCGTTTGTGGACCAGTCGGCAAACTGATCACTCGTCTATTCTAGATATATTAGAATGTATTCCAAAAGAAACTGATTACACCCTCCCTCAGTTTCAATTCGATAAGAATTTCGAAACCTACATACCCTCCAGAAGTGACTGGGAGAATGATGTAGTGCCTCGTAACGATTCCGTCTGCTTTTATACAGACGGGTCCAAAACCGAAACAGGAGTTGGGGGGGGGGTGTTTTCTCTTATGATCTAAATTGCAAAATCTCATTCAGCCTTCCTAATCACTGTTACATTGGCATCACTCCTACTTAACGAAACTACTTAGCATTATAACACTTTGTACCTTTGATGTTTGACACTTATGTGAATAAAAGGGGGTTATTGTCGAATGGTCATTCTTAGCACATGGTGGCAGCGGAAAAAGGAAAAAAGAATTAAAATTAAAAAAAAAAATTTAAAAGGAACAATTCAAAAAGAGAGAAGAAAAAATTATTATCTGAACACATAAAGAAAAAAAAAAAAAAAGGAAAAAGCGTAATAAAGGGAAAAACAGAAAAGGTAATTGAAGTATTTATAACATTGGAAAAAGAAAAAATTACCAAACACGTGTAATTTCATGAGATGATATGACCGAGGAATCGAAGGAAGGACAAGCGACCACCTCAGCTAAAACGACAGCATTACCACCCATCCCACCTCCAACACCACCCAGAATCTCCAAAATGCAGGCACAATTGACACTTTCGGCACCAGAAGAGTTTTCATTTGTACCATCTGAATGGGAAAAATGGATCAAGAGATTTGAGAGATATCGCATTGGAAATGGACTACACGAGGCGGCTGAGAAGACACAGGTAAATATTCTCATATATTGCATGGGCGAAAAAGCTGAGGAAATTTACGCATCTTTTAAACCACAACCAGAAACATATAAGGCATGCATAAACAAATTAGAAGAATACTTTATACCGAAACGTAACATAATCTACGAACGAACTAAATTTCTAAAAAGAAAACAGGGCGATGAATCGGGCGAAGAATTCATAACGGCTTTATATGCATTAGCAAAACACTGTAATTGGGGCACTCTTTCAGATGACATGATATTATTAACTCTAGTCGTAGGCATGCGAGACGAGAGTTTAAGCGATAGGCTACAACTTGACCCGAGTCTCACATTAGAAAAGGCAATCAATTCACTGCGACAGGTAGAAGAGCTGTACAGACAAAAGAAAGATCTCCAACTAACACCAGAATCACATATTTACAAAATCGATCGAGCTGGAGATCAAAAACGTAGATTTGACAGAACAAAACAGAGACATCAGAGAGCTGAGGCAGGAACCGATAAGTGCATGCGATGTGGGTACGAACGACACAGTTATGATAGGTGTCCAGCGAAAAGTGCAAAGTGCAAAAAATGCAATAAGTCCGGGCATTACGCAAGAGTCTGTAGGACAAGAGGAGTCTGTGAAGTTAGAGAGGGGGGGAGTAGAGACAATGCAGGCAAAGAGGAAGAACACGAATACTTTGTTGGCATGGTGAATGATAAGTGGTCCGTGGATTTGTGACTAAACAACAAAAAAATAACATTTAAAGTCGACACAGGGGCAGACGTCACATTAGTACCCTGGTCAGCAGTAGCAGACATGAGAAATATGTGTGTTGAGAAAACGAGAACAAAATTGTATGGAGTGGGGCAGAAAATTGAGATACTAGGAAAGGCTAAGGTCTGTTTGCAATATGGACAAACCGACGTGGATGAGGTGGTTTATATAACAAAGGATACGATTACGCCGTTACTGGGAAAAACAGGAATAGAGAAACTCGGTTTAATCAAAAAATTATTTGAAGTGTCTTCGAGGAATTGGGTGCAGGAATTTAAGGAAGTTTTTGGTGGACTAGGAAAATTTAAAGAAAAATATGTAATAGAACTAAAGCCAAAAGCTGAACCCTACGCGATATCCACACCGCGAATAATACCCGTTCATCTTAGGGAAAAGGTTCAGGAGGAGTTGAATAAAATGGAGAGAGAGGGGGTAATAGCACCTGTTGAGAAAGCCTCAGAGTGGTGTGCACCGATGGTCATCGTACCGAAAAAAAGCGGTATCAGAATCTGCGTTGATCTAGGTAAACTCAACAAATGGGTAAAAAGGCAAATACATCCGATCCCGGGTATAGATTACTCGCTAGCACAATTATCGGGAGCAAAGTTTTTTACAAAGCTGGATGCAAACAGCGGATTTTGGCAAATCCCTTTATCTAAGGAATCGCAAGATTTGACAACCTTTCTTACGCCATTCGGCAGATATAAATTTTTAAGACTTCCATTCGGCATAACATCGGCCCCAGAATTCTTCCAAAGGAAAATGACACAAATTTTAGCGGGTATGAGGAATTGCATAGTGCATATGGATGACATTCTTATATGGGGAGAAATGATCAGGGACCATGATCAATGTGTAGAAGCGGTGCTTGGCAAAATACGAGAATCTGGAATGACACTCAGCAAGAACAAATCGGAGTTTGGTAAAACAAAAATTACGTATTTGGGTCACACAATCACTGAAGGGGAAATTAGGCTTGATGAGGAGAAGATAAACGCAATTGTAGAAATGCAAGCTCCAACAAATCCTACGGAAGTGCAGAGGTTCTTGGGGATGGTGAATTTTATTGGAAAGTATATACCAAACAAATCCTCGGTCCTTGAACCGATTACGAGTTTGCTCTGCAAGAAAAATGCATTCATTTGGGGTGACGCCCAAGATAAGGCATTCAAGGAAATCAAAAACCTTCTCACATCACCACCCAACTTAAAGATGTATGACCCCGTAAGGGAAACTACAGTGTCCTGCGATGCATCGATGTTAGGTTTAGGTGCTGTACTTTTGCAGAGGTATGAAGGAAATTCATATCCAGTTTCATATATTTCACGAACGTTAACACAAGCTGAAAAAAATTACGCTAATATTGAAAGAGAGGCTTTAGCCATTGCATGGGCATGTGAAAAATTTAGAAATTTTTTGTTAGGGAGGCACTTCTCAGTAGAAACTGACCATAAGCCGCTTCTTCAACTTTTAAAAACAAAGAGCTTAGATGATTTATCACCGCGATTGCAGCGAATACGGTTGAGAATGATGAGGTATGATTTTTCAATAATGTATATACCAGGGAAAAATTTAGTTGTTGCCGATCATTTGTCCAGAACGCCCATTAAGTGCAATGGAATCAATAATGAAATAGAGGAAGAAATAGATGCATACATTCATCAAGTATCTTTGAAAAACATTTATACGAAGGATGAAAACATCACATGTATCATTAAGGCGCAATTGGCAGACACAGAGTGCCAAGAACTCAGGCAGTACATCAACATGGGATGGCCGTCACGGAAAATGCTCAAAGCTGAGATGAGGCCTTATCACGCAGTCATGGATGAGATGTCTATTATAGACAATCTGATTTTACGGAGGAACAGGATGATAATTCCCAAAAGGCTAAGAGGTATCATGCTAGCAAAGCTACATGAGGGGCACTTGGGTGTAACTAAAACGAGAATACGAGCTCAAAGGACTATGTGGTGGCCAGGAATCTCACAGGAAATCGGTGAAAAAATTAAAAATTGCCCAACATGCGTTCAGCATGCGAAGAATAAACACGAACCGTTAATATCATCCGAATTTCCAGATTATCCTTGGCAGAAGGTTGCTATGGATTTGTTTAAATTTGAAAATAAATGGTATATCGTAATAATTGACTGTTTTTCGCGATATTTGGAAGTAGAGGAATTAAAACGGATGCGGATGGGAGACATTATACAAATATGTAAAACATCTTTCAGTCGTCATGGTATACCACAATTTGTCTATACCGACAGCGGCACACAATTTCAAAATTTAGAATCTTCGGAATTTCGGCAGTTTGCAGCAGAGTGGTCGTTTAAAATCATTACCAGCAGTCCCCAATACCACCAGGCAAACGGTGCTGCAGAAGCGGGCGTAAAAATAGCAAAAAATTTACTTAAAAAAAATATGGGAAAGTTTGAACTGGCATTGTTAGCCTATAGGAATACACCGCTTTCAAACGGTTTCAGTCCAGCAGAACTTAGTTTCGGAAGGAAACTACGAGACAATATACCGAATGTGAATATAACGGCTAAACCAGATCTCAAAAACTTGAACGATAAGGAGGCTTTATACAGGAGTCGCTATAAGGAAAATTATGACAAAAGACATAGAGTAAAGGAATTGAGTGAGTTGCAGACAGGAGATTTTGTATGGATTGTTGACCTCAGACGACATGGGAAGGTCATTAAAAAAATTCAGCGTAGATCCTATCTAATCGAAACCAATAAACGTATTATTCGTAGAAATAGATTCCACCTTATTAAAGCATCTTATTTAGATTCTTTACAGCCAAATTCAAGCACTAATCCAAGTTTAGAGGGTTTCCAGAACGACTTATTGGATAAAGATTCAGGCGAAAAGACAACAACATGTACAGAAGATGAACACCTGCCATTGGAAACGGGAGCTAGTGATCAAATCGGAGTGCCCAGACGAGAATCATATGACGCTTTAGTAACCAGGTCGGGAAGGCGAATATATCGTTCATAAACCTGGAAAAATCCTTTGTAAATATCTATATTTATTTTGAATTGATTAATATCTCATTAAGAAATGAATATCGAAATTTAATGAATAACATTATTTGAATTTTATAACATGTTATAAGAACTTATATATTTATTTAAAGCATTTGTTTAACGTAAATATCTAAAGGGGGATGTTACATTGGCATCACTCCTACTTAACGAAACTACTTAGCATTATAACACTTTGTACCTTTGATGTTTGACACTTATGTGAATAAAAGGGGGTTATTGTCGAATGGTCATTCTTAGCACAATCACTGTAGTGTATTTCAGGCGGAAATCATGGCCATCAAAGAGGCCTTGTCGTGGCTTCGGTATAATGTAATATCTGTAAAGGATATTACCATCTTTACCGACAGTCAAGCCGCGATTAAATCCCTGGATTCTGTCATCTTCAATTCAACAACTGCCCTCAATTGCCGAATATCTCTTAATGAGATGGCGAGACAATTCAAAATTCACCTTATATGGGTGCCGGGCCATAGAGACATTCCAGGATTTGTATGGCCGATGAACTCGCCAGACAAGGCACTACTATGCCGATTCTACCGGAAAAGGAGAATCTCTATATGCCTCTTGCTACATGCAAGCTCCTAATTAAACAAAACGCGTTAAGCGCTACTAATCGCAGGTGGTCTAATTGCACAACGTGCCACACCTCGAAACAGATCTGGCCTCAGCTGGATCTTAAGCGCTCTAAAAATCTTACTACACTGAAAAGACCCATGGTAAGCATTTTAGTAGGTGTCATCACGGGACACTGCCTCATAGGGAGACATGCTCTAAGGTTGGGCCTCCCTTCGAACGATTCCTGCAGAAGCTGTATGGACGAGGAGGAGGAGGAGACTATTCTGCACCTTCTCTGCACGTGCCCAGCACTGTCATTCCGCAGAAAACTATACCTCGGAGAATACTTCTTCGACAATCTCAGCGAACTCGCAAACGTAGGAATTAACTGCCTCCAACGCTTCATTCTTAGCTCTGGCTGGTTCAACGGGTAGTTCATGAGAACACTGATCCTGTGGTATCACAATGGGCCTACTTTGGCCTAAGTGTGGCTGCACTTGAGGCGGCCTGCCACTCTAACCTAACCTAATCTAACTGCAATATATTACCAACCTGTTTAAAACTCTAACTTACAAAGTTTTATGAAACTACTTTCAAACATCCCCCCTTTTTGTAAACAAATTTAAAACTTTAAAAAACGTACTTATAACATTTCGAATGACAAAGTTACAACTAGTCCATCATAAACATGAATTCAACTGATATAGAACGGATTTTGTTACAGATTACTTAAATATAACAGAAATACAATCGAAGTTTTGTTGCCAATCACAATCTGTGCTATTCGGGTAATATTGGTTTTGTGTGGGAGGTACCAGAACTGCTTGACCGACATATCCCATTTTTAATACTGACCTAACGAAGATAAAAATAAGTCCTTTCACAAAACTTAATTCGCCTAGGTTGATTCCTTTGGACGCTATATTTTTTTCAACGGAAAGAGAGACACATGGGTTTAATATTGATTTCGTATGGGAGATACCAGAATTACTTGACCGATATATCCCATTTTTAATACTGACCTAACGAAGATAAAAATAAGTCCTTTCACCAAACTTCATTTGCTTAGATTGTTTACTTTGGACACTATCGTATCTTCAATAGACAGAGAGACACATGGGTCCAATATTGATTTTGTATGGGAGGTACCAGAAATACTTGACCGACATGGCCTATTTTCAATACCAACCTGACGACGATAAAAATAAGTCCTTTCACCAAATTTCATTCGCCTATGTCAATTGCTTTGGGTGCTATCGTGCTTTCAACAGGCAGACAGACAGACGGACATGGCTAAATCGATTCAGAATGTGATCCTGATTCAGAATATATATACTTTATAAGATCTCCGGTGACTCATTCTTGGCGTAACAAATGTAATGACAAAGTGAAAATACCTTCCTCAGGGTATAACAAAACCGACATTTCAGGAAAGGACAAGGACAACGGACTGACTTATTACAGAAAACTAACTTCTGATAATGGCGATGACTCCACCATTCCGTCCGACTCAGACGCGTCTGTTTCGGACGCGGAAACTAAGCTAACTAAACTAAGAATAAGAGACCCTCTCTTCGTAGGGAAGGATCTATAAAACCTTTCACTCCTGTTCCAGGAGCACCTAGCACTATTTGCAGCAACCCGAAAAATCGTCCTGCTTCGGGAAAATCTTCAGTAGTACCTGCTAAAAAGGTCTCAACGACCATAAGACCCAGGTCTTTCGACGAAGTTTCCGCGAAGAGTGCCGATACGGCGCACAGACCCTTTAATGAGGTCGTAAAAGACAACATGCTCTACGGCATCTACATGGGTAATGATTAGGGAAAATGAGCGGGGAGAACTGGCTATCGCTAGCAGCCATTCTAGCAGGAAAAGTTCTCAAATTTCTGGATGGGAATCCTTTAGCAGAACCGCCGTCCTTCGTGAATGGTAGCTTGTTTTCTAGCGGGGTCAAGCTAGTTAAATGCAAGAACAGCGGTGCGGTTGACTTCCTCAAATCAACGGTCCCGAAAATAAATCCGTTGTGGAATGAAGCAGGGCTTCAAGTGTTTCACTGGAGCGATATACCAGTCAGCCCTAAGGGTCGTGTCTGGCTTCCCAAGACTTATACGTCTACCAACGAGTCATTGGTATATTATCAAAGCTGGCGAACCAGAAGAAAGAGGCGGGTTGGTTTCAGACCTCATGAATAAGGAATCGCTCGACCTGCTTAGCAGTAGCGGCTACAAGTTTTCCTACGGCATGGACAAGCTAATCTTAAAGGTTCAGGAGAAGGAGGAGAGACTCTTGTCGGGTGTGTTATCCACGCTGAATAACCTCGGCCTGGATGCCGAGATGAACAGTCCCTCTTCCGTCTCTGTAGAGGAAGGTAACCGGGTCGTTACAACGCAGCCAGCTGATACGGATGGCAGAAAGAATAGCGACGAACCATCTGCAATTAACCTCAGCGAAGAGCTTTCTTCTGATTCGGAGGAAAGCAACAGAACGGTGATAGAGACGTCTGTATCAGTCAGCAATGCTACGACTGCTACAGATTAACCTAAATCACTCCAAAGTAGCATCAGCTAATTTACTGCTTCGCCTGCTAACGGGTGGAGAAGACGCTGTCCTTATCCAAGAACCTTCGGTGGATGGTTAGAATACCATACTTGGACTAAGGGCAAAGCACTATACGTTGTTCTATATAAAAAACGAAGGTAAACCTAGATCCTGTATTTTGGCAAAGAACAGTTTAAAAGCTCGCCTTTTACCCAATTTCAGCGATCCATGTTTTTGTCTATGTGGAAATAGGCATCTGTAGCAGCAAGCAAAAGAATGTGCGCAGTATGGTAGAGGCAACGTTCCCGTTTTGGTGGGCTCGGATGCCAACGCTCACCACACCCGCTGGGGAAGCAGCGGCATAAATAACAGGGGTGAGTGTCTTTTTGATTACATTATCACAACTAATTTCGTAGTATGTAACAAAGTTTCTGAACCTACCTTCATCAACAGGATTAGGCAGGAATTACTAGATAAAACTTTAGCTACTAACTCTAATCAACTAACAATTAGTAACTGGATGGTCTCCAAAGATGTTTCATTCTTGGACCACCGCTATATTCAATTTAACATTGACCTTATTAAGCCTCCACTTGAAAATTCCCGGAAACCCAAGAAAACCAATTGTTAGGTATATAATTATCTCCTAAGGCAGAAGCTCGGCAACATAGATAATCAACCGAATTCACCATCGAACATTGATTATATGGTTGACAGACTCACTAGATCGATGAATGAAGCCTTTAAAAGAGGTTGTCCGATCAGTAGACACAACAAAAAATGCTTACTTATCAAAGTTGCGCAAGGCAAGTAGGAAATACTTTAATTTAGCCAAGTCCTCTCGCCTACAAGAAGACTGGGACACTTACAATCAGTCTAAGGCAATATAAGGCAGAGATTAGAAAAGCCCAAAAACAGTCATGGAGTCTATTTTATGGTAGTATAGAAAACACTACCGACTCGAGCAGGCTAAGGAAAATTATTTCCAAATCTCCACCCATGCCTAGTTTTATCCAAAAAGCCTGGGGGGAATGGACATCATCTAACGATTAGACTCTGGATCGTCTCATGAACACACACTTTCCTGGTAATACAATAGATGATATTTCATCACCTTTACCCTACCACCCAGCTCAAGAATCACCGGTAGAGATTGTCAACAGCCGCAATATTTACTGGCCGTTAACAGCTTCCTTCCGTATAAAACTCCTGGAAGGGATTAAATAACACCAGTAGATATACAGGAAGCTCTAGACAACTTGACCCCCGGGTGATCTTCCGAATTTGTCTCAAATTCGGATAAACTCCTGCATCATGGAAAAGGGTTAAGTTAATCTTCGTACCAAAGTGTGGCAAGGCCTCACATGTTGCGCCTAAGGATCTAAGGCGTATTAGTCTCTCCTCCTTCTTCTTGAAGACACTAGAAAGGCTCATTGATACATATATGTATATAAGAACTTATCACCAAACTCCCTATCAGATTCCCAACACGCCTATCGCAAGGGTTTCTCGTTAGAGACAGCTCTACACTCACTAGTAGGTATGATTGAAAAATCGCTTTCAATCAAAGAATATGTGATGGTATCCTTTCTAGATATCGAAGGCGCCTTCAATAATGAAAAAACATAAGGCATTTCTAACGCTCTCCGCAGGCTGAATGTTGCCAGCTGCCTACGCGTCTGGATAGGAAACATGCTTAGTAGCAGAGTGATCCTATCTGAACTAAGGAGCTGTCAAACTAAACGGTCAGTTTGCACCCCAAGGGGGAGTTTTTTCACCACTGCTTTGGATCTTAGTAGTTGTTAATGCAGCACTCACCACCCTGAGAAATATGCGTTGTAAAGTTTTAGCCTATGATATAGAAATGTATCACAAAGAATAGACGCAAGATTTAAATCGCCTGTATTCGGCATTCTTTTAAACAGTATTTCGTTAACATAAAACACTTAAGTGCCCGAATCTGAATTAACTAAGTTAATAGGTAACCACAAATTTAAAAATATCGCCACATTAACCAGCGAGTAATTAAGAATTTAGTGAATAAAATTTCTAAATAAAATCCAATCGAATCAATTACATACTGTATATCTCTCCTCTACAAATACAATGTCAACACGTTCCAAAACACAGCAACAAGCACCTCTATCAGCACCACCACCAACAAACATCAATTCTCCAGCAACAACTGCTCCAAAACAGAATAAATTTAAAACAACACCGCCACAAATACCCCTTTCTACACCACCAACATCGCGTATCAATACTCCAGGAATAACGGCCCTAAAAGCGAATAAATTCAGCGGAGATGGTAAATCATATATCACGCTCGCTACACTTGAAGAGTGCTTAAATAAACATGCTGACATTGATCGCATTACGAATGAGCTGTCCAAAATACGCCGTGAACTCCTCGAAAGACTGGAGCAAACTGAACAACATTGGTCTCAGAAGTTTAACAAAGTGTACAACACAATCACAGAAATTATAAAGCGTGTTCATTGCATTGAAACCAAGTCTGTTGACGCTTGACAGCAAGTTGGTCATTACAAACACCGCGATTGCAGACGTTGTGAGGAGAGTGGATATCATCGAAGGAAACTCAGCTGATGTGCGTGAACTCAATTCTAAGCTTTTGTCATTTCAACAACATATTGATGAATCGGAGAAAAAAGATATTGCACCTGACGCTGTCTTGTTTGGAGTACCTTGTTTGCCAGAGGAAAATCTAACTATGCTTTTTCATCGTCTATGTTTAAGAGCCAAATGCAAACGCTCTCGAAACAGTAAGAGTCCAGTTACGCCACCTGTAATACTAAAATTTATTAGTGTGCAAGAGAGGAACTCAATACTAAAGGGCATCACTGTCTATCGAAAGCAACAACAACGCCAACAACTCTCACTGCGTGACCTGGGTATAGAATCCGATAGCTCTTGTTTTCTGAATGAAAGCTTATCCAAAAAAAACTCGTACTCTTCTCCACCATGCTATTCGCATGAGGAACAACCACCTATGTTCAGTGCGTACACAAAACATGGTTCTGTTTTCATCAAACTAACAGCTGAAGGAAAAAGCTTTGCTGTGTACAACGTTGAAGGTTTAGAAGCTGCCGTAGTGACGTCAACCCAATTTTGCCGTAAGCAATGACCAACACAACAAATTATTTTGTAATGTTTTTATTGTACAGCCTTTTTTATATGCCTTTTTCCGTTCTTTTATATTTCTTATTTTCTTTATTTAATATTCTTTATTTTACTATCCTATTTCATTCTTCTATTTTACTTTATCTTAATATTCTCTTTAATGTAACAATTTTTTGCCAAATTTTACTTTCAAATATTATTTTTCTCACGATTTTTTCCGTCGCTTCGAGTTACTTCTCATACTTCCGCCTCGTACACAACCACAATGCTTGCAAGTGCAAGCGCAGCTAACGACACCAGGGGGTTCACTGGCAGTAGCTTCAATACGAATTTGTACAATATGATTCGAATTTTGCAGGAGGTTTGTCTGAAGGAAGTCAAGTACTTGGGATATATAGACGGTAACTGTATACTTCGGGTAGATCCTGAAAAGGTTAAATGATGAAGGTGTGGAAGTACCGAAAGCTTAAATTTCGCAAAAACTCATCAAGGCTTAGCGGAATTATTCCGTTACCGAAGAATAATGTTTACCCAAGTAGAAATTTTGGACTATTATCCAAATTAAATTTAAATTATGGTCACCACACGGTAAATTTGACTGAATTTTGTGTCGATAAAAGCATTCCGATAAGATGGTAACTATTAACATTTTTGTAACCGTTACACGACTCAAAGATGCAAATGTCAATTTAGCTACGCAAATTGACTGCGCACAGTCTGATTTGTGACCATTAAATGCCACTAAAATATTTTGGCGCTTTTTTTTACAAACAATCAATCACAGCATTTATACTCACACATACACCATGCACCTTTTAATGTAGGTATGCACGGATAATAATATGACATTCCTTCTCAAGCGTGAAGTATCTACACAGGGTGGGGTAGCAAAAAATTTTCTTGAATTGTGTTATGATGAATATCTTAAAGGATATTATTCATTACACTTAATTAAAGCTGAGTTAGATCTAATTTTGGTTTAATTGCAGAAAACCAAAGCTTTTTTAAATCTTAATCCACTATCAAAAAATTAAATGCATTTAGCGGTGAATTAACTTTCGTTTTCCTTGTTGTGCCCAAAATTAAATAAGATGGCAGATACATTTTCGATTTTTTCAGACAATTTTAATATTTTAAGCTATCAAATAAGTAACCAAAGGTAATTAAAAATTTATAAACTACGTTTTAACCCTTTTCATCTTAGGGAAAGAGCATTGATAAATAAATATAGATTCAGCAAGGAAAATATTATGAAAATAATTGAAATCGTTCGTGATGTTCCCGAGAGGTGGGCATATCGAAGTTGACCTTCAGGTAATGGCAGCTATTCGCTATATAAATATTGGACCCATGTGTCTCTCCGTCTATTGAATATACGATAGCGTCCAAAGGAAACAACCTTGGCGAATGAAGTTTGGTGAAAGTATTTCTTTTACCTCCCATAAAAACCAATTTTGCATGACTTGTATGTAGTGGAGGGTATCAAAACATCGGCCAGGCCGATGGTAACACTTTTACTTGTTTTTCCTTTTCTTTCTTTCTTTTTGGTCAGGCTAATATGTAGGTATCAATCACAATTATTGAAACTTGTGTTGATCCCATCCGGGTCAACTTCTGATACGTAGCAATTTTGCTAAAGTTTGTTACTTAATTATACTTAATAAGCTTATATGCGCACAGGATGCGTTTTACCGTAGCGTAAAGATCTTAGTATTCGATGTCTTGATTCCGGAAACAGATTCGGCTTCTATGGAGAGTCCCTCACAGAAATAACTGCGGACTCAGGAAGGGTGGGTAGAGAGAAGTAGGCCTTTGACACCTAAGCCTACCGTATCTATGAGTGGATCTTCAGGGACTGATATCCGAGAAAGATGAACAATGTAATAGAATTTTTTTTGTCGAAGTAAGTAAATAATTTTCTGTCCTTGACCACCGTAGTTACATTCGTCAGCCTCGTTCTGCTTAGATAACCCCCCCAACCATAGCTTAGACAGGGTATGCTAGACGTACACCCTAGGAGGAACGAGGAGGAATCGGCAGTACGTGATACCTAACGAGGGCTCATGTTAGCATTAAGATGAAACAATATTACAAAGGTGGCAGTACAAATGTCGCATTGAACGCATGCTTGCATCGGCGCGCCATTCAAAAAATACTCTACTCTCCATACCAATGTATATACTTGCAACACATACTTTACAGTACAGTTTACAGAAAACATAGATAACTTTCATTGTACATAATTTTATGAAAGACCTCGAACACACAATAACTATGACACACAAACGCTTATATGGAGATTCTGTTCCCAAGCCAACCGACTGTACATGAAGCAACAGCAGAGTTATTGCTAGCAGATTGTTTACAGTGACATGCAGTTAGATGCTAGATTTCTAACTTGCCGTTGTTTCGCTCTGAACATACTGTTGCTTATGGCTTTATGTGTACATGTTCGGGCTGTTGGCTCTTCTGGTGTACATAATATAAACTTGGATGAAGAATTCATCAGAGAACTAATTCCTTTTTTTGGTGAACTCGGGCATATGTCTTTCGTTGTTGCATGCCGATATTGAATTAAACAATCCCTAACACACCACTCATATACCCGAGCTACCACTTGATGTTTTCTGCTACTACTAAAGTATTCTCGTGCTGATATTCTCGTTGGATATTGGGAATTAAATATTTCTGGGTTTACATTCCACCATCCGACCTTACACTGTCCTCAGTGTGATAGTCGATAGTACCCTAAAAGAAAGTCATTTTATTTTCACCACGAAGGAATCTTCATTTCATCTTCACCCTACGGAAGGAATCGTCATTTCATCTTCACCCTACGGAAGGAATCGTTTCATCTTCACCCTACGGAAGGAATCATTCATCTTCACCACGGAAGGAATCGTTTCATCTTCACCTCACGGAAGGAATCGTTGGTGGTTCCTACACAGGACTCTCTTAAAGTTCAACCCAAGTAATTGGTGCGCATACATACATATGAAAAACTTATTGCGCCTTAATAATATAATAACTAACCTTAGCATCGACTTCAAACCTTGGAGGCTCACAATTACGAAACTTGTGCTCAAAATTTACCAACTGTACCACAAAAATCCAGAGTAGAAAGCAAAACTGTGTACTGCTAATGCTCACTGTATTTTACTTAATCTTCTGCTTCCTGTTAGAGGAAACCCCGATCTGTAATTCATTAACTCAGTTTTTTTTTTTAAACTAAAGTAATCGAGTCGCTTTTTGCTTTTCAAATTTATTTTCGAACCATAAAAGAAACACAAAGAAAATAAATGTCAATTCATACAAGTGATTTATTTATAATAATCGGTAATTTTGAATGTGAAATAATTTATCTAGTAGGCTCTGAGCAATGTTCAAAACCATAATACAAAAAAAAAGATTCAGTTGCTGTCATAATTTTATACCGTAAATTATGATTTGGAAACATAGTTAAATGGAGAATAAAAATTTGTTTAGTTCTCGTTATCGAACGTCGCGTTATCTTGTTGTTCTTATTCTGGTAGTTCTTCCCAATCGGATAATCTAAAGTCGTGAAGTTTTCCCCACGGTTTAAAATGATCGGCGGAATGGATGGATTCGTACCGTCTCGAATTTACGTTAGTTGATGGTGTATCTGCTATTACGTATCGGTCGTTCGGAAGAATTTGCTTAACCTCGTACGGCCCTTTAAATCGCGGCAGGAGCTTTCGTGATTGTCCAGTAGAAGGATGTTCTGCTCTGATAAGGACTAAGTCCCCGACTGTATATGTTTGTGGACTTCGATGGACGGCATTAAATTTTTCCGCTTGTAAAGATTGTAGCTGCTCCGTTCGTTGCAAAGCCTTTTCGCGAATCTCGGAAAGGGGAATATTTTCCTCATTATCATCGGAGTCATCTTCCTGCACAACGATATTGAGGTGATTCGCTAGACAGTTTCTTGGTTTGAAATCAAACATAAGTTCTTGAGGACTACGGTTAGTGACTCTATGCTTCAAGCAATTTAGACCCCATTGCACTGCTGACAAGTGTTCTTGCCAATCCCTTCCGTCCTGTCTTTTCGTCATGCTGGATATTGCGGTACCCACAGTGCGGAAATACGTCTCGATCTGCCCGTTTGCTCTTGGCGTTCGCACCGCATTAAGAATATGGCGAATTCCATTATCTTTGCAGAAGGCTTCAAACGTTTCGGATGTGTATGCAGTACCTCTGTCGCTAATTATCTGTGTGGGAGTTCCGAAAAACTGTGCTATTTCCTCCAATGTCCGCACAGCAGCATTAGCGGATGTGTTTCTTACAGCGCGCAGTATTATAAACTTGGTGAATGCATCAATGACCCCTAAAATATAAATATTTCCTTTTGTGCTCTTGGGCAATGGTCCTAAATGGTCTATATGTAGTGTATGGAATGGAGTCGGGTGCTTGCTAATCGGATGTATCTTGTAACGTGTCTCATCTTTAGATTTTTTATTGTATAAACATGAAATGCAGCTGTTTAAATATTTTAAAACTGTGTGGCGCATTCTGGGGAACAAGTATCTTTTGCGTATCTCTTCCAAGGTTCTATCCAGGCCACAGTGGCTAATGTCATCATGTGAAGACTTGATTATTCGCCAACGAACTCCTTGCGGTACAAAAAAACGATGGCCATTCAAAGTTTTTCTGTAGATACGTCCAGATTTAATTATATTTATAATTATTTTCGATGTCTTTTCTTTTGGGATCTTTTGCATTTGAACTAGAAAGGGTATTACAAATTTCGGCAAGGTGACTGTCCTGTAACTGCATTGTTGAGACCCAATCATTTTCTTGCATTCCGATTATATTTACATTTAAACCAACTTCTTCGACTTCCACAAATGCGCCTGTAGGGTTTCGGCTGAGAGCATCAGCGTGTTACATTTGTGATGCTGGTCTGTATTCTAATGTGAAATCGAAGTCCTGTATTTTCAGCCACCATCTAGCTATCCGAGGAACAAGGTCTCTTTTATTTT
Organism: Cheilosia impressa; assembly: GCA_948293265.1. Lineage (NCBI taxonomy): Eukaryota > Metazoa > Arthropoda > Insecta > Diptera > Syrphidae > Cheilosia > Cheilosia impressa. The sequence goes on from OX411880.1 coordinate 61,143,514, forward strand.
GTGTAAGCTTAAGTGAATTGCAGTCGGTGTATATGGTAAATTTCTCACCTAGCAGGTAATATCGGAATCGTTGAAGGCTTACGACAACGGCCAGTGCTTCCAGCTCGTAACTGTGGTACTTTTTCTCTAATTCGGTTGTCGCTCGGCTGAAAAAGGAAACTGCTTTTCTCTCATTTCCTTCCTCAAGTTGAATAAGAACGCCAGCGAGACCAGAAGAACAGGCATCGGTGTGAAGCTGATGGTTTCTTAAGGGATTATATATCGTAAGAATCGGTGATGTAGATAGTTTCTGTTTTAGCTGATCAAATGCTGCTTGCTCAGTTGGTGTCCAAATAAAGGTGGCCTCCCTTTTCAGAAGCGCATTAAGGGGTGCAGCGATAGTGGCGTAATTCGGAACAAATCGTCGGAAATAACCCGACAACCCTAGGAACTGTTTTACATGCTTTGTTTCGTTGGGAACCGGAAATGATTTAACTGCTTCCGCTTTTGCAGCTCCCGGTCTTATGCCTTCAGCACTGATTTCGTGTCCCAGAAAAGTAATTGTGTCCGAAAAAAAATTGCATTTCTGTAAATTAAGGGTAAGGTTAGCTTCTCTTAATACTTCCAGCAGATTTTTAAAAATTGCGAGAACAGTTTTTGTGGTTTTGGCAAATATAACAATGTCGTCCATATAAATGGATATGTTACCGCTTGGTAACTTACGCATTATCATATTCCTGAGTCGAAGGAATACAGCTGGTGCGTTGGTTAATCCAAAGGGGACTCTTTTATATTGGTACTGACCTTGAGGAGTTACAAAAGCAGTTAAATGTCTTGAACTTTCGGTCACCGGAATTTGATGGTAACCACTTAATAAATCCAATATAATAAACTGTCATTGTTGCTTTATTTGTTTTTCCTAGTTCCTTGAGGTTGAGGGCTACGCAGTCTCTGTAGTTATTTAAGGTGGTAATTAAATATTCTTTGTCAGCGTCTGTATGCAGAAAGTTGCCTATTTGAATGTCATTTAAGCTAATTATTGAAAGATTTGCAGTGTTTTGTTTATTTAAAGGCAATTCTGCTGTTTCTAGTCAAAGGTTTGAATTGGATATATCGTCATCGGCGTTCTTAATTAGAAGACTACCATATCTTTTTATTAAGCATACTTTAGGAGAATCAAGGAAATTGCGGCCAAGGATCATAGGGACATCTTGCGCTGAATTATCGACGACTAATATCTCTATTGGCACTGTGACTTCACCAACACAAACACTTTTTGTCATTTTCCCTAGTGTTTGAGCTGAGCCCTGTCCGAATCCATTCAACTTGGTATTGCACGGCTGCATTTCCCAGTAATTTTTAATTACCTCTGCCATAGTAAGAGTAGTACAGTCACTTCCTAGATCTAGCAATGATTTAACCGGCTTGCTATCTACCACAACGACTTTCACAAGTCCACTGTCATCCCCGGACTGAAGTACGCGACGGATTTTTCTAGCAGGTTCATCTGGAGAATTGTAAGTTCTCGTGGAAGCTTGTCGGCGCTCAACCTTGCAGTCATAAGCAATGTGTCCTAACTTGTTGCAGTTATAACACTTCGTGTCGGACAAATCATAGTTTTGCCTACGGAAGTTGTTAGCCCTGAGTACACTCGAAGAATGAGTTTGTCTTGTGGGGTATGGAGCAATTGGTTTTAAAGCCGGTCGGGAGGAATTAAAGTACCTGTGTTCAAATTTATCGCGGATCTCATGTTGAGTTTCTACCATTTTATGTGCTTTAATTTTTGACAGAAGTTCTGTGATATTGGCACTACTACTCGCAGTTAAATAATTGCGAAGCTCTTTGTCTCGCAGCCCTGAGATTACGTACTTCATAATAGTGTCGTTTCCGAAGTTAGCTTTTTGGGCAATATTTGCAATATCGTAGATATAGTTCTCAAAACTTTCGTTTGGCTCTTTCCGTCTAAGCATTAATTGGGAAATAATTTCGCACTCGTCAATAGAACCGGGGAAATCAGACACTAACCTTGTCTTAAATTCCTCCCAGCCTTTTAATTGATTTTGATTAATAGTGAACCACTTACGTGCTCCTTCTTCAAGGCGAAGGGATGCGTACAGAAATGTTGAGCGATCGTCCCAATTGCAAAGATGTCGCGCATTGTTGATTGACTCTACCCATTGCGATGAGCTTAAACCAAGTATCGATGATGGATTAAATGGGGGAATGATGTTTTTAATTTCTTCTGGTGATAGTCGGAGCGAAGGTTGAGATAAATTTCTTGATGTAACCGACTCTTCGATGGTGTTGCTTCCTGAACGTCTGTCAATAGTGAGTTCTCGGCACAAATTTTCATTTTGCTCCTTAAGAGCAGCGATTTCGCGTCTTAACTGCTCGATTTCTTTTGCAGTTGCTTCTGCGTCTGAACTTTTCTTTGAACTTCGCTTCTCCATTTTTAGTTTTTGCGAACTTTTATTATAAATTTAACAATTCTTAAAAGATCGACCGCAAACTCTCGACGTTAATATTAAAAATGGAGGCTTCGAGAAGGATTTCTACAAGGGCAAGCACATCTACCTATTTGCTTTTTTTTGTAACGTGAAAACGAGAAAAAAGAGGACAACAATACTATGATGCCTTTACCTGGACACATTTTTTTTTTGGAATGAACTATTTGTGTAGTTGGCTTGTTCATTCTGCTGTATTAATAAAGAACGGAATGAGGCAGCCAGATATATTACACGACACAAACGAGACAGCTTCGTGATATATAAATATTGGAATTTATTTTTTTTTTTTTTTTTTTTTTTAAACTTACTCCTATCCAAATATTACTTTACCAAATCACTTTATATAAATTTGAAATACCACCATGATACTTGGGCGATCCCACTTCTGAATTTATAAACTTGGATGAAGAATTCATCAGAGAACTAATTCCTTTTTTTGGTGAACTCGGGCATATGTCTTTCGTTGTTGCATGCCGATATTGAATTAAACAATCCCTAACACACCACTCATATACCCGAGCTACCACTTGATGTTTTCTGTTACTACTAAAGTATTCTCGTGCTGATATTCTCGTTGGATATTGGGAATTAAATATTTCTGGGTGTTTTGTCTAAAACAGTGTGGAAAAATGCACAAAATCGAACTGTTTTGCAATATGTAAAAATTCTTCCCGTTGTAACTTTATTTTAAAACGGTTGAAAAGTTAAAAGAATAACGCACAGTAAATTTTAGCCAACGTTATAAATTGCGGGTTTATTACTAATTGAATTATATATCGAGAAAAGTTTGACATTTATACTATTGTTTATATACAATTTTGTGTAGACTTTTATTGACAAATGTCAATTATATGCTTAAGGCTCTTAATACAATGATTATTTATTATACATGACAATTTTACTTTATTGTAATTTCATTTTAATAATACATCCTCAACATTCACCCCCACCGTGAACTCTGTTCGCAAGAAGATCAGCTCATCAAATAATGAAAAGTGGCATCACTGGTCTTCGATAACACTCTATCATATTTTCGCCTCATCTCTGGAATTGATCTGCTATCGGCTCTGCAATTGGAATTTGCTCTTCTATGACGCTGTTAAAGAGACAATTAGTGTAACAGAGAAAGAGGAAATTAGTAGAATTGAGGATTTCTCTAAACTTAGAGACTAATTATGATAAACAATAACGCTTATAATATTTCATTCATAAATCCTCATAATCAGACTGGTAGTAATGACCTTTCGTCTTCTAATTATAATAATAATTTAAAATGTTTTTGTATTGACCACCCATATAATGAGCAATACTCAGGTTTTTCAGTTATTCATCAAAATATTCGTAGCATGAGAGCTAATTTTGATATTTTTCTCACTCATCTGGCATCTTTGGATCACTTACCAGATCTTATCTTTCTTTCTGAAATTTGGATTTTTGACACTGAGATTTCAGATTATAAAATTCCAAATTTTACGTTTGAGGCTAATTGTAACGACTCGTATTCAGCTGGAGGTGTTGCAGTTTTTTATCGAAGTGATTTATTGGGTTGCGAAGTGAAAAAATGGAAAATGGAAAGTGCTGATATTATTAATGTTTGTTGTGAAATTTCTGGTGTTCGTTATTGTTTTATATGTATTTATAGATTCCATAAGTGCACAGTAAAGGTGTTTCTGGATGAATTCACGGAATTTTTGGAGCTTCTAACTTGTAAAAATATTGTACTGTTAGGGGACTTTAACATTAATATCCTGTTCGATTCAGCTGAAGTAGATTACTACTTATCAATTTTATCTTCGTTTGGGTTTGATTCTCTTTTAACTAAGCCTACTCGTTTAGAATCTTGCTTAGACCATATTTTTGTAAGGATTCATAGAAGCAATAGCGTTGCTTACAAAACAGCGGCTTATGATTTGAAAATATCAGACCACAGCTTAACCAGTATTCAACTTGATTGCAGGGCATCTAGAATTCAACAATCTGTGAATACAAAATATGCATATAACAAGATTGATTTTGTTGCTCTTAAATCGAAATTAAATTTTGAGTTTTGGGATGATGTTTATAATGCTCAGGATCCATCAATTGCTTTTGATATCTTCTTAAAAAAGTTGCAAATTCATATTTCCAATTGTACTCTCAAAATTTGTAATAAAAATAATAATTTAAAGTGTCTTAAGCAATGGATGACTGTTCCTTTACTAAGAAAAATTAGAAAGAAAAAACAAATATGTTCAAAAGTTAAAAAACATCCTAATAATGCGAGATTGAAAAAATATTATGATAAGCTGTGTCTAGAGCTAAAAACTGAAATACCGCGTTGTAGAGATACTTACTTTTATAATAGATTAGCTGCGAATTTTGGTAACGTTAAAAGGGAATGGAGAGTTATTAACGAAATTCTAAACAGGACTAATGGTATTACAGATTCTGATATTATTATTAACAACAACAATACTCCTGTATCTGAACCTCAAGAAGTTGCCAATTTATTCAATAATTTTTTTTCTAACTTAAATTCTTTTCAAGACTGTTCTAAGGAAGAAAATCCAAATGATTATTCTTTAAAACAAATGGATGTTCATTCTGAAAGTTTCTTTTTTGAACAGTTTACTGTACTTGAAATCCAAAAAATTATTTTTTCGCTTAAAACATCCAATTCCTCTTCTTTTGATAAGATCTCCAGCTTGGTCTTGAAAAACATTTCTTTTCAAATTTCGGATGTCCTGTGTTTTATATTTAATCTCTGCGTTCAGTTTGGAGTTTTCCCAGAATCATTAAAAACAGCAGTAGTAATACCACTCCATAAAAAAGGTGATACTACGGCATTAAATAACTATCGTCCTATTTCCCTTCTTTCTGTTTTTTCAAAAGTTTTTGAAAGAGGTATGAAGTCTAGAATTGTGTTCAATATGCGATGACTTTCCTTTGCATTACCATTCACCGAATTGCTTGAGATTTCGTTTAAGCCTCCATCACGCTATTACCTTTAACAGTAACGAAAGTTGCAGTAATGCATGCTTCAAAATTGATCGTGTTGACAATTTTAAGTATTTAGGTATTATATTGGATCATAGACTCAATTGGAAAGATCACATTTTCAACCTAAAGCAGTATCTGAATAGAACCATCAGGCAACTATATCATCTTAGTCTTTACTGTAGTCTGCCCATATTGAACTTAGTCTACAATGCTCTATTTAAATCTAAGCTGCAGTACGGATTAACCTGTTGGGGTGGTACGTATTTTTCTAATATAGAAGGTTTACTTAAGAAGCAAAAACACGCAATAAGAATTATGTCTAAAGTGAACCGTAGAACTCCTAGTTTCTTGCTCTTCAAAAAACTTGGAATTCTCCCTCTAAGGCACCTTTACTGCTATAAAGTTTTAAAAATATTTTTTGAAAACTGTGGGTACTACGCCGTTAGAGTTCATGAAAATTTTAATCTGAGAGTAAACACCAGAAATTTTGTAAGGGTACCAGCAATTTACAAAACACATTTTTCACGCTTCTATTCTGTTACTGCGCCTCGTTTGTTCAATATACTGCCAGAAAACCTTAGATGCGAGAGAGTGAAAACAGTATTTTTAAATAATATTAAAAGATGGCTTCTCTCTTTTAACCATTCTCATATTGATTTGTTTTTTACTCCAATTACATAATAGAATAGATTATATATCATCTAAATTTTTTATCTTTATTTTTTTTTTAATTTTTGAACTTAAAAATTTTAATTTTAATCGGAATTTGTATTATATTTTCCCCATCAATAGTTTTATTCACTGTTTTAAAAATTAATTTTGTAATAATAGATACATTCGCCTCTTGTCTTCGACAACAGATTGTATCTTAATATTTCATGCAATGCTAAAAAATGTATTATCTTATTTATCAATTTTATTATATTGTTATGAAATAAAAAAAAAAAAAAAAAAAAAAAAAAGACATAATAACAAACAAACAACGTTGACAACATGGTAGATAATATGTTTATGACTACCTAATTGAAGTGAGTAATTTGCCTTATGCCCCTACTTGCCGTCTCTTTTCTACTACCTGAGTTGATTGGTATTTTTTTTTTGTATTGGGTTTATCGCATTTCCATATCGCCGTGATTTATTGCGTTTGTTGCTTTCGGTGGAATATTTTTTGTTAAAAAAGTTGTGTTTTAAGTGTAAATTGTTGGGTGTTTAAGTGATTTTCGGGTGAGTAATTCATCATTTTACAATAATAGTAAAAAATATTAGCGATTTAGTGTAGTTTTAGATAATTTGTGTTTGTTAATTTTGTTGCATGATGCGGTGGATTTATATGTTTGGGTGTGTGCGTGTGTGTGTACTATTGCAAGCTGCAATCAGTAGCAAATAACAATTTAATGAATGAATGGGCTTATGTATTATGTGATTTCGATTTGAGTGCATTTGACTTCATTGAGTGGACTGTATTATGATGTGTAGTGTTTGGGTGGAAGGGAAATTTTTGATTTGGTATGAAATTTCCCAAATGAGAATTTTGTGAGTTGTTTTGATTTTATTTTATTTTGTAGTGTAGTGTGTTGTATATTCACCGGTTTGTGTTTTTAAAGTTACGACGCGTATTAAATTATCCGCTCCATTGTGTAGCTTGATAATACGTGCCATCATCCACTTTGATGGTGGTAATCGCTCGTCCCTTATTAGAACGAGATCTCCTAGCTCAGGGTTTTCTGCTGTTTTCAGCCATTTTGGACGCTGTTGTAGCCGAGCTAAATACTCTGAGTTCCAATGCTTCCAAAAATTTTGATAGAGTTGCTGAATTCTTTTCCAGCGGTCGTTGCAGCTTATATTCTCGTCTATAGTGTCTGGTTCTGGTACGCTTTGTATGGATTCACCTATTAGAAAGTGCGCTGGAGTTAAGGCAGTGAAGTCGTCAGGGTTACTAGTAAGTGGACACAGTGGTCTAGAGTTGAGGCAGCCTTCTATTTGTACCAACAATGTTGAGAGCTCCTCAAAAGTAAGAGTAGAATTACCAGCAACTCTTTTTAAGTGATATTTCACTGACTTAACCCCAGCTTCCCATAAACCTCCAAAATGCGGAGATGCTGGAGGAATAAAATTCCACTTCGTGCCGTCTGATAACAGGGTTTCCGCGACCTGCTTTTCGTTGAAATTGGCTGCCTTTCGAAGATTTTCCAGCTCTTTGGCAGCACCCACGAAATTTTTCCCGCAGTCGCTAAACATTTCCTTGCATGTTCCTCGTCTGGAAGAAAAGCGTCTAAAGGCTGCTAGAAACGCTTGCGTCGTCATATCGCTAACCAATTATAAATGAAGCGCTTTGGTAGCCAAACATACAAAAATCGCGAAATATGCCTTAAACATTTTTGATCCTCGACCCTTCCATGACTTAACATCGATGGGACCAGCGTAGTCCACGACAGTGAAGGAAAATGGCCGAGAAATCCTTACCCTCGGTGCTGGCAAATTGCCCATGAGTTGACAACTGGGTTTAGCCTTTTGTCTAAAGCAAACGTTGCAGTCATGGATACATTTTTTGACAGCATTTTTGAGATTTAATATCCAAAATCTTTGCCGAAGCTGAGCGATCATCTGCTGAGTTCCTCCGTGATATGTTGTGAAATGTGCGTCGTTAATAATTAGTCGACTGAAATGATGATTTGGCTTCAAGATCATAGGATGAAGTTGTTCATAGCTTAGATCAGCGTTTTGTAGTCTTTCTCCTACTCTCAAAATTCCTGCATCATCCACAAAGGCTTGTAATGACTTTACTCCTTTCAGGTTAGGTTGATCGTCCTGGTTTTCAGTAAAAAACATGCTCCTTTGAACTATTCTTATAGCTGCCTTCAATGCTAAATCCATTTCCATCGGCGAAAGTACCATTAGCATCTTATCAGTTCGTCGAACGTTTGAAACGAATCTGCAGCAATATGCCAAAATCCGCAATAGCTTTCGCAAATTCGACTGTCGAAGTATCAGTTGATGGATTTCACAGCTCTCTGTGTTGACGCAGTGAGATTGGATATTCCGCATCTCTTCGTCAGTTGGCCCAATTGATTGTTGAGCTGGTGTTTCGAAAATCCATTCGGAACTTAGGAATTCTGGCCCATTCCACCAAAGTTTATTGCCATTTAAATGGGTGGGCAATAGACCACGTGATGCCAGGTCAGCAGGATTTTGGTGCGTTGGTATGTAGCGCCATATACTACAATTTGTTAGACGCTGGATCTCCGCAACACGATTGTTGACAAAAGTTTTCCACCTAGCAGGAGGTGCCATAGTCCACGCCAGCGTAATCTTCGAGTCCGACCAGGCGTACTTCCTAACGCTGTTTAACTTCAAGACCTTTGCAGTGTAGTCCAGAAGTACCGCTAGTGTGACTGCTCCACAAAGTTCCAATCTAGGAAGGGTTACGGTCTTTAGAGGGGCAACTCTGGTTTTGGACATCAGGAGGTGAACGTGAATACTGCCGTCGTCATCTAACACACGTAAGTAGACTACCGCTCCGTATGCCTTTTCTGATGCATCACTAAATCCGTGTAATTCCAGGTCCTTTGGCTTATTTCTCATGTGAATCCATCTTGGTATCTGTATACTTTCGATAGAGGGCAGCTCGCGTCGAAAGTCTTCCCAATGGGTTTTGAACTCCTCTGGAATCGGGTCATCCCACTCTAGACCGTGGCACCACAGCTGTTGCATCAAGATCTTTCCTAAGATAATGCACGGCGAGATCCATCCAAGGGGATCGAAAAGCTTAGCGATAGTTGACAACATCGTTCTCTTTGTTGGAGTTTCAACTTCATCAACGAAGACGTTCTGAAAAGAAAAAGTACCGCCTAAAGGGTACCATCTAATACCTAACGTCTTTATCTATGGAACAGCGTTAGTTTCAAAGGGTAAAGAAAAGCCTAACTCCTTTTGATCAGGTGGAATATCGTTTAAAAGCATGTCATTATTGGATGTCCATTTTCGCAAGTTGAAGCCCGCGGATGCCAACAAATCTTTGGCTTGATCGCGTATTAGGCGTGCCTCCTCCAAAGTATCAGCTCCAGCAATTAGATCGTCGACGTACATACCCTTACGGACGACTTTTGATCCAATCGGATAACGATGCTCCTCATCGACTGCAACTCTTTGGATTGTGCGATTGGCAAGATACGGTGCACTTGCAGTACCAAAAGTGACCGTTTGCATGCGATAAGTCCTTACGGGTTGATTCGGATTGTCACGCCACAAAATAAGCTGGTAATACGAATCCTCCTTCCTCATTCGTATTTGCCTAAACATTTTTTCAATGTCGGCGGTGAAGGTAAATTGATACGTTCTCCATACTAACACAATATCACTAATGTTGTTTTGGGTTTTAGGTCCTATCAATAAGTGCTCGTTCAAGGATGTACCATCTAAAGTCTTCGCAGCGGCATCAAAGACAACTCGTAATTTAGTTGTCGTTCTAGACTCCTTCAGGACAGCATGATGAGGAACAAAGTAGTGATATGGAGTATCAAGAACAGTATCGTGAAGGACATCGACTTCTGACATCTGCCTCAAATCCAGGTATTCCTTAATGCACTTAGAGTACTCATTGTGTAGTGTCGGGTTCGCCTCGAACCGTTTCTCCAACTGATGAAACCTACGCAAGGCCTCGCGTTTCGAGGGTCCAAGCCCAGGTTTGCATCCATCCTTAAAGGGAAGAGATACTTCATATCTCCCGTCTGATAGTATTTTTCACAAGCAACATCTTCTTCTATTTTAGCATCGGCATATGGTGCTTCTTCCATTTCCCAAAATTTTCTTAATTGGGTGTCGATGTCGAAGACCTGTAGAAAACACTGCTTTGATGATTTTTGTTTCTGAATTGGTACTTTACCGAGCAGAATCCATCCTAGCTCCGTCCTTTGAGCAATTGGTGACATCCTATCTTCGCCTCGGACAATCTCCGGAAGAATAAATTCTGCGAAAACATCACTTCCCAAAAGCAGATCCACTGTAGCCGGTTTGTAGAAGGTAGGGTCTGCTAATTCTAGTCCGCTAAGGTGTTTCCAGTTGCTGAGTGTCAGTTGTTTGGCCGGGAGAAGCCCAGTCAGGGACTTAAATACGAAGGCCTGCGTGTTCGTCTCAAAAGAAGTGCGCAGAGACGCAAAGGTTATGTCGACACACTTGTGACATGCTCCGCTGCTGACCTTTCCCAACCCTGATACTTCAACTAAAGTACTCCGAGTCCTCAGGTTTAGAATTTGAACGGCTGCTTCCGTGATGAAAGTGGCTTCCGACCCCGGATCAATTAAAGCTCGAAGGTTAAAATACTTCCCCCTAGAACACCTCACCTTAACAATAGCTGTAGCTAATAAAATGTGAGTATTTTCACTCTGTTTCGAATGGTAAGTATTTACGTTGCTAGTAGTAGGGCGATCTGTATTACCAGGATGACCCATTTGAGTACTTGGGCCTGCTGAAGGATTAAATGTACCAGATTGTTGAAACGTAGGTGGATTAGAAGATATTTGCGGTGTAGGGTTAAAAGTAAAAGTTGAATTTGTATTTGGGTTTTGAATAGGAGCGGAATGCAGAAGAGAGTGGTGTTTTTGTTGGCAATAATAGCAACGTGCCTGACTAGGACAGTGTTGAGTTTGATGACTATAGGCAAGGCAGTTGCTACAAACACCTATCTTGTCAACAATGTTGCACCGCTCAACGGGATTCATTTTTCCAAAAGAGTTACATTTACGCAGAGAATGTCGGCCTTTACTACATATCTTGCAACTGTATTTGTCCTTTGGCTTTTGTTGTTGTAGAACCTCCGGCAAAACTCTTTCCCGATTTGGGTTTATCCTGGTCAATAACTTCCAACGTTCGGAACCTCGTTTCCAAAAACTCCGAAAATTCGTCAAAAGTTGGTAACTCCTTTCTTCCTCCGAGTCGTTCTTCCCATAGTTGTTGTGTACAAGATGGTAGTTTGTGCAACAATATATAAATAATTATTAAATCCCAATGTTCTGTAGGAACATCAAGATTTTTTAGCGAATGTAGACACTCAGTGGATGTATCCATTATTCTCTTAAGGCTAAACGAGTTCTCGGTCGTAATTGTCGACTGATTAATAAACATTTTCAGATGAGTATTTACTAAAAATCTTTTATTATCGTAGCGTGAGCATAAAAGAGACCATGCCTTTTCGTAGTTACCTTCTTCCACTTCCAGGTGCTGTAACAAACTATCGGCATCCTTGGATAAACCGGACTTTAGATAATGCAGTTTTTGAATTTCACTCAAACTAGTGTTGTTGTGAATCATGGACTCAAATTTGCTCTTAAATGGCCGCCATTTTTCGTATTGTCCTGAAAAAACAGGAAGGGACATTTCAGGAAGGCGAATACCATGCGGATTTGAGCTGATTGGAGGTGGCTTGTTTGCAGAAGTGGATTCCGCAAGCTTATCTAAACAATCAAGGAGTTCGGCTCTATATTCCAGGTAAACTTTACGAATTTCCTGGAAAATTCCCCTAAACTCCGCAAAATCCTCATCGTCTTCATCCACCAACATTGTCAGCTTATCAGTGATGTGTTTGCTATCCCTAAAAACATCTTCCATAATTACTAAGCGACCATTGACAAGATTTTTCGTCCGTTTGGTTTCCACAGTCGAAGAAAAACTTTTAAAATCATTTTGCAGGATCGAAAGAGAGTTTTTAAGTAGTTTTAACTCTTTTGCGGTGGTCATTTTGGCAGATTTGGCAAATAATTTAGTGGCAAATGTAAAAAATTAGGCAACTAAGGCTTACTCACTCACCTCAATTATTCTGCATGCACTGCTGATGTAGCTGAAGTCTTTTGCAGCGTGGGAACCTCGGTTGCTTGTATGCTAGGTATATTACGCGGCGCGAGAAACCGATTTACACACAAAACTCACAAGAAATTGTCTTTATTAGCTATTTCAGCAAAAATTATAAAAAAGTTTAATAGAAATTGTTTTTTCTGTCTTGCAGATATAAAACACACAAAACTGTCACTGGAAAGTAGGGTTGAGCCATATAACCAAATGTTTTGTCTAAAACAGTGTGGAAAAATGCACAAAATCGAACTGTTTTGCAATATGTAAAAATTCTTCCCGTTGTAACTTTATTTTAAAACGGTTGAAAAGTTAAAAGAATAACGCACAGTAAATTTAAGCCAACGTTATAAATTGCGGGTTTATTACTAATTGAATTATATATCGAGAAAAGTTTGACATTTATACTATTGTTTATATACAATTTTGTGTAGACTTTTATTGACAAATGTCAATTATATGCTTAAGGCTCTTAATACAATGATTATTTATTATACATGACAATTTTACTTTATTGTAATTTCATTTTAATAATACATCCTCAACACTGGGTTTACAATAATCTAACCAGAGACAGTATTGAGACCACCAACTTCGGCTGATTTCCCATTACTTGCCTACAAGCTTTATTTTTATGGGGGACATAAGCTTTCTGGATCTGCTCGAAAACCTATCAATAAAAGCAGGCGCCCGCATGTCCAAGACGGCGGAAAAAGAGTATCCCAACCAACAAAAAAATATAAAGGTTGTTCGGATCAGCCTTCACCACTCTAAGGCCGCCTCGGCAGTCTTAACCAAGACCATGGTCTCAAACGGTCTTAACGTTGCTCTTATGCAGGAACCATGGTCCAGCACATATTTAAAATTCTAGGACTCTCAATACCGGCAGGTAGGATTCTTTACTCCACCTCATCCAGTAGACCTAGAACACGTATTATTTTTGAAAATAACACAAATTTCTTCTCATTGACAGATTTCATTTCCAGTGACCTCAAGGCTGCCATCGTGAAGATAAACAACACCAAGGAGGTTATCATAGCATCCGCTTACTTCCCATCACACAATTTTAGGGAGCCCGGACATCAACAAACGAGGTGAGTCCTTAATTGATTTTATTACTTTGCAACAATCTAAATATTTGCAATCTCGGGAGAGAAGAGAAGTTCTAGATCTTACTCTATCTCTCTATCTACATCTATATCTAACGATCTAATTTTCAACTGGTATGTATCTAGCAAACCGTCATGTTCAGACAACCCACATATGAGATTTGAAATTAATGATTAATGAAAGACCGACTGGTCCTCTTATAAAGAGCACCTAAGTCGAACTCTCAATGGAAAAATTCTCGAATTGATACTAAAGATTAACTTGAGTACTCTGCCGAAATGGTAAGATCCTCTATCATATCTGCCTTCGAAGAAAACTGCCCCCTTAAAGACTAAAAACTTTAAAAGGGAAACAAACTGGTGGAGCAAAGATCTTGAAAAGCACAAATGTAGAGTAAGGAAACTATTCAACAAAGCAAAACGAAACTCCAGTGCTCTAACCAACTAAAGGGTTTTTCAATAGGGACGCTACAAAAGTAGAGCGACAGGGACAACAAACGACGCCGAATTTCTAGCCGCTCTTTTGACATTTCTCTTCAGTAAGGTTTGCCATTTCATGATTGAAAGATATACGAGGCAACAATGAGTCGAAATTATTAAAATTTACTACGTCCTATTTATCATCTTCAGCGATGAGGCTCATTTCTGGCTGAATGGCTTCGTCAATAAACAAAATATGCGGTATTGGTCAGGCAGCAATCCACACGTACTCCATGAGTCATCATTGCATCCCGAAAAAATTACGGTTTGGTGTGGTTTATGGGCCGGCGGTGTCATTGGGCCGTACTTCTTCCGTGATGATCAAGACCGGCACGTTACTGTGAATGGGAATCGCTACCGTTCAATGATAACCGAATATTTTTGGCCCCAATTGGATGATATGGAATTGGAGGACATGTGGTTCTAACAGGACGGCGCCACAAGCCACACAGCGAATGTCACAATCAATTTATTGGAAACCAAGTTTGGAGAACGTGTTATCTCACGAAACGGTCCAGTCGCTTGGCCGTCTCGGTCGTGCGATTTTACGCCGTTAGACTATTTCCTGTGGGGCTACGTCAAATCTATGGTCTATGCCAACAAGCCAGCGACGATTGATGAACTTCGTACCAATATCGAACGTGAGATTGCAGCAGTATCGGCCGATTTATGCTTGAAAACCGTCGAAAATTGGGTTCAGCGTCTGGACTTCTGCGAGCCCATGGTGGCCATGCAAAAGCAATCGAACGTACTTTCACAGGAATAAAGAATTTCATTGATATCCAAAACCGTTTTTGTTTTATTTAAACAAAATTTTTGTGGCTCTCTTATTGAAAAACCCTTTAAAATAAGGAAATCAAAAAGGCTAAAAAATAAACATTGAGTTCATTGTGGTCGAAAGTGAAGACGGCAGGCTTCAATATAGATGATGAAGTAGCCGGTTCATTGATGTTAGGTTAGGTTAGGTAAACGGGTGGGCAGAGCAGGGAGAATCCTGCGCTACCCCACTTATGTCCTCGTGGACCCTTTGTGATGCCCTTGTTGGGGTCAACCGTTGGTGTTGTATCGGCGTTCCTCATCCCCCCTCCTTGTGGTTAATAGATACTGTCTAGCCATCCCGATGTCCTTAAAAACCTGCAAAGATCAGACAGTGAGATATCAGAGAGTTCTTGTAGGTCATGGAAGAAATAGCTTCCAAGTGTTCTGTTCCTCAAGTGACATAGACTCAGGCAGTGACAGAGGAAGTGAGGTAGGTCCTCGTGGACCTCCTCGTCTACATATATCGTCATCTTTGAGATTTAGTTTCATTGCGTGGTTTCTTAGGAAGTTATGACCAGATAGAGCCCCTACTAACTTAGATAGCGATGACCTGTCAAACTGTAGTAGTCTGTTGGTCCGGCTTCTATTATATTCTGGTCAAAGCTTCCGTGATATTTCACAGGTAGTGAGTTCTTTCCACCTGTTGTTGGTTTTCATTCGAATTTTGTTCTCCACTCGCTCTCTGAGATTGAAAAGTGGGGGCTTGATTGACTGAAGTGCTCTGTCGAGATCCATTACGGACCCCTTTCTCGCCAGTTCATCCGCCATCTCATTGCCGGTTTTGTCTCTGTGTCCAGGGACCTAGCAGAGATTTGTGGTATGCTGCGAGCAAAGAACCTTGAGCTCTTCGCGGCAGCAGTGAACTAGTTTGGATTTTATTTCATTAGCAGAAACTGCTTTTATAGCCGCTTGACTGTCAATGAAGATGGTAATATCGGTACGGGGTATTGCCAACATTGACGCCTTACGGGCCGCTTCAGCGATAGCCAAAACCTCCGCCTGGAAGACACTACTGCTATCAGGTAGTATATTTAATTCCTCAGAGAATATGCCGGCACTGGTTCCACAGTCCATCTTTGAGCCATCTGTGTAGATGGATATTGATTTACTTTTTGTGGGTTCATTTGTATTCCATTCTTCCCTACTCGGGAAGGAGCAGGTGAATGGTCTGTCAAAGTCCAGATGGGGAGACATATAGTCAGAAGTGACAACGTTCCCTACGTATTTGCCTAATATCTGTGCATGCCCAAAATTGCAAGGCTTTCAAACGTTAGTTTGACTGATCCTCAACGCACTTTTAGCAGCAGATTCTTCCATGTATAAGTCTAGAGGTGTCAGGTTAAGAATTGCCTCTAGTCCAGCTGTAGGTGTGGTTCTCATTGGCCACATTTTGGTCATTGACTTAAGATTGGTCGCTTTGCTGGCGGCTTGCCACCAGACTACACTGCCATATGTCAGAATTGGTCGCACGATCGCAGTGCGATCGAAATGATGATTTTGGGGTTTGGTCCCCGACTTCTACCAAAGATGCGGTTGCATGCGTAGAAAGCGTTTGCTGCTTTCTTGATTCTTTCATTGACATTCAGCTTCCAATTAAGTTTCCTATCAAGGATAATTCCCAGATACCTCGCACTATCTGCCATCCTAAGGGGTACCCCCTCCAGAGTTGGTGGCTCGAATTGCGGAATTATTCTTTTATTCGTGAACAAGACAAGCTCGGTTTTCTGCGGATTGACCCCAAGATCGCATTGTTTTGTCCACGTACTTAACACCCTAAGTGAGTTTCCTAACAGGTCGCTTATGGTAGGTAGAAACTTACCCCTTGTAAGTATAACTACATCATCTGCATATGCAGTTACTCTGACTCCCATATTGTTGAATTTCATAAGTATCTCGTTAATGACAAGAACCCAGAGTAAGGGGGAGATGACTCCTCCTTGTGGGGTACCTCTCGAAGCAGTTACTCGGAGGTCAGTGTCACCTAATTTCGCTTTGATGTTCCTTTCACTGAGCAAGCTCAAGATCACATTAGTGAGAGATTGATCAACATTCGAGTTCTGAAGTGCTCTCTTTACTGCGCAGATTTTAACATTTTTGAAGGCTCCTTCAATGTCTGGGAACGCAGCTAATGTATATTCTTTGTCATATAGTGACTTCTCAATAGTACTTGCGACGTCATGCAATGCAGTTTCCACCCCTTTGCCCTTCGAGTAAGCATGTTGAGCCGTGGATAACACATTGTCATCTAGCCGATCACGTATGAAGTCATTTATTAGTTTTTCAAAGGTTTTAAGAATAAACGATGTCAGACTTATAAACCTGAAGTCTTTGGCAGTGGTATGGCTGGATTTATCTGCCTTCGGAATGAAGACAACCTTGACTTCTCGCCAGGCTCTGGGAATATAGCAACATTCTAAACTGCGAATAAAAATTCTTTTAAGGACCGGTATAATGGTCGTCTTAGCTTTCTGGAGCAGGATTGGAAAAATCCCGTCGCATCAAGGGGATTTGAACGGTGAGAATGAATCGATTGCCCAGATTAGTTTTTCTTCAGTTATGAGTGCTACAGGAATTGCCGTCGTTACGCTATTATCTCTTGACTGGTTCGTCAGGTTCGTGGAACAACCCGGAAAATGAGTCTGTAGTAATAGACTGAGAGTCTCTTCGCTGGATTGTGTCCAAGTCCCATTGTTGTCTTTGAGATAACCTGGGACCGCAGATTTTCTGCATACAGAACGAACGCCATGTTGCGCGTTTAGCACTGGTTATGGCCTTCTTGAATTTCCTCGCCGACTTTGTATGCGTCCCAGTCAGTCTGGGAATTTGTGGCCCTGGCCAAATTAAAAAGAGCTCTAGGTCGTTTTCTTATATCGGTGAGGTCCTTCGACCACCATGGTGGAGATTTCCTATTCTTTATTGTCCGTAAGGGACATTCAACATTTTTGATGTTGCCTCGATTTCTTCTGGCGTGTCTATTTTTTGCAGTTTTAATTTGTGGTCATATTTCCTTACTTCTGATAAGAAGGTTTCCCAGCTGGTCAATCTAGGATTGCTGAATTTACCTCATGTGGGAGTTTTCTCATCAATGTGGAATTCTATTATTCAATGGTCTGAGAAGGATGGTTCTGTTGAAACTTTCCAATTCCTCATAGTAAGGGTTTGTGAATTACTAAGGAGAGTAATATCTAAAACCTCACGTCTGTTCCATACTGTAAATGTTGGTTCATTTCCTACATTGGCTCTTAGTAAGTTGTTTTTGATAATAAATTCTAAAAGGGACTCATCGGACATTGATGTCAGAACTACCCCAAAGTGTATGATGGGAGTTGGCATCGCAGCCTATAATTACGTCCCATTTCTCCCGTTCTGCCGCACTAATCAGGGATTCAGTTATCACGGAAGGTGGGCTACTGGCTTCGTATGGCATGTATATTGCCGCCAGGATCAGCGTGGTCTTCCCTTCCCTTTCCCATTTCAACACTGTTTGGTCAGTATCGCTGAGGCTAGGTAGGAGAAAAAGTTTAATCTGTTTTCTAGCAACAATGCATGTTCTAGACTTACTATTGTCTGGTGTACTGCTGTAGATAAGCAGGTCTTTATTGTTCAACCCTCTTATACTTCCCCGGAAGGTCCAGGGTTCCTGTATTAGGGCGATGTCTATCTTCTTGGACTCCATAAGGAGAACAAGATTGGCACTGGCCGCCTTACTGTGATGAAGATTTAGCTGTACTATCTTCATCACGAGCAGCTTCCACCTCTCTCTCCTCCCTAGGGTTTGCTGCTATCAGCCTAAGCTTACAGCGCGTTATGCCAATGCGGACTTTAAAATCGTGCTTACGCAGTACTGGCAGCGATTTGTGGCTAAGGAGTATGGTGACGTCCATTTGCCATTGTCTTTGTACTCACCCGTTTAAAGGACTTTCCACTCCCTGCTTTGAAGTTCCGGATTAAGGAATTGCAGGTAGCGTTCAATCCTTTCCGCGGGTATGTACGGTCCTCGAAACAGTATTCGGCCTTTTGGTCTTGTGATGTCTAGGATCTCCTTCCTATTCACCACACGCAAGTCGGCATTAGGCCAAGGAGCAACGGTGTTAAGGACGAAGTTCCTTAACCAAGCCAACGTTTCATCATCGGCGCATTCCATAACCTTAAACCCTTTGAAGGTGGTTATCTGTCCAAACAGTGGAAGCCTGCCATCCGCCTTCACAATTGCGTCATTGACACCATCGAGAATGCGTTGTTCCAACAGTTCCCATTGGCTACCGGTAAGTTTCCGATTTGGATTTCCAAGGTCGATAATAGCGACACGGAGACTTTCTTTCACCTTGTCTGAGAACTTCGGTTTTTTCGCCTGCCTACCTTCAACCGGGGAGATTGTGTCGTCATGCCTACCTCTCTTGGAGACTCCAGGAGCGTTCTCAGATTTAGACGAATCCTTATCTGTGACAGCTCTAGGCGGCCCGAGCTCGGCCACAGTCGAGGTGAAAGGCAATCGTCATTTCGTCCCCGCTGCGACCAATCTCATACCAGCTCCTCCAGAGGCAAGCGCCCTAGGTTTGCTAAGCCCTGACCTATCAGCAGGCAGAACCCGCTTGGAACAGCCAGGTGTCTGCTCAGCCTTGGACGAATCCTTAGCCGAACCGACAACTGGTTTTCCGGGATTTGACCTTCTCAAGGCGGAAGGCAGTCGGCATTCCTCCCTTGGTCCAGTCAACTTCCCTTTTCCCAGTGGGTTCTGTCCCCTAACTTGCAGGCTGCTGCGCCATGCACCTTCGGTCAACTTCACAGTCTCCCGAGCCCTAGCTAGCTGAGCTGTTTCCCTATCCGTAAAGGAATTGGGGTCACGGCTCGTAAGCTTATTGAGCAGTCGGCGTGCATTCTTACGCATTTTTGGGTTGTATTCCGCTACGTTGGACAGCTTGTTGCTTTCCGCCGGGTTCGCCGCAATGACAGCAGGGACTTCGGTTTGGTCCAAACATCCAGTGCCTATTGGCTCCTCCGGCTTACCGACAGTTACTGTAACTGCACTGTCCAGGGTCGAGTCTGCCTCTCCCGGTGAAACATTTATGTCCTCTTTGTCGGCTTCTAATTTTGCGGGGTCAGATGCAACGGACCCGCGCCCCGATAGGCTAAGGCATATCACAGGCACGGGTGGTCGCATAAGAGCTCCCTCGCTCAAGGCTCCAGGAGACCCAGCCTTTAGAGTGGTGCTAGCACAGGGCTCATCGCGCTCCAAAGACTGACTCTCCAAGAAGTCAAGAGCATTTTGAAGCCTTCGTTTGTCGTTGTCCTCTAGGTGGTGCTTCTTCTACAGTTTTTTTTATCGTCATTTTGCAGTTGATAACCCTTTTCCTAATGGACATTGAAGACGATATGGAAAGTTTGGATGAGCTGGCGATTGACTGATTGTCCTCGTCCTCGAGAAACAGTTTCTCAAGTCTGAGGTCAACCGTTCCCTGGCTTCCCCCAACCGAAACACCAGTCCCTTTGTTTGTTTTTTTTATTTTGTCTATTTTGTTCCCACGAGTAAGGGGGAAGAGAAGGTCATTCTGTACTCACCCCCTGTATACAGAAAAGGGGAATTGGATTGAAACTAGAGGTCCCCAGGTATCTAGAGTTCACCGCTAAAAGACACATAACATTGTGCCATACATCCCATAGACGCGGTTGTCCACCCGGGATTATGGGTTTTATCGAGTTATTCCCCTCTAGATCCGTTATATTTCGTTTAAAGCAGTGGCACCTCGTGCAGGGTGTGGTTCTTCACCACGTATAACGATCTTGGGCAGTCCCCTTCGAACTACCCCTGGTTTCTTTACCGGAAAACCTCACCACATTGATGTTAGTAGGTTTGCCTGTGGAATATGAACCAATGATACTGGCGGTGGAGAACTCTTAAAAAAAATTACTTTTGATTATGTCAAAAATTTGTTGTTGCAAGGTTTAGTGTGGGAGAGTGATAAATAATATGAGTCCACCAAGGCAGCCTTAGCTGTAAAGGAAAAACCGCAAGCTTAAGGTACTAAGCATTGTTTTGGTTGTGGTTCTAAGCTACATTTCGTCAAAAACTGTCTGAAATGTCACAAAAGTGAAGCCATGCTATTCTCATCTTTGTTAGTTCAATCAAGTGAATTGCTATCAGATTGGTATGTTGATAGTGAATGTACCGCACACATGACAAAACACAAGTCGATCATAGAAAACATATGTTAACCCATTCAGAAGGAAGTAGTTGTGGCAAACAACAATAAAATTTCCATTGATTGCGTGGGCAGTGTAAGACAATATGTACTAAACGACCGTAAGCCAAACGAGATATTCGATTCGAATTGGAATATAATTGCCACAGCAAGTCTAGTAAATGATTTGTTTAAACTAGATGTCATCCACGACGTGAAATCTCTCAGTGCTGAGACGCAAAATGATACAACTATAACTTCGAAACCGAAAGAAAATGTGATTTAGTTTCATCGGCGATTTCAGCATGCTAGTTTTGACTACATGCGCTTTCTGATGAGAGAGATAAACAACATTTCGATTCCGAAAATCAGTGTCTCTGATATATGCATCAAGGCCAAACAAAGTCGAGCCTTGTTTAGTGCCGAAGTAAATCGCGCCACGATACTAATTGAATTAATTCATAGTGACGTTTGTCAAGCATCGTCTGTCAAATCCATGAGCGGTTTTCGTTATTTTGTATCATTTATCGTTGTTTTCTCAAGAAAAGCCTTCATTTACGTAATTAAAAACAAAAGTGAAGTGTTTGATTGCTTTATGAAATTTAGAGCTATGGCTGAAAAACAAACTGGACAAAAAATTAAGTGTTTAAGAAGCGATAACGGCAGTGAGTACTGCAATAAGAAATTCGCTGAATTATTTGTGAAAAATGGAATCTTACATCAATAATCAGCTGTTTACAGTCCACAACATAATGGTTTGTCCGAGCGCATGAATAGAACTATAATGGAGAAAGTAAGCTGTATGTTGATTGACTCTGGCCTCCCTAAATCTTTCTGGGCTGAAGCTGCAATGACAGCAGTTTATATAATAAACCGGATTCCATGTAAAGACACTGGAGAAAAGTCACCGGAAGAAATTTTGTTACGAACTGGCCATTCGAGTGCCTTGCAAATTATTATTGTAAAAGAGAGTCTTGTGCTCAACTGTAGAGTGGGCGAACGTTTTTGTCTCGACGGAAACAGGAGCTGAATAAATGTGCTGGTTTTTTATATAATTTTCCCCACAGAAAAAAGGTGTACTTGTTTCATTTTAGGTCGTGACGGAACAAATTTGGTCAAATCAAAAACCAAATTTGGCTATGCTTAAAGTGTTTGGATGCAGAGCGTTTGCACATGTACCAGCTGTGAGGCGTGAAAAGTTAGATAACAAATCGGTCGAGTGCTTTTTCATCGGATATGCTTCTGACGCCAAGGCATACAGGCTCTACGACAAACAGTTGAAGTCGGTCATAGTAAGCAGAGACGTAACATTCTTGGAGTCAAATAATATCAATCAGGTAAATGATTTTGAATTAGAAAAATCTAATCGGTTTTTGTTGGAATACTCCGAAGTTGAGAAAGGAATTTTTAAATCAGGGGAGGATGTGTCTGCTGATTTACAATATACATTTATGATCCACAAATAACTAGCTCACCGTCACGTCGGAGTGATTCACATGCTTCTGATTTATCGAATCAGGAAACAGTTGATAGTATCGGCAGCGTGTGGCAACCATGCGATTCAATTGAAAAAATTGCATCTAAATTTGCCTTGAACATTCGTCAATTGGATGTCGTAACAGCTTTTCTGCGATATATGCTGGCGTACGAGTCTCTCTATTAAAACGCGTTTTCTTAACCAATGAAGAGCCGGGCAGTCACAGAAAATGTGTTCAGAGGATTCAACATCCTCCAGACAAAATCTGCATTCTGTTTCCGGACAAAGGTTCATTTGGATGAAGTGATATCTAAGTTCACAATGACCCGTGAGGCAGCCCGTTAGCTTTCTTATATTATCTTTACTGAGCCTAAATATTTCCTTTTAGGAGTGAGGCTTAATTAATCGTTTGGATTGTCTTAGACCAGGGACATGTACGGTACGGTCGATCCACCAACCGATGAGAGACGCTATTGAAAGTATCAGTTCTCTCTACGAGCTCTCAGCGATTCAACTGCACGACGAGAAAGCAAAGGAAGTGATTCGTCGGAAGCATCAATACCTACCTAATGGTACTGCAGAAAACGAACTTCCAGAACCAAAACAGAGAGAAGTAAATGCTGAAACAAACTTTATGAACAAGAGATAGCCGAATGAGAAACGTATACAAAAACACCCACGTGAACGTAAGCAAAGAACCAAGAAGAAGGATGAAAAAACCGGCACTGAGACTCCATTGACCAGGGACAAACAAAAGAAAAATGCATCAGGCATTTACAAGGAACAGGCGGAAGGAGAGTTAAAATGGAAAAATGCCACCAAAAGGAGGGTCGCCAAAAATAAGCAGCTAGAGGCTAAAAAAGCTGGACCTGTCGCTATCGTCATCAAAGCGAGAGGGACCCTCTCATACACGGATATCCTGCGCAAGGTGAAAGCAGATCCGAAAGTGGGAAAGGCGGTTTCAAGAATAAGGAAGACACAAACGGGAGACCTCCTTATACACTAGCTGATCAAACGAATGTAAGGTCACTTACGCACCACACTATCCTAGAGATCAAAGACATCGATGAGGCCACTGCCGTGGACGACATAGCCGAAGCCATTAATCCCAGTTTGTAGTGACAGTTCCACCAGCAGACGTTTTGTCCCTGCGGAAGGGTTATGGAGGAACGCAAACAGCAACAATCACACTCCCCGCAGAAGACGCAGGAAAACTTTAAAATTCTGGAAAAGTTAAAATCGGCTGGGTTAACTGTCGAATACGCGAACGGACCCTACTCAAAAAATGTTTCAAATGTTTAGAGTTCGGTGCAAAATCGAAGAAGACCACTCCAAGCTATGTATGAGATGTGGGACAGAAGGTAACATAGCAAAGAACTGCGACAAGGAACCATTCTGTACGCTCTGCAAGAGAGACCATCCAGATGACGCGAAGCATGTAGCTGTCAGTAACAAATGCGCAGTTTTTCGGAGTGCTATCACTAGCAAAAGACCATGAAGATACTACAGATAAACCTTAATCACTGTATAACAGCCCAGGACGTACTAGCACAAACGGATAAGGACGAAAGGGCGGACATCATCATGATTAGTGAACCCCATAAATGTCCCGACGAGAACAATAACTGGATCTACGATAAGGCTAAACAAGTGGCAATATGGATATGCGGAGGCTATGCTTTCGAAGACACAAGCGACCAAACAGAAGGTTTCGTACGGGCGAAAATAAATGGGATCCATTTCTACAGCTGCTATGCCCGACCCAGCTTGACGTTCAACGAGTACCAGCAAATGCTGGACAATATAACCTCGGACGCAATCCAGAAATTCCCAGTGGTTATTGGTGGTGACTTTAATGCGTGGGCCACGGAATGAGGCAGCAGATTCACTAACACCAGAGAACAGGCCCTACTGGAAACATTCGCTCCCCTATCGATAAGTATCGCCAACAAGGGCCGAGCAAATAGGTACAGGAAGGCTGGGATAGGCTCTATCGTCGACATTACCCTTGTGAGTAGTTCTTTTCTGAGAACCGTAAAGTGGAGAGTTAGTGAGGATTACTCACACAATGAACACCAAACGATAATACTGGAAATTAAAAGTAAAAAACCAGCTGTCCTTCCAAAACTTACGGGTCCAAAATGGAACGACGTAACTTTCGATAAAGAAACATTCGAAGAGATGTTAAGCGACACCCTAACCCGAAAAGGAACAGCGGAGACCCTCTCACATCGCCTCACAAACACCATCACCACCGCGTGCGACGCATCCATGCCTAGAAGAACAAACAGCAGGAAGGCACCAACATCAAGATAGGCTACAAGAAGGCCCCAGGACCCAACGGCATCCCGAAGAAGGCAGGTAAAGTGGCTATAAAAAGGAGACCAGACGTGTTTATGAGGACTATGCAAAAGTGCCTCGAAGAAG
Organism: Cheilosia impressa; assembly: GCA_948293265.1. NCBI lineage: Eukaryota > Metazoa > Arthropoda > Insecta > Diptera > Syrphidae > Cheilosia > Cheilosia impressa. The sequence goes on from OX411880.1 coordinate 61,168,310, forward strand.
GACCGTATCCCGAAAAGTGGAAATTGCAACATTTGGTCCTCTAGGAGAACCATCTTCTTATTGCCCAATATGCCTATTGGACACCATGGGAAAGATCCTCGGGAAGATAATCTACAATAGATTACTTGCAGTGGCAGAAGAGCAAAGATCCCTCTCAGACATAAGAGCAGTAGCTGACATCGCAAAAGGCGCCATCGAAGGCGAAAGATGGCTCCACGGGAGAAAGGAGTACTGTGCGATAGTAACGTTGGACGTTAGAAACGCTTTTAACTCGGCGAACTGGTCTTTCATTAGAAGATCCCTATTCAGAATGGATACACCGTACTACTTGCTACGTATAGTGCCAAGTTATTTCAACAACAGGAAATACAACGTCACTGACTTAGTTAAACAGGGATCGGTCTTAGGGCCCTTATTGTGGAACATCATGTACGACGGAGTACTACGATTGGCGCTGCCTGAAGGGCGTGACGGTAATTGGATTCGCCGATGACATTTGTAACGTAAACCAACTACCCTTCCAAAACTGAAGAACCAGTTGCACCCTATGGGTAACACCCAGTAATTCAAAGCTGGAAGTTATTCGTAGAAAACTGTCAACCTCCCACCAGTAAGTAACCCTTATGACCACGGCACTACAGGTATCGCTCGTAGTCAGTCCGGGCTAAGGTGGAGGTGTGTGTTCGGGCACTAAGCAGCGGCAGGCATGCTAGTCAAGCTCCGTCCTATGCTCGTCGGATGGTGGGGTTCTTGCTACTTATTATGCCGAACGGTGTTACATAATTTTATCATGCCTCTCTCTTGGTGGTATTTGACAGTAATTTTAATTCAGAAGGGAGCGTTCGCTTCGGTCCCAGCTGTTTCCCGAAGGGAGTTATTCAGATGCTATGTTAAAAAAAATGAGAGAGCGAGATGAAATTGCTCCCTCGAAGTGTGACCCACCCCTATGGCGACATGGAATTAAACCCCCATGCCAACCACCTTTGGCGACTAAGCCACTTCCAACCTACATTTAGTCACCCCTTTTGGTACGGTAAAGATAACCGCTTGGGCTGCCTGACGATCACCACGTCCGAATCAATACAGGGGTCCTCAGGCACTCACCATGTTGGAGCTTCGAATCTTGAGCTAAAACCAAAAAAAACTAATGGCCCGAAAGATTCAATATTTTAAACACTCATTTAACCTTACACACGAACTTCAATTTTATTTTGCTGTTCAAATCAACAAAGTTATATCTTCTATTTAAGTTAAGGGATGGCTACACAGGCCCAAAAAGAAAATAAATACAAATTTTGGATTCTTTTTTTTTTTTTTTTTTTTCCCGAGGGTAGGTGAAAATCTTCCAAAGACACTATGAGAATAGCAAGCGCGTGCTCATAGTAGTGTCAGATTTTTACTGACTAAAAACACCAACCTTCGATAAATTGTTAGATACTGCAACTAAGATAAAACTTATCAAGCAATTTATCTATAACATAATAAAAACACTTTTGACAGGTTACTTTCCACTGAAAGATCCTGCATGTTTCGCAATTAAGACGCGGTTAATCCTTATCTGGCCAAGTCGAAAGGTTTCGTTCTTTGTAGTCGGCGCAATAAATTACTCTCATCCAAAATTTGTCGGACTGTATTGTTGATATGCCCGATTAGTCGGTTTCTATGCTTTCGCGCGAAGCTTCTAGTTTCAGCTTCGATTGTAGGAATTCCGAGATCCCTGTGGATATCGTCGAAATTTCTTTAAGCTCCGAGTATTGTACACCATGTCTAACACGGAAGAGTCTGTTCCCGAGATATGATTCTAGGATATCATATAGGCTTACGGGGAGAATTTGTCGTAATTTAAATTTTAAGCCGTCGTGCCACACCTTATCAAAGGCTTGTGCGACGTCGAGGAATACGCTTGAGCATGTCTTTTTTTCTTCAAATGCTTTCTCTATTACGTCAGTAATTCTATGCACTTGGTCAATCGTCGAGTGCTTGGTTCTGAACCCAAACTGGTGGTCAGGGATTAGATTATTATCTTCTATAACCGGTTGTAGGCGCCTAAGTAATATCCTCTCGAAAACTTTAGATATGACTGGAAGAAGCGAAATTGGTCTATACGATTTTACTTCATTTGGCGGTTTTACTGGTTTTAAAACCATAATGACTTCCGCGACTTTCCATTGGCTTGGCACGTGTTTAAGTCTGAGCGCAGCATTTATAATATATAGAAGCTTAATTAATGCTTTTCGAGGTAGAACTTTGGGAACTTCTCCGGTGATCAAATCATAACCAGGAGCTTTCTTAGGTTTTAGAGATTCGATTTCACGTTTTAGTTCCCTTAGCGTTGCATATGTGAGTGAAAAATCGTTAGATAGTAATTCCGTCCCACCATTGGTACTGCCGTAAGCCGCTCGACCATCGTACGGTTTAAAGGTTTCCAGTAGATGGGCGGCAAAAAGTCCGCTTTTTCTTTATCTTCCCTTGCCCATTCATTTTGATTTATTTTTATTGGCGGCGCTGGGATTTTGGGCCTTTTGGTGCCTTTTACAGCTTTCCAAAGTGAATAATTGGAATCTTTTTTCGCTGTTTAACTTTCAAGTTAAGAAGCTATCGCCCGATTTTTAAAATCCTTAATAGCTGTTTTCAACAAATTGCACAAATAATTCAAATGTGCTTTATATTGCGGAGCGCGACTCTGTTGCCATTTTTTACGCGCTTTCCTTTTTTCGTTGACCAATTCTTTTATTTCGGGCGGATATCGTAAACCGTATTTGGCCGGCGTTTTTCTTGTGTTAGGCGTATTATTCCAGGAAGCGAGCTGAACGACTTCAGCTTAAAATTTTGGATTCTTGAAAAATCCCATAATAGTAACCTAACATAATGAATTTCTTACTCACTAGGGGAATGGGGTAGTGGCAATGAGAAAAAAAATTAAGCACTCCGAGATATCAAATTAAATAAAAGTACCATAATTCTTACTAGATGGAAGGTAGTGTACAGCTAAAGTCGCTTAAAGCTTTGGTTAAAAAAATTTAGAATTAATCGCGAAATATAAATACAATACATAGTTTGCTTTTCCGTATCTTTGGGTTTTTCAATTAAACTTAAAAAAAAAAATTTAAAAAAAAAAATCAATACTACACTAAATCAAATGTATGTCACTACAGGATAAATTCGAACAATGCTACTCAATATAGGAGTAAATTACTCGACTTACCAAATATGAATAATCTTACATACAAAAAAAAAATCCCTTCCATTGCGGGACTAATTTGCGACAGCAGGGGGGGATGGTGTGCACAGCATCTCCTGATCGACGCGAACTGAAAAGAAATCAGGACGGGAATACAGAAACGAAATCGCGATCCCGGTGATAAATATCGCAGCATTGATTACTCTATCTTACAAACATCAAACTAAAAGCAATAATTTACATTTCTTGTATCATTAATATTTATTTCTTTTCTATTTTTTTTTTCTCTTTCTTTTTATTTTTATTTCATTAAAACCACAAACATGTTATTTCTTATTTTGTTTTTCAAAAATTAACTTTGTTTGGGATCTGCCTAATGCATGTTACGGAACAATCATAACCTACAATGTTCGGAGGCTGATACACTATAAAAAAGGATGGGAAGGAGAGGGGGGGAAGGGTAAAATTCGGAGCAACGGGAAAAGTTGGTGAGGCGGCATCTGATGATCCTGGCAGAGGTCGAGCTGCTTTGGCGATCTGCTCGGTAGCTTGTCGCTTCTCGGCGACGTCTTCCTGACGGGGTTTGAACGATGAGAACGCTCGGCAGTCAGTCGTCCGTAGTAAGTCACTTGTATTTTTGGTTCTTTTTGTCACTTCGGTCGGCTTCCTTCCTCGTGGCGGTGAGAAGTCCGAGCGGACTGGCAAAAATCACTGAGGGGGCTATGGACGGAACTACACCACTGCACATGGGTATATGCTTGTTACACGCGGATCTCACTGGGGGGGAGGAACGATACAGGCTTTAGTTTCTACCGCATTTTGATTTACACAAACGAATCCCCGAAACCATGACCTAATTCGGTTCAATTTTAACACTGGCACGACGATAAATATTTGTTTGCAACTTCTGCTTAGTCGCGGTTTCTGCGAGGCAATCACCCTACGGTATCACACATTTTTATCGTTCGATTTGCATTACTTCAATGCCCGAGTAGAGACCACGCGCACCCAAAAAGATTTCTCGGATATGATACGATGTCCGAATATGGTTTTCGGGATCGGGAATTGCCAATTCGGTTTACGATAACTAGAACATTTTCATAGTTAGGCGTTTCCTACACATTGCCGTTGTGACAGTTAGAAAATGGATTCATACTGTTGAATCCACTACAAACGAAGCAATTGCCCGGATAAAGGATTGGCTAGCAACAGCCAGCCTAGAACTAGCAGATCATAAAACAGAAGCTGTCCTCATTACAAGTCGAAAAACTGTAGAGTTCGCCAACTTCCAGGTTGGTAACCAAATAATCAGGTCCAAAGAAGCGGTTAAATACCTTGGAGTAATGCTGGACAATAGATTTCGATTCAAAACAGAAGTGGACTATATAGGCAAGAAAGCATCGCAAATGCAAGGTTGTAACGCAACGTCATCGTTCGTCACAATTTTCATTCGTCGCATAGAAGTCACACTCTCTTATTGAATGAAAAACCATGAATACCCGAATGAAAGTGTCATTCGGGGAGACTTGTCTACTAGTGATTTGTACCAATCTTGCGTACCAGGTAAGGCTCCCGTATAGAAAGTGACTTCGGTCCCTGTTCTAAATTTTTGGTGGCTGAATCCCTTCTGGGAATCGGCCGTAAATTAGCAGCGTCGGCAATCTCCGCTGACATTGCTTCCCCTTTCCCCTTCCTCTGGAACCACGCTGTCGTTGGGCCTCTAAGGAACCACGCCGTCGTCGGGCCGCTAGGAACCACGCTGTCGTTGGGCCGTTAAGGAACCACGCCGTCGTCGGGCCACTCCCCCTTCCCCCCCTGGAACCACGCTGTCGTTGGGCCTCTAAGGAACCACGCCGTCGTCGGGCCACTAGGAACCACGCTGTCGTTGGGCCGTTAAGGAACCACGCCGTCGTTGGGCCACTCCCCCTCCCCCTGGAACCACGCTGTCGTTGGGCCTCTAAGGAACCACGCCGTCGTCGGGCCACTAGGAACCACGCTGTCGTTGGGCCTCTGAGGAACCACGCCGTCGTCGGGCCACTAGGAACCACGCTGTCGTTGGGCCGTTAAGGAACCACGCCGTCGTTGGGCCACGTAGTTTAGATATATATATTAGATGTATTGAAACATTGTTACTGTATATAGATTGAGAGTATTGTAAGATAATATTGTAATGAACACATTGTATTAGTAATAAGTGAAGTACTGCCAATAAAGAGTACCTCTTAACCAGAGTTTGGTGTTTCTTTGGTTGAACCTTGGATCCGGCGAGCAAAACCTCGGCCTGAGAAAAAGCACATCACAAATGGCGCCCGAGCAGGGACTTCAATAGAGGTACCCGAAGCAGTTAAACCGTCAGCGAGGGCGAGACCCGCTGAACGAACTCATAAGCCCTCCCCAGAGGCATCCCGACCTCAACAAGAGGAACTAAGCCACATCAGAAGCGTTTCGTCACCATGACCGATCCCAATGATGAATGGCCGGCGAAGGACGCCACCATTGGCCTGTCTACCGAAGACACCAATGAAGATATGGATATTACCCGCAATCTTGGTTGGATATACCTGCTGCAGAAACAGGAACTCATACAATTGATGAGGGAGAAAAACCTAGACACAAGGGGAGCCGTTAGCCAGCTGCGAAAACGTTTGAGTGGCTATATCAAGACGGCTCGAACCCGAAAGTCGACCCAAAACCTGTGTCAGGAATGGGAAGAAAAAGTGGAAGAACGCGAGTACGCTAACACCACCGAGGAGCAGATTGGAGAGGAGAAATCGGAAAAATCTCCCCTTTTTACCGAGATCAGTGTCCCAATCCCGATAACCGCCCTTCGAGCCAATCAGAGGGCACTCGTCTCAACTGACGAGAGCGAGACCCCCAAAGCCCAAACCCACAATAGTCCGGAACCACCCCAGCAGACGACACACCCGGGCCTTAGCTACGAAGCCGAGGTAACCAATACAGTCCGAAGGTGGGGACTAAGGTTTGATGGGGCCGGGAACCCACTAGAATTCATTGAACGAATGGAAGAACTGGCGTCGTGTTATGACATCCCCCCCGATTTGATGGTACGGACACTGCCCGAGATATTTCGGGGGTCGGCTCTTGAATGGCTCCGGATAAATCGAGAAAAGTTCCAAGCGTGGAATTCTTACCGGACCTACTTCCTACAACATTTCCTGCCCACGCGGTATGTGAACAAGCTAGAGGACGAGATAAGAAGGAGAAGACAGGGACCTCGAGAGAAGGCCAAAGACTTCATAAGATCCCTCCAGTACCTCGTCCGCCAACATCCCCGAATGCGAAACGAGGACCACCTGGAACGATTCTACGATAGTCTCAGACCTGAATATCGACTTTACGTCCGTCGAAGAGATTTCGACACTGTGGAGGAACTAATGGCAGTAGCAGAAGAGTACGAGTTCGTACGATCCGAAGAAAGGAATATGCGACCGCCAACCCACCCCACTTTAACCCGAGGTGTCCCCGCCCCCAGAACCTCGTTTACGGTAGGTCCACCGGGCCTGCCCGCAATACTCCCGAGCCCAATAGCATACGACCAAAGGACTCACTGCTGGAACTGCAAACAACGGGGTCATCAAAAACGGGACTGCCGACGACCAATGCAGGTATTCTGCGTCCACTGTGGTACGGATGGTATCCAGACAAAGGACTGCCCCTGTCAGCATAATCGAACGGCCATGGTCTCGGAGACCACACGGGCAGACCACCGCTACTTCCTCCCCATACAGATCGGCGGTAAGGAGTTTAGGGCACTTGTGGACACCGGCGCGTCTTCATCATTCGTCGGCTCTGCCATGAGACGGGCACTCCGACAAGCACATACTCCCCTACGGTACCAACACCGGCAAGTCCAGTTGGCCGACGGTAAGTCAGTCAGTACAACTGAGGGCTACTCCATAACCTTTCGGGTTGGAGATAAACAAATCACCGGCGAAGTGTCGTATCTCGCTGGACTAAGCGAAGATGCAATTCTGGGAATTGACTTTTTGGATAAGGTCGACTTTCGAATGACCATCGGTGGTCAAGAACTAATGTCGCAAACCACTCGTATACAGGGGTCAAAAACATGCGCCCTCAAGGACAGGAAACATAATAAATTGACTCGTGCCCATATACAGGACCTAAAGCCCTATGAAAGGGATAACGCAGTAGGAGCCAGCGAAGGACACACAACCATTGACGGTACACCTAAGGAGACAGTCGGACCAACCAGCCACCGGAGAACACGGTCCCAGAGGGCAGTAATACTCTCCGCCAAGACGGTAATACCAGCCCGAGCGGAAGCAGTACCGGTGAAACCGAAGTCCACCGAACAGGTGGGGATGGTCATCGCACGGGAGGCCCGGAAAAGGGTGATACCCGTCTCGGAAGAGGAGACAAGAGAAGGACGAACGTCGGGGACGGTATTCACTAAGAAAGTAGTAACCAAACCCCAACCCAAGGCGGCCCCACGCAAGACCACAAACGAACACGGTCAGAGCGGGCAGCCAGTAGCCAGTAGGAGAATAGAAAGGACAGTCCGTCGGAAGATTGTGTCGGAAGCAACAACACTCGCCTCGCCGTCGGACAAAAGTGAGTCCGTGCCAACCGGAAGCCCCGGAGAACACATTGCCCGGCGGGCCCGGAACTCCCGGAGGAACCAGCGACGAGCCCGAGGGAGAGCAGCGAAGGCATTACCGGAGGATTCCTTCGCGGGCATCCGATTGCCAGACCTCGTCGAAACCGGAAGACGGGTAGTATATGTGCAGAAGCCCTGGGGAGTAGTGCGGGCGGCGGTAGCCAGGGATGGTAGAGCTATCCTACAAGTGGGGGGACAAACCAGAGAGCTGCACCCGTTGTAAAGAATATTGTTAACCTAGGTTAAGAATACCCATGTAAAAAAAAAAAAAAAAAAAAAAATAACAAGTACAAGTAATGAAGAAGATTTAAGTTATTAAAGTATTAAAAAAAAAAAAAAAAAAAAAAAAAAAATATATATATATATATATATAAATAAATTTATATATATTTTATTAAACATTCATTTTGAAGTTTCTAATAAGCTTTTGTTTTGTTTTAATTACTACAGAGCTGAACTCCTGAGAAGCTATAAGGAAATTGCTGCACTGCTTGGTTGTTGGGATATCCTGAAACGAGTACCTGCCGAACCGAAACCAGATGCTGGAGACCACAACTAGCTTAAGTGTAAACTAGATTATACACTTAGAAAAATAAGAGATTTTGTGAAACAAAAAGATAAATAAAAAATTTATAGGGGCTTAGGGTTTAGACGAGAAGGTTCTCGTCTGACGAAACGGGAGGGGAATGTAACGCAACGTCATCGTTCGTCACAATTTTCATTCGTCGCATAGAAGTCACACTCTCTTATTGAATGAAAAACCATGAATACCCGAATGAAAGTGTCATTCGGGGAGACTTGTCTACTAGTGATTTGTACCAATCTTGCGTACCAGGTAAGGCTCCCGTATAGAAAGTGACTTCGGTCCCTGTTCTAAATTTTTGGTGGCTGAATCCCTTCTGGGAATCGGCCGTAAATTAGCAGCGTCGGCAATCTCCGCTGACATTGCTTCCCCTTTCCCCTTCCTCTGGAACCACGCTGTCGTTGGGCCTCTAAGGAACCACGCCGTCGTCGGGCCGCTAGGAACCACGCTGTCGTTGGGCCGTTAAGGAACCACGCCGTCGTCGGGCCACTCCCCCTTCCCCCCCTGGAACCACGCTGTCGTTGGGCCTCTAAGGAACCACGCCGTCGTCGGGCCACTAGGAACCACGCTGTCGTTGGGCCGTTAAGGAACCACGCCGTCGTTGGGCCACTCCCCCTCCCCCTGGAACCACGCTGTCGTTGGGCCTCTAAGGAACCACGCCGTCGTCGGGCCACTAGGAACCACGCTGTCGTTGGGCCGTTGAGGAACCACGCCGTCGTTGGGCCACTCCCCCTCCCCCTGGAACCACGCTGTCGTTGGGCCTCTGAGGAACCACGACGTCGTCGGGCCACTAGGAACCACGCTGTCGTTGGGCCGTTAAGGAACCACGCCGTCGTTGGGCCACGTAGTTTAGATATATATATTAGATGTATTGAAACATTGTTACTGTATATAGATTGAGAGTATTGTAAGATAATATTGTAATGAACACATTGTATTAGTAATAAGTGAAGTACTGCCAATAAAGAGTACCTCTTAACCAGAGTTTGGTGTTTCTTTGGTTGAACCTTGGATCCGGCGAGCAAAACCTCGGCCTGAGAAAAAGCACATCACAAGGTGCTCTCTCGCACATACTTGCCAACATTGGTGGACCTGGATACGCAAGAAGGATCCTACTATCCAGTTTTGTTGTTACATCAGTTTTACTGTATGCAGCTACAGTCTGGGTGCAGGCACTGAGGACAAAGGAGATCAAAAGGAAACTATTATCGACATACAGACTCTCCCCGCTACGACAATTAGCGGCTTTCGAACCATATCGGACGAGGCTTCCTTTGTAATAGCTGGAATGGTTCCTGTCGGTATTCTTGCTGACGAAATGTTGAATATATATAGTAGAAGAGCCTTAAACCAATACAATGGTTGTAAAATCAAGAAGATTAAAATTGAAGAAAAGGCAGCGTCAATGTGTCAAGCTCGATGGCATAATACAACGAAAGGCAGACGGACTTATACCGGTAATTCAGGAATGGATAGAACGTGACCATGGAGACTGCAATTATAACCTTACGCAGTTCTTATCGGGTCACGGCGGCTATCGAAAATATCTGCACCGTTTCGGGCATGACGGGCTCACCACCTTGCCACGCAGTGTTTTAGTGCCCCGCTTTATGGCATGGAGAACTACTCTGCCCAGCCCGTCAGAAACCGTCAACCACATGTTGCAATCACAGGAGAATTGGGCGGAATTATGTAATTTTATAATTTTATAACCATCCTACAAAATGAGCTACGGAGAATTGAAAGGCAAAGAAAATCCAAAGTAGAAGCCTTAGAGGCCGCAGAAACACCAGAAATAGGTGACACAACACGAATAGCTTGAATGCTAACCAGCCCCGCGAAGTAATACCTAACGGCAGTCCCGCGGGGATAGTGGTTGAAGTGTGTTGGTGTGGGTTAGTACGTAGGCGCATTCCTGGCATCGATTATTCGGGCTTGCGAATCGTGCATGTTGGCAGAACGGGCTACCGCATCTTTAGAAGATTACCACATCCATTGACGCAACAAAAAAAAAAAAGAGCAGGGACATGTTCCCAGTGGTCAAGACGAAGTTGTTTTTCCCAATCATTAATTTCCCTTAGCGCAGTAGTCCAATTGACTGTGTAGTAGGTTTCTGGTCCACAGAGAAAGGATTCTGAACCAGCCCTAGCAAGTTTGTATGCATGTTCGTTGCCTGCAATACCTTGACGGCCCGGCACCCAACCAAGCCTTACATTGTTGTGTTTGGCAAGGACTATCAGAGCATTGTGACAGCACTTTATTGTTTTGGAGTCCATTGTATTGGATGCCAATGCTTGTAAAGCTGCCTGACTGTCTGAAAAGATCTCCAACTCCGGATTCCTTTTTCGAGGAGTTGGTGTACCATACTAAGCTTTTTGGGTTCAGTGTTGGAACACCATTAGCCCAACTAGCGCGTTCAAGTAGCTCAACCTCGTATAATTTACTGAAGCTGTACTTCCTAACCATAGTGTCTGGGATGGAGCAAAACATGTCGAAGTTTGGTATTAGGTTAAGTATTTTCAGATGTCCCACATGATAAGCTGATTTAATGGCGCTTCTAGCAGCAGTCTTCTAAATGAATAATTGCAGTGTTGAGAGCCCAATAATGGCCTCAAGTGCTGTTTTAGGGCAAGTGCGCATAGCACCTCTGATGCCGAGGCAGGCAATTCGTTGAAGCTTTTGAAGCTTGTTTGCCGTTGTTCGTTCAAATACTTTCGGTCACCAGACGATTGCCGCGTACGAGATAATGGGTCATACCATCATAGTATATAACCAATATATCATTTTGGGATTGAGACCCAAAGTTCTGCCGTACAGACACCTACAGGCCCACGGACTTGTAGATTCCGTGTAGATTCCAATTTAGTTTCAAATCAAGGATGATTCCGAGATATTTTACTTCGTTGCAGTAATTTAAAGAAGTACCATTCAAGATAATGGGTTCTAAGGTGACCATTCTCCTTCTGGTAAAAGAAACTAGAATAGTTTTATTTGGATTGATGGATAAAAATTCCGAATTACACCATTCTAAAACATGTAGTAGAGCGTTTCTCAAAGCTTTCCACTAATGACAATTGCTAAATCGTTGGCATATCCGAGTGCGTCATAGCTTAGATTATTCAGACTAACCAGTAGACTGTCTATGACGAGTGACCACAGCAGCGGGGAAAGTACACCCCCTTGGGGGCAGCCTTTGACTGCTGTTACCGACACAGCCACACCACCTGACGAGAATGTTATATCTCGACTTTCCAACATGGCTCGGATTCATCGGTTTGTCGAGTCTCCGATACCTTTACTTCTGATTGTCATAGCAATCGAATCGAAACGGGTATTGTCAAAAGCACCCTCAACATCTAGAAATACGCACAGAGCGCCCTCAGTGGACTTGCCCTTTATGTACGCAAACTGACTTGAGTGTAGAGGGTTAGATATTACTATGAACATCGACTAATCTTTCCATAGTTTTAAGAACAAATGATGTTAGACTGATAGGTCTGGTCTATATGATTTAGGTAGTTCACTTGGCCTGTTGCCATTTTTTGGAATAAAAATTACGTTCACCTGTCTCCAAGTGGGCGGAATATATACCCAATTGTAACCAATTGTGTGCTACGATACCTCAAAGCTCAAAGGCACGATTGACAGGAAGATCATAAACAATAATTCGCAAAAACCAAATACAAGGCTATTGCAATGCTGATTGGGCCAGTGATGAGGATGAGCGCCGGTCCACAACCGGTTATGTATTTACCATGTAAGGTGGAGCAATCTCGTGGTGTACTAAGCAACAAAAAACAATCGCAATTTCAACGGCGGAGGCAGAATTCATGTCGATGACTGCAGCAATAAAAGAATGCATTTGGTTAAAGATGCCGGAAAGAGAAATTTTCGTCAATTCAGCACAGTCAATTAGACTACTTTGCGACAATATTAGTGCAGTTAAATTGGCCACCAACAACAAGTATTAAGCACGAATATGATGCGACTTTTCTAAACACTGGCCACTATCTGCATGGATTGTTTCTTGGCATGCTTGCATAACGCACAGCTAGGAACGTCGGATGGGAGGGGAACTTGATTCGCAAATAGACACAACACAAGAAAAAAAATCTATCTTCATGCCAAGATTTAAAAGAAAACAAACTCGAAAACGGACGGACGCTATTTCGCCTTCGTACACTCATTCGCGAGCAACAGGTGTAATATTGCCTTGAGTACCTTTGGTTCCCACCCTCTAGCATTGTTGTCGTACTCGCAAATAAAAAAAGCAACTGTCCCTAGTTCGTAACCACTAATTCCAATTACGATTTACATACTCCCTGAAAGATTCGACAAAACGCACCACACCAACCCCATCAAAACACAATTTTACTTCATAATTATGAAGAAATATATACTGAATTATTTTAATAAAATTACGCGTCCACCTAACATTTATAAGGAAATTAGCATTATATGAAAGAGACGAAAATGATAAGCATTCTCATATCACAATTACAATTCACCAAAATAGATTTAGCTTGGAAATAATTTTACCTAATGAAATAAACGCAAAACCAAAAAAAAACTTACCAATTGTCCGTCGGAGATTGTGCACAATATCCCACGATGAATCTCAATCAATTTCGAATTCACGGCGCTTAATAATTTTATTGCAATATTTCCCAAGCTGTCACTAGTACACTTATTATTATTAATTGTTTTTTGATTATTATAGCTTAATTTTATATATAAAATTCACTTTTACTTTTTATCTATACTCTGTTCATTTTATATTTTCAGTACAGGCCTTATTGGAAGCTCTTTTTTCTACCAATGGTGCCTGTAGATACTCTCACGGCACTCAATCACAATAATTGCTACTGGAACAAAAATCAAGCCAAGCTCACTATGGCAACCATGTGAGAGCTTTAAAATGGAGACAGCTTATTAAAATCCATAATAGTAAGGGTGAAAGGCAAATAGCCTATCTTCCCTGTACTGAAAATATAAATTGATCAGAGTATAGTTAACATTTTTTTTTTCTAGGGTGGGATAGCAAACAACTGAATAATATAATTTCTTTTTTTTCTTTTCTTTTTGTTTTGTTACGTTAAGTAGGTATGTGATTTTAACTATTCATTTGTTTTTGTTTTAGTTATCACTTCACGTCACCGAGCCAATGTAGTTACGGCGAACTTATTTTATCGATGGATATCCAGGTAGGCGGGAGGGCAGGTTACACACTTCACAGCAGACGTCACCGAACAAGTAGACCAGAAACTCAATTGGAAGATCGCACACCGCACACTTGACAACCACCGACCCCGCACGAATTCCCGAATCGAGCGAACCAACCACTCTTTTAACACGATCGGTGTTAGCTGTGAGGAAATGCTGCTGGTGAGCTACTGGGCAGCACAGCGACTAAACATCTCGGTGATTAGAAGCATGTCTGAGCAGAGTTGGGTTTTCCAATGAGGATAGATAAGTCTCCAAAGGGTGTTAGGGCCTTGGGAGTCGGAACACGGGAGATATTTTGACGTATGGTTGCGGTAATGGTTATCTCGAATGGAGGTAGCGGACTTCTTAGGAATGGTGTTTTCAACGCATGGTCCACTAGCGGTGGTATGCTGTTTTGGTGTCGATGATTATGCGTTTGTTTCCTTATTCTTTTTTTTTTGTGTTGTCTGAAGGTTAACTAAGAAAAAAATTTTATTTATTTTTAAATACGCTTGGGACGTATTTTAGGGAATGAATTACCTGGTCAAATTCACCAAACTAAATTTTTACTCTTAATTGGTGAAAATCGATGGACCAAATTCCTTTTGTTAGGTGCGTATCCTTCAAAGAAACCATTATGGAAATTGAGTTTTCGGAAGACGCGATGATCGAGTAAAAAGTGACGCTGCCTGCCGTGGTCTGCTTCGCCGGGCGGTCACGAAAAGAAAAGACCATCGCATTGGGAGTTGGTAGGAAACTAGACCGTGATAAAACGAAGAGAAAAATACTGGTTCCGCTTGCAAAATGGATATCATTTTCAAAAGTTGAACTTTCAAATTCCGGATGTTACATAGGGTGACAAATAAGTAATTTACTCCTTATTTTTTTTTTCTTATGAACATCCGTAACAATCCTTCTTTGTTTAACCATAAAATTGTTCAATTGGATTAGATTGCTTTGAAATATTTAGCACTATTGCCGAATGTCCTTGGCGTGATACATTCCTATTAGTTTGCTTTTAAATCCTCCAACTCTTACAGACAGGTTCCTATTCTTTTCCGAATTCGGCATTTTACAAATTTTGGCAAAAATTTTGAAGTTTTAGACTGGGAAAATTAACTCTGCTCAAAGTTCCTGCGAAACACTTCTTGTCCTAGGACATGCAGCTTTCTCAGAACTGAGTACTCACTTCCATCCAGTACCATATTTTGACCGAACAGAGCGAAGTACGGCGACCAGTTGGTAGACGAATGGAAATCGCTCCGAAGGATTGCTCCAATAAGGGACAAATATTTATACAACTCATTATGTTTGCTGCCGATGAACACTCTGATTTTGGATATGATCTCATGATTAACTCGTTCCGAGCTATTTGCTTGGAAAGAATATAGCCCTGTTTTCACATGTCTAATTTTATATGTTTCCATCTGTTTGGTAAACTCAACTGCAACGAATTGCCTTCCATTATCGCTATGAATGAACTCAAGAGTTCCAAACAGGTGGAAAACTTCTTCTTCCAGATAACGGCAAATGGTTTTGGAAGAAGGCTTTGCGGAGTGGTTTTAAAAATACGAATTTCGTAAAATGGTCAACGGCTATATAAAAATAGTGTTATGTCCAGCTTTACTCCGAGGATATGGCCCTAAAAGATCAATGTACAGTCTTTGCATCGGCCTTTCCGTCGCAATTTGCATGCCCATTTTGGTCGAAGAGTTGCGTTTGGCGGCTAAATACCTTTGCTGACATCACACGCACTAACGAAGGCTTTGATCCGTTTAACCATTCCTGGCCAGTAAAACTTTTGACGTATTCGATATAACGTTTTTCCGATATCACCACGACACCCTATTACTGAATTATGTACAATTGAAATTGCTTGAGTTGTTAATTCGTCCGGTAACCACAATCTCCACAGACTATCTTCTTCCTCGGGAGAACCAGTCCTAAAATGTACGCGTTTATATTATGTATCCGTCGGAAACACAAGTATCTGGAAGATTATTTTGATTTGCGATTATGTTTTGCTTAAGTTCTTAATAATTTTCAGATGTGAAGAATGGTGAATTCAGATCGATTTCTATATGTTTTCCCATTGACATCAGTTCACACATATCTAACCGGGAAAGTGCGTCAGGCACGACATTCAAACTCCCCTATCGGTGTTCTACCGTGAAATTGAACGACTGAAGTTTTAGACACCATCTAGCTAGCCGGCCACTCAAATCCTTTTGTGTCATCAGCCACTTAAGACTCGAGTGATCGGTAACTATTTTGAAGGGTAGTCCTTCAATATATGGTCTGAATTTGTATACGCATACGATCGCTGCCAGACACTCTTGTTCCGATACTGTGTAGTTCTTCTGTGCTCTGTTCGATTTCTGCGATACATAGGCGATTGGGCGTTTTTGACCCTCATCACCTAGTTGATACAGAACCCCACTTACACCAGAGTTGGAGGCGTCGCACTGCACCACAAAAGGCTTAGAGAAGTCGGGCTGTGCCAGAACAGGCGCAGTTGTCAAAGCTTCCTTCAGTCTTTGGAATGCATCTATTGCTTCCGAAGTCAAAACAAAAACTTTGGATTTTTTTAAACATTCGGTTAGGGGTGCTGCGGGATTAGCAAAGTTCGGGATAAATTGTCGGTACCAGCCTGTCATACCAATAAACCGACGGATCTGCCGCACGGGTTTTGGAAGCGGAAAGTCGGTAATAGCTTCCAACTTTGCTGGATCAGTCAACCTTGGCCTACAATATATACCCCAAATATTTGATTTTTCGCTGACAAAATCTACTTTTCTCCACGTTTATGGTAAGGTGGGCTTCATGTAAACACTTCGCAACCTTTTTCAACAATGTCATATGCTCCTCAAACGTCGCCGTGCATACCAGTAAATCGTCTAAGTAGACAAAAACGTTTTCACGGAAGCGAGACGGAATGACTCGATCCATGAGACGACTCATTCGTTTTGGAGCGTTGCATAATCCGAAAGGCATGACTGTAAATTCATACAGTGGCCTCCGGGGTACTGCAAACGCTGTCTTTTCTCTAGACGTCACTTTCAGCGGAATTCGCAAGTTAGCATCTTTTTAGTCAATTCCGCTTATGAAGTGGGTGTCCTTTAGTCTACTAAGCAATCCACCTATATGTGGCAGCGGATAAGCATCCTTCTTCGTGACGTTATTGATTTTGCGAAAGTCTATACAAAGCCTCACTTAGCCTGGCTTTCGAACAAGAACAATTGGAGAACTCCAAGGGCTATTGCTTTCTAAAATCACCCCAAGCGAAAGCATATGATCTAGTTCGGAATAAACTTCTTCTTGCTGTGGTGGCGAAAGTGGAAAATGTTTGGGCTTGATTGGGACAGCATCACCTGTATTAATAAGATGTTCTTCCATGTCCGTTTTCCCTAATCCTAATTGTGAGCACTACGGAAAAAGCTCGATAATTTTCTCAAGATTATACTTTTGTATAGGAGATGTTAGCATCAAGGGAATTAGCTTCCAAATCAGAAAACTCTGATACTATTTTAGGAGCAATGTTAAAACTTTTCCAAAAATTAATACCTTAGTATGCATTCTGTTGCAGCGATGGCACTACATAAAAGTCGATGAGTTTTGACGTATTATTGAAATAAACTAGAATCTTACAGACCCATGGCTTGGCGCCATCTGCTGTGCTTAGGTTTGTTTTTAGTGGCTTCATAGGAATAGCATTGCGTCTCAAGAAGTAAAAGCAAATCTTTCCTAGAGCACTGACTGATGCACCTGAGTCCAACAGAGCATAAACATCCTCATTCTCAAGCTTGATATTTAGAAAAGGTCTCATGTCATTTGAATAATCGATTATAGCTGACTCTAAGACTTTTTTTTGTATGATTTTCTGCTACTGTATGGATTTCTACACTTAATTTTTTTTTTTTTTAAATCGCAGGTTTTTAGAATTGAAAACCATAAATAATTTTGACCACCCTACTCCTAACATCGCTTACCCCGTACCTAATAAAATTTCGAATTTTCATGGTATATCACCATATTCTCACTATTCTCAGGTATCCCATTCCCATAACCATCAAAACCTATGCACATTTACAGACGCTCGTCGATCCAATTACAAAATTATTCCCACAGAATTTAATGCTGATTCGTCATTTTAGCTTATAAAATAAAGTATAAATAGCCATAAGAATACTGAAATAAAGTCACTTTACGTTTAAAAGTCATTAGTTTCATTTGCTACCCCCACCAGAGGTAAGGAGCATTGTAAACCAACTCTGGAATCAAAAGAGGTTCCACGTCAAAACATTGGTGACCCCGACGTGATCTTGATTTGCAAATTATAAATCAGTCTTTAATCAATTGCTTTCGCCAGGGCAAACATTGGCGAGGAGTCGACAGGGCCTTACATTGATCAAAACATTAATTTATACCGCAAGATTCGCTTTCCCATCAGTGGAAAAGAAAGAATTCACCGTCTCATCACAATAGTAAGAGTGACATACTTTCCACTTTACACAAAATAAGATAATGACAAGTCATTACCCACAGACTGAAGACACATTGCCACGCAATGGACGAGATGGAAGTCTTCAAAATCGTGGCCCGACAGAAGTCCATTACAGAGGAGCTTAAAAGGCTGAAAACTAACATTGGCAAAGATGTTCCCGACCTTAAAACTGCCGCCTATAAGAAGAAAAAGGATGATGTTCTGGAAGCATTATGGTTGGAGTTCGATTAGAATCACAAAAAAAACCAAGAATGTCGTGAAACCCGACACACCATATGTACAAGCAAATACGTATGAGACAATAATGAGAGCTTACGCTGACATAAAGCTCACTATGGACTCAATTTCACCTATCGACGATGAAGAACAACAAGAAGATCCATTAGGAGCAATCGGTGGGACTACATATCCGGACACGGAAACCAAGCCAAAGATACCTACCCTTCCATTAGCGGAATTTCGGGCAAGTAAATACACTGAAGATCACCAGACCAAAAGGTTCCCAGTAAGCTCAGTCAACCCTGCTGAAGAATTTGTCAGGCTCATTCGAAGGAAAATACAACCGCAAAATCAATGCAGAGATTGTTGTTACACCCTCCACAGGAAGGTATATTCAATTTGTCATTACATTTGTAACGCCAAGAAGGAGTCACCGGAGACCCCATAAAGTATATATCGTCGGTTGACAGGTAAAACTCACTAAGTACATTTAGAGCTTATTGCAAATAATGAGGTTTCCATGTTTTTTTTCTGCCTTTAAAACCTAAAAAACTGCAGTTGATGAAATTCGAAAATTTTATACACAAATTTGGGATCGATTAATGGACTTACTGAGTTTTTCCAGCGATGGATTAATGAAAAATATATAATTTAGTATTAAGGTTAATTTTAGCTGAAATGTGTACTTAGTGAGTTTTACCTGTCAACAGACGATATATTCTGAATCAGGATCACATTCTGAATCGATTTAGCCATGTCCGTCTATCTGTCTGTCTGTTGAAAGCACGATAGCGCCCCAAAGGAATTGCCTTAGGCGAATGAAATTTGGTGAAAGGCCTTATTTTTATCGTCGTTAGGTTGGTATTAAAAATGGGCTGTGTCGGTCAAGCAGTTCTGGTACCTCCCATACAGAACCAATATTAAACCCATGTGCACCTCTTTCCGTTGAAAACACGATAGCCTCCAAAGGAAACAACCTAGGCGAATGAAGTTTGGTGAAAGGACTTCTTTTATCGTCGTTAGTAGTTCATGTACCTCCCTCACAAAACCAATTTTGCATTTGTATGCAGTGGAAGGTATCAAAGCATCGGCCAGGTTGATGATAACACTTTTACTTGTTTAAATTAATTCTTATGGCATACTAGCTGTACCCGCCCGGCTTCGCCCGTTTAAAATGTGGTTTCAGAACAGTTGATGGAAAAAAAAATTTAAGAAATTTGCTGTCTTGTAGAGGACACATTTTTTTTTTGATAATCGCTGGAAGGCAAAATCATTGAACGACATTGCAGAGGTATAACGCGAGGGAGCCTTCCGCAATAACTCACTTTACTATTAATGTAACGCTTCTTTGTATACTATGTTAGCAGTTTTGTTTCTATCGGCTTGAATAGTAATATTTGCTGCTTTACTTACCCTGGAGCACGCAACATATAACTGCCCGTGAGTGAAGCAATGCTTGTTTAAATCCCCCCCGCTTTCTTAAAGTTTGACCCTGTGACTTATTGATTGTCATGACAAAACACACGTTAATAGAAAATTGAATCCATTTAAACTGAAATGGATGATTGCTGGAAATTATTTGTTTTATTGCTATAAACACCGTATCTGCTTTAACACACCCAGTTAAAATTAACGCTTCAATAAAGTTTTTCTGCAACGATATTACTCCCAATCTCCTTCCATTACAATGCTTGGGGGATATTCAAATTGAGAAGCAACATAATGGGATTGGGATCTAAAATTTTAAACTCAATTTTATGAGCAGGAAGGCCATGGACTCTAATGCTATTTAAAAACTCGAGTGGTTAATTTACTGCCTCATATTGATCGCTCTTTTAGCTTTTTTTGCAAGGCAAAATACCCGCGAAATACCTATTTGACATTTCTTTCATAAATTCTTAATTTTCTGTAAAAAAAAAAATTTAAACCAACCTTTCCTACATATATTTTTATACCCTCCACAGGAAGGTATATTCACTTTGCCCATACATTTGTAACGCCAAGAAGGAGTCACCGGAGACCTCATAAAGTATATATATTATGAATCAGGATCACATTCTGAATCGATTTAGCAATGTCCGTCTGTCTGTCTGTCTGTCTGTCTGTCTGTCTGTCTGTCTGTCTGTCTGTCTGTCTGTCTGTCTGTCTGTCTGTCTGTCTGTCTGTTGAAAGCACGATAGCGCCCAAAGTAATTGATGTAGGTGAATGAAATTTTATGAAAGGACTTCTTTTTATCGGCGTCAGGTTGGTATTGAAAATGGGCTATGTCGGTCAAGTAGTTCTGGTACCTCCCATACAAAACCAATATTGGACCCATATGTCTCTCCGTCTGTTGAAAGCACGATGGCGCCCAAAGTAATCGACGTAGGTGAATGAAATTTGGTGAAATCACTTCTTTTTATCGGCGTCAGGTTGGTATTGAAAATGGGCTATGTCGGTCAAGTAGTTCTGGTACCTCCCATACAAAACCAATATTGGACCCATGCCTCTCTGTCTGTTGAAAGCACGATAGCGCCCAAAGTAATTGACGTAGGTGAATGAAATTTGGTGAAAGGACTTCTTTTTATCGGCGTCAGGTTGGTATTGAAAATGGGCTATGTCGGTCATGTAGTTCTGGTACCTCCCATACAAAACCAATATTGGACCCATGTCTCTCTGTCTGTTGAAAGCACGATGGCGCCCAAAGTAATCGACGTAGGTGAATGAAATTTGGTGAAATCACTTCTTTTTATCGGCGTCAGGTTAGTATTGAAAATGGGCTATGTCGGTCAAGTAGTTCTGGTACCTCCCATACAAAACCAATATTGGACCCATGCCTCTCTGTCTGTTGAAAGCACGATAGCGCCCAAAGTAATTGACGTAAGTGAATGAAATTTGGTGAAAGGACTTCTTTTTATCGGCGTCAGGTTGGTATAGAAAACCTGCTATGTCGGTCAAGTAGTTCTGGTACCTTCCTCACAAAACCAATTTTGCATGACTTGTATGCAGTGGAGGGTATCAAAGCATCGGCCAGGCCGATGATAACACTTTTACTTGTTGAGATTTCTTTTATTGTTTCATTCTTTTCCTTTTTTAACGAACAAACAGCATACTTCCTCTGTCTGTCTCCCTCTCCGTCACAGGAGTAAAATAAGATTAAAAGAGATGTCAATAGCTGTTTTTTATTATCAGCTATGATCCATATAGATCATCGATTTACATGCAATTGCAACAACAGCACATGATCCTGCTTCTCATCGAGATCATGAAACATGATCTGAAAATTATTTCCACTATTTCCCACTAGATGGCTTGTTTCATTTTTAAGTGTTGGTGTGCCTGCAAACGATAGCCACAAAATCACGTTGCCAGACTAAAAAGTGAAACAAAAAAAAATCAATTGATTTTTTATGCAGACCAGCCAAACACTTGATAAACAATTAAATACCTACATATTTCATAAATATTTCTTAAACATTTATTAAACAAAACAATTTTTATGAAATGTGTTGCTGGTTTGAAAACATTTATGAAATGTTTCACAGTTTCCCAATCGTGATGGGAAATAATTTTTGTTTCATAAGTTTCCCTGCAGAAAGTAAGTGCTGTTTTTCGATTATTTTTTTTGTAAATAAAATACAAATGTCAAGAAATGCTGGGATACCAACGTAATGAGAAAGTGATGAATGAACAATTATTTGAATTAAATTGCGTGCCGCGTGATTCCCTAATCTAATTATAATCCTACCACATATTTTTTTTCTTATCCAAAAAAGGATGAAATTTAAATATTTCATAAACATTTAATAAATGAATTTCAGAAATCTTTTACAAATGTTTATGAAATGTGTCCAAATTGCTTCATAAACATTTCTGAAATGTTTGGCTGATCTGGACACACCTTAATATGCCAAAATAAACTAAAGTGCTAGCTGCAAAATATTGTTCATGTGTTGCATAATTGTAGATATATGAAATAAATTTGTTATTAAAAAAAATTTGGAAAAGATAAATTATCCAAATTCCATTAAATATGGTAACACCCCCGATATTTCAAGTGAAATGTCAAGTGCCTTGTATGACGTCACGTTGAGCAGAATATTTGCAATATGGCTGGCAGCAATATGAAGTTTGTAATACCCCTCTATTATCTCCTTTGTTTTTGAAAGCAACTGTTGCCACAATTCAGAAATTAAACTTTTCAATGATCCGTATTGTTTTATTATCGTGATCTGATCCGGATCAGATCACGCTGATAATAAAATACGGCTAATATATTGCACGTTTAGTATGTTTGATTTGAGAATGAAATGCATATCCACTCACGCAGGTGAAAATCGTAGAAATGTTTCAAATTTTATCTATTTATTAAAAAGCCTTTAAGGATATCGAGTTAATGGATATCCTAGGTTGTACCTGCAGATGTCCTCTATAAGCTGGTGTTTACTATTTTTAAATGCTCCCAGTATTTTCGAACAGAAAGCATTGCAAAGAAAAAAGCGAAACGAAAAAAAGAAATTACGCAGCATTTATTATTAATAACTCGTTATTAACTCGTTATTCAGAAGTTACGTAAAATTTTTGTATGCTATCTGATGTCTACTGGCTAACTAACTTATGGACAATTGTTTATTAATAGGGGGGATAGAGTTTTAAGTGGAGAATGTAGGCCTAGGTATCCTCTATTTCTATAGGACTGAGAAAAATGCACCAGAATATATTCAGCACTTTCTAAGATTTTTGCATTTAAAAATACGCAGTTACAGAACTACACCAATTTTATTTATATGATTACTGCCGCAGTTATAATTAAGAGATAATGGAGTGCATTCCAGTGTGGACATAAATCGACTGTGTTTATTATCAAAACCTGTTGCGACTTCTGTACTATTCGGGAAAATACTCGTATGGATCTGCACTTGGCATGCTTGCCTACGCGCGGCTAGGTACGTCGGCTGGGAGGGGTTGTTGATCCACAAGTAACCCGCACAACAAAAAAAAAAAAAAATTTGTTATTCATGCCAAGATCTTACTACGATATACGGACCGACATAAACTTCATCATCTACACCAGATCACCATAGCTCGCGGGCAACCAGATGATTTGTCGCCAGAGTACATTTGACCCACCCCTTTTGCACAGACGGTGCACCTTGACAGCTTCGTACTCATTTACAACTGCCTCTATTGAAATCTATTTACTGGCTTTACTTAATTTCACTTCTCAACGAAATCCCAAAAAAAAATTCTACCACATATTACCCCACGTAATCAAAAATTCAATGCATTTTGTATGCTTACTTATTTATTTAAAGTAAATTAAACTCATTACGAAAATTCACATCTAACTCTTTAAGAATTATTGAAAATATTCCAATTTAAGAGAGAAAAACAACCACGATAAAAGAAAAAAAAAAATTGTATCGTTTGGTACTTATAAATACGTTTAGTCATGTCATATGGCAGGCAATCAAACTACCGGTACTAGCAAAAAAAAACACACCCTTATCCGTACGGAGATTGTGCACAATTTCCCACGCTGCGATATCCACTTTCTTCGCGGTTTCCTTTTCATCTAAGTATATATTGTAAATACTTATTTATAAGCCAAACTCACTAGCACAAAATTTAGTTTTAAGTAGGTAGCAATTATTTCAATTTAAATTTAGCTTAGCAATTTTAGGAACTGGTTTTAGAATTAGGTTTTAAGTAAGCAATCTTTGTAGCAAAATTTTTGTTTTCTTTCTCTTTGTTTCGTTATCCACTCTATTCGTTATTTGTTTTCTTTAGTTTTTCTGCTCTTGCACTTTTTAAAAAACTTTTGATTTAGAAATTTATACACACATATGTAGTATACATTCCCTATTCGGTCGTAGCGAATGCAGAACGTTTGTTTAGGCTTTGACCTTGGCTAAACCAACTGCACTTGATTCCAATGCGGGACACCAAACAAAACTACCGCTTCTTCGCGAACCGCGCCGCCGCCTCCGAAGTTGTCCGCACCACTCAACCCACCTAGGACCGCCGATTGCAATTTGGAACCTGTGTCACGCTCTCCGATCGATGGACGACTGCGCTATGCAAATAGTTCGATAAGAATCGGTCTGGGCGTGTGATGATTGGTGCGGTGGGAAGTCTCCAAAGAGTGTCGGGGGGGCGTTTCCTATAACCTTCGCCAATTTGCTGATGCTTGATGCATTGTAGCGGGTTGGACGGAAAGCAAAATGGATTATTACGTAAAACGGTGATTTATTTTTTTTTTTTGTACGATCCTCTCCTTTTGCCTGGTTTTTGCCTCCACAGTGGGGGCTTAAGGGGGGAGAGAGAATTGGAAACCAGCTGCGTGACCTCCGGATTTGTGTTTTATTTGGTATATACCTGGACAATTTTACTAATTAATACACGAAGGCTGCTGCAGTTAAGGAAATATTCACCTGGGTTTGACATAAGCAAAAATTACCAAATCGAATTGCAAAGCTGTATTTTTCGCCTCGTTTCCTGGTGATTTATATTATTGGGGGTTGTTAAATCCTAACGCTGCAAAAAAAAAAGCTTTGCTAATTGTGACTATAGTAGTTAAGCACACACTTTAACTTACGTTGAAAGAATTTGTTACTTAATGTTACGAGATGCGTCTCGTCGGATGGTCACCAAGAAAAGAAAGTTAGATCTCAGATAGGGAAACCAGGGAGTATGAAATGGAGGCCGCCAACCACTCATACATAGATATTTAGAGGAAATACTGGTTCCGGTTGTCAAATAACCCGATCATCTCCGAACCAGAACTTCGAATTCAGCATATGGAACAGGGTGTTCGGAAAATTTAAAGTCGTCTTAGTATTAATACTTTATATATATTTTTTTCATCCGTAACAAACCTTATGACTATTTATGCACATAATTTGGGGGCAGCTCTATGACTCAATCGGGTGTAGTGTGATCAGATATCAATTATGCTAATTAAAGTGTGGCACCATAATGCATCGTCATCGACGTGGTGTCAATGCATTATGTTGAAAGCAAGAAACGAAATTGATCTAAATGAATTTTTTCAAATTAATATAATATTTAAACATAATACTTATATGTGCATTTCTTACTCTTTTAAGTAGATCGTGGCGGTGGTTCGGACTTCATTTGCAATTTAACCAAAAAACCTCATGCTCACTACCAAGTGATAGAAGCTCGATCCGCGTTCAGTGGCTGTTCATTTGACAGCGGTGCGTTCCACGGTACGTCTTTTATTGAGATGTTTGTTTTGAAATCCAAACCAACGCCACGATTTACATAGAATTATTACGACACCCCACCCCCCGTGAGGCGCTCTGGGTTTCCCAATGCCTCACTTACATCCAAGTTTTACAGCTGGTCTTCGAAGAACTCCTGTTGTAGTCTTGACTTCGGCTGAACGAATCTGTTTGTCTTGTCCCGAAAACACTCGGATGATCCTTCCGCGTACCCACTGGCTTCTTGGTCGACATCACAAATAAGCACGAGATCTCCAACGGCGGGAGGCGGGACTCTATCAAACCATTTACATCGCCTTGTGAGAACTGGCAAATATTCTTGGACCCATCTTCTCCAGAATCTATCCTTTATCTGTTGACTGATACGCCATTGTTTCCGAAGACAGAGGGCTCTTGCATCCACTTGGCCTGGAGTTTGTGTTGAGTTCGGAGCACCCAGTAAGAAGTGATTCGGAGTCAGTGGTTCTTCATCCTCAGTGGAGACTGGCAAATGCGTAAGTGGAGCTGTTCACTATGTCTTCAGCCTCAATTAGGGCACTGTATAAGGTCTCTTGTTTCGGTGCCAGCTCTTTCAGCGAATGTGACAGTACTCTCTTCACTGACTGCACAAGCCTCTCCCAGCATCCGCCCGCGTGTGGATTTGGCGGACAATTAAAAACCCACTGGATTCCCTTGGAAGCCAGCTCCGCTTTTATGGCATCATTATCGAAGGTACCTGTAGTCATTAATTCCCTTTTGGCACCAATAAAATTTGTACCATTGTCGCTCCTTATTCGTGCTGGTACCCCACGTCTGTTTACGAAATTGCGGATGCATAAGAAGCAAGCATCGGTCGACAAGTCCGTAGCAATTTCGAGATGACAGCCCTTACTGTCATACACATAAAAAGAACAACCTAACGCTTCTCTTTATGTCGTCCGACGGTGACAAGAACTGGCCCAAAATAGTCGAGGCCAGTGTAGGTGAATGGTCCTATGAATGGAGTGAGACGGTCTTCCGGTAACTGTCCCATTAATGGCGGCGACGGCTGTGCAGCTCGAATGCGGCAAAACTGACAGTCATTTTTGGCTCTTCTAATAGAAGAACGCAAACTCGGTACCCAAAATCGAAGACGTATTTCGTTGGCAATGGTGTCGTGGTTTTGATGACGTAAAAGGCGATGATAGTGATCGACAAGCAGTTTCGTAAGTTGGTTGTCTTTCGGCAGGATAATGGGACGCCCATAGCTTCTTTGGGGCGGACTTCGTCTTACCAAAGATGAACGAAACTCGAACATTTCCCTTAACCGAAGAAATGTGACTGCGCTAAATGCCTCTTCACTCGCGTCGACAAAGGTATAAAGAGTAATGTTGTCTGCTATCGAAAGATGAGGATGATAGCACCTGGATACCTTCAACTGGGTCAAAGTCAACAGTTCTGCTCTCCACAGCTTCCACTGCTCGAATATATCCTGTGGAATCTCCACATCCCATTCAATACCACGCCTCAAGACGGATTGCAGCAACAGCTTAATGTGAATAATAAAGTTGGCGATCATGCCGTATGGGTCGAAAACGGACATCGCAATGCTCAAAAACTCCCTCTTTGTAGGGCATCTGTCACTCACCATTACATCTCTGCTAACGCGCGGGATGTTGCACTTAAATGAAAAAACGTCCTCCATTGGTCCCCAGCACATACCAAGAATTTTATCCGTGGGGGCCTCAATATTCATATTAACTGTCTGGTTCTGATGACATTCTTCCTTCGTGTTCGAAATTCTGCGCAGCACTTCTTTCGAGTTCGAAGTAAAAATCCTCAATTCGAATCCGCCGTCGGTATGGATTGCTATTACGTTGTTGGTGACTTCTACTGCTTCATCGACACTGTCAAGACAATCGACATAATCGTTCACATAGTGACGTTCGATTATATCCTTTACTGCTCTCGGATGAACTTCTGAAAATCTCAAGTCGTTGAGGTTTTTTACAAAGTTCGCTGAGCATGGCGAACAGCTGGCACCAAACGTCATCGACTGCATGACGTAAATGTCGATCGGCTTGTGTTGCAATGCAACAAACCCTGATGACCTACATCTGAATTGCAGTCGGCAAATACTCACATCGCTGCAGCAGCTAACACAAGAATAAATCGAGCGCCCAAATTCCCAAAGACAAAATTGGGCGCTCAGAGACGTCAGCAGCAAACCGATGCGGAAGCCAAGCAGTGGTGTTGTGTAGGAAGCGTCATAAATATATGCAAACAAATGCATTGTTTTAGTTAATTGGCCCCACCCACTGAGCAACACGAGTCAGCCATGTGTGGGTGCATGTTGTCGTGATGGCTAAACCCGTTGACCAGCTGAGAAGACCAAGACCAAGCTCGGGACGGGAGCAGCTAAGCGGTGAAAATTTGGCGTCTATACGGCAAAACGCATCATAGCAGTCATGAAGAGCCGTATCCCCAAGTCAATGACCCGAGGACGAGGCAAGAACAATGAGATGCAAGGTTTCGTGTGGAGGTGCAAAACAATAATTTGGCATTCCCAATTGTTAATCCAAAGTGGCAAAATAAAAGTACCATTGTTGGTTGGTTGTTGTTGTCTTTTTTTCTTTGATTTCCCGTCGGCAGTTTGTTATTTGTTTGATCGCTGTGCTAGATCCGACGGCATATAGTAAAATTGAATCAGCTTGTGGATTCAGTTTAAATCATAGTAAGCTAGTTATCCTTGCGAAACAGCTTGTTTTTTTCTTCCCTCTATAAAAAGCGCTGCGCATGTTGATCCTCCGGTTGAATGAGGATCTGGAGGAACATTTCCTTAATATCTTCAGATACTGCTACTGGTCATCACCAGTTTGATAACGACCGTTCACTCGCGTCGTTGTATTAGACAAAATCTGCCGCGCCCTGTTAGTGACAACTGAGATAAGCCGTTCAGTCGGTTTCTCGACACCAAAGTTTTCCACATTGAAGTAGTTGTCTACGATATGGCTAAGACGTTCATCCTCCTCTTCTGTACTTTGTTTGCTATGAAGAACAAAAGGTTTCTTTGGACTCCACCGCAAACTCCCTCGAACTTCTGCCATACACGAGCCATCCAAGCTTTGTTTTTGCTATGATAGGCCCTTCCCCTTCAGTTTCGAAAGTGCGTATTGGTGCACCTAAATGGGCGTTATCCAGTCCTATCAGAATCTGAAGCTTTGCATTCTCGTATTGAATAAGCGGGATTCGACTTAGATGGCTATACGATCGCTGGCAAGTGCAGTTCATCAACCGTCTGAACCCCATTCATCGCATAACAGGTAATTGGATACATGGAAATGATGGCAACAAAGGGATTAACAAACTGTATAAAACAAAGTACTCGTGTAGTTCCTGGCACAAACACCGCCACACTAATTGATCACTTATTTGTCAGCATTACAAACAGCGAAATTATGTCAGCGGTCATCGAAACAGACATATCAGATCACTACGCACTGATGTATGCCACACTGAAGGATACCGGAAATGAAGATGTACACAAAGTGCGCGGACGAATCGACCAACAGAGGGTTAATCTTCTGATTGAACAGACTGATTGGCAGCAACGCTGTGAGGAAACCAACCTAGAGTGTCTTTATAGCAAACTTGTAGATGAAATTAACCACATATATACACAATCAACAAATACAAACAGAAACAAAAAGAAACGTCAGTACAAGCCTTGGATCACCTCCGATATGGTCCAAATGTGCAAAAGAAGAGACGAATTGTATAGAAGGTGGAAAAACAATCCGCGAAATTTAAGATTTCCAAAGTGAATACAAGCACTATCGAAACTTTGTAAGTAAAAAAATATTATTTGGTAAATCAAGCTACTACAGGGCACAATTTATAAATTCAAAGAACGATCCCAGGAAAACCTGGAATGTTCTCAACGAAGTTCTTGGGAGGAGGAAAAAGTCAATAGATGCATAATTATCAACAACTTTGCTGGGAAAAAGGAGCTAGTGACAATTGTGAATGAGTTTGCTGAACACTTCACAGCACAAGTACCTAGAATTTTGCACATCTGTAACGAAATTACATCTAAACATCAAAAACGGAATATTGTCCACTCTATGTTCCTCAAGGAAGCAAGTGAAGAGGAAGTGTATAGCATGCTGTGTTGTCTAAAACCGAATAAAGGTCCTGGAGCAGAGAATATTAGACAAATTGACCTGAAATGTAACGCTCTAACTCTAACTCCGATTGTGAAGCAAATCATTAATCAAAGTTTTGATCAGGGTTTAATACCAAAGGAGCTTAAAACATCAATTATACGGCCTATTTACAAAGGAGGAGTTAAGACAGAAATAGGAAACTACAGACCAATTTCGATCTTACCTGTGATCGAAAAATGTATGGAGGAGATTTTCGTTGATCGCTTAAAGAAATTTATAAGTAAACACAATGTCTTGCAACCAAACCAATATGCGTTTCAAAAAGGAAAGAGTACTGGAAGACTCTTGGGAGAGATGTCGAACGTTATTACCACCGGCTTGAATAAAAGCTACCACGTGCTAGTTATGTTTGTCGATTTCAGTAAAGCCTTTGACACGCTGGTGCACGATAAGCTGCTAGATTGCCTATGTCAGATCGGAATAAGAGGAAAGGTAGCAAAGTGGCTAAATAACTATTTATCTGATAGAACATTTAGGGTGAAGATTGCAAATATAGTCAGCGAGGAGAAGAAGAGCATCTATGGCGTTCCACAAGGGTCCGAACTGGGCCCTATATTGTTTGTTCTGTTCACAAACGAACTTCTTCGTATTTTTGAACAATCGACTGCATTTGCATATGCAGATGACATTGCTATAGTGGTCAAACATCAACAACTCGAAACGGCGATTGCAATAATGCAGAAGGAATTCGACAAAGTGTCAAGATGGTGACACGATCACAACTTGGTGATAAACTCGGAGAAGACAAACCTGATGCACATACGAACACCGAATCAAAGAACGGCAGATATAAATATCTTTCATCAAAATGAAAGCTGTCCAACCACACATAGGAGCGAAGCAATTGAGGTCGTCAAATCAATCAAGTATTTAGGTATAATCATCGACGAGCATTTCATTTGGCACGAACACATTCAGCGTTTGCGCTTGCAGTTAAAAAGTGCTGTTTTTGCGATGGTTTATCTGAAGAAATACACTACAACAGATGTCCAAAGGCAAGTGTACTACTCACTGGCTGAATCGAGAATCCGGTACGGCATTTTGGCTTGGGGAAATGCATCGAAAACGCACTTGGACAAAATACATAACCTCCAACGACGTCTGGTAAAAATTATAGAAAATAACAATAACCCATTTCAATTTCTTGTTGTAAAGTGCACCACTTGATGCATACCAAGCACTTTACAACCGCTTTACCATTTCTTCTTTGTATGCAAGATGTTTAACCCTACGATCAATGTTGCAACTTTGTAACAATATATTGATTGTCCCAAATAAACATCCTCCTAAAATGCTATTTCAGCTTGCCACTTCCAGCGTCAATGCCCAACACTTCCGACCTAAATAAACAATGTTTATTTATGGTCTTTCTCTATTTCTCCCTTGGTTCCCAGAGAATGACGCGGCACTCAGTTCACGGAGTTCCTAGGAGTTACTCGACTCAGTCTTTAACAATTCTTAATCCTTTTTATTAAATCGTTAAATCCTACAGTCTTTACCAGTTCTTAATCCTTTTTACTAAATCGTTAAATCCTACTCCGTAAACCTAAATATAAATTAGTTAAGTGTATTAAAAAGTGTTAGAAGAATTGACACGATAAAAAGTTTAAATAAATTAAGTGTATTAAAGTGTAATCTTAGAAGAATTGACGTTGTTTTACTTTTTGAGACTTACAGATAACGCGATAAAAAGGTAAGACCCAACTGAGATTAGTGCTTCTCAGTTGAATTGTAACGAACCGTTACAAAAGGGCGGTTTTTCCACTACGCCACTGACCGGCACCACTGATCACCACTGATCGGCCCACTGGACACACTGGTGCCCACTGACGATGTGTCACCATTGTACAGTACACAGAGCCATAGACCGCCGCCAAGGAAAATCAACACCAGCACCAGCAGCCGAAACAACAACAACACGCAGGGCAGATTTTCACACCAGTTATACGTCACACTCACTATTCATCACGAAAAGCATGAGTACTCGTGGGCGAAAGTGATTCGGGAGGACAGTGCACTCAGTTTCGGGTGCAATACATCTGGAACTGACCCTGTTCTCTAGGGAAACTAACCACTCTCTTTCTCTCTTTCTTTCCTCGGTGAATGTGCATTGTGAGCATTCCGATCCGTCACCGCCTTCCTTCCTTCCTCGGTGAGTGTGCATTGTGAGCATTCCGATCCGTCACCGCCTTCCTTCCTTCCTCGGTGAGTGTGCATTGTGAGCATTCCGATCCGTCACCACCTCCCCCCCCCCTCGGTGAATGTGCATTGTGAGCATTCCGATCCGTCACCGCCTTCCTTCCTTCCTCGGTGAGTGTGCATTGTGAGCATTCCGATCCGTCACCGCCTTCCTTCCTTCCTCGGTGAGTGTGTATTGTGAGCATTCCGATCCGTCACCGCTTTCTCTTCCTTCCTCTGTGGACGTGCATTGTGAGCATTCCAATCCACCACAGCCTTCAATACCGCTATCCAATAAAACCACATTACGTATGCATTGATTGTTAAGGTAGATATAAGATCATTAAACCGTATAAATTGATTGTTAAATAGATTTAAGACCGCTAAAACCGACTTGTTAAGGAATAAGAATAAAAGGTTAAATTGTACAACGCTCCAAAGTTCGTGTTTCTTTGGGGGCAACCCTGGACCCGACGAGTATACCCCGGCCGGAGATAAAAAGCACATCACAAATTGGCGCCCGAGCAGGGACTTCAAACGAAGTACAATAACCGACCGTTCCAGCCCGTACCTGTCACCGACCTGAACCGAGCTACCAACCCAACGAACTAATAAGCCGCCGACACCCTTGGTCCTACCGCTAATAACCGCCGCATCATGGACACCGCTGACGACGAACCAAGTGTCTCGCCTAAAGAAGTTGATCTCTTCTCCAGTTTGACCTGGATATACCAACTGGACAAGGCCGAACTTACCAGAGTATTGGCCGCCAAAGGTCTCTCCACCACCGGCACACTAGACCAGCTCCGGAAAACCATGAGCGCTTATATAAAGGACGCCCGAACATACCGATCGACCCAACGATTGTGGGAGGAGTTGACCCAAGAGCCCGAGAAAACCGAAACCATCCCAGAACCCAAACCCCCGAACGCACTGCAGGAAGCCACTCAGGAAGACACCGGGATCACCCTACACATCCCAACCCAGAAGACGCCGCTTCCACTCCACGCCCCGACCGAAACCCAGGAAGTCCAAAATAGGCCACACACATCTCGACTAACACCCAGCTACGACGCCGAGACTATGAATACCGTGCGCAAATGGGGACTACGATTTGACGGCACTGGCAACACTCTCGAGTTTCTGGAACGAATTGAAGAGCTCGCGCAATGCTATGACCTCTCCCTCGAGTGTTTGATTCGGTCACTACCAGAGATATTCCGGGGAACAGCACTTGAGTGGCTACGTATCAACCGCGACCGCTTCAACAACTGGGGAGAATTTCGGAAGGCTTTCCTCAGGCATTTCCTGCCACCGAGGTTCACGCATAAACTCGAGGAGGAAATCATGCGTCGAAAACAAGGACCCCGAGAGAGGGCAAAAGACTTCATCCGTTCAATGCAATACCTCATACGACAACACCCGCGTAGAAGACTAGAGTCGAATCTGGAACGGATCTACAATAATTTAAAGCCTGAATATCGGCTGTACAT
This sequence comes from Cheilosia impressa, assembly GCA_948293265.1. Classification (NCBI taxonomy): domain Eukaryota; kingdom Metazoa; phylum Arthropoda; class Insecta; order Diptera; family Syrphidae; genus Cheilosia; species Cheilosia impressa. The sequence continues at coordinate 61,201,722 of OX411880.1, forward strand.
TCGCCGTAAGGACTTTGAAACTGTCGAGGATTTAACCGAGCTCGCGGAAGAGTATGAGTACATCAGGGCAGAAGAACAACACAACCGACCGCCCACTCCCCATACGTCACCTCCGATTAGGTTTACAACCCCGCCGACCCGAAATGCAAGATTACCAAACGCGCTAGAAGCGCCACCCGCCGCTTACGACCGGAGTACACACTGAAGGCTATTTCAGTTACATAAGATGTTGTTGAGTTACAGTATTTAGTATATTTTTTTTATATTTAAATTATTGTCTTGAGAACAATATAAAAAAAAAAAAAAAATTTTTGCGAATAAACATTTAAGTTTTGCCTTACTATTATCCACTTATCTGCCTCGTTTCTCTCTCGCCAGGTAAAAACGTTACCCGACCCAGGGGAGATATTTCGACGAGAAGGTTCTCGTCTCCCGAAGAAAGGAGGGAGTGTAACGAACCGTTACAAAAGGGCGGTTTTTCCACCACGCCACTGACCGGCACCACTGATCACCACTGATCGGCCCACTGGACACACTGGTCCCCACTGACGATGTGTCACCATTGTACAGTACACCGAGCCATAGACCGCCGCCAAGGAAAATCAACACCAGCACCAGCAGCCGAAACAACAACAACACGCAGGGCAGATTTTCACACCAGTTATACGTCACACTCACTATTCATCACGAAAAGCATGAGTACTCGTGGGCGAAAGTGATTCGGGAGGACAGTGCACTCAGTTTCGGGTGCAATACATCTGGAACTGACCCTGTTCTCTAGGGAAACTAACCACTCTCTTTCTCTCTTTCTTTCCTCGGTGAGTGTGCATTGTGAGCATTCCGATCCGTCACCGCCTTCCTTCCTTCCTCGGTGAGTGTGCATTGTGAGCATTCCGATCCGTCACCGCCTTCCTTCCTCGGTGAATGTGCATTGTGAGCATTCCGATCCGTCACCGCCTTCCTTCCTTCCTCGGTGAGTGTGCATTGTGAGCATTCCGATCCGTCACCGCCTTCCTTCCTTCCTCGGTGAGTGTGTATTGTGAGCATTCCGATCCGTCACCGCTTTCTCTTCCTTCTGTAGGAAACCCGCAAGGGAAAACAAGAAAATATAGCTGCACGCAGAAGCAGAGGGGATTTACATTGTTGGCTTTGGGAAGCGCTGGTGGACTCCTCTTCGGATCCCATAATAATTTTTTTTTTTTTTGTTCGCGAGCGGTGTCGCACCCTTACAGCTGGAGGGGGCAGCCATGTTTCGCTCAGTTTATGGCAGAATTTTCAATCGACTCGTTTGCGTAATAATTAATTCAAAAACACGGAATTGAGAACGAATCCCCCGTATAAAATTCGAAATTAATTAGTAAACGTGGAATCGGATTTTTCTGAACACACAATTCAGCATGAGAACCGATTGAAAATTACGCCATAACCAAACCCCCATAAGAGCGAGCGAGTCGACCATCTACATGTTAGGCATAATGCGCAGTCGCCATCCACAACGAGTAGTTGGCGGGCGACGCTGGTCAGTTGGAATTTAGCAGTGGCAGAAGGCAGACCGAGTCTACGAGGCGAGGAAAAAAAAGCATTTAACATCGTGGTGCGAATGCACAATTCTTTTGTGTCGAGGGGAAATTTGGTACAGGATCCTAATTCTGACCAAATATCCGAAATACCGAGTGATCTGGTGTGTGCAAAAAGAAAAAAAAAACCCCTTTCTCTATTGCGTGCCCATAAAGCCCCTGGAAAAAAAAAAGAAAAAAGGAAACCCACCCCTCTGCCGAAATACCTCACAAGTCAAAAAAAAAACAAAAAAAAACGGAAAGTGCCGAAGAACAAAAAAAAAAAAAAAAGGAGATACAATTTCCTGTGAAAGAAAGACTGCCAAAGGAAGGAAAAGGAAACCCTCACGCCACGAATTGTTTTTCCACGAAAACCAACAAAAAGGAACAAACGAACCAACCCATCGTATCGCCTTTTACGCAGTTGCAGCAGACAGTCTCGTGTTTTTTTTTTCGAGATCCCAGGTGCGCTACCGACTACGGTTATTTATCGCCGTCTCGTCGTCACACTCGTGCGCCTGACGTCATCATCGAACAGACGACAGTAAGAACTCGCCAGTGGCGAAGAGATCCGAACCAGCCAGCCTCCAGTAGAGGGCGCGAAGCCTCTCCGAATATCACCACCCGGTCGAGTTTCGATATTTTTCGGAGCTCGCCACGTTCTCAGATCCGAACCGCACGTAGTCCAGACATCAACCACTAGTGAAGACACCGATATGCAAGCACAGCCTAGAAGTAGATTATGCTAGAGTTAAGTAGTTGGGTTAAATTATTTTGAAGTTGTGAATCTTTCTCTCGTTCAAATGATTTTATTTTTTTTTCCCCTTAGAATTTAGTTTCGTCTACGGGAGCCTAGATTTTGTGGCTCGTAAGCAGTAAATTCCCTGGAACAGGAATGCGGTGCACCTCAGTCCTCACCACCACGGAACGCGAGTAGGTTTTTTCATCCCTCAAAGGAATTTGTATGGGGTAAGTAGTATTGCATAACTATCATTTGAACTACTGGAGGAAGAATTTTAATGGTAGTTTTAACCCATATTGATCATGGTAGGGACATTTTTAGTCGAGTTTTTTTTCTGTGCTAGTGTACAATAATAATAACGCCAAGAGCCGCGAATCTCGTTTTTCTTTTGCCATTTCCGCTTGTAACGTTATAAACTCAGTCAATAATTCGGCGTGGATAATTTTTAGTAGAGGGTCACTGAACCCAAAGTACTGTTATCGTGGAAGACGCACAGAAGGCAAATGTTAGCATTGCCTCTGCGCCATAGAGATCATTTTGTATGATATCAGAATACCCAAACGGGATAGAGCCACGGTTTTGGATGTGGACTCATTGATTTGTAGTAGTTTTAGTTTAGTGTTAGGTTGATTTAGTTTTACGAATAAAACGTTTGTATGCCCATTCTGTGGAGATGAAAATCCTGGTCTTATCATTTATTCCGGGAGTTTCAGCGATGCAGTATTCGTAAGTAACGCGGAAGAGAGATGTCGGCCATGAGAAGCGGGTCGATCCAAAAGGTTTAGTAGCACAGTAGGAGCAGGGGCGCAGCCTTCTTAGGAGGGTCTAGCCACCTTTACGTAAGGGGTCGCGACTAATTGAGCGTGTCGACGACCATGGATGCTTACCGTTACGTTAAGTAGGGGCGGGTCAGCTCGTGGGAAGGAATTATCACCTTCGCCTTCCCCTCCACACTCTCTCCCTGTGGAATCGCGTCGTGAATCGAACTAAACTCGGGCCTCGCAATTTTTTTTTGTTATTGTTAGGGATATGTGGTTACCTGTCGCAATAATTCACCTCCTGCGACTATATTTCCGTTCGTCTTGCAGGCATGTAAATCTAAATGTAACCCCAGTCTAGGGCCTGTGGCAAGATCCCCGCCCGCCGCTGAGCTAGTGCGTGGAGGAGCGGTCATGCCTGTGCCGCAGGAGGCCTGGACACCCCGTTCATTATTCCGCCCGGATTGCCCCAAGGGTTCTGTGACCTTGGGTCATATGGGTGGTACAAGTAGTGCGCGGGTGCGGCGGTTGTCAGTCGGTTGTTGGAGGCATTGCAAATAGTCTTCGCCTATCAGCGGCTGCTGGGCCAGTCGCGTGTACGTTACACTTCCTCTGTGGACGTGCATTGTGAGCATTCCAATCCACCACAGCCTTCAATACCGCTATCCAATAAAACCACATTACGTATGCATTGATTGTTAAGGTAGATATAAGATCATTAAACCGTATGAATTGATTGTTAAATAGATTTAAGACCGCTAAAACCGACTTGTTAAGGAATAAGAATAAAAGGTTAAATTGTACAACGCTCCAAAGTTCGTGTTTCTTTGGGGGCAACCCTGGACCCGACGAGCATACCCCGGCCGGAGATAAAAAGCACATCACAGAATTAACAAGCACAACAAAAATTGGTGTCAGATGTGGGGTCTACCTAAAAAAGTGTTAAAAAGTCCGAACAAGTGAAAACCATATTCAAGTGACAACAACAAGACAAATAGAAAGCAATTGAACTACCAGTGAAAAAAAAAAACTATCCATTGAGAAAAAATCAGAAACTATCCAGTGAAAAAAAAAAAACTATCCAGAGAAACAAAGGGAAGAAAAACTTCTCAGTGAAATTGACGAGCCCACCTGATCGTATACAACAACTGTAATCCAACTATAATCCACATCTTTAGCCTACACCATCTTTACTTCACATCACCTTTAATCTACATCTTTAATATCGTCGCAGCAACAGTAAATATTATACCTATTCTACTATTATCTCTTTTACTATTTTTTGTTTCCTTCCTTTCTCATTGTCAGAGAATTAGAATCTAAGAATTTTTTTTATACTTCCAAACTATATTATTTAGAATTTAAGAGTTTTACTATAATAATTACTTTAATTGTAGTTATATAATTAAGTTAGTTCCCATCCCTCCTATATGTCCTCTGACGATAGTTTAGTGTCCATACCTGATTCTGAAGATTCTAGCACAGTCCATAATTCTTCTTCTTCCGAATCCAATATTAACGAACAAGAATCTCTTCTCGAAATGGCTCCAAAACTAGACCGATCTTTCGCTTTCAAGCTCATCCCTGAGTTTGATGGCAACCGTGCTAATCTACATAAATTCCTAAATGCCTGCGATCTACTAGCCCTAGAAACCTCCACTGCCGAGTTGCCCCTTTTGATGACCATTATTAAAACCAAGCTAAGTGGCCCAGCATATAATCTCGTAAAGTATACCGAGTTCGAGAATTGGACAGATTTAAAAAATAAACTGCTGCAACAATTCCTCGAAACAAAATCGTTGTCTCAGCTCCAATTAGAATTAATACAAATCAAACAGAAAACCAACGAGACTGTCCGCAACTATGCCAATCGCCTAGAGCAAGTTCTAGCAAATTTAAATGACGCTTGTATAGCAAGCGAAGGCAACGATAATGCCGAAGTGATCCAAAGTCTCAACCGAAAGACCGCCCTTAAGTCCTTCGAAAGAGGTCTATCCCCCAAATTAAATCTAATCATAAAAGCTTCCAGATTCGATTCCCTCACAGATGCCATAGAAGCTGCTGTCCAGGAAGAGAAAAGTTCCTCCACAAATCTTTCTACTTACCCATCTTCTCCTAAAACGAAAACAATGTGTAGCTATTGTTCTAAGCCCGGTCATACTATTGATCAGTGCTACACAAAGAAAAACAGGGAACAACTCCCTATAATAAAAAGCGAAGTCCGAACTGTTACTATCACGTGCAGTTATTGTAAAAACCCTGGACATCATATCCAAGAGTGTAGGAAAAGAGAGTATAACAATAGTCGCCGTCGAGAAAACTCCCAGAATCAAAATCAAAATCAGAATCGAAATCCGCCCCCGCGGAGTTCCAATCAGCATTCGGAAAACCACCCGGAGGCCGGAACCAGTGGCAGGGTCCGGACCAACAATTAAATTCTCTTCGCCACGTCTTTTGCATAAAACTCAATAGTAAAGTCAGTCGTGTAGACTCTATTGAGATCTCTTCATCTACTCTTCTAAATTCTAATCCTTCCAAATTCCTCATCGATGGTGGTAGCGAAATTTGCTTAATAAAAATCGATAAATTAAAGCCAACAATTCCAATAGACTCCAATGTTATTCATTCCCTATCTGGTATTATTGAAACGGTGATATCAACTAAGGGAGTCGTTTTCTTAAACATAAATCTTCCCTCAAACGTCACTATTTCTTACCCTTTCCATGTAGTTGACAAACATTTTCCAATAACTACCGATGGAATCATTGGCAACAATTTCTTAGACGATCATCATGCCAATATAGATTATGGCACTAAAATTCTAACTCTTTTTTCAAAAAACCATATCATCGAATATGATCTAATCCCTTCCAACTTCGTTAAGATTCCTGCTAGAACTGAAGTATTACTCCCTGTATTAAAAGAAACTAAAGCCGACAGTATTTGCCTAGCTCAACAATTTTCTAATGGATTGTATATTGGCAATAGTATCACTCCTGCCAATAGTTCTATCTCGTATATATCTGTCATTAACTCCTCCGAATCTGATATCGAGTTTGATACAGAAAATGTACTTTTTGACGAGATTTCTAACTACAATATCTTCCAAATCTAACATCATCCCACTTCATACGATAGAATCCAAGCTATCAAAGAATTAGTCGTAACTGACCACATGACTAAAAATGAGCGAGAATCAATTCTAAATCTTTGCCTTCTGTATAGTGATTTATTCTACCTAAAGGGGGATAAATTAACTCATACTACGTCCGTTCAACATTCTATCCATACCCCCGATTCTACCCCTACTTATATCAAACCTTACAGGTTACCTGAGGCGCAGCGCCAAGAGGTAAATAAACAAATCCATGAGATGATGGACGATAATATTATCCAACCATCGAATAGTCCATGGAATTTTCCTCTTATCGTTGTCCCTAAGAAGCCTGATAGGAATGGTAATAAGAAATGGAGAATCGTAGTCGATTTCCATAAGCTCAACGACAAAACAGTCGGTGATGCTTACCCACTGCCCAATATAACTGATATCTTAGATCAGTTAGGGAGTTCCAAATTCTTTTCCACCCTAGACCTCGCCAGTGGATTCCACCAAATCGAAGTGAAGCCTGAAGATAGAGAGAAGACAGCCTTCTCCTCGCCTTTTGGTCACTACGAGTTCATTAGAATGCCTTATGGATTAAAAGGTGCCCCCGCTACCTTCCAGAGGTTAATGAATAACGTTTTGACTGGTCTTCAAGGTATAAAAACTTTCGTATACATGGATGACATCGTGGTCTATGGAAAAACATTAGAGGAACACAATTCTAAGCTAGTTGAAATCTTTGATCGTTTGAGAATATACAATCTCAAACTACAACCTGAGAAATGCCAATTCCTAAGATCGGAACTTATTTACTTGGGTCATGTAATAAACGAATCTGGTATTAAACCAGATCCTCAGAAAATCCAGTGGGTTAAAGATTTCGCTCAAACCCAAAAACGCAAAAGACATAAAAAGTTTTTTGGGTCTTGCTGGATACTATCGCCGTTTCATCAAAGACTTTGCCAAAATTTCTAAACCTCTTACCAATCTTCTTCGCAAGGACGTCCCTTTTGATTGGACTCCTCTTTGTACTAATTCTTTCCATGGATTAAAAGAAAAACTTATTAATCCACCCCTTCTTCAATATCCTGATTTTACACAAAAATTTATTCTTACAACAGATGCTAGTGACGTTGCTATTGGTAGTGTGCTTTCTCAGGTGAGCCAGGAAATGACTTGCCTATCGCATATGCCTCTCGCACGCTGAATAAGAGTGAGAAGAACTATTCCACTACAGATAAGGAATTGCTTGCCATTGTATGGTCAGTCCGGCATTTCCGTCCCTATCTGTATGGAAGAAAATTCCTCCTTATCACAGACCACAAGCCACTCATCTACATCCATAATTAAAGTTCAAGACTAATGCGATATCGCCTGCAACTCGAAGAGTTTGATTATGAAATCATTCATAAAAAAGGTGAACAAAATACGAACGCCGATTGCCTTAGCAGGATTGCTAAAATGACTCTTCGATCATCTTCAAATTCGTCTCCTACATCGTCTAATAATTTGTCTACTACATCGTCTACTAATTCATCTACTAATTCTTGTACCAAATCGTCTGCTAATCCTTCTAAATCGCCTACTATATCTTGTTCCAAATCGTCTTCTAAATCGTGTCCCAATTCTTGTCCAAATTCTTGTACTAACTCTTGTCCTAAATCGTCTTCTAGCTCGTGTTCAAAATCATCTCCTATATCGTATACCAACTCTCCTAATTCGTTTACTAACTCATCTACTAATTCGTGTACTACTTCTTCCAAATCGTCTACTAGTTCTTCTATCAATTCAACTCCTATATCGTCTACCTACTCTTGTTCCAATCCGTCTACAAGCTCGTCTCTTACTAACTCATCTCCTATTTCGTCGCCAAATCTGCCTACCATTTCGTCTTCTAACCTAACCTCTCCGGTTCAAGATCCTTGTACTTCTTCACAAGTCATTAATTCGTTAGCTAACTCTCCTTCTACTCGTGAACCTACTCGTGAAGAAATCCAAATTATTCTTAAAGAATTTCACCTAAATCCTATTGGAGGACACTGTGGAGTCAACCGAACTTTTAAACGTATAAAATTGTATCACAATTGGAAAAATATGTTCCAAGATATAAAAGCATACATCAAAAACTGTGAACTTTGCCAGAAAAACAAAGTCACCAAATACACCATGGAACCTATGGTAATAACTTCTACTTCTAAACATCCCTTCGAAAAGATTTCCATTGACATTGTCGGTCCATATCCTACCACTGCCAACCACAACAAATACCTTCTAACTTTCATCGATGATTTAACTAAGTACACCGATGCTATTCCATTACCAAACCAAGAAGCAAACTCTATCGCTGAAGCATTCGTTAAAGAAATTATCTTTCGCTTTGGTACTCCCAAATATGTTTTATCCGACCAAGGCCAAAATTTTCTTAGTGATATATTTAAAAGTGTTTGCAAACTTTTAAAGATCACTAAACTTCAAACAACAGCTTACCGACCCCAATCAAATGGGTCGTGTGAACGAAGTCACCGCAACTTCGTGGAGTATCTCCGCTGTTTCATTAACAAATCTCAAGATGATTGGGATTCTTGGATAAAATATGCCGTTTTTGTGCATAACACTACCCTTAATACTTCTACAGCTTTTACCCCTTTCGAGCTAGTATTTGGAAGACAAGTTGAACTTCCTACTAGCTTAACTAAAAATCCTGAGATATGTTATAATTATGATTTGTATGCGAATGAGCTGAAATCACGATTACAACACGCTCACCATATTGCCAGAAACAACTTGATCAAAAGTAAGGAATCTTCAAAGATTTAATATGACAAAAAGCAAAACCCTATAACTTTCACTGAAGGAGATCATGTTCTACTTAAAAATGAGAGTTGCCCTAAAAATAAAAATAAGAAGTTACTTCCAATATGGAATGGTCCATATGAAATCATCTCTTCCTTTGGAGTTAATTCCGTACTTAAATACAAGAATCGAACTCTTAAAGTACACAACAATAGACTCACATTGTTTTTCCCTTAATAACTAAAGAAATCATTCCTATATCTTTCTAGACATGGACGGAATTTCCATAAAAATCTTCCTTCTAAGCACCCTCGTGTATTTTACTTCTGCAATGGCTATATACAATCAACCACTAACATCTTATGAAATCACCGATTTGAAAAACAAAACTGGACTCTACTATGAAAACATCGGTAACGTCAAGCTTTTTTCAACCCATTGGAACTTAGTAATATATTCTAGTCTAAGCGAATTTGATACCCATTATAAATCCATTCTACAATACCACAAAAAAATTTCAACCCTTTGCCAACAATTCCTCTCAAATCAAGAATCCTTAAACCAATGTACTACCCTACCCATTCAATCATCCATGATTCTGGACAGACTTAATGAACAGGATCTCATTATAAATAAATATCTTGGTACCACTTTAAAAACCCGCTTATTCAAACGAGGACTTCTAAATGTTGTCGGGACTATTTCTAAGCAATTGTTTGGAACCCTTGATGACAACGATGCCAAAATGTTCTCTGAGCACATACATAATCTAGACCAACAACAAAGCCATGCTTTCAATCTTTATGAAAAGCAAATATCTGTTTCAAAAAATATTATACACCAACTAAATCTTACTAACGAACAATTATTTGCTCTAGAAGAAAAACTAGAAAAAACTAGTCTAAACATGGAGAAAATCCAAATTAATCAGAACAACCATGACTACTTAACCAAATAATTTTTCCAATTAACAGAACTATTTACTATGTTTAATTCCTTATCCGAATACTACTATTCAGCAAAAAGCCACCTTTTGGAAGCCATTTATTCCGCAGCCCATGGAAAACTACATCCATATCTTATAGATCCCTCAAAACTGACCGAAGAAATCAGAAAAATTCAATCTTTCCTTCCTGAAGACAATCGTCTCCCATTCCCCTTACAGGAACAATACATCGATAAACTCTATAACATCTTAGAAACACATATATATTTTTTCAACGACAAAATACATTTCCTATTGAAAATTCCACTAACCACATCTAAAAGCTATAGCATTTACAAAATGACCAGTATCCCCTATCATGTTGGAAACAACTCATATTCCGTAATAATTCCTGAAAAACCCTTACTCGTTATTGATTCTGAAAAACAGTCCTATTTCCTTTACGAAGAACAAAATTTAGAAAAATGTTTTAATACCCATAAAAATAATTACATTTGTGAACAGAATGGACCAATTTTATTTACTCATCTCAGTAATTCTTGTGAACTTAACCTGTTTTCTACATTACCAAGTACTCCCAATAGCTGTAAAATGCAAATTATGCAAATTTTTCATCCAATATTCCTACAACTAGCCGATTCAAATTCTTGGCTATTCGTCTCCCCAAATCCCGAAAATCTTATAATCAAATGCCAAAAATTTAACTCCCAATTAACCCTCAACTCAACTGGAATACTGAAAATCGATTCTAATTGTGTAGGAAACACAAAATATCAGTCCCTTACTTCCAAAACTAATTATGAAACAGATATAAAATTAAACTTTATTTCATCTGCCATTCCCGTATCAGCTCCAAATATTACCCAATTTCATTTCGCCAAACTACCCACCATAGAAACGCAAACATTTACCATTCGAAACCAAATTAATGACCTAAACGCTATAAGTAAGAGCTTAGACGATATAAATTATCAACAAATTTCACACCCCATCGTAAACTCCTCAAACAACAAACATACCACTACTATTTATATTCTCTTGGCCATACTTTTCCTTATGATGTCCATCGTTATCGCTCTCTTAAGAAAATTGTATACACAAAAAGATTTACACAAAAATCATATTATCTCTGACCCTCTGCCAAACCACGATCATCTACCAATCTTTCTCATCCATTTCCAAATTCAAGCAAGTTGTCTTCAAATCTCTCTCGTTCCCTTTCCTTACCGAAAACACAAACCATAAATGGTCCGTCATCTTCCGCTTCTTCAACCGAAACTCGTACCAATCCTAGGTACAAGTTTCGTTCTTAAGGGGGGAGGTGTTGTAAAGTGCACCACTTGATGCATACCAAGCACTTTACAACCGCTTTACTATTTCTTCTTTGTATGCAAGATGTTTAACCCTACGATCAATGTTGCAACTTTGTAACAATATATTGATTGTCCCAAATAAACATCCTCCTAAAATGCTATTTCAGCTTGCCACTTCCAGCGTCAATGCCCAACACTTTCGACCTAAATAAACAATGTTTATTTATGGTCTTTCTCTATTTCTCCCTTGCGCAACTAAGTGCACAAGTCAATTAACTCACTATGCTGATGCCGCACTTCGTTCACCATACGAACGATCGTTATGTGTATCGAATGTATGCGCGACAAAGTAACGTGAGCCACTTGACTTGTTCGGGAATTCCCTTCCGCCTTAATTGCTTTTGCTTTCGTTCGTTCGTTCGTTCACCGAACTTTTGAATGCGAACGAGGTTTCAATTACGGTTCCCAGAGAATGACGCGCCACTCAGTTCACGGAGTTCCTAGGTTTTACTCGACTCAGTCTTTAACAATTCTTAATCCTTTTTATTAAATCGTTAAATCCTACAGTCTTTACCAGTTCTTAATCCTTTTTACTAAATCGTTAAATCCTACTCCGTAAACCTAAATATAAATTAGTTAAGTGTATTAAAAAGTGTTAGAAGAATTGACACGATAAAAAGTTTAAATAAATTAAGTGTATTAAAGTGTAATCTTAGAAGAATTGACGTTGTTTTACTTTTTGAGACTTACAGATAACGCGATAAAAAGGTAAGACCCAACTGAGATTAGTGCTTCTCAGTTGAATTAACAAGCACAACATTCTAGACGTCAATAGCATATTTAAGATGACGGCAGCTCTGGAGTACTACAATGACACACGTTTCCAACAACCCATACGTCATAATCAGAACACTAGAAGGCGAGCACAACAACTCCTCGAAATACCTGGAGTATTTAACAAATATGGACGAAGACAATTAGCTCACAGTATTCCAACTCTGATGAACTCACTACCAGCTAACCTAAAAAATATAGTTAATTTCAAAAAACGCAAAAAAGATCTTAAAGTATATTTCCTTAACTCTAACTAATTTTTGTTTTAAATAATTAATACTTTAACATACAATTTTAGTTTTTAAAAAACAGTATTAACATTTAAACTCACCTTTTATTGTAATACTTCCAAACATGAAAATATTTGAAACGCAATCACCTGCAGATAAGATTTGAGCTTCGCAGGTAACATATTTATTTATAACGTTTTTTTAAAGAAAGAAATAAAATAATAATAAATAATAATAATAAAATAACGTTCGGCTGTTTCACTATCCGCACTTATATTGACATCTACAACGAAGAACTTCTGCGTTACCGTCTCCCTGCCAAACCACTGCAGATTTAAATCCTTAGTTCGGCCATTCAAATGCAACTGTCTGGCCAAATCCGTACTCATGATGGTTACAGAAGATCCTTCATCCAAAAGGGCGTATTAGGATTGACGCTGCAGCTGAGTACTGACTTCTTCATTCCATCTTCACCGTCATCAGCGGACACTGTCGACATCTCACTTTGTTTGGTTTCATGTAGTGACGAATGATGAGCTCTAGGACAACCATCAATTCCACATAGTTTTCGATGTTTGCACGATCGGAGATTATGGCCAAACTTAAGGCAGCAAAAACAAACCCGAATTTTCTTTACGAAGTCCCATTTGTCTGGAAGATCGAGTTCTGTGTCTTCTTCTTCTTTTGCTCGTGAAGGCAGCCGATGGTGGCTCTCCTTTAGTGTGAAGTACATTTTTTGGCTTTGAATTCATCTCAAGGGGTTGCGATATGAGCGAAGTTGTGGTAACCAGGCAAACCAGCCTTGCGATCTCGGTCACCCTGGGATACGGTTTAATTAAAAGGCTCCTTTGGGCCCAATCCAGTCGCTTACTCATGGGTAACTTAGCTACCAACTCGGACACAATGGACCCAACTGATGGTCTAAGTGAAGCTGTGGCATAGTCGCCACAAGAGTACCCATTTACCTACCCTAGCTACCAACTCGTCGATGAGTGTGGGATTAGCAAGATGTTGCTGCATACCGCTTGCTTCCAAAAACATTGAAAGGTTTACACTCTTGTCGAAAACGGTATCAGCATCTCTAATTTTCCTTCTGGGATTTGAGGAAGTTCCCTAACTTTGGCTAACTGACTTCTTAGCAGGCACTCTGGACGACCAAAACAGAATTCTAGTGTGGCCATAACCTGATCTACGCTTTCGGGGTGAATGAGCAACGACTCAACAACTTCTCGTGCATCCCCTTTTATTGACTTCTGCAACCGAAACATGTTCTCCATTTTTGAATAATTGTACATAGCAGAAGATTCCCTAAATGCAGTGGAAAACATTGGCCAGTCCTCCGGTCTGCCAGTGAACTCGGGTAAATCTTGCAGCTTGCGATAGTTTCCTATGCTACTCTGAATAGTCTGCGGCTGAGAAAGGATTGGTGGGCAAGATGTTGGTGCGTTAGCGACGGTGGGGACGTATACTGCTGGCTGAATCTTGGAAATGTGCCCAAGGACGGCAAAAACGTGGGCACCCCTTGCATAAAGGACGAGCTACATGGCATCGTCGTCATCGATCCTATTTGGTGCGGCTGTGTTGCTGTGTTGGAAGTGATACAGCTGAATTAGGCCACGGGTATGTAGTATTATGTACCGCTGCAACACTAGTGAACATGGAAGCGGGAGGTGCACTTGCAGTAGTCGTGGCATGTAACGACGCACTTACATCGAAACTCGTGGCTGCCGCGCTGACTCCAGCAGAAGTGACGGAAGCAGTTGTTACAGCGGCTGATGACGATGTTGCCGGAGGTTTTTGCCCTGGGTTGAGTAATTCTTGCAGACGAATGCGTTCATTCCTCTCAAAGGCGGCGGTTGAATTCGCCTTTTCTAATTGGGATGTTACTGTTTCAAATTTTGACCGCAGCTCTGTCATCTGGCTCATAATTTCTGCCATTGTTTCTGCTGCAACAGAAACGGTTTGCGCGTTCTGGGGCTCTTGTGTTTCCATGATAGCTCTGTTACTCTCGCTTTCACTTTCACTACTATCGGAGTGCTCAGAAATACTACCCGGATCCAGCTCTGCTCCGCTTGCAGCAGTGTTTGTAGCAATTAAACGCTCACTTCTCCTTCGTGGATTCTCGTTCGGCATATATTCCTTTGCGTACAATTACTTAGTTCTACGGAAGTGTGCAAGTTTACTGAAAGAATGATTTCTCGTCTGGCTTCTGAGTAAAGTGGCAATATCAGTATCCTTCCCAATGCAGTTATGAAGAGTATTCATAAAAAGAATAATAAAATTGTTACGCAGGCGGCGTAATGCGTCCAGGCAGGGGACTTTGCAAATGAATTCCGACCCGACTGCGTTGAATATTAACAAACCTGTCCTTTTGAAGTTGTTTGTTTATTATCTAAATGAATTTTTTCAAATTAATATAATATTTATAAATACATAATACTTATATGTGCATTTCTTACTCTTTTTAGCAGATCGTGGCGGTGGTTCGGACTTCATTTGCAATTTAACCAAAAAACCTCATGCTCACTACCAAGTGACAGAAGCTCGATCCGCATTCAGTGGCTATTCATTTGACAGCGGTACGTTCCACGGTACGTCTTTTATTGAGATGTTTGTTTTGAAATCCGAGCCAACGCCACGATTTACATAGAATTATTACGACAGTCCCAGATATGAAGGTAGCTAGTCTGCATCTTTGAGTCAAATTCGTTCGCACAGTTTTCTGTTTCGTTAAGTATGTTTTTAGTATTCTTCTTCATTGCTCTTGTTAAGATGTCTATGTTATATTTGGGTATCAGTTCTTTTAGTTCATCTGAATTAATTTTTATTCTTGACAGAGCATCTGCATTGGTATTCTTGTTGCTCTTTTTAAATATTATCTCAGAGTCATAATCCATTAAATCTACTCGTATTCTCGTTAATTTGGATGATGGATTCTTATGAGTGAATAAGCTTACTAGTGGTCTATGGTCCGTGTAGACAAAGAATTTTCTACCAGACAGATACGGTCTGAAGTTATTTATTCCCCAGTGTATTGCTAACAATTCTTTTTCTATGATGGGTTTATTTATTATTTTCTTTATTTTTCTGACCTCGTCTGCATTTTTAGGTATTGCATAATTTTGTATTGTTTCATATTTTCTTGGATCTGTTTTTATGGCGTCTGGCGTTATTAATTGCCCTAAATAAATTACTTCTATTTTTAAGAAATCGCATTTTTCTATATTTAATTTCAAGTTGTATTTACGAATTCTTCCTAAAGTTCTCATTAAATTTGTGTTCCTTTAGATTTTTTCCGAATACTATTATATCATCCACGTACAAGAAAGCTGATTCTTGTCTAATACATCTTCTAACCCCGTAAGTGGAAATTTGTTATCTACAAACTTTTTGTTTAGTGATCTAAAGTCTATTACTAGTTTCCAGTTCGTTTGTCCGTTTATTCTCTTTTTTGGAACTATAAGTAATCGTGAGTTGTATGGACTAACTGATTCTTCAATGATGTCGTTCTCTAGAAGTTCGGCAACTTGGTTTTGTATATTACCTAATTGAGCATGTGGTAGTCTATAGTTTTTTATGTATACTGGGTTTTTGTCTGTTACAGCGATGTGCTGTTCGTAAAAATTGTTTGTGGTTAGTTTTCATTTTCATCATGAAAAACATCTTGGAATTTTTCAAAAATGCTCAAAATCGATTGTACTGCAGCTTTGTCTAAGTTGTCTATTTTAATTTTCTCTACTAAACGCTTGAACTTTTGTTTGTCTTTAGATTTTGTATTATTTGATAATATTCTGTAGTTGTTTACTGGTTCAATTCCACCCATAGTATTTTCTATTATTCCTTCGCTGTCTGTAGTATTTAGGATACCTGGCGACCTCCGGATTAGCCAGCCTGTGTAATGGACCTCTCTTCTCCGCTACTCGTGGGTCCTAATGAACAAACAACATAATAAAAAACTAAAACAAAAACAAAAAACTTCAGAGTCCGGTGCTCTTAAACTACCGACTGGAAGTACTGCCTCTGACCCCGCTTCCAGTACCTGCGTTCCTGCAACAACGAAGATGCAAAGAGCGCTCAACGCTAAAACCCGGTGCTGCATGTCGTACTGCCTCGAGATCGCGACATGAAAGCACCTCTACTAGGCAATACAGGGAGCGACGAACCGCCTCTAGAATTCTGGAGCGCTACAGGGACGTCCCTCAAGATCATCTCTCTGAAAGAAGCAAGGATTCAATCTCCTGGGCAACGAAAGTTGTCAACCTAAAGGGGACAAAAGATCTCCGATTATCGTAATCAACGTAGAGTCTCTGGCTCCTCTGGCTGCAACGGAAGGGCATTAGGGGGATTAGCTATGGCTTCGTAGTTATAAATCTTCGGGTTTAAGAGAAGGATGAGGGTTTATGAGAAGGATGAGGGTTTATGAGAAGGATGAGGAGGACCCTACCCTACAGTACGTCAGTAAAAGCGTAGTGGGAGGCCTGTAATCCCGATAAAGAAATGCAATCCTCCGCCTCTGCCGAAACTGCATCGGTCAGTAATATACCGACCACAGCGGCTAAGGTGACGGTGGACGAATGCACTCCTGGGAAGGCCCCGATTTTCTCTCGCTGCAACTCGGTCATGCGGATAGATCTGGACATGGACAGCATAGGATTGTCGGACCTGGATCTATCCAGTGGACCTGGCAGCCCATCCGTAACTGATGTGTCACTTGAATCGGATCGTAAAGTGAATCAAACCCGCTCAAGTCTGTGAGTCCGCCCGTGCACGGTCTCCAAATGAAACCGGTGCTCCTACCAGCAATCGAATCAGTACTGGTGAACGGAAACCGGATGTTGCGATCGCACCTACGAACGTGAGCTCAAAACCCGCATGCGACCCTTGTGGCTCTATGGCCGATTTACTCGGCAATTTGAGCACAGGACAAGCTGCTGCCCACTGCACTGCCACTGACGGCCAGACTCGGGATACCTCTATGGTTGAACGGGCTCCTGAAGAGGCGGGCTCTGAGCGGCGCCTGTCTAAGGGACAGCGGAAGAGGAAAAGCAAGAAGCTGTTGGATCTGCGGCGCAAAGAAGCCATACCGGCTGAAAGCGCAAGCACGTCCTTCAGCTCTTCGGCGGTGACTTTGAAAAGGAACAGGTCGGTGGAGGTCTCACAAACTGAAGCTAACCAACCCCTTGGACTGGGCGCTGCCTCCTCTTCTGCCGAACCAAAAAGCAAGAAGATGCGTGCTTCTTTTGAACGCAGGACAGCTAAGGTACGAGATAGTAGGCTGTCCTAAAAGGATGCTGCTATTTCATCTTTAGCAGTTCGTATAGGGAAAGCAGGCAATGATAAAAGCATGAGTAATGCAGAGTGCAAACACTGCAAAACGAGTGGTTGTACCTAGGTAGAGGGCTGTGAGTTCAAGGACAGAACCTTCGTGGTGAAGACCTCCACTCAGCAAAAATTTAATGGGTTAGCAGTATGGTGCCGAAGATCCCTCCCCTTGGGACCACAATTTTTGAGGTCTACAAGCCACACAAGCTTACGCGTGCCGTCTGCTGGATCCCTGGGAAACTGGAGAAATCGGCGGATGTGCTTAAGCGTCTGAATGCCCAGAACCCTGGTCTCCACACAAAAGCCTGGATTGTCCGTTCTCACAGGCAGAGCAGAAACCGTCACGATGAAGATGGTATTGTGAGCATAGACATGGTTTCTGCGGAGATCATTAAGTCTAGGTACAACATGCGTCCCTATCTGCATCTTGGTAGGATTTATTTCCATTTCAATGCCAAATAATGCAAATAGAGGACGTAACCCAGAGTCTACATCCATTTTGTTTACTCAGATAAACCTACAACACTGCAAGGCTGCTACTGGTCTTTTAAGTAAAGGGTGATTTTTTAAGAGGTTTAGAACTTTAAAAAAAAAAAAAACACGAAAAATTCGAAAAAATGAATGAAATATTTATTTGAATCGATAGTTTGAACCTTGCAATTTAATGTTTAAAGATAATTTCATGCAAATGTTGACCGCGGCTGCGTCTCAGGTAGCCCATCCGCTGAGTCCAATTTTGGCATACTCTTTCACACATATCGGCCGGTATCTCACGAATGAATGCATGGATGTTGGCTTCCAGTGCGTCAATCGAAGCGGGCTTGTCCCTATACACATTAGCCTTGGCATACCCCCACAAAAAATAATCTAATGGTGTCAAATCGCACGATCTAGGCGGCCAATTGACCGGCTCGAAACGTGAAATTAACTGTTCACCAAACTCGCCTCGCAATTGCGCCATTGTTTCGCGTGCTGTGTGGCACCGTCTTGTTGAAACCACATATCATGCAAGTCAAGAACTTCCATTTCGGGCAAAAAAAAGTTTGTTATCATCGCTCGGTAGCGTTCACCATTGACAGTAACGCTGCGATTCGCATCATCTTTGAAGAAATATGGCCCAATAATGCCGCCGGCCCATAAACCGCACCAAACAGTGGCTTTTTCGGGATGCATTGGTAGCTGTTGCAATGCTTCTGGCTGATCTTCACTCCAAATGCGGCAATTTTGCTTATTTACGTACCCATTCAACCAAAAATGAGCCTCATCGCTGAACACAATTTTTCGATAAAAAAGCGGATCCTCGGCCAGCTTTCCAAGAGCCCATTCACCAAATATTCGGCGTTGTGGTAGGTCGGCTGGCTTTAGTTCTGGCACCAGCTGTATCTTAAAAGGCTTTACGCCCAAATCCTTCCGCAAAATTTTCCACGTAGTGCTGTAACAAAGGCCTAACTGCTGGGAACGGCGTCGAATCGACATTTCGCGGTCTTCTGTCACACTAGCTGATACGGCCGCAATATTTTCTTCACTACGCACAGTACGTAAACGTGTTGGTGGTTTAATGTCCAACAAAGTAAATTTGGTGCGAAATTTGGTCACAATCTTCCGAATAGACTGCTCAGAAGGTCGAGAATGCCGATCATAAAATGGAAGCAGCGCGCGATGAACATTTCGAACCGAGCACGAATTTTGATAGTAAAATTCAATAATTTGCAAGCGTTGTTCATTTCTAAGACGATCCATGGTTAAATTGCAAACCAAACTGAAGCTGTTTGACAGTGACACAAGGTACTAAACACACGTCAGCTGTCAAAACCAGTGTTGCCAAAACCAAACCAGCTAAAAAATCACCCTTTAGTAGGCTTGCGTTCCGTAGAACAAAGAACTGCATAATATCCCTCCAAGAACCGTGGGTGTGGAAAAATCGCATCTGTGGCCTTGGTGAGTTAAGCGGTTCGCACAACGTTCTTTACGATAAGCTGTCCGAGAGACCGAGGAAATGTCTTGTTGTATCGAAATCCCTCACGGCAGTTACAATCAAACGGTTCTGTTGCCAGGTTCTGGTTGCTGCAACTATTACTTACCATGCTGTCGGCAATTGGGAAACCTTTGTCATTGCATCGGCTTACTTTCCCTACGACTCTTTAACTCCTCCACCACCAAAGGCTGTTGTTGAGCGCGAGTCCAAAAAGATAGGTCTTATCTTGTGTTGCGATGCTCAAAATACTGTTTGGGGCAGCAGCAAATGTAATATACGAGGAGATCGTCTTCTGGACTTCATCTTGGGCTCGGTTTGAGGAGGAGCTTGGCAATTCTGTTAAAGCACCACTCAAACTGAGATCAATACAAGGTGTAGAGAGGATCTGAGCAGCGTCATTATCCGTTATTTTGAACAAGCGTGTACAGTTTCAAAAAACTCCTGTAGAAAACTGGTACCTTTGTGGAATACCGAACAGCAGTGTATTCGCAGAGAAACCAGGAAGCTCCTAAATAGGTCTTTCAAAACCAACTTAGAAGAAGACTGGTCTGTCTGTATCGATCGAAATAAAAAGAATTTAAGAGACTAATTCGTTAACCGAAAACCGACTCTTATATTAAATTTTGTGAGGAGGTCGCTTCACTAAGTGCAACCAGTAGGCTTGTTAAAGTCCTCAATAGGGACAGACCAAGTAAACTGGAATTGCTCCAAAAATCTGATGTTACCTACACTGAGACAAAGGCGGAGACATTTAGTCGCCTGCTGGAGACACACTTCCCGGGAAATCAGGTCATTACGTGCTCTTCAGTGGTACCGCCTATGGTGGCCACTTCTGAACTAAAAAACAAAATGCGGCGTAGTTGGTATGTTGCATCCAGAGTGGTGACGGATGAAGCTATCAAATGTGCAATTGCATCTTTTGAGAGTTTCAAGTCACCGGGTCCGGATGGAATTTATCCGGCTATGCTGAAACAAGGTTTTACTCAGCTGATGCCGACGCTGAAAAGAATTTTCACCGCTAGCTTGGCCTTGGCCTACATACCTTCCCCTTGGCGTATGGTTAAAGTCGTGTTTATACCAAAGATAGGTAAAACCGACTACACTCTCGCCAAAAGTTTCAGACCCATAAGTCTGTCTTCCTCTTTACTGAAAAGCGTGGAGTGACTGTTTGAGCTGCACGTGCGCAATGTTGCTCTTCGATCGCATCCTCTTTCTTTAATGCAACATGCCTTTCAGCATGGAGAATCCTGTGAAACTGCGCTTCAAAACCTTGTTGGTAGGATTGAAAGTGCTCTTGATCGGAAGGAGTACGCGCTGGGTATTTTCGTCGATACAGAGGGCGCTTTTGATAATGCGACTTTTGATAGCATGTGCAATGCAGCCAGACATCATGGTGTAGATGAAACATTGGTTTTGTGGATTAAAGCAATGCTAATGCACAGGACGTTGGTTGCCGGGGCGGATTGTGGCAAATGCGTCATAACTGAGGTGAACATAGGCTGCCCTCAAGGTGGTGTTCTGTCTCCCCTCTTATGGTGTATAATAGTGAACTCTCTGCTAACGGCTCTCAATCTTCCTGGAACCTACACACAAGCCTATGCGGATGATGTCGCCGTTCTGTCTGTCGGTTCAGACCTAATGACCGTCTGCTCTCGGGCGCAGAGATCTTTGGGCCTAATAGATGATTGGTGCACAAGACATGGGCTTTCAGTGAATCCTCTTCAAACTACGGTTGTTCTTTTCACGAGAAGGAGAAAGATCACTGGTCTGACTCAGCTTGTGCTAAAAGGTGTCACTATCCCGATATCCGATGAAGTCAAATATCTGGGAGTAATCCTCTATAGAAAGCTTCTTTGGTCAAAGCATGTTTGTTGAGAATCACGGCAACAGCTATTGCAAAAATTATTATTGTTATTCAAATCGCGATCAAACTACTTATTTAATTAAAATTATTTGGCGAAATAAACGAAGAAGAAAAAGATTGCAGTCGCCACTGCCCGAGGGAATAGATCGAATATAGGTGTAATGGGTTGAAAACTTGTATGAAATTTATTTCTTTGTCTTGAACAAAAGAAAAGTGAAACGCTATCCTTTCGGTGTTGTAAAACGTTATAATTTTAATTCGGTTTCTTATGTTTAAAGTTAGCAAAAATACATTATATTTACAAAAGCAACTATTTACTTTGTTTTTGACATTTGGCAAAAGTGTGGAACATATTTTAATGGCATTGCCATACGAAACAAAATTATTAATTGATTGAATTATTTAATTCTATGTTTTATATATATTTTTCTATCGCCAACATTCTCCCCCGCCGTAAACGCAGTTTTCAAACAATGATATCATCCCTTGGATCGTGGGATTTCAAAATGCTGGTTGGTTGTCTCAAAGACATCTCTGGCCTTCTGCACTATGATGGTCGAATAATCTTATCTCATTTCATCTTACATGAAAAGACAAATAGCATTAGTTATATATAAACTGACATGCAAAAGAGTGACAACCACATAAAACATAAACAAACATAAACAGAATTCCAATTGTAAAAACAGGAATATCATCCTCTGCTCCATTTGCGCTTATGATTATGATAGTGGGCATTGTTTACTCTAATCCTCTTACACTCTCTTTCGTGGTTTACGGTGCTGGTAATGGGAGTTGTAAATCTGGTTCATTGATAACCGATGGCTGCAGTGTAGTGATTTTTGTTTCGTTTTTAATTATTATATTTTTGTTGAAGTGTTGTGATGAAATGTTAGGTGAGTTATTTTATTGTAATATATTTATATTTTTATTTTATTAATTTCAGCAGTGTTGTAATGTGTTGTGTGTTCATTCATAGTTTTCTTAGTTGTTGTTGTTGTTGTCTTTTAGTTGCATTAAGCTTTTGTTTTTCGCGATCGCGTCGTGTGTAGTGTGTGTTTGTGTGCGTGCAAATGCGATAAATAGTATTTTTTTTGTTTTCGATTAGCCTTTGCATATAGTGGACTGTGCTTTATTATTATCATATTTTTTTTTTTTGTGTGGGATAGCGTTCGTTACATTATGTAGCGTGCGAGTGTTGATAGATGCCATATGATTGTGCAGCATTCGATAACTTGCCGGAAAATAATCGATAACGTCGTTCTGCCGGAAAATTATCGATAAATTTTGTATATGATTTCAGTTCGCTAATTCATGCTGAAATTTTATTATTTGTGGATATTGAGTGTTGTTATTTAGTTTATTTGAAATTAATTAGTATATTGTGTTGAATTTATTTGTGTTGGTGTTGGAATTAGATTTTTCTTGTATAATAAAGTGTTGAATTGTTTCGTAATTTGTAACGTTGAATGGGTTGGGTTAATTTAAATTTTATTCCGTGTTGAATATTAATTTGTTATGTGTTGTGTA
Organism: Cheilosia impressa; assembly: GCA_948293265.1. Taxonomy (NCBI): domain Eukaryota; kingdom Metazoa; phylum Arthropoda; class Insecta; order Diptera; family Syrphidae; genus Cheilosia; species Cheilosia impressa. Next base: position 61,224,688 of record OX411880.1, read on the forward strand.
TGTTTAAGACTGTGATGTAGAATTTATATCTATTTCGGATGTGTTGTTGGGTAGAGGGCATATTTTAGAGATCGGGCGTTTAAGTTCGGTGGTCTCAGTTTTTAGTGTAACTACTCGAATCAAATTGTTGTTTCCGGGATGTAATTTAGTAACACGGGCTAATCTCCATTTAAGTGGGGGAAGTCGTTCATCTTTGATGAGAACTAAATCCCCTTCTTTTATTTTTGAATGGATGATTTGTTTCCATTTCGGGCGTTGTTGAAGCCGGGCGAGATACTCGTTACTCCACTGCTTCCAAAACGATTGGGAGAGAGTCTGCACCCTCTTCCATCGCTCCAGGTAAGAAATTTTCTCCAGCTGATATTCTGGTTGTGGTGGTGAAATAAGAGGTTCTCCCACGAGAAAGTGACCTGGTGTTAAGACTCGTAGATCGTTGAAGTCATCTGACTGTGGACACAATGGTCTAGAGTTCAGACACGCTTCTACCTGGGTCAGAAGCGTAGTGAGCTCTTCAAAAGTCAGTATTTGGTTGCCAGCCACACGTTTCAGGTGAAATTTCACAGATTTCACTCCCGCTTCCCATAAACCTCCAAAGTGTGGGGAAGCTGGGGGAATGAAATTCCACTTGGTACCTTCGTTGGCTAGTACCTCTGCCACATTCCTCCAGTCTAACTGGGCTTCTTTAAATTGTTTTTGAAGTTCGCTGTTACCGCCTATAAAATTCCTTCCGCAATCACTAAATAGTTCTCTGCAAAGCCCTCTTCTTGCAATTAACCTTCTATATGCTGATAAAAATCCTTGTGTGGTCATGTCGCTGACCAGCTCTATGTGCACAGCCTTTGTAGCCATGCATACAAAAATCGCAAAGTATCCTTTCAGGGTTTTGGCGTTGCGACCTCTCCAGGTTTTCACATCGATGGGTCCTGCGTAGTCCACTCCGGTGTATGTGAATGGCCTCGAAATAGCCATCCGAGCTGCAGGGAGATTGCCCATTAACTGCACTAATGGTTTCGCTCTGAACCTGTAACAAATTTTGCAGTCGTGAATATGCCTTTTGACTGCATTTTTCAGACTGAAAATCCAGAAGCGTTGGCGAATGTAGGCAATCATCTTCTCATTACCCCCATGAAGTGTTTTTTCGTGAGCGTCGCTAATGATACGCTTGGATAAAAGATGATTCGCCTTTAGAAGAATCGGGTGTTTTTTTACTAAAGGGAAGAGTAGAGTTGACTAATCTACCCCCAACTCGCCAAATACCCTCTCCATCTTTGAACGGTGTCAGTGTTGTGTATCCTTTTGTGTTGTTTCGTTCTTCTTCCGTCGGAAACATCTCCTCCTGAGCCAGTCGTACTATTCGCGTAAGTGCCCTCTCAAGTTCCTGCGGTGTCAGTATGTCCGTGTACAGTTGAGAAGGCCTCGATTTGAGTTTGATACGCAAACAGTACGCAACTACTCGTATGGTTTTTTCCATGAATTAACTTCGAGAGTAGTACAGCTCCGCATAGTTCCAATCTAGGAAGCGTTATGGTTTCCAAGGGAGCAACCTTCGTCTTCGACATCAGCAGGTGTAAGTGAATCTGATCGTCTCCATCTAAGACGCGGAGGTAAATCGCGGCAGCGTATGCCTTCTCCGAAGCATCGCTGAATCCATGGACTTCCAATTTCTTGATTTGTTTGTCAATATTAATCCAACGACGAATCTGGATCCTTTCGATTGCTGGCAAATCTTGACGAAAAGCTGTCCATTCTCGTTCCAGTTCTGGTGGTATGGGCTTGTCCCAATCCAGTCCTCTTCCCCATAACTTCTGCATCATTATTTTGGCCTTGATTGTGCAGGGTGAGATCCAACCCATTGGATCATGCAGCTTGGCTATGGAGGACAAAATGGATCGCTTGGTAACTTCACCATCGCCGAACTCAGCAACCTGGAACACGAAGACATCAGGAATTGGTAGCCACCTGATACCTAGCGTCTTGACATCGGGAGTTTCTTCAAATGGTACCGACAAATTACCGCCTCGTTCATTCAACGAAATGTGTTGCAATATTTTTTCTGAGTTGCTTACTAGCTTACGTAACTGAAAACCAGCACTTGCCAAAAGATCCTTTACATCCTTGAGTTTTTGTTGGGCTTCTCCAATCATATCGGCTCCACTGATGACGTCGTCGACATAAGTTTCCTCCTTGATGACGGTGGTGGCCAATGGGAACCTCGATGTTTCGTCGTCTGCTAGCTGCAAGAAAACTCGAATGGCTAAATACGGGGCTGATGCAGTACCAAGAGTCACCGTATCCAGACGATAGATCTTCAAATCCTGGCTTGGATTTTCTCTCCACAAAATCAATTGGTAATTGGCATCTGCTTCGTTGACACGGATCTGACGATACATCTTCTCCACATCGCCAATGAAGGTAAATTTGTATCTACGCCATCTTAAAATAATGTCTATAACATTTGTGTGGATTTTAGGGCCACCCATCAACTTGTCATTCAAGGAAGAGCCAAAAAATGGTTTAAAAGTTGCGTCGAACACGACTCTCAACTTAGTGGTGGTACTGGATTTCTTGAAGACGGCGTGATGGGGTATAAAAAAATGAAAAGCTGACTTGAGAACCTCATTGGATTCCTCTACAAGAGTCATATGCCCGAGCTCGAGATACTCGGCCATGCATTTGGCATACTCTTTTTTTAAAATTGTGTTGGCTTGGAGTCTCTTCTCCAGTTGTAGAAAATGCCTGACAGCAGCTTGTTGTGTTGGGCCCATACTCGGGTATTCTCCGCCTTTGAAAGGTAGACGGACTTGATAACGGCCATCAGGTAAGCGCTTCGTATATTGCTTAAAATGTTCCTCACATCTCCTATCTTCCTCAGCCTCGTACTTCTCGAAAGGTTCTTCCTCAATCTCCCAGAATTTCTTCAAAGTCGTGTTGAGGTCGACTTGACTGAAGAAGGTTCGAACGGTGGTTGTTTCAGTCGATGGCACCTTACCCATGACTATCCATCCCAGAAGAATCCTCTGTGCTATGGGGCCAACGCCCTCGCTGCTTCTTACAACATCTCCGAGAATGATTTCTGCATACATGTCACTTCCAAGTAGCAGATCGACCTTTGCAGGAATGTTGAATGTCGGATCAGCTAACTCCAAACCCTCCAGGTAAGACCATTTATGAGAACCAGTATGTTGGGTCGGAAGGAGCCCAGTCAGTGATTTAAGCACTAAAGCTCGCATTCCACCTGCGTAGTTCGAGGTCCGTGATGCGATGTGCAAGTCGACGATCTTGTTTGTTGTTTCACTGCTGACCTCCCCCAACCCTCTTATGTTACTAAATGTCCACTTAGTCCGCAAGTTCAATCGTTGCACAGCTGCTTCCGTTATAAATGAGGCCTCAGACCCAGTATCGATCAATGCCCTCAATGTTAAGTAACTGCCATTAGCAGCCTTCACATTTACTAAAGCGGTTGACAGTAAAACATGTGAATTCGTGAAAGCATGGTGAACTCTGAAGTTTGTACTTGTTGACGGCAAACAATCTTCAGTTCGTTGTTGAACCTCGGGCTGGTTAGGGTTGTATATTTGACCTTGAGGAACGTTGTTACATTGCGTGTTGGTGTGAATGTGGTAGTTGTTGCTTGTTGTACGTGTTTGACCTTGGGTATGGTTGGTGTTGTTGGGAACGAATTGAGGTACATTAGGATTAAAGGCCACTTGCTGATGCTCACCGTTTGTATTGCAAGCTGGCACGGGATGTAGTAAGGAATTATGTCGCTGATTGCAGTGGTAGCAACACTTCGAGCTTGGACATTTGTTTTTAAAATGACTATAGGCCAGGCAGTTTTCACATACCTTAATGTCAAAGACAACTTGTTTTCGTTGGCCTACGTCCATTTCTAAAAATCGCCTACACTCTTTCAACCGATGTTGACCCTTTTGGCAAACCTTGCAGTTAAGTTGCCGTTTCTGCACCTGCCGAGAATGGTAAACTTGAGTTGCGGATTTAGATTTGATAATAGATTTTGTGGTTGACTGCTGTTCCACAGCTTCCAGCGTTCGAAAACGACATTTGAGAAAGTTAAAAAAATCGTTTATATTGGGAAGGTCCTTACTACTACCTAACTTCTCTTCCCACTGTTGTTGAGTTGTGTGGCATAACTTTTGGAGGATGACAAAAATTAAAATTGCATCCCAATGAATTACTGGTACCCCTAAATTCGACAAAGAATGAATAATCTCCTGGGAAGTATCTAAAATACGCTTTATATTATTAGATGTTTCGCTGCTCATGGAAGCCTGCCCAAAAAACAGCTTCAGTTGCGTGTTGACTAGCACCCTTTTATGGTCGTAACGCTCCTTCAGAATCTCCCACGCGCGTTCATAGTTTCCATTATCAATGGCTAGATGTTGAAGAAGTCTTTCCGCATCGCCGCTGATATTGCATTTCAGAAAATGCAGCTTCTGGATCTCCGAAAGTGTTGTGTTCGTATGCACTAATGACACGAACATATCGTGGAACGATCTCCATGACTCATAACCTCCAGAAAATGTTGGTAAAGTGATTGCGGGTAACTTCAACTCACTTGCTCTACCATCGCTGGAACTGCCTCCTGATATGGCTTCAGATTTGGCGGAAACCTTTGTTTCGTTGGACTTCAACTTATCCATGGCGTCTAGCACTTCCATCTTGTAATCTGCATACATTTCCCGGATCTCCTCGTACGCATTTTCCAAATCAGATAAAGTGTACCCCGCTTCCACATTACCCGTGCCTAAAATCTGCTGGTGATACTGCTGAGCTACTGACAACTGTTTGTCCATCATTTCGATTCTGGTTTTAAGATAATTTAATTTTCCTAGCCTCACTTTGTCTGCTTTGGCGAAATTGTCTTTATCTTTCTTCATACTTTGAAGAATATTCATTTGTAATTTACCATACGACATTGTAATTATGAAGAGTAATTATATGATATATATATATATATATATATGTATTTTTAGCAAACGAGTAGAATGTATTTTTAGCAAACGAGATGGAAATGTGCAGCACTCACCTGCGGTTCAGTCTTAGCGGCACAACAAAAATGAGTGGACAGCAATGTACAGATAAGATGAACTTCTTCGATTGAATTATCTTCTTCAGGACGTGTTGATAATTTGTAGACTTAAAAAAACGCAACACACACACTACACAATATCAAAAAAGTAATTTATTTTAATTAAAAATGAATTTTGCTTTGCAAATGTTGGTTTACAAAACTCTTTTTGATAACTTTCTTTCAATGCTCGAATGGACCAAAAAATGTAATGGGTTGAAAACTTGTATGAAATTTATTTCTTTGTCTTGAACAAAAGAAAAGTGAAACGCTATCCTTTCGGTGTTGTAAAACGTTATAATTTTAATTCGGTTTCTTATGTTTAAAGTTAGCAAAAATACATTATATTTACAAAAGCAACTATTTACTTTGATTTTGACATTTGGCAAAAGTGTGGAACATATTTTAAGAAACAACACTAAGCCAGCGGTGAAAAATCTGAAAGTCAGCAAGAAGAAAGAAAAGCGGATTTTTAAAACGTTACAAAGCTCCGTTGGAGCACGGTCTTTTATTGAAAGCTGGGTTGAAATGTACGGAAGTAAAATTCGATGAGATGTGGCACAACAACAATGTATATATATATATATGGAAAAGAAGACAAAAAAATGGATCGTTGGCGTGGCCCGCTATCACATTGTCTCGAAAATTTAAAGGTAATCAATAACTGGATCGCGTGTCCCGTTTCTTCCGGGATTTTATCGAAGCGAAAGACTACCAAAATTTTATAAATCAAATTCCCTAATACAAATGATTTTACTCAACACTCTACTTATCTTTTCCGTCTGTTGAATTCCTTGTCCTGCCTCTGTGTCCCTTTCTGACACCTTTCCCAAAATCCTCTTGTCCGGTTACCCCGTCTCTCCAGGATCTTCTTTTCCTTTTTCGGAACTCACTCGCTTTCACACTCTACTCTACTTTATAAAACTTCTAAAAAAATCCACCAAGAACTACTTTTTTTTAATTTAAACAAAAGTTGCCTTCTGCAACACAAAATCAAACTCTTAAACTTTCCAAAAAAAACTTCTTAAAACACGCTGGTCAGCCAAGAAGTGACTTCCAGGGCTTTGGTTTGGTTCGAAGTCGCTTGGCTTCCACACACAATCTCATACATTCGCTGGTATTAGACCCCAACGGTGGGATCTTTAAGTTGGCATTCAGCAATGCCTCCCACTGCCATTAACCACCACATTCACACATACTAGCGGGTTGAACGGTCAATTTTTGCGACACCAATGCGCTACCGTATCCCGTTAGTCCTCTCAAAACTTCCAATCATTCCTCTCGCTATGTACTGGAATTCGCTTTGGGAAGATTCTTCCAGTACATTTGGGATTAGCCAGCCGACTTCGAACTCTTTTCTCTTAATCTCAGCCTCGGCTAAGAGCAGTCACCTTGACGTGGTGCGGAGGCTTAAGTCGCAATGATTCAGCAGGCTATGCTGTCGGAGGCGGTAGTCGTCTGAAGGGTCACCCATTACAGACAGGCTGTTTTGAAGAGCGACGAACTAAGAACTGTCAACCTAACTCCAGTGGTGGCGTGAGCGCACACAAACCGTTCCGAAGGATGAAAGGTTTTAGGTCAAACCAACCGACTACGAGCTCCCTCAGGTGCCCAGGCGAAGACCTGATGGTAAAATAATGCCTTACCCCGGTATGGCGGCGCTGCCGGGGCGACCATACTTTCCGGCCATACCCGTGGAAGCAAAATTGAGAAAAAAGAAATAAAAACCAGGGATGGAGGAGAAAAGAGTACGATAAGTACAATAAGTGAGACGGTGGCCAACACAATAATCGTGGAGCCATACGATCTCACAAAAATTCAAGAGGCTTTAGAAGCCGGATCAACCGAGGAAGAGATCTCGAGGGAAGAAGAGGAGAAGCTTTTGGCTGAACCTTCAACCGAGACTACCAGCGGGCAAAAGACATTTAGTCGCCTGCTGGAGACACACTTCCCGGGAAATCAGGTCATTACGTGCTCTTCAGTGGTACCGCCTATGGTGGCCACTTCTGAACTAAAAAACAAAACGCGGCGTAGTTGGTATGTTGCATCCAGAGTGGTGACGGATGAAGCTATCAAATGTGCAATTGCATCTTTTGAGAGTTTCAAGTCACCGGGTCCGGATGGAATTTATCCGGCTATGCTGAAACAAGGTTTTAGTCAGCTGATGCCGACGCTGAAAAGAATTTTCACCTCTAGCTTGGCCTTTGCCTACATACCTTCCCCTTGGCGTATGGTTAAAGTCGTGTTTATACCAAAGATAGGTAAAACCGACTGCACTCTCGCCAAAAGTTTCAGACCCATAAGTCTGTCTTCCTCTGTATTGAAAAGCTTGGAGTGACTGGTTGAGCTGCACGTGCGCAATGTTGCTCTTCGATCGCATCCTCTTTCTTTGATGCAACATGCCTTTCAGCGTGGAAAATCCTGTGAAACTGCGCTTCAAAACCTTGTTGGTAGGATTGAAAGTGCTCTTGATCGGAAGGAGTACGCGCTGGGTATTTTCGTCGATACAGAGGGCGCTTTTGATAATGCGACTTTTGATAGCATGTGCAATGCAGCCAGACATCATGGTGTAGATGAAACATTGGTTTTGTGGATTAAAGCAATGCTAATGCACAGGACGTTGGTTGCCGGGGCGGATTGTTGCAAATGCGTCATAACTGAGGTGAACATAGGCTGCCCTCAAGGTGGTGTTCTGTCTCCCCTCTTATGGTGTATAATAGTGAACTCTCTGCTAACGGCTCTCAATCTTCCTGGAACCTACACACAAGCCTATGCGGATGATGTCGCCGTTCTGTCTGTCGGTTCAGACCTAATGACCGTCTGCTCTCGGGCGCAGAGATCTTTGGGCCTAATAGATGATTGGTGCACAAGACATGGGCTTTCAGTGAATCCTCTTCAAACTACGGTTGTTCTTTTCACGAGAAGGAGAAAGATCACTGGTCTGACTCAGCTTGTGCTAAAAGGTGTCACTATCCCGATATCCGATGAAGTCAAATAAATATAAAATAAATAAATAAATAAATATGTTTTACGCAGATCGCTAGTTCCTAGGGAAAATAAGGGCGCCACAGAATTTTCACTTGGAATTCTGAAACCAATAAATAAATCAACAAGAAACAACACTAAGCCAGCGGTGAAAAATCTGAAAGTCAGCAAGAAGAAAGAAAAGCGGATTTTTAAAACGTTATAAAGCTCCGTTGGAGCACGGTCTTTTATTGAAAGCTGGGTTGAAATGTACGGAAGTAAAATTCGATGAGATGTGGCACAACAACAATGTATATATATATATATGGAAAAGAAGACAAAAAAATGGATCGTTGGCGTGGCCCGCTATCACATTGTCTCGAAAATTTAAAGATAATCACTAACTGGGTCGCGTGTCCCGTTTCTTCCGGGATTTTATCGAAGCGAAAGACTACCAAAATTTTATAAATCAAATTCCCTAATACAAATGATTTTACTCAACACTCTACTTATCTTTTCCGTCTGTTAAATTCCTTGTCCTGCCTCTGTGTCCCTTTCTGACACCTTTCCCAAAATCCTCTTGTCCGGTTACCCCGTCTCTCCAGGATCTTCTTTTCCTTTTTCGGAACTCACTCGCTTTCACACTCTACTCCACTTTATAAAACTTTTAAAAAAATCCACCAAGAACTACTTTTTTTTTATTTAAACAAAAGTTGCCTTCTGCAACACAAAATCAAACTCTTAAACTTTCCAAAAAAAACTTCTTAAAACACGCTGGTCAGCCAAGAAGTGACTTCCAGGGCTTTGGTTTGGTTCGAAGTCGCTTGGCTTCCACACACAATCTCATACATTCGCTGGTATTAGACCCCAACGGTGGGATCTTTAAGTTGGCATTCAGCAATGCCTCCCACTGCCATTAACCACCACATTCACACATACTAGCGGGTTGAACGGTCAATTTTTGCGACACCAATGCGCTACCGTATCCCGTTAGTCCTCTCAAAACTTCCAATCATTCCTCTCGCTATGTACTGGAATTCGCTTTGGGAAGATTCTTCCAGTACATTTGGGATTAGCCAGCCGACTTCGAACTCTTTTCTCTTAATCTCAGCCTCGGCTAAGAGCAGTCACCTTGACGTGGTGCGGAGGCTTAAGTCGCAATGATTCAGCAGGCTATGCTGTCGGAGGCGGTAGTCGTCTGAAGGGTCACCCATTACAGACAGGCTGTTTTGAAGAGCGACGAACTAAGAACTGTCAACCTAACTCCAGTGGTGGCGTGAGCGCACACAAACCGTGCCGAAGGATGAAAGGTTTTAGGTCAAACCAACCGACTACGAGCTCCCTCAGGTGCCCAGGCGAAGACCTGATGGTAAAATAATGCCTTACCCCGGTATGGCGGCGCTGCCGGGGCGACCATACTTTCCGGCCATACCCGTGGAAGCAAAATTGAGAAAAAAGAAATAAAAACCAGGGATGGAGGAGAAAAGAGTACGATAAGTACAATAAGTGAGACGGTGGCCAACACAATAATCGTGGAGCCATACGATCTCACAAAAATTCAAGAGGCTTTAGAAGCCGGATCAACCGAGGAAGAGATCTCGAGGGAAGAAGAGGAGAAGCTTTTGGCTGAACCTTCAACCGAGACTACCAGCGGGCAAAAGGCGAAGAAAAAGAAGGTGCCCCCAGGTCTGCTAAGGAAACGGGAATACCAAAAGGCCAAACATATATATGGCATTCTCGTCGCTAAGGACAAAAACTCCCTGACAGAGAAGGAGCAAGCCTCCTTGGAATGGGCCAAGGAGACTATAGCTAAGGATGCTCTTACGAGGCCTGAGCCTAAAAGACCATCCATCGCTTTAGTCTTGACTAGCAAGTCAGGCTCAAAAAGCACTTCACACGGCGCAAAACGTCAGAGGGACGATGTCGCTAAGGCAGCTCCTCAACGAGAAGGTTGCCAAAGACGGAACACCGGGACAATAAGCCGGACCCGAGTGGACTCCAGAGAAAACCCATCGCTGAGAGGCTTGAAAACAAGGAGCTAGCCCTGAAGAGGTTGAGGTCGCCAGAGGACGCCCCAACATTCCGAAAAAGGCAAAGCGGAATGACACACGCACGGGTAGCCCCAAAAGAACACCCATGTGGGGAACCAGCAAAAGGGGGAAATACAAAGAGGTGACCAGGAATCCGCTTCAGTTAGCTGTGGTGGATTCAAGGAAACCAAGTGGCCAGTACCCTGCGGAGTGCGGCAAGAACAAGAATCGAGAGCACGCTAGGTGTAGCGATTATCTCCCATATCCGAGCCAAAACTGGTGCAAAGGCCCCCGCTTACGGCTGGATGAGATGGTTGAAGGGAATCACCTATATTGATTGAAAAGACCAGTCATCAAATGACTTTGCCAAGACCGTGCTAAACGGCGCACAACTATGGGAGGGAGCAATGCTGAAAGCTGTAACCATAGAAGAGGTCCCTATAAAGGCAAAGGGTAGAATATCGATCCCCGAGATGGGTGTAAAGCGCGAAGAGATAATAAGCGTCCTTCAGGCAAAAAAATCCGCAGATTCCGATGAGGGATTGGGAAATTGTGTCCGAGGAGGAGCCAAAGAATGGTGCAAGAGGCTACATCATCCTATTTGATGAACCACCTGCATCATTAAAGAAGAACATGCAGATGCCGCTATCGTTTGCAGCGAGCGAGGTAACGCTCAAGCTCCTTAAGCGGACTGCAGATACTGCAAGAGCACCTGAGGCTGTGGAGGAGATGGCTACACCCAGAAATGAGAGTAGTTCAAGTCAATCTCCATCACAGTAAGGTAGCCTCAGGCAACCTGAAGCTGTTCTTGGAGAATGAGCAGCCGGATGTGGCCCTAATCCAAGAACCATGAATCAATAAGGATCAGGTGATGGGATTAGGGTCGCGAAAATACGACATACTTTATGTCAAAAACAAAGGTAAAGTAAGATCATGCATTATAGCAAAACAAAAAACTTCATGCGCTAATATTGCTTCATTTTTGCACAGGCGATGTTACGGTAGTGGAAATAAGAGGCAAGTGTGAGAGCTGCAGAGTGGCGTCAGTCTAGATGACGAACGAAGACGACATATATGGAACCCCCCGATCCGGTAAAGGCGCTAGTGACAGCGTCAGAACAAGTTAAGAAAAACTTAGTCTTAGGATGTGATGCTAACGCCCATCATACTATTTGGGATAGCTCAGACATTAACGCTAGAGGTGAGGCCAATCTGCTTATCTGTAATCGGGGAAGTGATCCCACTTTCATTACGGCGAGTAAAAGGGAAGTTGTTAAAGTAACCTTTGCATTCCAAAATAGTTCTGTCCAAGTTGCAAATTGGATAGTGTCCAGCAAGGCATCACTATCGGATCACTGCTAGATACTCTACGACTTGCAAATGGTCTCTCAGGGTAGGAAAGAGTTCAGAAATCCTAAAAGAGCGAACTGGGAACAATTTAATAAAGAAATGCAGAGTTACAGGAACCTCTGTCCGGACATAGATCTCACATCTGCTGAAGAGGTTGACGCTGCAGTCGAATCCTTAACAGATGTGCTCTCCAGATCTTTTGAGAAATCCTGCCCAAAAAGTGGAACAGGTGGGAGAAAACGCCCTCCCTGGTGGAAGCCAAAGATCGCGGAATTAATATGGAGCTCAAGGTCTAGGTGGAATCTCGCAACAGAGGGACTCATCGAGTGGTCTACCTATAGGAAGAGCGTTAGAATCTTGAAAAAGGAGATTATATTCGCAAAGAAAACCTCTTGGAGAGCTTTCTGCGAATCAATTGAATCCACAACGGAAGCATCCAGGCTGAGGAAAGTTCTTTCAAAAGCACCGGTGCCGATATCTTCGCTAAGGAGGGGTGACGGCAGCTGGACTGAATCGTACATAGAGACGCTGGAAATACTAACGGAAACTCACTTCCCAAGTTGCACTGACGTGTCTGATGGCTACGATGTAGTAGCACCAGTCACGAGGGAGGGAATGGAGTAGGAAACAATCGCCGAAATAATAGACGAGGAAAAAATAGCCTGGGCAATCAACATATTTGCCCCCTTTAAAGCACCTGGAATAGGTAATATTCGACCAGAAGTCAGAGGAAGCTATTATTCCAATGCATTTACACGTGCTGTCTAAGGCTATGCTACGTTCCTAGGGCATGGCGTGAGGTAAAAGTGATTTTCATCCCAAAAGCAGGGAAAGCCAGTCACATCACAGCCACAGATTATAGACCAATTAGTCTATCGTCTTTTATGCTAAAAACAATGGAACGACTAATCGATCTGTACGTACGGCAAGTGATCGGCGAAAATCACCTATCAAAATCACAACATGCGTACATGAAAAGCAGATCTGTAGACACAGCGCTACACAGAGTAGTATCGGTAGTGGAGGAATCACTACAATACAAGGAATACACACTGAGTGCTTTCCTAGATATAGAGGGGGCCTTAAATAACATCGAATCTGATGCAATTTTACGCAGTCTGCGTAGGGTCCATCTAAATAGCAGTCTTTATGACTGGATCGGACTCATGCTAGGCACACATAAAATCAAGTCACAACTAGGGAACGTGAGCACTGAACGAAAGGTCAGTAGGGGAACACCCCAAGGTGGAGTTCTCTCACCGCTTATATGGCTCCTGGTAGTTGATGAACTGCTGAAAATACTGAAAAAAGAAAGTTTCATTGCGAGCGCATACGCAGACGATATCGTTATTCTGGTTCCAGGTAAATTCACCTCAGTCCTCAGCGAAAGACTTAGTTACGCACTTCTGCTAGTCAATAACTGGGTTACGGGCCGTAGACTTGGAGTGAACCCATGGAAGACGGAAATTCTTCTGTTCACGAGAAGAAGGGTGATCCCCGCCTTCAATCCCCAAGGATGGGTGGGGTGGATCTGGAAATTTCAAAGACAGCCAGATATTTGGGCGTAATTCTAGACTCCAAACTTATCTGGAAGGAAAACGTAGAGGATCGCATAAAATAAGCATACGTGGCATCATATGCCTGCAGAAGAGCATTCGGCAACTCATGGGGATTCAGGCCGCACGTGGTGCACTGTCTATACACAGCTGTAGTGCGACCTATCCTAACATACGGTACAACAGTGTGGTGGAAGGCTACTGAGAATAAATACCATCTTTCTAGCCTAACTAAAGTTCAAATGGCAGCATGCATCGGGATTACGGGTTCCCTACGGACCACTCCCACCGCAGCTAAGGAGGTGATGCTAAGCCTCACCCCTCTTGACATCTACTGCAGCAGCAAGGCGGTCAAGACCGCAATCAGGTTAAGAGAATCTGGACTGTGGTCATCTAAACCCTATGGTCACGCCGCCATTGAAAGCCAGTGGGACGCGACGAAGGAGGGGGTGACTACTGACTACATTCCCTCCACCCTCGTCTTTGGGAGGAGATTCAATACCAGAATTCCAAACAGAAGCGAATGGGTGAACAAAGAAGTAACAGTAGAAGAGGAGTTAGCCGTATATACCGACGGTTCTAAGATGGATATCGGTACAGGCGCGGGCATCTTCAGCGAAACACTGGACCTGCGAAAATCATTCAGAATCAGCGATGATTGCAGTGTATTTCAGGCAGAGGTAGCCGCTATCACCCAAGCGGCGAAGGACCTTAAGACGGCACATTGTCGGTAAACAAATCACTGTTTATTCTGACAGCCAAGCGGCCATAAAAGCCGTGGAGTCTGTCGTGGTGAAGTCAAGGGCAGTAAGTCGCTGCAAGAAATATCTGGATGAAATATCACAAGCCAACGCGATGGACCGTATGCTGGGTACCAGGGCATATGGATATTCCAGGTAATGAACATGCGGATGAGCTTGCAAGAGACGGGTCTAAGATGCTTGCATGTATGGCCCTAAAATCAGTAAGAACTCCGCTAAGCACGCTCGCGAGGATGATTGACATTGAATCCTTGAGTAGAACTAACCTACGTTGGAGCAATCTCACTACCTGCAGTCATACAAGTGAACTATGGCCAGAGGTGAGCAAAAAGAGATCTAAATGTATGATCGGATTAAACCGCAAAAAGAGATTCGCATACTCACGGGGGTCAATACTGAACACTGTGCGATAGGCGCACATGCGGGAAGGCTGGGGATACTGCATAATGACTATTGCAGAAGCTGTAGGGAAGTTGAAGAAATAGAATCTGTTCGCCACCTACTTTGCGAATGCCCAGCCCTCAGTTACTTCTTCGATCTCAAAGTTCTCCTGAGATTCATACTTAAATCCGGGTGGTTCCAGTAGATAAACAGATTTCATATCATTGGCTACTCGTAGGAGGTACTAGAGGGTCATGTTACAACGGAGCTTTAAGAACCCATGAGATTCATACTAATCTATGTGGCTCCAATATGAAAAGCGATCTTCTTTCTTGTCTTTCAACAGGTCACACTGGATGGTTCCCGTAACTGGAGACAATGGACCCAACTGATGGTCTAAGTGAAGCTGTGGCATAGTCGTCACAAGAGCACCCATTTACCTACCTACCTACCTACCTCTTAATCTCAGAGTTAGTCTTCTCTTTACGTCTCATTTCTGGTATTTGGCCAGAGGTGTTCCAATGTAAACAAACAAAGTAATTCGTGGAGGAGTTTGCAACCCACGAATTAAGTCAATTTAAAACTAAAAAAAAAATAAAAGAAAAAAAAGGATTATGGTGGACGCAATTATTCCCCACCACGGACATCGGAAATTGTGCCTTCCCTCGTTCAACGTGGGAAAAACCATAAAATCGCTAACAACGAATCTATCAGGTATAGTTTGTTTACAAAATTTGTTCGCGAGTTATTTAATCTATTTCGGTAGACTTACGCTCAGATTTGGGGGTTTAAGACTTGCGGATAGCAGGCCATTCTTTACAAATTGTGAATTTTAGGGTGGGCTCTGAGCCTTAATTTCGGTCCGTTTTTGATTGTGTTTCTTTTCTTGTTGTGTTGCTCTGACCGTGTTGTGATTGTCCTTGACCGAATTGTGCTTTAGTGGTCATCATGCTCGTGTCCTCAAATGTTTTGTGGTGGGAGTGCGTTTAATGTGGCCGTCCGTCTACACTCTCTGCTGCTCCTCCGTTGCTCCATCGTCGGGGCATAAACTTAGGGATCGTCTTCCCTATGCCCATCGATCCAGACTCTCTACCGTGGTAGATCTAACGAAGAGTGTCTTTTATTGGCCGTCCGCCTATACTCCTCTGCTGCTCCTTCGTTGCTCCAGCGGCGGGGTGATTCGTAAAAGAGAGCATCGAACATGCTTCTAGTTATTGCCATTCATTGTGATGTGACAATCGTTGGGGTGTCTTGTCTTGGCTGTCCGCGACACCCTTTTATAGACACAGATGTTGGTATAATTTATCCCTCGGTGGAGTGTTGGCTAAGGGGATCGTCCTCCCCCCACTCTTTCATTTCTGCCGACCTCCTGTCGGTACGATTTTCGTGTTGAGTCGGTGGGAGTCTCTTGACGACCTGCCAGGCTTACCATCCGACTTGAGCTCGTTCTTAATCGACGGTTGCGAGTCTCCTTTCCGTCCGAAGGGCTGCGCAACCGGAATTCCCATCCTCTGCCATTCAGACCGCCCGTCTGATGGTTTGTGATCGACCTGTCACTCAAGGATACCTATTGGATTGTACCCTTAAGGCTCCAAGGAGGTGCTCCGGAGGCTGATGGGGTCCTCGGCTGCCGGTCCACATCCCAGGACCTCGAGTACCGAACCCAAGAAAAGAGGGACCATGGGTAAGGAAAGAAGGGATTGAGAGCAGACCTTGTTGCGGCAAAAATTTAACGCAACACATCAACAACATTGGCGGTACTGAGAAGTATATGGCGCATACTTATACTTACTTGAATTATTTCGTTTCGTGAATTTACCTTTTCTATGCATTCAAATGTCAAAAAAAATTCTTTCTTTTCTATTATCAGCAACAGCGTATGGTCATAAGCCAAAACCTAACCTCTTTAAAAATTAAATTTTACAACTAACTTGAATTTATTGATATTGTTTAATCCGAAGATCCAAACTAAACGTAAGAATTAATTATAATTAAAACATAAACTGGATATTAAAATTAAACGTATTAAGAAAATTTTAGCATCGAATAAACCTGCTCAAAATTCGGAAACTGATCTTTTACTTGGATTTAATAATCTAAAATTTCGTTTATCGAACTTCCATCAATCAAGATCAACTGGACTAGAAGATCATAAAGATAAAGTGTTCCAAGCGCTACAGAATTGTGACTTTACTCAAATTCATTTGAGCAGGTGCACCATCTTTAGCAAGGTGAGTACCCTTTGATTTTTCTCCCCTGTGCCTTCATAAGACCAGTCAATGCAACGCACCCCGCCGCAAGCTTGTCATATTGATGATTTAGTCATCCATCAGTAGTGGCCAAATATTAGCTCCCATTCCACCACCGACAGCACCAATTGCACCCCCAAATGCACTACCACCGACTCAGTCGGGTGCACCACAGGTCCCCATTCGAGAACAAGCTTGGCATCTGCCAGGTAATTCTCCATGGAACAATAATATTAACCAACCTTTGGCCCATCAATCATCTGGAACAAATTAGATGCCTCAAAAGACGATGTCGATAGCATCAAAAGCTTCTTCACGCAGAAGAACCTCCCTTCAACTGAAACGTCTCGAAGAAAAACGACTCCTGCAAGAAAAGTGCCTTTCGAAGAAATTTCAAATTCTTGAGGACAACATTTCGGAACACGTGGACGATGATCTCGACGGTAGCGCAGATGAGCGCCCCACAACCTCAAAAACCCCGTGGAAGGCTGGGTAAAAATGCAAAATAAACAAAATGCAACTTTCATTCCAGATTTGACTAATAATAGCACACTTAATAATAACTGGCTAGGCCTTAATGTTAAACAACAGACTAATAACACGGCGTTTCATATAAATAATGAGAAAAATCAATTCATTTCCCAATTGAATAATAATAATCCAATCCAACAAGAAATCTTAAATGATGTCCAAGATGCTACCACGCTGGCACGGTGGCAATTGGCTGCCAGACAATCGGCACCAAGAGATCTTCCACGATTTGGCAATGTCAGAAGTTCCTCGATTTCGCAGTACAGCAACGGTGGGTTATTGTAAAAGAAAACCATCTCTGCCGAATATGTCTTCATCGCCATAATAACAAATGCCAATCGAGTCAGCTGTGTGGGGAAAATAACTGTCCATATCGTCATCATAAGCTCCTTCACAATTTTTCATATAGTCGTACGAATCCAAATGCACACGAAGCCAATATTGATAACTCACTCTTGTCAGACAAGACTATTGCCGCCGCAACTCCGAATGCTCCGAATTCAAACCCCTCCACAAACACGGTTGTCAACAATCAACCAACTACAACATCATCGACATCGTTACCCATTGTACCACAAACACCATCTACTTCCAACGCAACACCAACACCCTCGAATTGTCACACCTGAAGGAGAATGCAATTCTTCAGCGCCGATTGGTAAGAGAGCCACATTTTTGAATGTTAATAAATAATTTAATCGAAGATTACGTTAAAAAAAGGTTATGCTCGGAGAAGAAGGAAGACGTGGTACCTACTAATTTTCCCTGTATTCAACCCGAACAAACCAAATAAAATACGCATCATGTGGGATGCAGCGGCTAAGGTAAATGGCGTTTCGCTCAATTCGGTTTTGTTGACTGGTCCCGATATAACCTCTCCTCTGCTCGGAATTTTGTTTCGTTTTAGAGAACGAAGGGTGGGTCTGTGTGCGGGAATTAAGGAAATGTTCCACCAGATTCGAATTAAAGGTGATGACCAGGAAGCGCAACGATTCCTTTGGCGAAATGCTGAAACCAATGATGTCGAAACATACATTCTTCAAGTCATGTCCTTTGGTGCGACGTCTGCGCCTTTCTGTGCACAGTATATTCAAAATCGAAACGCGGAAGAATTTAGTCTTCAATTCCCGAATGCTGCTAAGGCCATAATCAGAGATCACTACGTCGATGATTTCATTGCTAGTTATGATAGCGAAATAGACGCAGCGATAATCGCCACGGAGGTGATTCATGTGCATAGCAAAGGTGGATTTGAGATACAAAATTTTCGATCCAATTCTCAAAGTTTATTAGACAAATTGAAGTGTCACACAGCTGATGAATTCTCCAGTGTTTCCTTGTCAAACGCTGAAAAGGTTCTGGGCCTATGGTGGTCCCTAACAGATGATAAATGGTTTTTTATATTCAAAAGCTATCGAATGAATGCAGATGTAATGACCGGTAAGCAAAAACCAACAAAAAGAGAAGTTCTTCAATTTTCAATGAGAATCTATGATCGTTTAGGACTAATTGCCAACATTCTGGTAAACATAAATTTTACTGCGGTCGATTTAGAGATCTGGTGTTAACTGGGAAAAGAAAATAAAAACTGAGCACTTCGTTATTTGGAATAAATGGCTGCGGGTTTTACCTGAGATTAACAATATAAGAATTCCTCGGAGGTATCTAACAGTTCTAGACTTTGCCGATGCGGATAGTGTAGAGCTACATGTGTTCTGTGACGCGAGTGAAGAGGCTATGGCTTCGGCCGCGTATATTCGAGTTACGTGTGGAGAAGAAGTCGAGTGTCGTCTAATAGCAGCAAAAACCAAGGTAGCACCTTTGCGTCATATATCAATTCCACGAATGGAGCTCGAAGCTGCAGTTCTTGGGAGCAGGTTGGCAACTACAATTATCGAAAGTCACTAGATTAAGTTTACACGGCAAGTATACTGAACTGACTCTTAAACCGTCATCTACTAGATAAGGTCACCAAGTCGTAAACTTCAGCAGTTCGTTTCGTTGAGGATTGGTGAAATTATTGAAAAAACTCATGCAGAATCTTGGAAATGGGTTCCATCTAAATTAAATGTAGCAGATGAAGCTACAAAGTCCAGAATATAATTCGATTTCTCATCGAAATAGAGGTCCACATTTTCTGCGGTCAAATGAGCAGTTGTGGCCAAAGTGTAAACTTGATCTTACCTCTCCTGGAGGTGAAGTAGCTGACCATCTTCACCACACCACTAGAGCTGCCTGCCAACAATGGATAATTCATTTTCATAAATTTTCAAATTGGAGAAAGCTACTTAATACCATGGCTAGAGTTTGCCTTTTTATTGATTGGTACTTTAATCGAGACCCAGATCTTAGACTACAACATTTCATCGGCAATGCAGTAAGTTGTTTGTCGAGGCGAGCACAGAGAGAGGTTTTCAGTGAGGAGATCGGCCTTCTCAATGCAGCGCGGATCGGTGACGGAGTTTTTCTTCCAAAGAAAAGTTTGCTGTATAAACTATCACCGTATTAAGATGAAAATAATGTGATGAGAATTGCTGGAAGAATAGATGCAGCTGTCGGAGTTGACTTGAGAACCAAAAGTCCGATTGTACTTCTTAAGGATCACCATATAACATTCTTAATTCTCGACCACTACCACCGGAAATTTAAACACCAATATAATGAAACCGTTGTGAACGAAGTTCGTCAGCTATTTTACATTCCCAATTTGCGAGTAATGGTTAAAAAGGTACAACGTAAATGCCAGGGAAGTCGCAATAAAAGAGATGAGCCAGCTATACCTGTAATGAGCGAGCTGCCACCTCTAATGCTTAAAACGAATACTAAGCCCTTCTCCTACGTTGGCATCGATTATTTTGGACCAATGCTTGTGGCAGTGGGGCGACGATTAGAAAAAAGATGGGGTGTACTCTTTACCTGTCTTACGGTAAGAGTGATTCATGTGGAAGTCGCCCATTCTCTCTCCACCAGTTCCTGCATCCAAGCCGTGAAAAGATTTGTCTCCAGAAGAGGAACTCCAATACAAATCTATACCGACAACGGCACTAACTTTCGGGGAGCGAGTCGAGAATTGCGAGCAGCTGTTGCAGAAATTATTGGTAAGAAACCGTTTGAAGATAGGTGAGGGAAGGGTCAAATGGTCATTCATTCCTCCAGCAGCTCCACATATGGTTGGATGCTGGGAGCGAATGGTTCGCTCGGTGAAGCCAACAAATAAATCTTACAAGGAATCCGAGTGACGAGGTGCTGCAGACAATGATGGCCGAAGTTGAAAGCATAATCAACTCTCGACCATTGACATATGTTCCAGTGTTTTCTGAAGATGACAAAGCCTTAACTCCGAACCATTTTTTATTGGGCTCCTCGAACGGATCAAAGCCGTTGGAAGAGTACAAAGATGACGGCATTATTTTAAAACAAAATTGGATGATGGCTGGGCAGTTTAGCAACTCTTTCTGGTGCAGATAAATTCATAAGTATCTGCCAAATTTAACAAAAAGAACTAAGTGGTTTCAGCGTTAAAAGCCGATCCCTGTGAACGACATAGTCATTGTAGTCGATGAAAAGATCGCCAAAAACGAATGGCCTAAGGGTCGTGTGCTAGAGCTAAACACCAGTCGGGATGAAAAAATAAGAAGTGTCGTCATTCAGACGAAATCCGGAGTCTAGGTTCGACCTGTTTCAAAATTATCAGTACTAGATGCAGCGGGGGGGGGGGGGGGGGGGGGGGGTGAATGTTGAGAATCACGGCAACATCGGCAACATTGGCGCCACTGAGAAGTAGATGGCGCATACTTACACTTACCTTGAATTATTTCGCTTCGTGAACTTACCTTTTCTATGCATTCAAATGTCAAAAAAAAAATCTTTCTTTTCTATTAAATCAGCAACAGCGTATGGTCATAAGCCAAAACCTAACCTGTTAAAAAATTTAATTTTACAGTTAACTTCAATTAATTGATATTGTTTAATCCGAAGATCCAAACTAAACGTAAGAGTTAATTATAATTAAAACATAACCTTTCCTGGACGAAAGGAAGAAAATGTGGAGCTGCAGAAAACTAGGTACTCGAATGTAGTGAAATCAAGCACAGAAGATGCGCAGAACATTTCGAGGTCCTAGCCTTTATGCAAACAACACAAAACAATAATTAACGATAAAAACAAAACGCAAATACACTCCACGACACCACACAATCCGACAGAAAACGAGAACTGTCAAATTTGGGCAGCAAGACTAACATTGAATTTTACAGATCTCACTCCGACACACGTCATCGGCATATGTGTCATGTAGTTGCAACTTCTAACCACGAGTCAAAGAAAATGCATAATGGCCGAATTGCATGTGAGATGCATCTACCAGCTCAGTGCGCTCTAACACCTACTCCGAAGATGGGGGGCATTGTTGAAGGAGTAAATGAAAGGGCATCAATCTATCTAAATTTATGTATTAGTAAGATAAAAGTGCTCTAACGCAACAAAAAAGGAATATTGTATCGTGTGTATTGTAGGGTCATTAACCCCGAACGCACAGCTGATCTTAGTATATAAGCAATCAGCAGCTTCAAGGGAGGTAAAAATTGTAAAGCAAGACCACTCTTTAATTAGCAGCAAAAAAGTAAAGTTCAGTTCTTAAAACAGCCAACAGAATTATAATCGCGTTTTATTTCCTCCTCAAATCAGTTCCTCTAACTGATTCACCACACCGCTTGAGAATCAGCTATTCCAAGCATAACAATTTTTTTCCCGCTCAACTCAGGGCGGAACAATTAAAATTATACGTATTTGGGAAATTTTAGCATCGAATAAACCTGCTCAAAATTCGGAAACTGATCTTTAACTTGGATTTAATACATGTTGAATCAAAAACCGATAAAGCACTGTCAACTTTCTGGCAGTGCAAAGGCGCTTTTGGCAAGACATGGGGCTTATCTCCTAAAAGGGTCCTTTTTATCTATACTGCAATGATAAGACCACTTCTCTCATATGCATCGTTCGTATGGTGGAACAGGCTTTCGCGGAAACGTGCTACTGCCTCTCTTGCCAAACTTCAAAGAACGGTTTTTCTTGGATGCACAGGGGCCTTTACCTAGCACGCCGGGCTCTGCTCTAGATCCTATGATGAACCTCCCCCCTCTTGATATTTTTATCATGGGGTGTACGCTGAAAACCATTTATCGGTTAAAGAGAGGTGGCTTTTAGTACCACGTGCATTGTAATTTTGAGGAACTTGTGCGAGAATTGTCCTTTGACCCCTGTCTTATGGACATGCCGTCTGATGCAATGACCCCAGAAATCCTACTGCGACAAAACTACCATGTCAACTTTCCTCAGGAAACGGAATGGCTGCGGTCAGACTCTGAGCCTGGAAAAGAATGTCATTGTGTATTCACGGATGGCTTCAAAACCGGACAAGGGTCTGGTTCTGGTGTCTTTGTGGAAAGCGAGAACATTAGACTACACTACCCCTTAGGTAACCATGCGTCTGTCTGCCAAGCGGAGATTTTCGCTATCCTTATGGCTATGCGCTATATTGTGACAAACAGGTGGAGGGCTAGAAGCATATGCGTTTGCAGTGATAACCAAGCTGCATTAAAAGCGTTGCTTAACCCTCTTACCTCGTCCAAGTTAGTGCTCGAACTCAAGCTTTCTCTGAACTTAGTCGGAAGGCTCAACACCGTGAATCTTGTTTGGGTCCCAGGTCACACTGGTATCCAGGGAAATGAGATCGCTGATGAGCTTGCCAGACGGGGTTCAGAAGAGGCTGTCTCAGGACCTGAACCTGCGATGGGTCTGCCTGCTTCTGTGGTTAGGTCAACCATTGATTCTTGGGTTTCTTATGAACACGAGCGCCGGTGGCGTGACTGTGCTGGGTGCAGGCAGACCAAACGACTGCGTCCGGACATCTGCAAAAGGTTCGCGTCTTTCCTTCTATCTCTTAGGAGAATCGACTGCAGACTGCTTGTAGGCGTCCTTTTGGGCCACCAAGCTTTTGCCAAACACTTAAATGTGTTGGGCTTGAGCAACACCGCTTTCTGTCCTGCTTGTGGAGAGGACGATGATACAGCGGAACACTTCCTCTGTAGCTGTCCCGCCTTTGCTCGCATCAGGTGGCGGATCTTTGGGGCTGATGTGGTGAGTGCCGAACATCTAAGCTCTTCATCACTGAAGCTCCTTCTCATCTTTCTTCGAAAGAGAAAAACTAAGTGCAGTAATGTAAGGTGTCTGTTTGGCAGTACAATGGACCTGTAATTTGTGTCTGAGTGCTCCATCGGATAGTAACAACCTCCGAGAAAAAAAAAAAGAATCGGATACTTATGAGGCTAACACTACTGTGGTGGAGGTTTCTGGACGTAATTGTAGCAATCACTCAAAAACGGCTTCGGTCTCTCTTCTTCTGCGGATATCTAAAAGCGCGGAAGACATTGTTCTGATTCAAGAACCCTGGGTCATTAATGATCGAGTACATGGACTCAGGACTCCTAGTTATAAACTTCTATACGTGAGGAATGAAGGTACACCAAGAGCCTGCATCCGTGCGAAGAGTACACTAAATATTTTCCTTCTCCCTAATTACAGCGATCGTGATATAACGACAGCTATCGTAGAAGTCGGACTGGCGTCTGACCTTCACCTCCGTGCGGCACTGCTGGTGAGAACGATTGCTGATGTGGAGAAGTCCAAAGCTGCACTGATTCTGGGATGTGACGGCAATGCACATCACACGGTATGGGGCAGCACCGACATCAGTAAAAGAGGTGAGCTACTTTTTTATTACTTAATTAGTACTAAACTAATCATATGCAATACTAGGTGTGAACCCACATTTGTCACTAGCAATAGACAAGAGGTCCTAGACATCACGCTGGTCTCCGCTACCATATACTATGATATCAGAGCAAATATATTAACAGTGTGGAATCCTCTGTAATTAATAGTATCCCTGTTCCTCCTACTAATACAAATGAATTAGACAACATGGTTGAAGAACTCACTAAGGCTCTCAACCGGGCTATGTCATTCTCCTGTCCAATAAGCAAACCTCGGGGCAAGCCTAGACCACCGTGGTGGAATCAGGAGATTGTGTCTCAGCGTCAAAAATGTAGGCAGCTCTTCAATCTGGCCAAGTGATCTCGCGAAGTCTCCGACTGGATCCTATATAAAGAAGCCCTCAGATCCTATAAAACCATAGTTAGGAAAGCCCAACGGAACTCCTGGAGACTCTTTTGTGGTAAAATAGAACAAATCTCTGAGGAATCCAGGCTCAAAAAGATTCTCGCATCTTCTCCTAAAGTAGCGAGCTACCTTAAGAGAGCCGATGGATCGTGGACCTCCTCCAGTGCAGAATTTCTAGATCTGGATTCTCACTTCCCTAATAGCTGTAATGCTGCCTCAATAGCTACTAGGTCTTCTGCAAGGCCAATAGCAAGCAGCTCTTATGATCTAGATTGGAAAATCTCATTCAGCCTTCCTAACCACTGTAGTGTATTTCAGGCGGAAATCATGGCGATCAAAGAGGCCTTGTCGTGGCTTTGATATGATGTAATATCTGTAAAGGATATCACCATCTTTATCGACAGTCAAGCCGCGATTAAATCCCTGGATTCTGTCATCTTCAATTCAACAACTGCCCTCAATTGCCGAATATCTCTTAACGAGATGACGAGACAACTTAAAATTCACCTTATATGGGTGGCGGGCCATAGAGACATTCAAGGTAATTGTATGGCCGATGAACTCGCCAGACAAGGCACTACTATGTCGATTCTAGCGGTAAAGGAGAATCTCTACATGCCTCTTGCAAGCTCCTAATTAAACAAAACGCGTCAAGCGCTACTAATCGCAGGTGGTCTAATTGCACAACGTGCCACACCTCGAAACAGATCTGGCCTCAGCTGGATCTCAAGCGCTCTAAAAATCTTATCACACTGAAAAAACCCATGGTGAGCACTTTAGTTGGTGTCATTACGGGACACTGCATCATAGGGAGACATGCTCTCAGGTTGGGCTTTCCCTCAAACGATTTCTGCAGAAGCTGTATGGACGAGGAGGAGGAGACTATTCTTCACCTTCTCTGCACGTGCCCAGCACTGTCATTCCGCAGAAAACTATACCTCGGAACTCGCGAACTCGCAAACATAGGAATCAACTGCCTCCAACGCTTCATTCTTAGCTCTGGCTGGTTCAACGGGTAGTTATGAGAACACTTATCCTGTGGTATCACAATGGGCCTACTATGGCCTAAGTGTGGCTGCACTTGAGGCGGCCTGCCACTCTAACCTAACCTAACCTAGTATTTAGTATTTTGATGTGTTTTATTCCTTTTGCTGGTAATATTGAATTGGCTATAAAAATTCCCTTTTTGATATTGGTGGAATTGGTAATTTTCCAATGTTTCTCATAGACATATTCAAAGGCAGAATTATTTCTTCATCTTGTACTAATATACTAAGTATACAAGTTTCATAATCTATCTTGCAATAATGCGCTTTAAGGAAATCTCTTCCTAGTATCCCATCAGTTGTTATATTTATTTCTTCATTGACCACGTGCAATTGATGTTCTATATTTTCTTCTCCTACCATGAGCTCTAGATTTGATACACCTTTAGGAAATATTGTTTTGTTCGTTATTCCATTTATTTGCCATGCTGTATTTTCATTTATATCTTTTGCCAGATATTCTTTACAAACGGAAATATCTGCGCCCGTGTCAATTAAAAATCTAAAAATTTTTCTTAAATGTTTTATTTTTACTTACTTACTTACTTAAGGTGGCGCTACAGTCTGGGGTGGACCTGGGCCTCAACCAACAAACGTCTCCAGCCAGCACGATCTTTGGCCAGCTGTCTCCAGTTTCGCACGCTAAGTTGTTTAAGGTCCCCTTCCACTTGCGCGCACCACCTGAGCCTCGGTCTTCCTCTACTGCGCCGTCCCTCGGGTGTGGATTCGAAGATCTTCCGGGCCGGAGCATTGACGTCCACTCGCTCTACATGACCCAGCCACCTCAGTCGTTGGACCTTCACTCTTCTGGCTAGGTCGATGTCGCTGGACAGCCCATACAGTTCGTCGTTGTATCTCCTCCTCCATTCACCGTCTATGCAGACGGGACCGAAAATTACTCGAAGAATTTTCCTCTCGAAGTAACCAAGAGTAGCCTCATCCGATTTTGATGAAGTCCATGCCTGTGCACCATAAAGTAGGACTGTAATGATCAAGGTATCTTTAAACTGCTCCCCTGAAAAATTTAATTTTTCGAGTTATGCCAGTTTTCTTAAACAGAGACGATATTATCTTAGGTGGATTTGGGTTAATGCTTATGTATATGAATGTTGGTATATACGTATAATATATATTGCAAAAAGGTTTTAGAAAAGAGGAATAAAATTCCTACCTTGATTTGCTTTTGCAACTGCAACTTCAGTCTACAATTGCAGAAGAGTTGTGTTACACAGTTCCTTGCTGTGGATAATTACAGTTGCTTCGATTGCAGACCGTTATGTCGCTTGTAAACCGTGTGCCACTTGTAGATGACTGTGTCACAGTACCTCCTTTGGTTTTAGGATACGTTCACTCGTTATGTTTGAGTATTGAGCAATTGAACATAGAAATATGTATGTACAAAAGGAAAGGAATTCCTACCTTGCTTATGCAACTGCAACTTTAGTATATGAACTATCAGTTACAGTTGCTTAAGGCTTGCTGTTGCACAGCTGCTTGCTGGAATTGATGATGTACGGGATATCGTCAACTCGTTGGATACTGGGTCCGTCGTTGATCGGGCTGTTTTTCACTTTATAAATCGGTTCTTATTCAAAAGGCTCCAAGGACCATGTTCTAAGCTGAGTTGAACATAGAAAAAATCTTTCATGCAAGAAGGATGTCTTGCACGAGAACTAGGTAAATTGATCGAGATAAAAAAATAAAACCAACTTGCTCGTATTACGTTATAACTTTAATGGGTGATACCGCTCTAATCGAATGCTAACTGACAAGTGTCCGTACGATTTGCATTTTAGTTCCCATGAAGCCTTGTTTTTAGTCGCTACTGTTCTTTACATACAATTTTTGTTCTACCTCATATGGTTATTGAACTTGAATTTCTTATATACCTATATATACCTACATTAATACAATCATTTGCTTCATGGGAATGGGAACTGCTGAATAGTTACATGGATTACATTTATTTTAGTATTAGTGTTCTACTTTTACAATAATGCCCCATGTTTTATGTGGGGGTAAGAATAAGGTGCTTATAGTGTGCTTGATCTTCTTTCTCTTTCTGTCCATTATTGTTGCTTTATTACCAACACGTTGCACATTTGACATTTCGTTTGTTTTCTTGTCTCGGTCGGTCGTGATTTCTTCACAAACATTTTGATTTAATAAAATACGCGAAAGGTTGAAGCGATCATTTATTTATTTTACTGCGCATATTATATGCCAGTCATCTGTGATAATGTATTTCTCATTTCCATAACTCAGTGACTAGCCCAATATGCGCAATGACTACAACAATGTCAATGGTGCAAATTGGTTGGCAATTACATTTGCCTAATTACAATTTAGCTAGTGTTATTTCGTGTTGATTTGTCTTGGTTTAATTTGTTGGGAACCAACGTGCTCCCGGCCTTCGGGGACAGAGTTTCACTTTCAAGAAATCCTGGGGTCTAATCGCATAAGCACAAAACGATAGAACGATATCGTCTCGACGATGCTGCTACTTCGTGTAACAACCAAAAAACGATAATCGTCGAAACGTTTCGATTGAACGATGGCTATTTTGCTATCGTTTCGTCGTTTTTGCTGCATTTTCACTTTTAATTAGGTCTGAGAGAAGTATAAAAATATTAAAGGAAAACACACACATTATATTCTCTTTGGAGACGACTTGCACTTATCCGAACTGTAAAGAAATGCATTCTTCGCCAAAAGAAAAAATGGTTATTGCACTTATTGGGAATATTAAATGAATTTCATCTATTTGTTTTTTTAATTTATGCATTTTTAATGCAATCATAAAATTGCATTCACTGATTTCTTTTTAGAATTCGCCCCTTACTAATAAAAATTCTACTACCTAGCTATCTATTTTTGCATAAAATACTCAATTCCATGACAACGAAGAAAAATAAACAAATTCATACAAATAAAGAAAAAAAAACAATTTCCATACATTTTTTAATTTTTTAGGTGTCAAAGTTTGCTTACAGTCATGTTCAAACTGTTGTGAAAACGAGAACGATGAACGATTCGATTGAACGATGCGACTATGATGTTATATGAAGCAAACTAAAAACAATGTCGTTTTTGTTCAATGCCCAGGGCTCTAATCGCGTAATTTATGAAACGATTGTCGTCGAAACGATTGAACTAAACGAGATCGCTTTTAGTTTGCTTCATATAACATCATCGTCGCACCGTTCAATCGAATCGTTCATCGTCCTCGTTTTCAACAGTTTGAGCATGACTGTAAACAAACTTTGACACCCAAAGAACTGAAAAAAGGGATGGAATTTTCTTTTTCTTTTTTTTCTTTTCTTGAATAAATTTGTTTTTTTTTCTTCGTTGTCATGGAATTGGGTATTTTATGCAAAAATAGATAGCTAGGTAGTAGAATTTTTATTGGTAAAGGGCGAATTGTAAAAAGGAATCAATGAATGCAATTTTATGATTGCATTTTTTTTCTGATTGCATTATAAATGCATAAATTAAAAAAAACAAATAGCTGAAATTCATTTCATATTCCCAATAAGTGCAATAACCATTTTTTTTTTGGCAAAGAATGCATTTTTTTACAGTTCGGATAAGTGCAAGTCGCCTCCAAAGAGAATATAATGTGTGTGTTTTCCTTTAATATTTTTATAATTCTCTCAGAACTAATTTAAAGTGAAAAATGCAGCAAAAACGATGAAACGATAGCAAAATAGCCATCGTTCAATCGAATCGTTTCGACGAGAGTACTTGACGTTTAAATTAGTAACGTGAAGCAACAAAAAAAGATGCTCGTCCAATCGTTTCGACGATTATCGTTTTTTGGTTGTTACACGAAGTAGAAGCATCGTCGAGACGATATCGTTCTATCGTTTTGTGCTTACGCGATTAGACCCCTGGTCATCTCACATTTCACCATAACCTCCTTTTGCATGTGGCTGATACTGTTTATGTTCTTTGGCCGGATGGCAGCCTTGCTCTCAGTGCGAAGTGTTTGTAAAATAAAAAAAAAACGAAAGCATTAGTAAATTGTTTTTGTGTATATCAATATATACATAATGTGCAAAGTGACATAAGTGTTTATTATATTTTCTGGACCTAGTTCCCTATTAGTTTCAAGGGATGGTCGTCTGTATTAGCATGGGTGAGTTATTTTTATTTATTTAAGTTCAGGGGTTTTGTATTATGGGTATAGTTCATGTTGGCGATTATAATTTTTTTTTTTTTTTCTTCATTGGGGTGTATTAGGCAGTTCATATTCTTAGTTATTGAATGGGTTGTGGTTGTTAATGGGTTCAGATACCGGTAAGGGGGATAATTTTGCGATTGGTCTTTTAAGTGTTTGTTTTTATTGTCGCGACGCGCGTGAGACCGTCAGATCCCGGATGTCATTGTATTATTCGCCCGAGTGACCACGATGAGGGTGGTAAATTGTCCTCCTTGACAATGACGATGTCTCCAACGTTGATATTGGGCTGCATTTGGAGCCATTTCGGTCGTTGTTAGAATAGATGTAGATATGATGTGCTCCATTGCTTCCAAAAGTCTTGCATGAGGCGCTGAATGTATCGCCATTTTTCCAGGCTGTTATGGTCTGCGTCACATAGGTTCCTTTCGGGAACAGTGTGCATTGATCCTCTGATTAGGAAGTGTTCAGGAGTTAAGACTGTTGAATCCTCGGGATCTAACGACATGGGACATAGAGGCCTCGAATTGAGACATGCTTCAATTTGAGTGAGCAATGTCGATTACTCCTCAAATGTTAATTTGGAATTTCCAATGGTTCGTTTTATATGATGCTTGATGGACTTAACTCCTGCCTTCCATAGCCCCCCGAAATGAGGTGATAAAGGGGGATTGAAATGCAATGTTATGTTTCTGGTCGCGAGTTCCTTGGCTCCTTTCCTTTGCTCCTTGGAAGTTCGTCCCACCATCGCTAAATATGTTAGCTCATGTGCCTCTTCTTGCGACAAATCTTCGAAAAGCGGCCATGAAGGACGCCGTACTTAAATCGTTCACAAGTTCGATGTGAATGGCCTTTGTAGAGAGGCAGGCAAATACCGCTATATATCCTTTGGAGAATTTGTTACATCGGCCTTTCCACGCTTTTATTTATATCGGCCCGGCATAATCTACTCCGGTGTTTGTGAAGGGTCTGCAGCACATGACTCGTTCAGCTGGGAGGCTTCCCATTAACTTACTTACTTAAGGTGGCGCTACAGTCCGGGGTGGACCTGGGCCTCAACCAACAAGCGTCTCCAGCCAGCACGATCTTTGGCCAGCTGTCTCCAGTTTCGCACGCTAAGTTGGTTAAGGTCCCCTTCCACTTGCGCGCACCACCTGAGTCTCGGTCTTCCTCTACTGCACCGTCCCTCGGGTGTGGATTCCGGAGCATTGACGTCCATTCGATCGACATGACCCAGCCACCTCAGTCGTTGGACCTTCATTCTTCTGGCTAGGTCGATGTCGCTGTACAGCCCGTACAGTTCGCCGTTGTATCTCCTCCTCCATTCACCGTCTATGCAGACGGGACCGAAAATTACTCGAAGAATTTTAATCTCGAAGTAACCAAGTGTAGCCTCATCTGATTTTGATAGAGTCCATGCCTCTGCACCATAAAGTAGGACTGGGATGATCAAGGTCTTATAAAGGGTCACTTTAGTTGTTCGAGAGAGGGCTTTGCTACTCAATTGCTTTCTTAGCCCAAAGAAACAGCGATTGGCAAGAGTTATTCTTCTTTTCATCTCAGCGCTGGTGTCATTGTCTGAAGTCATAGCGGAGCCTAAGTAGACAAAGTCCTTAACCACCTTAAAGTAAATATCTGTCTATGGTGACATTTTGTCCAAGACGTCGGTGTTGGGTGTCCTTTCTTGATGACAGCATATACTTTGTCTTGCCCTCATTGACCGCCAAACCCATCTTTCCCGCTTCCGTCTCAATGCTTACGAAAGCGCCAGTGACATCACGTTGCGTTTTGCCGATTATGTCGATGTCGTCGGCGTAAGCGAGTACGTGGACGGACTTTTGGAAGATAGTGCCTCTGGTGTTAGCGTTTTAGTTCTGCACTATTCTTTCAAGAACGATGTTAAAGAAGTCACATGACAGCGCATCGCCTTGTCTAATTCCTTTTTTGACATCTAAGGTCTCGGTAAGTTCTTTACCGACCTTAAAGGAGCAGCGTGCGTTCTCCATTGTCATCCTGCACAAACGGACAAGTTTGGCAGGGATGCCAAAACTAGACATTGCTCTGTATAGCTCGTCTCTATAAATGCTGTCATAGGCGGCCTTAAAATCGATAAAAAGGTGGTGGGTATCGATTTGGACTTCCTGGGTTTTCTCCAAGATCTGTCGCAGTGTGAATATTTGGTCAACGGTAGACTTTCCTGGCCTGACGCCACACTGATAGGGACCAATTAGGTTGTTGACGAAAGGCTTCAGGCGTTCACACAACACGGCTGATAAGATCTTGAAGGCGATGTTAAGAAGACTTTTACCTCTGTAGTTGGCGCAGTTCAGAGGGTCTCCTTTCTTTAGGATCGGGCAAACAATGCTGAGGTTATATTCATCGGGCATACTTTCCTCCGACCATATCTTACAGATGAGTTGGTGCATGCTCCTAACCAAGTCATCGCCTGCCGCTTTGAACTGCTCGGCGGCTAGGCCATCTGCTCCAGCGGCTTTGTTGGACTTAAGCTTAGATATGGCTATCTTCACTTCGTCCAGGTCGGGTGGACGGAATTGTTGGTCTTCATCGTCCAGGTTGAATGGTCCATTCTGCCTGACAGCGGGATACCCTCAGCATCGACTGCGATTCTACTACGCTGCTCACTTGTTCGTCCTTGCAGGCTTCGGTTCGGGCTCTGTAGCCTTGGGAGGTTATTTTTACCCTTTGGTAAAACTTGCGAACTTCATAACTGCAGTAGCATCTCTCTATTTCCTCGATCGCGCGTTTCTCATGCTCTTTCTTTTTTTTTCTCAGAAGCCGGTGTTCGTCTCTTCAATTCAAATTACCTTTGTGACCTGGTCACTGCCAGCGTTCTCAAGGGTGTCGCATATCTTCTTAAAAGATAATGCCAGATGCCAAACAAATTTTATGTTCGAAGGCAGAGCAGACAATTTTGAAGCGAGAGTTCGTTACCGAAACGCATGCGATTCAGACCCAGCTTGTAACCGGTCTTGTCCAGCTACGATTACTATTGGTGTAAATGTACTATACAAAGTAGATGCTAACTTATATTTTGTGAAGACTATTTCTTGTTTTAAATTTATTGTTGTTGTGAAAAGTAAAAAATAAATATATTTTTGGTGCAAGTGTTATCAACTCCATATGACAATTCTTGGCAACCTAACGAAGATTGTATAGATACATTTAGTAACATTCAACCGTAACTAAAGTACTAAATATTTGGATAACAATAAGAGGATTTTAGCAAAGCTCGGCACAAACAAAACAACTTCAGTGACAAGTGAAGGTTATTTTAAAACACCACAGAGCCGTCTGTGTACCAGATGATGTCAAATTGTTATGGATCCTAATGGGATGATAAAGGTAATGAAACAATTATTAAAAGACCCCTACCGCTATTAATTCTGACTTTTGATAGCAATGTGAAAGCGGAAAACAAATGAAAAATCAAGTCAATTCTCAACATGACAGTAAAAGTTGAGCCTTAAGGAAACTACCTTAATACCTCAATGCAAAAAGTCTCAGGCTTCAACCATACCCAAAAATATTTCTCTCGTGAGTCACATTGTGTCAGATGTGGAGGAAAGCATTTAACACAAAACTGGACCGCTGATAAAAATAACCCACCCCATTGCAAACAACAACACCCCGCAAGCTATAGAGGTTGTGAGGTGGCTATAGCACTACAAAACATTAGAAATAAAAAAAACTAAAATTCCAGATCAACGAAGCAAAAAGGCTTTAGAAAAAGTAAGCCAAACCAAAAACGATCAGGTATCATTACACAAGATACACCCATGAAAACTACTCCTGCAACTACACCAAAGAAACAATCTCTCAAAGAAAGTGCAAAACCAACACAACGTACTAAAAGATATTAGTAGATCAAATCATGCTTGTATTCATTCAACGCAAAATAAGCTCGTTAAAGAGATTAATCAGAATCAGCTACTTCAAGAAATTCTAAACAGAGTGGATAATCTGAACAAACAACTTGAAGATCAAAAAGCAACAAATACTAAAATATTTGAGAAGTTCAAGCAACTAGACAAATATAACAAGTAAAACTGTTATCATCGGCCTGGCCGATGCTTTGATACCCTCCACGGCATACAAGTCATGCAAAATACCAGAACTACTTGACCGATCTAGCCCATTTTGAATACCAACCTGTCGCCGATAAAAAGAAGTCTTTTCACCAAATTTTATTCAGCTACGTCAATTACTTTGGGCGCCATCGTGCTATCAACAGACAGAGAGACACATGGGTCCAATATTGGTTTCGTATGGGAGGTACCAGAACTGCTTGACCGACATAACCCATTTTGAATACCAACCTGTCGCCGATAAAAAGAAGTCCTTTCACCAAATTTTATTCAGCTACGTCAATTACTTTGGGCGCCATCGTGCTATCAACAGACAGAGAGACACATGGGTCCCATTTTCAATACCAACCTGACGCCGATAAAAAGAAGTCCTTTCACCGAATTTCATTCACCTACGTCAATTACTTTGGGCGCTGTCGTGCTTTCAACAGACAGACAGGCAGACAGACAGACAGACAGACGGACATGGCTAAATCGATTCAGAATGTGATCCTGATTCAGAATATATATACTTTATAAGGTCTCCGGTGACTCCTTCTTGGCGTTACAAATGTATTGGCAAAGTGAATACACCTTCCTCTGGAGGGTATAAAAAGTATAAAGGGCCTAAGAAATTAATAAGAATATGAATAATACACTTAAAATACTAACTTGGAATGCAAACGGGCTAGCACTGCACATTCCTGAGCTAGAAGTTTTTATTAATACAGTGAACATAGTATATGTTTACTAA
This sequence comes from Cheilosia impressa, assembly GCA_948293265.1. NCBI lineage: Eukaryota > Metazoa > Arthropoda > Insecta > Diptera > Syrphidae > Cheilosia > Cheilosia impressa. The sequence continues at coordinate 61,258,843 of OX411880.1, forward strand.
TGTCGTTTTCAATTTGGCTTTTTAGATTTTGATCTGAGATTTCAGATTTCTGCTGCCAAATCGAACATAAAATCAGAATTTTGTTGGTTCTTTTCTGTATTAAGTTGACCGGCAAAATGTGTTTTATTTCACTTGCACTGGAAATCCATTTCAATTGACTTGTACACTTTTATAATGACTCAATTCGAAATAATTTAATATAAAAAAGTCGTTTCCATACTTGAAAAATTAATAATTAAGTTAGAAAAAGCAATCCTTCCAACGGTAAACAATTCGTAACAGCCAGCTGTGTGTCATACATATTGGTATTAGTGAAAGTAGGTGTGAAATCTGCGAAAATATCGAGATCTCTCAAAAGAGAGTCAGATCAAAAAAAAAAGATTGATTTTTTTGGCAAATCGAACATGAAAAACAATCTCGATAAAAAAAAAATAGATTTTTTCTCAAAAAAAACTTTTTTTTTGCCAAATCGAAAACGACATAACAGAAAGCCACCTCAGCAGGCAGGCAAAAGTTGAAATAAAAGGTTACTCTTGTTATTCCGCAGTTCATCCATCAAACAAAGCAAGAGGCGGATCTGCGATACTCGTAAAAGAAACAATAAAGCACAACGAACACTCGAAGATCGATGATGACAAGATGCAAGCTGTTACCAGCGTTGCCAGTTTGGGGGTTTTCCCCCCAGATCTAGGGTTTTTTTTGGCCGACGGGGGGAAATCTGGGGGGAAAAATTGTTTAGGGGGAAATCTGGGGGTTTTATGTTGTAACTGCGTTCAATTAATTTCTTTTTTTTTTTCTCAATAAAAAGCATCGTAACAGTAGTACCTTACCTATGTCCGATGTAAACATGTCTGGCAATTCTATTCCATTCCAACGCATTCCAATATTCCTTGAGAAGTGCCAGTGGATTAATTAACCCCTATCTAAAGCTACATGCATCACACACTATTGCGTTTGCGAAAAGTTCACAATCATTTGTTTGGAAGGAAGCAGAGCGATAAATACCTATACATAGATACATACCTACAAAAATTTAAAAAAAATGTTCTTTGCGTTGAATTAACTTTTTGCTTTTTAAATATATTTTTTGAAAAAAAAAATTTAGGGTTTTTTGCTTGAAAATAGCTAAATCTGGGGGTTTTTCAGATTTGTCTGGGGGGAAATATATTGACCGTCTGGCAACGCTGGCTGTTACTATAAACGTTCACTTGTCAAGAAAAGGGGACGTAAAAATATCAGCCATATATAAATAATATTTATTTAAACTATTTTGTGAAAAAAAATTTTTTCTAGTTCTAATGAACTGACTTAAAAGCTAACAATAATGAAACTTATCACCTATCCTAAGCGAAGTGCTGCATCGTCATCGTGGGAAGGAATTTCGAGGTGTCGGATGAATTATGTCTGTGGGAACGATGTTGTGGTGTCGGATGTGCGGTTTGAAATTCGTTGGAGCATGACATGTACTGCGCGTGCAGGTGTTTCATTTCGTTTTTCTGGATATTATTTGTGTTAACTCCTCTATGCTTAAATTCTAACGTAACCTAATGAGAAAGTGATTTTATGAAGTACAATTTTTTGAATTAAATCGCGTGTCGCGTGATTGCCGATACTCTAATACTTCTAATCCAAAAAATAATGAAATTGAAATATTTCATACACATCTTTTATAAATCTTTTATAAATGTTTATGAAATGTGTCGGGTTTGCTTCAAAAACATTTTATAAATATTTCGGAAATGTTTGGCTGTATGCCAATATAAACTTAAGTCCTAGCAGCAAAATATTGTTCATGTGTTGCATATTTTTTGTATATAAAAAAAATTTGTTTTTAAAAAAAATATAGAAAAGAAAAATTTTGCAGATTTGATTCAAATATGGTAACGCCTCCGACATTTCAAGTGAAATGACATTTGCCTTTGTGTGACGTCACGTTGAGCAGAATATATTGTTTTATTATCGTGATCTGATCCGGATCAGATCACGCTTATAATAAAAAACAGCTATTGTATTGATTGAGGAAAAGTATACCGGGAGAAATTTCTTCCACTGATGGGATATGTTGGTTGTTTATTATTACACAGCTTGGGGTTTCACTTTTTAGGAGGTTCGGGATGCACGTGTTTGTTTCTTATATCTATAATATTATTACTATTACAAATAGAATGCTCATTTAAAGTTTGACAATATTGGTTGATTCTATTTTCTTTGTTATTTGCACATTTAAGAATTTTGCCAAAAGCGACTTTATTAATCTTTGTTTCGATTTTAACAGCTTTAATTATTAACATCCACTCTATATTATTTCTGTAGTTTCTATAGTAGTATATTTACCTCTTGCTGTTCACACGCTCAACCAATCTTAACAAATTATGTAAGTGTCAGATAAAAGATATTTTCTAGGTGTTTATTTTTGAATTTTTACTTTTTTTAAATATTTACAATGAAATATCAACAATTGAAAAAGTTGATTTTTACTACATTCATTTTCAACTACAGTTGTGTAAAATTTTTTTTTCATTGATCATGCCCACAAATGACGCCACGAAAGAGAGTCAACGGCTGAAGAGAGTTACAGTCATAGGAAATCTAAGAGAGAATTTTTAAAATAGGAGTAGGAGTAGGAGTGCTGACTGCTGTTATGTTATTTCAAAACATAGTTTTGTTGTCAGTTGTCATTTTCAAGATAGCCTTGATATAATCCAAATATTATAAATGCGAAAATAAGATTATTACCATATGGTTTATGGAAATGGTTTTCCCGTCGGCTTTTTTGGTCATAGGCGTTTGAATGAAACTATATTAGTTCATTGCTTTTCCCGACGTTTCGGCAGGGATTGCTGCCTTCTTCAGGGTGTCTTTATTAGGAAACATAAATTATTAATAAATACAAAAATTTTAGATGACGTGAGACTTACAAAATGAAAAAAAAATTAAGTTAAACTGCAATAATATGAACTTTAGCACAACTTAGAAACAAATATTGGTAAAAGATGACATCAAAAAAAAGAAAGAAAATTAAATGGACACACTTAGAGTGTTACACTTCCATTGAAGTTTAGTCTGGTATTAGGTTTTTCCATCAATTAGAGAGCTATATATAGCAGATATATTTTGGATGTCCTGTTTTCGGTTCATGTTATTCCTGTTGTTCATTATGTGTAGCGTCTCAAGTGTATACCGTTTCGAGGTATGTCTCTCCGTCTGAAGCAGAGTTGCGTTGTCAAAGTCTGGGTTATGACTAGCTTGAATGGAATGGTTGGCCAGTGCCGTTTTTCCACCGTTTTGTGACTTGATGTCCGACCGGTGATTGGACATTCTTTGGGACAGGAACTGTTTTGTTGTCCCGATATAGCAAAGGTTGCAACTCTCACTTGTGTTACCTTTGCAGTTGATTTTGTACACTACGTCAGTACATTTATGCTTCTCAGTTGTGGGTTTAAGTTTGGAGAACGAGGATGCCAGGATCTGATTCAACTTAAACGCAATGTGAAGGTCCTTGGAACTGCTGCTGATAATTTTTTTTAAAATTCTCGGCAAGTCTGGGGACGTAGACAACACTTCTGTAAATAGGCAATGTGACCTCCGATCCTCTATCACGTGTAACCTTGCGTTTATGATTAAGGATTATGTTTCGTATGAAACCATCTGGGTAATTATTGTCCTTAAGGATTTTTGTGACTTTACGTTCATTTATAGTATTGAACTTCTCGTCACTCAAAGTAAAAACCTTATGGACCAAATTTGAAGCAGTGTTTGTAATGATGTGCTTTGCTTGGTTGGACTAAAAGTTGATGATTCTTCCAGATGCCGTATCTTTTTGGTGCCAGTTAAATGAAAGCTGGTGTTGGTCGCGACAGATTAGAACATCCAAAAACGCTATGGAACTGTTTATCTCCATCTCAACAGTGAATTGGATTTTTGCATGCAGTCCATTAAGACATCTCAGCATGTTGTCAATATCCTGTTTATCAATGACTACAAAGATATCGTCCACATATTTTGCTATGAATTTCGGCTTTGGTGTTATTTTGAAGCATTCATCTAATAAATGATCCATTACCAAATCAGCAATTGTGGGCGAGAGTGGGTTGCAATTCGACATGCCAAAGATTTGTTTGTATAGGCCATCCTTGTAATGTAAAAAGTTATTTTCCTTAATGCAAAAGTCAAGGATTTCAAGAAATTTGGATTGGCTTAAAAAGAAAAAGAAATGCTGTCGTTAAAAAGAAATGGGGTTTAATATGTGAAAATACCAACTTAAGCCAATCCAAATTTCTTGAAATCCTTGACTTTTGCATTAAGGAAAATAACTTTTTACAGTACAAAGATGGCCTATACAAACAAATCTTTGGCATGTCGAATTGACACCCACTCTCGCCCAGAACCGAAAACAGGACATCCAAAATATATCTGCTATATATAGCTCTCTCATTGATGGAAAAACCTAATACCAGACTAAATTTCAATGGAAGTGTAACACTCTAAGTGTGTCCATTTAATTTTCTTTCTTTTTTTTGATGTCATCTTTTACCAATATTTGTTTCTAAGTTTTGCTAAAGTTCATATAATTGCAGTTTAATTTATTTTTTTTTCATTTTGTAAGTCTCACGTCATCTACATTTTTGTATTTATAAATAATTTATGTTTCCTAATAAAGACACCCTGAAGAAGTCAGCAATCCCTGCCGAAACGTCGGGAAAAGCAATGAACTAATATAGTTTCATTCAAACGCCTATGACCAAAAAAGCCGACGGGAAAACCATTTCCATTGTGGGAAACGTGTGACGAGCCCACTATGCGTAGCTTGGATGCAAAAGCACGTGACGACGGTGCGCCGCCAACGTCGTGTGCAAGATAAGATGGCCGGAATGTCCCTGCAGCAACAGGGGATGTTTCGCCAACCGATTGCTGTGGCTGCCCAACTTCTGATTGTTCTCGGAACACCAAAAATAAATCGACCATTTGTAAAGGACGTTAAAAACAAAATTGACTTTATTTTTTCGATGAAGAGCGTTAACAATAAAAATGACTTATTTTCTTTGCTTAAAGAGCCTGAATTTAATGAAGATCGATCTGAGGGTGACTGCTCGCCTTCGCAAGAAAAACCAGAATGGATGACTGCAATCGCGCGGGAAAACTTTTTACTTTCTGTCGTTAGAGGAGTCCGATTTGCCTGTCACTCAGGTCTTCTCTTTCTTTTAGTGTAAAATTAATTTGGTGCTGGACTGCGTTCCAGTTTAAGTCTAAATGAGCGCGTTCAGGTTTCTGTTTTTGTTGTGATTCGCTTGCGTGTGGAATTCCGTCCGCCACATCACTCCCCCGCCAGTTGAATGTAGGAAGCTGTATTCAACGATACCGACCTGGGCGTATTACGCTGCGCCCTGTTCGCGTTTTTTGATCGGGCTCTACAGACGTGTGGTTCTTAGCAAACGAAACCTTTTTGCTTATTATAGGTTTCGATTTATTTTGTTCGACTGAATAATCATTGTCGGTCTCCGTAAAGCATGGTTTTAAGCGGTCAATTCCGACAATTGATTCTTTGCCGTTCATGCAGATTTTAAACGTTTTTTCGCCGCGATTGAGTACGATGAATGGCCCTTCATACGGTTGTTGCAGAGGTTTGCGAACTGAGTCGACTCTAACGAAAACGCGAGGGCATTTCTCGAGTTCTTTAAACACGAATGGTTTATGCTTGCAATGACGCGTGGGTGCTGATGGACGAACCGTGTCAAAGTGCCGATATAAATCTTTAACGAACTCGGATTGGGGAACGGTTTTGTCGTTTGCTGTTAAGAAATCCGACGGCAGGCGAATGTTTTGTCCGAAAACTAATTCAGCTGCACTAGCTTGGAAGTCTTCTCGATAGGTTGCTCTGAGTCCCATTAAAACGTGCGGCAGTTTCCTGGACCACTGAATGTCATTGTGACATTTTAGCGATGCTTTGAGGGTGCGATGCCAGCGTTCGAGAAACCAGTTTGCTTTAGGATTGTAAGCAGTGGTGCGGTGATGTTCAATTCCAAGGCGTTTGCAAAGTTCATTGCATAAACCTGATTCGAATTGTGAACCTTGGTCGGTAACGATGATTGAAGGTATTCCATAACGAGAGAACCAATTTGTGAACAAGGCGTTCGCCACTGTTTCCGCTGTTATGTCGGAAATTGGGATCGCTTCGGGCCATCTTGTGAACCTGTCGATAACCGTGAGTAGATATCGGAAACCCTCTGAAGGTGAAAGGGGTCCTACAAGGTCGATATGGATTTCATCAAATCGTTTGGATACTGAAGGGAAACTTCCGATGGGACTTCGGACATGTTTCGAAATCTTTGCCTTTTGACAGGCTATGCAAGACCTAGCCCAAATACGACAATCTTTATTGACTCCTGGCCAGATGAATTGTTTGGTAACTGCTTTAACGGAGGCTCGAATCCCCTGGTGGGCCAAACCATGAATGGCTTCGAAAACGGACTTACGAAATGGCTTGGGCACATAAGGGCGTGCCACATTGCTTGACGTGTCGCATAAGATTGAATCCGTAGTACCAGGAATGTTGCGTGATTCGAAACGTAAAGCTGTTTCGGAAGACCGCAGGTCTTGCAGTTCCTGATCATTGGTTTGGGCTCTGGCTAAGCTTTGAAAGTCGATTTGTGTTGGCATTGTGATTTCATTGAGTCGCGAAAGTGTATCTGCGACTATGTTTTCTGTACCAGGAATGTGCCGAATGTCTGTCGAAAATTGTCCAATGAAGTCGAGGTAGCGAAGTTGACGAGGCGACGCTTTGGACGGCTTTTGCCGAAAAGCAAAAGTTAAAGGCTTATGGTCCGTAAAAATGGTAAACGATTGTGCCTCCAGAAAATGGCGGAAGTGCTTAATGGCGAGGTAAATTGACAGCAGCTCCCTATCATATGTGCTGTAGTTGCACTGAGCATGGTTAAGTTTGGCTGAGTAGAACGCGAGTGGTTCCCAACCGCCTTTGTTCCATTGTTGCAAAACCCCTCCGATCGCAAAATCTGACGCATCGACGCATAGCGAAAGTTTGGCATCAGGAATTGGAAATGCCAGCAAAACCGACTGACAGAGTGTATCCTTGCAACGTTGAAACGCGGTTGTCATTTCCGAAGACCATTCAATGGCGGTTTTATCATTCTTTTTCTTTTTGCCTTTGAGGAGCTCAGTCAAGGGAAATTGCATACCAGCTGCATTCGGAATGAAACGCCTATAAAAATTAAGCATTCCCAAGAACCGCCTTAGTTCAGAAACATTTTGGGGAGGCTTGGCCTTAGCGATGGCTTCTACTCTGCTAGGAGATGGCTTGACCCCTTCCTTCGAAATGAGATGTCCCAAAAATGTGACGTTGCTTTTAGCGAAATTGCATTTCTCGATGTTTAAAACTAGACCGAACTTTTCTAAACGCTCAAAAAGAATCTTGAGGTGACGCAAATGCTCAGCTTCGTTCTTCGATGCCACTAGAATGTCGTCAATATATGCGAAGCAGAATGGAAGATCTCGAAGGATGGAGTGCATAAAGCGTTGAAACGTTTGGGACGCGTTTCTTAATCCAAACGTCATCCTGGTGAACTCAAAAAGCCCGAAGGGAGTTGTTATGGCTGTTTTGGGAATGTCAGATTTTGCAATGGGAATCTGATGGTATGCGCGCACAAGATCGATTGTGGAAAAGACAGTCTGGCCATGCAGCTGATGTCCGAAATCTTGAATGTGCGAAATTGGATAACTGTCGGGTTGCGTAGCCGCGTTGAGCAATCGATAGTCACCGCAGGGTCTCCAGTCACCATTTTGCTTTAGAACTAGATGTAAAGGTGTGGCCCAAGGACTGCTGCTAGGTCGGCAAATGCCCTGTTGTAACAAAAAATCAAATTCTTTTTGGGCAGCCTTCAATTTGTCTGGCGGAAGACGACGTGGCTTGTTATTGATAGGTCGTGTAGACCCAGTGAGGATGACGTGTTCAACGTCATGTTGAATGGGACGGACAAAAATATTTTCCTTAGAAACGATGTTATAATTCTTGATCAGTCGATGAACGTTTTCATCAACTGAGCCTTGGGCTAAAACAGAAAGCTTATGTGTTAAGTCTTGCTTTAATTTGCCTATTGAAAGAGAGTTGGATGTGGATCTACAAGGCGACTGTTTTTCAAGTCGACCAGAAGTCCAAAGTTTCGAAGGAAATCTGCGCCCAAGATAGGTTTGTCTACGTTCGCATACACAAAAACCCAAGAAAACCTTCGACGTAGGCCTAAATCTAAGATAAGTCGTATACGACCGAAGGTTGAAACTGAGGACCCATTGGCGGCAAACAGTTGATCTGATTTGGGACCTCGTTTTTTCAAAACCGCAGTCGCGGGTAAAACTGAGACGTCTGCTCCTGAATCGATCAAGAAGTTGAGTTTGTTTGTTAGATCTTGAATAAATAGGCGGCAGTTTGCAGAAAGCGAGCCCGAATCGCAAGTCGCCAACGATCGGGCCTTTAGTTTTCCGACAAGTTTCGACTTTGACTTCTGAAACTGCACGGTGAATCGCATTTACGAGCTCGCTCGCCAAAGCGCCGATGATACCAACAAAATTGTTGGCTCGATCGCTCATGAGGACTGAAAGTGCGGCGTGGAGACGTATTCCCATCTCGCCTAGGACGTTGCCTTAATTGCCGTCGCAGGGCTGCGACCTCTAGTTGCAGTTCCTCGAGAGGTGAGGTAGTGTTTCTCGAGGTTTCGGCAGATTGGCTGGGTTCCCGAATGCTATTGGTGATTGTAAAAACCTCATTGGAATTCGGCACTAAACTTATGATTCTATCAGCTGTTTGCGCGAGGGTGTCTAAATTGCCTGTCGAACACGTTATAATGGCTTGAGCTGTTTGAGGCAAACGTTGCAACCATAAACTTTTTAAAATCGAGTCTTGAAATTGATTACCGGCTAGTGCACGCATTTCTCTTAAGAGCTCGCTGGGTTTTTTATCCCCCAATGATGTGTCGTGTAAAAGCTTCTGCAACCGAACCTCTTCAGAATCAACGAGGCGCGACAAAACTACCGACTTGAGGTGCTCATATAAACCGCTTCCGGGCGGATTTAAAATTATATCCCTACACAAGTTAACCGTACGCGTGTCAAGGAGACCGAGAGCCGTAAAATATTTAGTACTATCCGCTCTAATTTGGGCTACCGCGAATTGCCCTTCTAAAACCTTGAACCACACGTCCGGATTGTCCGGCCAAAAAGGCAAATTTTTAACGGATATGGCGCTTACTTGTGAATTTGATGATTCCGTGTTGCTTCCTATTAGACTGGCAGGGCTTGATGAGCTTCGGTTCTCCACAGCATTTGGAACTGGATTTGATGTACGCTCTGGTGAGTCAGGCATTCTGATATTCTTGCGTGGGCAGCAGTTTCCCTGTCAATGGAATGAAATTGAAGAAAAATTAGATATAATGCTTTAGACAATGTAAGTAACTAAAACAAAAGAAAATATTTACGACACAACACAAAATTACAATAACTCAATCACAAAAACCCGAGAAAACAATTTTTATTTTATTACAAACGCAAGCGAGAAGCGCTAGAATTGCCTGAGATACTGTTGATTGCTGAACTGTTGCCGTTACGGTGATGTACCCAGAGGACTAAGCGGTACTTCTTGACTTCTGCTGAACGGTAAATCTCCGTTCTTCCTACAAACGCCGTTTTTTTTTGCAATTTGCTGCACGTTTGCACGGTACGGGGGAAATGCTGCACCAAAATCCAGTTAATTACGCCTTTGATGTTCGGTGGCGTGGCTTGATGGTGCAATGCGATGTCGGAGGATGACGATGCTGCAAAATTGGCCTTGTGGCTGTGACAGTCTCTTGCGACTCCTGGTTGCTCTTGAGGGAAGGCTCTGTTACGCACCCAGATCACGTCGGGGTCACCAATTGTGGGAAACGTGTGACGAGCCCACTATGCGTAGCTTGGATGCAAAAGCACGTGACGACGGTGCGTCGCCAACGTCGTGTGCAAGATAAGATGGCCGGAATGTCCCTGCAGCAACAGGGGATGTTTCGCCAACCGATTGCTGTGGCTGCCCAACTTCTGATTGTTCTCGGAACACCAAAAATAAATCGACCATTTGTAAAGGACGTTAAAAACAAAATTGACTTTATTTTTTCGATGAAGAGCGTTAACAATAAAAATGACTTATTTTCTTTGCTTAAAGAGCCTGAATTTAATGAAGATCGATCTGAGGGTGACTGCTCGCCTTCGCAAGAAAAACCAGAATGGATGACTGCAATCGCGCGGGAAAACTTTTTACTTTCTGTCGTTAGAGGAGTCCGATTTGCCTGTCACTCAGGTCTTCTCTTTCTTTTAGTGTAAAATTAATTTGGTGCTGGACTGCGTTCCAGTTTAAGTCTAAATGAGCGCGTTCAGGTTTCTGTTTTTGTTGTGATTCGCTTGCGTGTGGAATTCCGTCCGCCACACCATAAACCATATATACATCAAATTGGTCAAGAACTCTATCTATAAGATTATTACCTTTTAACGACCGCAAACCCAATTTTTATGAATTTTGGTATAGGGATAGATGGGACCACTGAGAATGGCATAGGCTTCTTCACAAAACGTGAAGGGGATGAAGTAGGGGATTCAAGTTAAAATGACGAACCAATTATTTTTCAAGTTAGGGATTATAAAATTCATCATAGGTATCTATATTTGGTAAGAAATAAATACATTTGCTGTGTATTTTACCAATGAACTTAAATGTGTAGGGCTAATGGGTTGGCTTGAAAGATAGGATAGTTTTGCACCCGATAAGTGGCGCTGTTGTTGATATAAATATTTTAATTGAGTTACTCGAAGTGCTAATTCTACGCAGACGAAGTCGCGGTTACCAGCTAGTATGACATATTTCTAAACTGGTTGTTGGCCAACTTATTATATTACCTATATTTCTACAGTCGGAAGCAATTTTAATATTGGCAAATTCGAGCGCTTCGTCGATGTTAACAAAGGACTTAAGCATTTGTTCTGTAATATTTATTTCAGTGTTTGACAAGATGAAGAAATTTACTATATTAGCATTTGCCAAATGGATAGCATACGCTGTATTGAGTATTTCTTCGTTGATTAACTCTAGCTCGTATTTTAATTTATATAATGCTTTGTCTTTGTCTTTCTTTTCTTCGCTAATAATTATTAAATGTTATGTTTTTATCAGACTCTTGTGGATGATTTTTCTGGTGTTAGTTACTACAGCGGAATTTTTGTTTTGTCTTACGATTTCTTTCCTGTATTTTGGAGAGAGCTTATTGAATATTCTTTTATTGATTTTAACATAATAAATATAACCTCTCCTACTGAATAATTTTTTAGAGGATGTTTTTTCTTATTATGGTAGTCAAGGTCAGCAGTTTGTTTGTCTTAAATTTTTTTAATAATACCCTGTCTTTCTTCTTGGAGTTGTTCGGTGTTATTGATCGTATTTCTTGCAAAAAATGCGTCTATGGGTTTTTTATTGGTAGTGGAGTGGATAGATCTGTTGTATTAGAAAATGGCTTTGTCCAGTAGCTCTGAAAGTGTGCTATGTGTCTGCTCGGATTTGAGACAGCGCATTAATTCGGATAGGGTTGAGTGGAAACGCTCCACTTGTCCGTTTACTGAACTAACATACGGGGTAGCTTTATATAAATATTTTTATGTTGAAGAAGTTTTCTAGCATGGATGAAATAGAACTTGAGCTCAAGGCCTTTTCATTGTCAACTATAATGGATTCAGGAACTCCAAATGATAGCACGAGTTCCCTTAGAGGCTGTTTAATGTCCTCTGACGCTCTTGATTTGATAATTCTTTCCAAGGCGTATTTTGAAAATTCATCTATTGCTGTCAGGATAATTTATCTGTAAAATAAGGGTCCAAATGTAAGAATTGCCCAGGGTATTGGGGAATTGGTGTTGGTTGCCCAAGTAGAAATTGATGGTTGTAGTTTAGGCGCTGTTACCACATTTCACATGTAACCGATGCAGTAAATGTTCGTATAGAGTTTAAAAGTGCGTACTGTTTCCATTGCAGGATGGAACGATGACCAATGTGGGGAATGAGTTTTAGCTCATTAAATTACTATTTTGGGACACACACATAATGGTATATTTGGTTATGACTTGTAACCGAAATGCAACCGAACTTTAGTCAGCTGTCAAATTTGTTTTCGTGTGTTTGTAAGTTGGTTGGGAAATAAATACGCTTTTACCAATTAGAAATGTATACATAACTTTCCACTTTAATGGGAATGCTAAAATAAAGGAAGATCATATCAGGAAAATGGTAATGCAGATAATATAATGTGAATTCAGTAATTGCATTTCTTCGTACCCGAGTGCAAAATATTAAAACGAAAGTCAGTTTTACCTCAAATACCAACAAGTTGTAGTGGCAAAAACTCACGCGCTCGAGAAATATTGAGTATTTATAATATTCAGTTTAATTTCCAAATTATTTATATTTCCCCGGGGACTTTCAAACTCATTACAATGGCTGTAAAATTAAATAAAAAACATTATCTCTTCTGCTGAACTAGTTAACATATGTATTTAAAGAACAAAAGAAGTTGCGAATATCAATTATTCAAATATAAAATTCTTTTTGTTAAAAATTGATCTCAATTAGAGTCATAAAGTGTCCATTTGCCTGCCATAATATGACTTTCTTTAGGTGGGGGCACAGTGTACATGTACTTGTACTACATTGTATATAAATTGAGGAAATGTTTATTTTTTGTTGTGTTTATTATTATTAGGTCGTAATATTTATTAAATGATTCATTCTATCGATTTTATACTTTTAAAGTATGAGAAGATTCAACAGAAGTTCGGTTACTGTTTTTACCTTTATTTTTGGTACTGCTAGTCTGGTTTGTTAATAGCGTCATTATAAAGTGAACACAGTTAAATGTAGGTATGTTATACTTAGGTACTACTTAATAAATATAATGTTTGTGGAAATTCTAGAATTACTTTAGTAACATATTTATGGAAAAAAATACTGATCATACGTGATCTTAGTAATCGAATTTTAGTGTAAGAATAGCGGAAGTTTAAGAAAATCTATAACCTAGCTTTTCTTAAATTTCTCCTATTTTTACATCAAAATTTGATTTTGCACACTTCATTAATTGTTTCGTTTTTAATGAACTACAGTTTATTTAGTATAATCTGAAAGCGTTTTCATTTGATTTTGCCCACATAATATAATATAATTATAGATCAGTGATTTCCATGATTTAAAACAACTGTTGGATCTCGTACTATTGTTGTAAACCATGGAAATCAGTGATGTTTATGTGGGTAAAATAAAATACGCCAAACAAACAAAAAGACAGAAAGTGCGTCGCAAGTAGTAAAAGTAAACAAAAAAGTTAATGTATTTAATGTTGTACTACAATGGCAAGCTATTTTGAATACAATGTTTAAAATGTAAATTAATACTTTTGGGGTAACATTAGTTAAAAGATAAACATAAAATATACAAAAAATTACATATATCGACTCCTTTAAGATATTTATCATTATACAATTAAAGCATTTTTTTTTGCTACGCCACCCTGTGTAGATACTTTACGCTTGAGAAGGAATGTCATATAATTATCCGTGCATACCTACATTAAAAGGTGCATGGTGTATGTGTGAGTATAAATGCTGTACCAACTTCGTCTGTGTACACCTACAGGACACTTTAGTTTTTAGTATGTTGTTGATTGTTTGCAAAAAAAGCGCCAAATTTTATAGTGCCATTTAATGGTCAGAAATCAGACTGTGCGCAGTCAATTTGCGTAGCTGAAATGACTGTATCTTTGAGTTGTGTAATGGTTACAAAAATGTTAATAGTTACTATTTTATCGGAATGCTTTAATCGATACAAAATTGAGTCAAATTTACCGTCTGGTTACCATAATTTAAATTTAATTTTAATAGTAATCACAAATTTCTACTTGGGTGTAAAATAGGTTTGTTTGGATGTCTGTCGTACTTATGCTCTTTGCAGGTTTTGCACATATCTGTTAATTTCCTTTGGTTTTTAAAAATGTTTATTGGTTCATTAGCTATTTGGACTAAATTTTGTTCAGAACTTTCGGTACTATGTTCGGTTGATGTTAAAGAGTATATTTGGTCGATTTTTGGAGGTCTTGACAAAGCGTCTGCAGCGACGTTGCCTTTACCAGGCTTATATTTAAACTCGTAGTTATACTCTTCGAGTATAGCCTTCCAACGCTTCATTTTGTTTTTGGTATTTTTGTTGCTTATTAGTGTTTGGGTAGGTAAGAACTACATCTTCGGATATGAGTGAGTTCTTTATTTTGTAAAACGCCTCTATTGCTTCGTCGTTTAAATGGACGAGCTTTTTGCTTGAAGCTTGTTTGGGGACTCGGCCCCTCTTAAAAGGGCTGTCAGGGGTTTGGCCAATTTGGCGTAAGTACGAAAAACCCTGACAGACCTAAAAAGGATCGCAAATCTTTGAGTGTATTTGGGTAGGGGAATTGGCTATTGCCTCTAAATTACTTGGGTTCGTTTTTATCCCCTTATCGGAAATGATAAACCCTAGAAACTCGCTATTTTTTAAAAATTCGCACTTATCCATCTGTACTTTCAAATCTTGGATAAGTTTTGAAAATGGGAATCTACATCTTTGCTGAACACGACTATGTCGTCGATGTAGACAAAGCATATCTCACCTATGTGTTCGCGCAGAATGCCGTCCAACGGTCTTTGGAATATGGACGGTGTGTTTTTTTTAGACCAAATGGGAGTCCAGCGAATTCGTACTTCCCATTATTGACTGAGATACTGTCTTCTCTATGTCTTTCTCGTGTAGTGGGATTTGATTCCATAACTTTTAAGATCCAATACCGAAAAATATTTATTTTATCCAAGCTGAGACAGTAAATCATTTATTTCCGGGATCGGGTAGCGATCTGGAATTATTTCAGCGTTAGGCTTCCTATAATCGATTACCAATCGGTATTTATTTTCGTTAGAGGCGTCAGCTGTTTTGGGAAGGACCCATACATCTGCGTTCTATGGGGACCGAGAAGGCCTTATAATTCTATCAGGGAGAAGTTGGTCTATCTGTTTTCCTACTTCCCCCTTCAAGCTCATTGGGTATGGGTATGATCTTGAATAGACTGGTTCTTCGTTGGTTGTTCTAATCCTACCTTTAACTGTGGTAATAAACGTTAGTTTCTCGTCAGGATCGAGCAAAGCTTTCGGTTAGGGTTCGCAGTCTACTTTTCTGATCCACTGACATATGGTCGTCCCTGATGGTTACGTTGGTAACTCTACTACAAACTTGCTGTATAAATTAAATTTTTTTATTGTTGATAAGCATATAGTTTTCTTTTTTATGAATCACGGCAACTTGTTGAGGCTGTCATTGCCAAGTATCCCGTGGAAGCATTTAAGCGTGGGGAGTAAGAAGAATTTTATTTTATTTTCTCTTATGCCAAAAAGATTATTGAAGGTGTGTTGTGTAACTTCTATC